>OX246754.1:136224375-136953714 GCA_945910035.1 Brachypalpus laphriformis
TGAGCTTCGTTTTGAGCGTTGGTTCTCGACTTAGCCGTTTTTCCAAGCATGCCAATCTACGCACGGCAGCCGGTCTACTATCGGGTAGCTCTAAAATATCTCCCTTCCACAGCAAGGGCACCGCAAAATGGTTATCGGAACGTTTAGTTAAGCTCTCCAACATTGATTGTGCTTTAAGGTCGCTCGTGTTCGTCAACCGCTTTATATCTTTTGTGCCTACGTTCTCAATTTGAAAATATTCTTTGACTTATTCCTCAAGCCGTTTATCCATTTCGGATTGGCACTCACATATAGAGTATCTAGAATGGTGCAAGTACTCTGCGTTTTTAGATCCACTGCCTTCGTATGACCCAAACACTGTCCAGCCCAGCCGAGTCGCTGAGAGTTTATCAGGTTGCAGTGATCCAGTCCAATTAGGATAAGGGGTTGCGCATCTTTCAACGATCTTACCGGAATGTTTGTCAGGTATGGGAAACGTTGTTTTATTTCCTTCAAGTTTATGCTCTGGTGCGGTAGATTGAGCGATTCGACAGTGCGTATTTGCTGTAGGGGAAACCTTTTTGATGATTGATATTCCGAGATATGTAAACTAACGCGTTTCGAATTATGTTCTAGCCGGTGGGTACCAGAAGTCCATCTCAAACATAGTGGATCGCTTTCTCCTTCCAATTTTGATGCATCAGCTAACCTTGCCTCCATAAGTGTGACGGAAGAACTGTCATTAAGGAAGGCGTAAGTATCTATTTTAATATTTTTATTATAAACGGTTACAGACAGAACTTTGAAAAATATATTAGGTTGGTTGCTTAAATGAGTATTGCTAATTTGTTCCACTGCATCAGGGTTAGACGATACTTCATATTTACGCAGTAAGCGGTGGTGATATGTACAATCATTCACCCCACACCTTTTACTTGATGTACACCTGCGGTTGCAATGTTTGACAAGGCATGTACGATAAAGCGAATGTCGCTTCACATTCTCCCACCTAAGTTTAAGATTCAAACCGATGAACTGGCTACAGTGTTCTGGAGACTTACAGCTGCCATTGCAAAATATGCATGATTTTGTTTCTTGCTATCTGAGTAAACCACTGACTCATGGTGTACGTTTAAGACTGGATTTTTTGTTGATCGTCTTCTTCGGTTCTTGTGTCTGATGTTTTCACCTGTGTCGTCCCCGTCACTTCGCGTGCGGCTTGAGCTACTTCGAATAACCAATTGCTGAACGTGGAAAGATTTGTCGGCCCTATTCCCATCTTGTGCATACCCCAATTTAATCTTGTTTGGTATGGTAGCCTCTCAGTGAGCTCTTGCAGCAAGTATGGGTTATTAAGATGTGACTCTAATCCCTGGGACTGCATAGTGGTAACTATATTTTGAACGGATAATGCAAAGTGGACCAAGGATTCCAATCGATAAGCTCTTGGCGGCTTTTCAGCTCTTAACTTGGCTATTAATGAATTGATGATGGTTTCAGGGTGACCGTACAGCATGCGTAACGTTGATATAATGTTGAGTACTTGGTCAGGATACATCAGCTTAGCTCTGACCGCTTCCAATGCTGTGCCTTTTAGACTTCTCTAAAGACGAATAAGATTTTCGTCGTTCGAAAGACCGCACGATCGCGTTGTGTTTGTACAGGAGCTTATAAACAATGGCCATTCTTCGGCCTGACCAGAGAAACACGGTAGATCTTTGGGCACTTGTTGCACTTTTTTTTCCAATAAAGGGAGAATAAAACCGCGGGTCAATTAAACTAAAGGTAGCCGACTTGCTACACTGACAAATATAAAAAAAACGCAAGGGGGAAAAAAACACGACCGATCGCTTTTGCGATCGGAAAACGAAATGAAGGGCGAATACGATAGAGGAAAAAAATGCAACAATACAGCACGTTGAGTGCTGTTCGCTCACCGGCCGCTCAGCTGGGGTGGGTTCGATTTGAGAATCGATACACTGAGAGGAGAAAAGAAAATAGGGTAAGTAATGAGGGGTTTTGGACGCCACGTAATTTTTGATAAAACAAGGGAGGGAAATTACGAAACCTTTGGAGTGGATTTGGGAAATGGTGGGGAACGCACTAGTGCTGCAAAAAAATAAACGGATGAAAATAAAACAACGACTTTCACCACGTTACAAGCGCTCGTTCCGAGCGGGCGATTTATTTAAAATGAAAAGAAATGAAAAACACAATCAAGTTGAAGAAATAAGAAAACAACAAAGGTAATCTTACAGGGGATCAGAAAAAAACCTCGGCGAGGAAAAAAAATCCCCAAGAGAAAGAAAATATCGCCGTTGAAATGGCCCGTTACGGCAAGTCCCGAACAACTCAATACCGCAAATTACGGGGCGCGCGTCCCGCTTTCACCGGGAAATAGAAAACACAACGAAACGGAATCCTACCGGGTTTCAAAAACACTTTCGAAATTTCCCTACACAGAACGCACTTTAAAAATAAGCTAAAACTAAAACTAAAACACACAGAAAAATCAGATACAAAAAAACTTATCTGTTCTTTTGTCCTCCTTTTTCTAGTTTCCTCCTGGTCACTAATCTGCTACCAGTAATCCTTCCAGCCTCCTCCTGTAACCCTTGTCCTAGTCACTTCCTTTTTCTAGTTTACTCCTTGTCTTAAAATTCGTTCCACACTCAGAAACACTCACTCTTCGCTATATAAAAAAAAAATCAACTTTGTTGATTCTCACTCTTGATAAAAAAACTTCCAAATCATTTGCTGATCAACCAAGAAGTGGTCTCCCGCTGAATACAAGGCCTAGTCGAGCTTCGAGCCTTTTCCTCACACATATGTGAATCCCCGCTATTCAGCTATTGGATTCAAGAGCAGCTTGCTGTGCATTACTCCGCTCATTTGCGTAAGTATGCAACCGCTCTTGAACCGCCGCTATTCCGCTCTCAATATTCACCCACATTCCGCTGGCTCGAATTCGCCCGACTTCGGCTTTTCTCCCCCATTCGCTCTGTTTGATTTAACAATTCAGGAGAATCAACAAAGTGAAAAAAATATTAATTAACAATTACTAAAGTGGGTTTCCTCCCACCAATAGTAAACGAAGAAAAGAAGTGACCTGACTAGTTACAGGACGGGCCCTAAAACGCTATTCTGCGCTAAACAAAATGAAACTACCGGAAGAAAATAGAACAAGGAGTAAAATTTAAATTACGCGTTAAACTAATCTACCCGGTAGAATTCCGCGCAGATTTGGGGACTAGGGACGAGCCCTTAACGTGCCATTCCACGCATAGAGTCGAGGGTTAGGGTGGGCTCTCGGCCATTGGTGGGTTCCAACCGAACCATTTCTTATTCGTGGGCTGCCGCTTGTCTTGTTTGTGCTTGGTGGTGTTTGATGTCGATGTCTTCGTGTGTTTAGTTGTGTTTGTGATGTTGAATATGTTTGTATGATGTAGTGGTTGCGCTGTTTCTGGGACGCCTTGTCCCCTCGCGATGTACTAAGTGTTTCTCGTTGCTCTTAGGTTTTGGGACACCTCATCCCCGCTCATGGCTGGTCTTGTGACATTGGTTACGTCGATCCGGAACAGACTCTCTGTCCCATCTGTTCACGTGTTGATTGTTGTACGTCTTTGCCGTCGTTGGTTTCACCCTCGCCGCTCGTCTCATTCTCAAAATTGTTTTGGAGAAACCGCCCGCTTCCCCTCTCCTTCAGGGTTCGAACATCTCTTGGTAGTTGGAGGAACCGCCCGTTCCTCCACTTCTTCAGGGTAAAATGTCGATAAAGGGAATCCTATATTGGTTGTCTCTGCAAGATGCTGGGGAAGTGGACCTATGGCTGATGGGACCATGGCTGCCCTCCACTTTCCCAGAATTTTGCAGAAACAAAGGGAGAAAAGAGGGAGAGAAGGAAAGATGCATAGAGTAGGCCTTGTTGTGGTAAATTTTACCGCAACAAATCCCACCCTTACCTCCAAGGAAATGTGCTTACGTTTCGAAGAACCGTAAACCATTTCCTAAGGTTGCTGGGTCCACGACACAACAAAGGGGTAAAGCCCATCATGGCCAACATGCTAGTCTATTCAAAAAAAACAAAAAGAAAGAAAAAAAACAGAAGAAAGACAGACTACTCCATGTTCCGCGCTCTTTACCGTTTTCGTCCTCTAACACATATGTCCACGGCGACACCCGGTTTTTAATCAAGAAAGGACCAACAAATTTAGGAGCCAACTTGGCTGCGTAGTAGTTAGCGGCGTCTGATAGGACGAAATTCCTTCGCCATACAAGATCCTTCGGAAGGTATTTAACATCCCTCCGCCGAAGATTGTAGACCGTCGTAGACTTCTTGGTCGCCGCTACTAACTTTTTGCCTATATCTTCCCTGAGTCTCCTAAATTGTTCTGCTATCCTATCTAAGTCCAGGTCCCTACTCCTATCATGGTCACTTACCGACGGTACCTCACTGCCGTAAGTAACCATGTCCCTACCAAAATTCGCATAATACGGCGAAACCCCTAAAACCTCATGTTGCGATGTGCGTATGGCACACGCAACCCTAGCTAACTGAGAATCCCAGCTGCGGTGATTCTCCGAAACGTAAGCCCTCAACGTAGTCTTAATAATTTGGTCAATCCGCTCCGCCGGATTAGCCTGTGGATGGTAATGAGCAGTGAACCTAATTTGTGTACCATACCCAGCACACAACCCAGCCAGTTCCCTACTCTTAAACTGAGGCCCGTTGTCACACACGACAATCTTCGGCACCCCAAACAACAGAAAGACATTATCCTCAAGTTCCCTACACACCGAACTTGCAGTCGCAGACCTCAAAGAAAACAATAATGGGAATTTAGTGAAATAATCAACCACAGTCAGAATGTAAACAAAATCCCTACTCGACTTCGGAAGTGGACCAACCAAGTCCACACAGACCATCTCCCAAGGTTTGGAAACACCAACCCTCTCCGTCATCAGACCAGCTGGCTTCTCATTCACCGGCTTCACTTGTTGGCAAACCCTACAGCTCCTAACATATCTAACTATATCGGCTCTCATTTTCGGCCAATAATATTTCCCCCCTACCCTAGCGAACGTTTTCCTAACGCCCATGTGTCCCGCCAACGGATTGTCGTGACACTTCTTCAAAATATCCAACCTATCCTTTTTCCCTATCACTAGTTTCCACTCCTGATTTTCCTCAAAGACCTCCACCCGACTAGACTTCACAAACTTAAATAGCCTCCCCTTGTCTACTCTCCAACTAGGGTAAACCAACGGGTTTGACTCTACCATTGAGATCATTTTTGTCATCCAAGGGTCTATATCCGCATCTGAGATCTCGGCTACCACCGGAACTCCTAGCGAGAGCATGTCGGGAACTACATGCTCTTTCCCCTTCCTATGGACAATCTCAAAATCAAACTGTTGGAGCCTCACTGCCCAACGTGCTAGTCTACCTTGGGGATCTTTAAGGTTACTCAGCCAAACTAGTGAATAATGATCCGTCACGACCGTGAATCGAACACCTTCGATGTACGGCCGCAACTTCTCTACCGCCCACAAAACTGCTAAGCACTCCTTCTCTGTTGTGGAGTAATTATGTTCGCACCTATTCAGAGACCTACTCAGGTAACACACTACCTTTTCCCCATCCTCAAACTCTTGCGAAAGTACGGCCCCTATTCCAAAATCTGAAGCATCGGTCTGTACCATGAAAGGCCGATGAAAATCCGGGCATGTCAATATTGGTGCCGTAACCAAACACTCTTTCGCTTTCCTAAAGCTATCCTCACATTCGTCCGTCCAAACGAATTTCCTACTTTTCTTTAACAAATCTGTTAAAGGCCTAACTAACCCTGCAAAATTTGGTACGAAACGCCTGTACCATGAAACTGTCCCTATAAAACTCCTAACCTCCTTGACGTTTTTCGGAGGTGGTATCCTAACCATGCTTTCCACTTTTTCCGGATCTACATGTAAGCCGTTCCTATCGACAACGTATCCCAGGAACTTCAGTGAAGGTCTGCAAAAATGACACTTTTCCCGACTGACCTTCAAACCTGCAACACACAATCGCCTAAAAACTTCTTCCAAAATCTCGAGATGTTTTGAGAACGAATTCGTGACGATTATAATATCGTCAAGATACACAAAGACATGTGGCTCGAGATCGGCACCTAAAACGCTGTCGATAAATCTCTGCCACGTTGCCGGCGCATTGTGTAACCCGAAAGGCATTCGTTTAAATTGGAAGAGACCCCTATTCGGGACCGTAAAGGCTGTGAGCGGGCGTGATCCCTCTTCCACTGGGATCTGCCAATAAGCTGACTTGATGTCTAACGAAGACAAGTATTTCGCGTCGCGAAGTTTGTCCAAAGTAGACGAAATATACGGAAGTGGATAAGCATCCCTATCTGTGACCCTATTCAATTTCCTATAGTCCACGCAGAACCTATATGACCCGTCCTTCTTCTTGATAAGAACTATTGGAGATGCCCACGGGCTACTCGACTTCTCTATCACCCCCGCATCGAGCATCTCTTTAAGTTCCTTATCTATATGTTCCTGCATCGCAGGAGAAACCGGGTAATACCTTTGCTTAATAGGTTCTGAGGACGTCCTAATCTTATGCTCTACCAATGCCGTGCACCCTAAGCCCTCTGGCATCTTGTCGAAAACCCTCCCAACTAGAGATTCCAGCTCCCGGGCTTCAGATCCGTCCAACTCTGACTTCTCTGTAAGCACGGTAATTAAAGCCACCAACTCCTGGCTCGAAAAGTTCCACATACTTGATCTCAAATCCGGGACGATTCCCGCGAGTGCCCAAAAATCTGCACCCAAGATCATCGTATGTGGAAGAGCTGGAATGACAAGGCATTCCAGAAACACCGACTTCTCCTCGACGACAATTGGTAGAGACACTACTCCTAAAATTTCTATACCCGCGCCATCAGCTAATGCTACTGATTCTACCCTACTCTTAGCTAAACCTACACCTAAATCTTTCAGGATATTCCATCCATCCCTGCCTACGATGGTGCGCGATGCCCCCGAATCTAATAAAGCTAAAAACCTAATCCCATAAATACTAATCCCTATGTATGGACGCCTATCATCACCGTTTGCCTCTAGAGTGAAACCTAACCGAACCTTTTCGGAAGCCAACTGGTCGCCAGCAGGCGACCTAACTAATTTTGACGACGCTCCTGTCCTGCCGACCCAAGAGCGCGTGGAGCATTTCCCGAGCAACGTCGGCAATCTCTCCGAGTCACACCTACAACCCCGCAACCAAAACAACGCCTACGAGAAGAACACGAATTGGCAAAATGACCGACTTCCCCACAATTGAAGCAACGATTGGGCCTAACTGGTTGCTCGTTCCTACTAACGACCGCAACGGTTTGTTCCTGAACCGCTGCCGTATGTTCCTGAACCGCAACATACGCCAGGTCAGGCTCTAAAAGATTTCTAGTACGACTACTAGGAGGGGGGGTAAAAGACTCGACGTTTGAACGAACAGATTCCAACTTTCTACCCAACGCAACCAGATCATCGACCGATTTGGGATCGGCTAGACCGAGCTGCGTCTGGTAGAAAGGAGCGAGGTTTCTCTGAAGGATAGACAGCTTTCGCTGCTCCGTCAGAGGGTCCGACAATCTCTTGAATAGATTGCGCATCGTAGCGACGTACACACCTATGGACTCTTCCTTGCCCTGTGTACGCCGCCGGATCTCGTCCATCAAGAGATCGTCATAATTTGGCGGTAAAAATTCCAATTTAAGTTCCCTAACCAAGCCTGCCCAACCATCAACAGTATCCCTAATCGACCTAAACCATATGAGTGCCTTCCCAGAAAATAGATCGACTGCGGACTTAAAGAGGCGGGCTTCCGAAACGCCCCGCGCCTCCTTAAGTTCCTCGACACGTTCAAGAAACGAGTTCACTGATGAACCACAGCGCTCACCAGTAAACTTTACCTCCCACTTGTCGATCCGTTCGACACACCGTTCAACTACCTGAACATACGGTTCAGGTCGCACTTCCAAGCTGGGCTCGCCTGTCGCCACCCTTCCGCCTGAAGTGGGTATAGGGGACGGCAGTCGAGGCACCGCTTTCGAAGTACTAGACTTTTCCTTTTCAGGTACCTCGCGTTCCTCGCATTCCTCCTCCGGCAAGCTACTCAATAAAATCAACAACTCATTCCTGAGTTCCTTGATTTCCGCAGCTTCCTCTTCTGTTTCCACTTGTGCCCTACCTAAGCGCCCTAACGTGAAATCCATCTTCGTCAGAATCTTCAAGTACTCCGACGACTTTGGATTACTTGGAGGATTCTTTAGAAGTGTCTTTACCTCCAAAATCTTTGCTTTAACCGCATCTACATCTTCCCGGAATGTAAATGGGTACTCCACCTCAAAATTCAGGGACCCCCTACGCGAAAGGTTTCGAGCCGACCTCAACGACTTACGCATGTCGTCGACGCTCTTCACCGGAAGACCACGGACTTGCATCTCGTATGCCAACTCGTCCTGTGACAACCGGTTAATCTCCATTATGAAGTCGAAAAAAAAAACAAAAGCAAAAGGAACCCGAAAGAAATGAAACTTCTGAAACAAAGAGCGAAAAAAAAGCACCAAAACAAGTAACACCAACGGATAAAAAAAACGAAGGAATCAAAATACCAAGTCAAAATCACCAAAAGCAAAAAAAACTTTACCAGCAAAAAAAATAATTTGTTTGACTCACCGCAAAAGTCAAACAAGATCCCAAAAATAAAATAAAATAAAATAAAACAAGTAAAAAGTAATCGGACTAAAATACAATAAAACAAAAAAATATAAAAAAAACAATTCTTAAAAGCGTATGAAAAATTGTTTGACACACTGTCAAACAAGAGCCCCAAAATAAAAGTTAAAACCAGTAAATAAAAAAAATTACCAGACGCAAAAAGTAAAATAGACATAAAAGAGAGAAAAAAATTTCCAACACGTACGAAAAATGTTGTGACACACTGTGATATCCACAAGAGCCGCTATGTCACAACCAAAAAAACAAAACCGAAATAACTAAGTGTATATATGTATGTATGTATGTAGCCAATAACCCGTATAATATTTTTGTGCATATATTTCGAGCGGAACGAAAATAAAAAGAAAGTAAAAATGAAAACCTTACTTGAAAATCCAAAGAACGACAAACCGCCACTGGTGACCAAATCCTGTTTTTACGTGGTCCGAATGAACTTTGTAATTTCAAGCGATGACGTTTCCTCTTGTTTTCAACCACCTATCCGATGATCACTGCACTAATTAAAAGAAAAAAAAAAACAAAGTAAATGGGATCTCAAACAAAATAAAACAAGACTTCCCTGACACAACTGACTACAGCACACGCACTAACACCACCAACAATTTTTTATTAATTTTTTTTTGGAAGCCCCACACGTTGGGTGCCAATTTGTTGCACTTTTTTTTCCAATGAAGGGAGAATAAAACCGCGGGTCAATTAAACTAAAGGTAGCCGACTTGCTACACTGACAAATATAAAAAAAACGCAAGGGGGAAAAAAACACGACCGATCGCTTTTGCGATCGGAAAACGAAATGAAGGGCGAATACGATAGAGGAAAAAAATGCAACAATACAGCACGTTGAGTGCTGTTCGCTCACCGGCCGCTCAGCTGGGGTGGGTTCGATTTGAGAATCGATACACTGAGAGGAGAAAAGAAAATAGGGTAAGTAATGAGGGGTTTTGGACGCCACGTAATTTTTGATAAAACAAGGGAGGGAAATTACGAAACCTTTGGAGTGGATTTGGGAAATGGTGGGGAACGCACTAGTGCTGCAAAAAAATAAACGGATGAAAATAAAACAACGACTTTCACCACGTTACAAGCGCTCGTTCCGAGCGGGCGATTTATTTAAAATGAAAAGAAATGAAAAACACAATCAAGTTGAAGAAATAAGAAAACAACAAAGGTAATCTTACAGGGGATCAGAAAAAAACCTCGGCGAGGAAAAAAAATCCCCAAGAGAAAGAAAATATCGCCGTTGAAATGGCCCGTTACGGCAAGTCCCGAACAACTCAATACCGCAAATTACGGGGCGCGCGTCCCGCTTTCACCGGGAAATAGAAAACACAACGAAACGGAATCCTACCGGGTTTCAAAAACACTTTCGAAATTTCCCTACACAGAACGCACTTTAAAAATAAGCTAAAACTAAAACTAAAACACACAGAAAAATCAGATACAAAAAAACTTATCTGTTCTTTTGTCCTCCTTTTTCTAGTTTCCTCCTGGTCACTAATCTGCTACCAGTAATCCTTCCAGCCTCCTCCTGTAACCCTTGTCCTAGTCACTTCCTTTTTCTAGTTTACTCCTTGTCTTAAAATTCGTTCCACACTCAGAAACACTCACTCTTCGCTATATAAAAAAAAAATCAACTTTGTTGATTCTCACTCTTGATAAAAAAACTTCCAAATCATTTGCTGATCAACCAAGAAGTGGTCTCCCGCTGAATACAAGGCCTAGTCGAGCTTCGAGCCTTTTCCTCACACATATGTGAATCCCCGCTATTCAGCTATTGGATTCAAGAGCAGCTTGCTGTGCATTACTCCGCTCATTTGCGTAAGTATGCAACCGCTCTTGAACCGCCGCTATTCCGCTCTCAATATTCACCCACATTCCGCTGGCTCGAATTCGCCCGACTTCGGCTTTTCTCCCCCATTCGCTCTGTTTGATTTAACAATTCAGGAGAATCAACAAAGTGAAAAAAATATTAATTAACAATTACTAAAGTGGGTTTCCTCCCACCAATAGTAAACGAAGAAAAGAAGTGACCTGACTAGTTACAGGACGGGCCCTAAAACGCTATTCTGCGCTAAACAAAATGAAACTACCGGAAGAAAATAGAACAAGGAGTAAAATTTAAATTACGCGTTAAACTAATCTACCCGGTAGAATTCCGCGCAGATTTGGGGACTAGGGACGAGCCCTTAACGTGCCATTCCACGCATAGAGTCGAGGGTTAGGGTGGGCTCTCGGCCATTGGTGGGTTCCAACCGAACCATTTCTTATTCGTGGGCTGCCGCTTGTCTTGTTTGTGCTTGGTGGTGTTTGATGTCGATGTCTTCGTGTGTTTAGTTGTGTTTGTGATGTTGAATATGTTTGTATGATGTAGTGGTTGCGCTGTTTCTGGGACGCCTTGTCCCCTCGCGATGTACTAAGTGTTTCTCGTTGCTCTTAGGTTTTGGGACACCTCATCCCCGCTCATGGCTGGTCTTGTGACATTGGTTACGTCGATCCGGAACAGACTCTCTGTCCCATCTGTTCACGTGTTGATTGTTGTACGTCTTTGCCGTCGCTGGTTTCACCCTCGCCGCTCGTCTCATTCTCAAAATTGTTTTGGAGAAACCGCCCGCTTCCCCTCTCCTTCAGGGTTCGAACATCTCTTGGTAGTTGGAGGAACCGCCCGTTCCTCCACTTCTTCAGGGTAAAATGTCGATAAAGGGAATCCTATATTGGTTGTCTCTGCAAGATGCTGGGGAAGTGGACCTATGGCTGATGGGACCATGGCTGCCCTCCACTTTCCCAGAATTTTGCAGAAACAAAGGGAGAAAAGAGGGAGAGAAGGAAAGATGCATAGAGTAGGCCTTGTTGTGGTAAACTTTACCGCAACACACTATATGCCTCGTAGCCAGCTGACGGTCGTTCAAAATAAGTGAATTACCAGATGTGATTTGATCGTAATTGTGGCTGTACATTTGAGTATTCTCTTCGAGATTCGAAGTGCTGTTGTGGGTAAATACGTTCTATATGCTACGAACTGCTTATATTTTCGATGTGGGGATATTATTCAACACAAGACAATCCTGGAATCTGTCCAAAAGAATGTATCGTTAATGGTGATTGAGTGACTGCCGACTATCGTTTTTGCGATCTCATGCCCAAAACAGCTGCCTCCAACTCCATACGTGGTATCGATATACTTATTAGGGGACCGACCCTTGTTCTCGCACCAATAAGGGCGCATTCTATTGAAATTCCGGATGAAACTCGGAAGTATGCTACAGCGGCATAGGCGGATTCCCCAGCGTCAACGAAAACATGCAATTGTACGCGAGTCCTGCTATTGAATGTCAATTGTGAGAGGTGCGGTCTTCCTATGCTTATCTCTCGTACTATTGGAATTAGAGCAAGCCATTCTTTCCATCTTTCGAAGTGCGATCTGGTTATCTTTTGGTCCCACTCAACCGATGAGCGCCATATATCCTGAAGAACTATCTTTAAAATAACTGTTAAATGTGCTATTAAGCCTACCAGATCAAAGATACTCATCAGGGCTCTTAACACCTCTCTTTTGGTGGGAATAATGTCCCCAATTATAATGCCTTCTTTTATTTTAGTTGGTTTAAGTTTAAACAGGAACTTATCCGCGGCAGGCGACCACCACAGGCCGAGTAACTTCTCCGCGTTGTCTGTGAGGCTTAACCTCGTGAAATGTTTATTTCGGCTTGGTGAACTTTCTTCGAGAGCGTCTAACACCTACTGAGAGTTGGAAAGAAAATTCCGGATTTCAAATCAGCCCTGTTTGTGAATGTACTTCACTTCTTTGGCAAGCTTTATAGCCTCTTCCTCTCCGTCGACGCTATCGAGATAGTCATCCACATAATGGTTCCCGATAATAGCTTCAGCCGCCCTGGGAAACTCTGCAGCAAATCTTCTGGTGTTCTTGTTTTTTATATACTGCGCACAGTAGGGAGAGTAGGTTGCACCAAATGTCATGACATTCATCTTGAACTCCTTGACTTCGTTTGCAATACCGTTGCGCCACAGGAATCTTTGTGCATCTTGATCTTCTTCAACAATTCCCACTTGGTGGAAAATCTCCCGGATATCCGCTGCATGAGTCACCTTCCTTTCCCTGAACCGAAAGAGCATTGCTATCAGCGCTGGTATTTCATCGGGACCTGTTAGCAGAACCCAATTGAGCTATAGCCCTTTTACCTTCGCCGCTGCGTCCCAAACAATACGAACCTTGCCAGGTTTGTTTGGATTATAAACTGGAAATATTGGCAAGTACCAGGTTTGCCTGCTGTCATTAGAGGCCTCCTTCACGTTCAACTTTGCCGCATAACCCTTTTTAACATACTCCTTTATTTGCTGATCAACCTTAGATAACAATTCTGGTTCCCGGGATAGTCTCTTATCGAGGCACATTAATCTCTTCACGGCCATCTGCTTGCTTTTTGGCAGAACTACTTCACTATACTTCCATAGTAGTGGAACTGCATACCTTTCTCCGTCGAATGTTTTTTTTCTTCAAGCATCTGACTCGCCCTGCTATCGACGACCGAGGTTGGTTTCCGAAAATTCGTTATACCTGCTGTATCAATCGCGAAGTATTGTCTCATCAGGTTGTCCATCTTCGCGTCTATGTGAAAGTGGTGATCACCTTCCGGTGCTGATTTGATGCTACCACTATGCATCGATCCAAAAACAGTCCAACCTAGTCTCGTTTTTATTGCAACGGGTTTGTTTTCGCCTTCTTCTACCGACTAAAGGGGAATACCTAAGGTCCAATGCTGAAGATCTAGTAATATACGCGGTCTAGCGTTTTCGTAGGATGCTAGACGCACATTCTTCAGATGGTCGTATCCGGCTACAAGTTTCTTTGCGTTGACTGACTGTTTAGGGAGTTCTAGTGCCTTCACTGTATGGACATTCGGCAGTGGGAACATTTTCTTAGCACCTGAAGCAGAAACTTCCAAATTGATCCTTCTCGAATTGTCCCCACTTCGGTGAGTATTTCCCGTCTATTTGAGGCATAGTGGCTCGATTTCACCATCAGCATTCAGCAGTTGTGCAAGCTCCTCATCAATCAATGTTACTGACGACCTGTCATCTAGAAACGCATACGTCTCCACCTTACTTCCTCTAAAATACAAGGACACTAGAAGGATCTTAAAAAGAGGTGAGCCTTTTCCCTGGCGGTTCATGGTGCAGCTAAGATGCTTTCTGTTTATTGCATTATCGTCGCTGTTTGCAATGGTCCTCTGAGTGGTGGTTATTTGGGTATGCCTATGTAACAGCCTGTGGTGACTGTACGTGCACCCATCAACACCGCAAACCTGGGGTATTGCTAAGTCCCTGCTTAAAAATGCCCCAGTCTAACCTTAATTGCGTACGCAACCTATCAACAAGCTCTGGCAACAGACAGGGGTTATTCAAGTGTGAGATAAGTCCCGCCGACTTTGTGGTACCGTACACATTATCTACGGATATGGCAAAGTTAATAAAGGTTTCAAGCTTTTCGGCTTTGGGCGGTTGTTCATTTCGGAGCTTCCCTAACAATGTCTGAATTATCACCTCTGGACGGCCGTGTAACATTCGCAAAGTTGAAATGACATTATCAATTTAATCCGGATGCATCAATCGAAAACGAACCTTTTCGAGCACCTCTCCTGTAAGGCAGCGCTGCAGTCGATGAAGGTTTCCAAAATTACTGTATGCGCACATCTTCATGGATTCTCGAACCAGCTAATAAAGAGTGGCCACTCTTCTGGCCGACCTGAAAACTTTATGTACTCTTTTGACATCATTTGTCTCGCAGCTTATTGATTTTTATTTTACATCGTTACAGCTGGAGAGTCGGGTGAGACTTCTAGGGAAACTGCAGAGGGCTTGGAAGGTTGTATGCATGGATGTGGAGAAGGATGCCCATGTGGAAGCTCAGGATTGATATCCACCTTAGGCACCTCTCTACAGCGAACTTTCCGACAGAGAGGTATTGTGCTATCTACCCAGTCTTCCACGCGATTGCTTTCTACTGACTCTGCACTATACGAGTCAACCTCATCGTCGGTGATAACCTGCTACAGGATTTCATATTTCCTTGTTAGATAATCCTGCTCGCGTTGCTCTCGAAGTTTTACTTCTTCCCCCAATTTTTGCATTAGAAGATTTGCGTGCTTATGGGCTGACCTAGAGCCAGATTTCGTTGCAGACTTGAAGGGTAAATGATCATGGACTGGTCTTACTGCAGATTTCAGGGAGGAATGGCTAGAGGCTATGAACTTTAGAGGCGATTGCCATGGTGGAGGTGGGGGCATACGGCCCGAGTTCGGATTCAGTCTCAAACTCGAAGGGGCTTGCTCAACGCTGCTGCGTGGGGGGGGGGGATACGGCTTGGGTTCGGATTCAATCGCGAAACCGGAGTGGCTTGAACCACTTCCCTGTGTTCTTTTAGTTGGCATGCTCCACATACCCAACTATCACAGGTCTTGATGCTTTCATCGACCTTCGCACAACTGTAGTGGTACCATTTGTCGCAAATATCGCATGCTACCAAATTGTCGATTGCATCGGACTCGGGGCATTGCGCGCAATTAAAAAGGGCAGACAGCGGAGGGCTTATATTTGATTTATGTGACATTTCCACTTACCGGGGCTCTGATAGGCAGTGAGGTGCAGACAGTGGCAGCGTATATGGCAGGTGTTGACGTATAGTGTAGACTGCAGCTGGTAATGATGGTCGCTTCAGGCGACGGCGTATGATGTGAACGGATTGTTGGCTCGTCACATTGGTCACTTCAGGCGACGTCTAGTAGCACTGAGGAATTATCGTCCCACATTGACCGCTTCAGGCGACAGCTTATGGCACCAAGGACTGAACGTCCCACGTTGGTCTCTTCAAGCGACAGCTATGGCGCCAAGGAATGAACGTCCCACGTTGATCGCTTCAAGCGCCAGCTTATGGCGCCAAGGAATGAACGTCCCACGTTGGTCACTTCAAGCGACGACTTATGGCGCCAAGGAATGCTCGTCCCACGGCGACGACATATGATGCAATGTCAAAGTCGTATTTAAGAATGTTGGCGCCAGAAGGAAAAAGAAAACGTCGCTCCTTTAGTAATCCAATTTATTTGTCACAAACGGGATATGAAAAACTTAAATACCTATTGACAATATTGTACATTATAGGACAATGTTATACTAATATAAATTCTTACTCTACATACGGTTTTTCTATTTTCTTCCTTCTTCCTTTGCTCGTGTGGATCTTCTCCTCGATGGCACGTACTCTTCTCGTGGTTCGTACTCTCGAATGGCCGCCAGAATAAATCAACCCCGGAAAGGGCCGATCTACCATTGTGCTGCCATTGCCCATGTACCACAGTGCTGCCACTGCCCATATACCACTGTGCTGCCACTTACGCCATTTAGATGTGTGCTGCCAAGTTCGGTAACACCATTGAGTAGTAGGGGTTTTTTTTGGATAAACATTTTCGTTAAACGACTGGAGGGACGAAATCAGGAGAGTAGTATAATCAATTACCTATTTTAAGAATATATTTCACGCACATATATACATACACATATAACATACTTTGTTACAAATAAACATACCATACATATATATAAATATTAGCTTGTTCTCTCGAGATGAATTGTTGATCGTGAAATAGCTCGAACATTGTGTGGTAATTGTGGAACCTTGGCGCCCTAGGTTTGGTGGGAATATTTGCTGCTCGTAGGTTCAGCAAATAGATGGCGATGCTTACAGTTTGGAACACAGTGTTTAAGTTTGGAACACAAGCCATGCAGTATGTTAGTTTGCGTGTATGCTACAATATACATTTTTTCTTATATAAGTATATTAATTTTTTTTTTGTTCTATATATATTTTTTTTGCTTACCTTTCCTTTTTTTTGCTATAGTTAATTTCTTATTAATAAAGTAAAGTTTACATGTTCGCTCACGCTGCAAAAAATGAAAAGTCGTGTTTTTGTTTATAAGGTACCAGAGCTCGTAATGGCTCGGTAAATTTTAATTTTCAGGGGGTGTAGTAAGGGATGCTAAAGATCGTGTGGTGAATGGCTTGAGCCAGTATCGACATCCGCATCGTTGGAGAAGCTCAACCATGGCCACCGAGTTTCCAGGTTGGGTGAGAAATGGCCGCGCTGATTTACATCCTGAGCGCCCTCCATCAATGTGGAAACGTCCGTCCGTTTCCGGGAATTTAGTTATATTTTTTTTGTTCCGGGACGATTTATGTTTTTGTATGGGTAGGGTTGAACAGCGAGGATAAGAACCCTCCCATCTGGCGAACTCAGCCGAGCATCGCAAGCGTGCCATATCTTCACTGTCAACACTCTTTTCCTGTTCCGGTCCCATCCTATCCTTAAGTCCTATCCACATCCTAGTTTCCTGTCCTTTTTGAATTCCAGCTTCCACTTTTCCCTATGCTTTAACCCATTACTTACGAAGAAATTTACACAAATGTTGAATGTTAATATGATATTTTAAAGTAGCTATGCGACATTATATGAAATAAAAATAATTAATGGTCTCTCTAGCAATGAAGGAGCTACGTACATCAAATTAAGACGCTCAATGTAAGCGTGATCATAATATAAGTATACCCGAAATGTAAGCGTGATCATAATCGAAAAGTAATATAGCTAAAACTAAAGATATAATGATCGCACTGTTCACTATACGACACATGCAATCATTACATTTGCGCCAGTGCCTCAGTACTTCCTCATATTCTCACATTTCACACATTATTTCTCACATTGTATCGCTTCATAGTCCACACTGACATTCATCACTGTTTGACAATATTACCTTCGGCGCCACAGACAGAATAAATCAAAACAATAACTCTTCAAGTGCATGCTATACCTGCAATACACCCTCGGCTGTATTCATCGTAATTTGACACCACAACGTACTACCCATAGTACGGAGCGTTGGGTCATTAAATGAATGAGGCAAAATTTAATAAAAAAGGGCAATGCATGGAAAAGATTGGCAGAAGACGAAACCCAAAAATCACTTTGTAAAGGTCGCAGCGACGCTAAGGACGGCGGACCTAAATAAAACATAAATATTATAAATACATAGTAGTTTAAAAGGTCGCAGCAACACAAAGGACGGCGGGCCTAATAATTAAATAAAATATCTTAATCAAATATAATACTTGTTTCTCTTCTCCGTCGGCACTCTTCCCTCGACATTGAGGAAGCATGACGTTTGTCGTTATTTGAGGCGTTTCGTTTTACAAGAGTTATTCCATAACTTCAACGACAGGGTAAAACGTCGTTGGTAAGTAGTTTGCATTCCACATACTATGCTATCGACCGTACCACACTGAGAGTATCGGTTGTCGTCCGATCATCGAAATCAAGCAACATTGCGCATGGGTAGTACCTAGATAGGGGCCCACTTGGGAAAACCGCGTGTTCCCATCAACTCCACCAAAAGCTTAAATTGCTTCTGCTGCGCTATTTTGACCCCAGAAAGTAAGATAGTTCAATTTAGTTATTTCAATCAACTAACAATTTAACAAAAATTATATTTTCAGTAGTTTTTTACTACTTGGCGATCAGTAATTTGTTGACGACAAATACCGTCGTTTTCTCTGTCGTTTTGTGGCGTTCAATGCCTAAAAGAATACATACGTACATACATACATACATTTTCAATGGGCCGTTAATCCCTCATGAGGGTCGCGGGGGTAGGATGCTCAGGTGGATCCTCCATCCTTCTCAATCCTCCACCATTGACTCCAATTCATCAGGAGGATTCCCTAGACGGCTCCAGGAGAGATGTCGGACTTGGTCTAACCATCTATTTCTATGCCTTCCGCAGAGTCGCCTACCTGAGGCACGACAACCATACCACATCTTGGAAGCATACGCACTACGTGACCAAACCATCGAAGCATACATCGTTCCGTTCGGAGAAGTAGCTGCTCAACATTGAGCACCTCGCGCACTCCTTTGTTCCGCACTCGATCCCTACGAGTTATTCCAGCAACACCGCGAAGGAACCTCATTTCGGCAGCTTGTATCCACCTCAAAGAATGACAGTGAAATTTCTTACATGACGTTCGTCGTACACTAATGGGTTCCTCGGGGCGTTCAACGACAAATGGCATGCAACGACAGAAAATCGCCACTCGTAATAGTAAATTCGAATTGGCGTGTTCTAAATCGTTTAAAACGCCACTCGGGATAAGGGTGAATATCTCACCCTCTTTTCATAAATTCAACCACCATTGTTGTCGCCTGAAAGGGATCTGAAACGTGGACGTTTCAAGGAAAACGCAACCTCTGCGTGTAAATGATACGCTTATTTCTATAAAAGATAGTAATGAATATTCTACTGAAATATGTACTGAAATTACTTACCGCAGTTTACTCTCTTTCCTTGCTGACGACAAAATGGCGAATGAATGTAGAACTTGACGAAAGAAAGTACGATAAACGAATGTCCAGCAAAGGATGAGAGTAAACTGCGTTTACATTGATCGTTCAGCAAAATAATAAATAAGGCTGCGTTCACAAAGCTCGCTCTCCAACACCCCCACCCCCGTGAGTGAAATTATTTTTCCCACTCTCAACTTTATATTTTCAAATAAAACACTTTAAGTTATTTTTTCATTTAACGTTCTTTATTCGTTGAACTCCAAAAATTAACTCCCCCACTCACTATTCCAATTCTTACTCTTACATCAAACATTAACATTACAGTACATTTTACGTACAACAAACGTAAAAGAGAAACATAGAAAAATAATATAGAAAATAACAGCTCAACAACATGCGTGTGATCAACCAACTCTCTTCAGCTTTATACAGTTGTAACAGTTGATAGACGAAAACATGTTTATTTATGGTGTGATGCTTGAAATCTTACTGTATGCTGATAACATAAGTAACGTTTGCGGTTGTGGTTGCACTTCTACTTTACTCATAGTAAAGTAGATAATGTAACTCCTCCCGCTATAGTATGGACAGAACATGTTGATACCATGTGAAAGTCCATTAGTATTTTGATGGAGACACTTTGTCGTATGAGTGTTATTTTATACTTATATGTTGATTTACAATAATTTTTTTTTTATAGTGCATTTATCTAATATAATAAAGAAGCAAATTTAAAGATAAATATAATTTACATATGTTTTAATGTACATAATATGTACATTTGTATATGATTAATATTAAACAAATATGAAAAATAAGGTGTTATCTCAATATCTTAAATACATATATGTGTATATTTTTTTTACATATATTTTATTTTTGGTAATAATAAAATAATATAAGACTGAATTATTTGAACAATTTTTTTTTTTTTTTTTTAATAAAGTCTTATGTTACGTTACAAATTTAAGTTAGCTTAGCTGTAGCTTATTGGTTGCTTACAATTTTCATAAGTTTGACTGCAACATTTATTCCTATAGATGTTTAGGTATATTTTATATATTTTGTGTAAATTCTAGTAATTTATTTCTTATAGTTTCATACATCTGTTAAACAAAACGAACAAAAAATCAAAGATCGTTTTCATGATAAATAAAGAATGATAATAAGTTTGCTTACGGCTTTGATTTGGTAGAGTTTTTTATTCTTTTACCTACTTTTTTTTCCTGTTAGAATAATCTCTACCTGTTAGTTTTGGGTTAAATTCTACGTTTTTAATTTGGTTTTGATATTTGTATGTCCTTTTTACAATTTGTCTGTCGCGTTTGTATCCGTCCTTGTCTTTAAAATATGTTTTGCCTTTCTCTTTAACGTCCTTTATTATATAACGAGGAAGGTGTTTAATGTTATAAAAACCCAAGTTTTTAATAAGTTCTCGTTATTGATAATTAGGAGGTTCAACACGTGTCTCATTTATCTTTTCGATTCTTTTTTCTTTATTTTCTTGTACGCGTCTCTTAAGATTTTCCAATTCTGACGAATTTAACGTTGAATAAAGAAGATCGTTGGGTTTATGTTTTGTGGTAGTATGAACAGTGTCATTATATATTTCAACTACTTTGAAAACCAATGTTTTTTCATCAGTATCTTTGTTTTCTTTATTCAGTTTAAATAATCTTATGTGTTCGTTTAGAGTTAGGTGAAATCGTCCTATTACAGAGTTGCTTGTAGTTGTATTTGGGGATGTAAAATGGTATATTATGTCTTCCTGGCTTAAGAAATTTTTAATGTATGCTGTATTGAACTCATTATCGGCTACTATTTTAGTTGGTTTTCCTAATATTGCAAATCTGTGCTTTAAAATGTCAACTATTGTAAGAGAATTTCTGTCTGTAATGGGGTGAATGGATACGTGCTTAGTAAATTTGTCAATACAAGTCAGAAACATATTATTTTTGTTGAAAAACCATATGTCTATGTGAATAATTTCGTTTGGTTTGCTCGAGGTCTCAGAAACCATTAAATTTGGCTTAATTGGATGGCGATCGTATTTGCACATGTTGCAAAAGATACAGTTGTTAATGTATTTATGTATTTCTAATCTAAAGTTTGGGAAATAGTATATATCTTTTAACTCTAAGTACGTTTCGTCTATTCCTCTATGATTTTTCTTGAGATGAGCTTTCTCAATTAATCCTAATAAAGTTTCTTTGCATGTTACATCTTTAAGTATCTTTGTACATCGAAGCATTTTCATACCTGGTGATTTTGAAAAATACCTAACGATCGTTTTTTGAATTGCAACAAATATATCGTCATTTTTGCAGTAAATCCCAACGGTTCCTTTAATTGGTAAAATTTCTTTTAGAATTTTCAGAACATAGTCCTCATTATAGTCTGCTAGAAAAAGTTCGAAAATCCGTGGAAGCTTTCACATCAAGGAAACCATCGTACAAAAAATAGAGCGTGACCGGCTCAGTTGGTATTGCCACGTTCAAAGAAGAGATCATTTGAACCCTGTTAAAAAGGCAATATCAATGCACGTTCCAAAGACATCGCGATGTAGGAAAGGCAGGCCTATAAACGCCTGGATCAGACAAATGCGACGACATCGGCATTTCATTGGCCTCAGTAACCGAGTGATCCAAAATCGGCAGGCCTGCCGATATTTTCTGAGGTCAAATAGGCGAACCCCACATGCGGATCAGTAGAAATGCGGTGAAGTGGGAGGGTTGTGATCCCTTGTTTTCGGATCATGGCCTCGCTGATAAAAGGAAGAAGAAGAAGAAGAAGAAGTCCTCATTATAGTCTGCTAATGAAATAATTACTCTCCTCTTTGTTTTATATAAAATTTTGTTGGTATAAGAAGTTGATATATTTTTTTCTAAAACAAGCTGGTTTTTGTATGTGTTTAAGGGAGTTTCAGTGATGTAAATGTGATCATCTAAATTTTCAATGCCGCTATGTATTGTCGCTAAATCGGACCTAATCTCAGCACTATCTAAGTTATTGATTTCTATGCGACTGAGAAAATCAGCTACGTTGTTCTCCTTACCTTTAATGTAATCTATGTCAAAATCATATTCATTGAGCTTTATTTTCCATCGCTGTAACTTAGAGTTTGGTTCTCTGAGAGAATTTAACCACACCAACGGTCGATGATCGGTTTGCACTCTAAACTTTCGTCCGAATAAGTATGGTCGAAAATATTTGGTCGCCCATACTATACAAAGAAGTTCCTTTTCTATTGTACTATAGTTTATTTCGTGACGGTTAAGGGTCCTAGAGGCAAACGCTATGGGATGTTGATTTTGTGATAGGACTGCCCCCAAAGCTGCATTGCTAGCATCTGTGGTCAATGTAAATACTTTAGTGAAGTCTGGATAAGCCAAAACTGGACAAGTACATATAAGAACTTTAAGTTTCTCAAAGGACTTTATATACTGTCTGTAGCTAGTGTGTATTTTGGCGTTTTTCTTTAGGCATCTAGTCATTGGTAGGGCTACTTTAGAGTAGTTCTTAATGAATTTACGATAGAACCCTGTGACTCCTAAAAAGGATTTTATTTGCTTAATTGACTGAGGAAGCCGAATTTGTTTAATTATTTCAATCTTATTGGGATTGGGTTTTATGCCATCCTTGGAAATAATGTGGCCCAAATATTCCGTTTCGTGTTTCAGAAAATTGCATTTATCTATCTGTACTTTGAGATTATACTCAAGGAGTCTTTTAAATATTTTTTCCAATGAGTCAATATGCTCTTGAAGCGAAGTTCAAAAAATAAGTGTGTCATCAAGGTACACCACACATATTTTATTTATATAGTCACACAAAACCTCATTCATCATCCTTTGAAAGCGTGTGAACTCATAATGTCCACTCGCTGTGGAAAATGCCGTCTTGTGCCTATCCTCCCTATTAATAGGTATTTGATGGAACCCCTTCGCAAGATCAAGGACGGAAAAATATTGGGCATTTCCTAATTTCGATAATATATCCTCTATATTGGGAATAGGAAACTTATCCTCTATAGTCACGTCATTTAGTTTCCTATAATCGACTACAATGCGCCATTTTTGATGACCTGAGTTGTCAATCTTTTTTGGAATAATCCAAATTGGAGCATTGTATGGACTAGTCGAATTAGCTATAATGCCAGAATTTAGCATTTCTGATATTTGCTTGTTAACCTCATCCTTATGCGATTCTGGATATCTATATGCTTTAGCAAATATAGGGATGTCATGTTTTGTGGGGATCTTGTGGCAATATTTAATAACTGCCGACAGATTGTCACCTTCGAGGTAAAATATTTCTTTATACTTCCGGACAGCACCAAGCAAGGAATTGATTTCCTCTTTATTGAGGTTATCGAGTTTTAGTTTGTTAGTAATTATGTTAAAGTTCGGTTTTTCAAAACAAATTTCAGTTACACCTTTGCTTAAATTTTGAACTCCATCTAGCGTTAATTGAGTCAGAGAATTACAAAAAATTAAGGGCAAGGTGGTGGTCTCATTTGTAATTAACTGTGACTTTTCAAAGTCAATTCTTGCTTGCAATGGTCTTAGGATGTTGCACCCAATTATACCATCGAAATCGCTATTCAATTCTGTTTCTAACATCTCTATATTTGTCAATGGTCTGTTAAATTCCTTAAAAAGTGGAATGGTTACTTTTGAGTTAACACAGACATCTGAATTAATTGACTTGATTATCAAAGGAATTCCAAGATCCGTTTTGAAGGAGCTGTGAAATAGTCCTTTTTGGGTTAGGGACGTACCTGCTCCAGAATCGATTAATAATTTTATAGGGGTAGACTTGGTTTTAACTATTATGCTGGGAAGAGTTCTGTGGTGGTTAACCGAAAATTTTGAAAAGGTTGGTTATTGAGATCTTCCGAGCCTTCTGGGCAAGTTTCTGCTCGTATGTGATCTACTTCCATAACTCTATCTGAATGTCTATTACTGGTTCTTGAAAACCCGGAGGGAGAAGGTCTTTGTGAAAGGTTATTCGAGGTATTCGTTCTAAAATTTCTGGAATAGTTTTGGTTGTTTTGATGGTTATAATTTCTATAAGATGCTGAATTATCTGCTCTTCTATTTTCTGAATTGTTTTGTCGGAAATTGCCTGAATTTAACTAAGACGGTCTCTGAAAATGTTGTTGATTATTTTGCCGAAAATGGCTGACATTAGGATTTTGGGGGTGTTCTGGTCTAAAATTGCTATTTCTGAAATTAAAATTTGATCTACTTTGATGAAAATTAGATACTCTTGTTTGTGTGTTGGTAATATTTGTATTGGATGGAAATGTTCGATAGAAATTGTCTGTATCAATCAAAATATTTTTCGCTTCCCTAAAGTCAGATGGATTTCTAGCCTGCAGTATTAATCTGGGTTCGCTTGGTAGCTTATTGATAAAAAGTTTTAATGCCATTTTTTCATTTTGTTCACTGTTGAACCAGGAAGGAATATCTACAGTGAGACTTGATCTTATATTTAATTTAGTCAACAAACTCAATGTATTTTCAAACAAATCTTCAACAGAGCTTTGAAGTTCTAAAATTTTTATTTGATTTATAATATTTTCAATACTCTCATTTATTGAACAATTTAATTTCAAAATCGATTTGATTTCTAGCCAATTTATTGGATTGTTATTATTTATAAGATTTATATTGGCGCGATCTTTAATTTTTTGTCTTATTTTTAGTTCCAAAAAACCTTTTGAAATTTCATCTATTTGCTCAAAAAATTTGTATACGTAATCTATATGTTTGATAAATAAATCTAATTCTTCGGGTAACCCCGTAAAATCAGGTGCTTCCTTAATGAGGCTTAACAAATCGAAATTTGCCATACCTGGTTCTCCTCGATGATCCCTGTAGAGTTGAAGTTCTTGAAGAATATTTGGTCGTGTAGCCTTTTTATTGAGCTTTCTTGTGTATATTTTACACCAAAATATAACTTTTTGTATTTTTAAGTCCAAGAGATTTTTTTTATTTATTTAATTTTTTAAGTTCTAATTTGTTGCTGAACCACTTGTTTTTATCACTATCAGTATTTGCTTTTCAATAAACTTATGCTTACATAGATTTAATATTTTTATTTATATTTAACTTCAATTGGCCTTGATTTTTAGATATATCATTAATTAGCTTAGAAGTATTTAAGCACTCAGAATTATTGATATCTTTATAACAACTATTAATTTATGGTTGTCGGGTTTAGGATTCGTTTAATCTTATTTTTTTTTATTTATTTGTGCATATATATTGTCTTTTCAAAAAAACAAATTGCTTTTGCTTCAACTATGGATGTATATTGTTTAACTGTTATCCGTTTTCACTTTTTGCACATACTTTTATTTATATATGTATATAAAATAAGTTAATTATTTCAGTTCAACTCAATATATTTTTATATTTTTATTATTATTTGTTTGAACCGACTGCGCCAGTGAATTTATTTTTCCGACTCTCAACTTTATGTTTTCAAATAAAACACTTTAAGTTATTTTTTCATTTAACGTTCTTTATTCGTTGAACTCCAAAAATTAACTCCCCCACTCACTATTCCAATTCTTACTCTTACATCAAACATTAACATTACAGTACATTTTACGTACAACAAACGTAAAAGAGAAACATAGAAAAATAATATAGAAAATAACAGCTCAACAAAATGCGTGTGATCAACCAACTCTCTTCACCTTTATACAGTTGTAACAGTTGATAGACGAAAACATGTTTATTTATGGTGTGATGCTTGAAATCTTACTGTATGCTGATAACATAAGTAACGTTTGCGGTTGTGGTTGCACTTCTACTTTACTCATAGTAAAGTAGATAATGTAACTCGTGGATCGACGCCGATTCACCAATCGCTACGTCTCGGATAGCTAGCTTTGAGGCGGGGTGTTGTAACAATCCTTTAGATGTGCGAACATCAGCTCTTCGCACCTCTCCATCAAGTCCTGGGTAAACTCTCTCCACTCGACTACGACACCACTGCCGCCTTGGAACATCCACGTCGTTAATAAACACAAAGTCGCCTTTTGCTATCGACCTTGACCTTTGACACCATTTGGTGTGATGAGTTAAAGTTGGCAGGTATTCAGTTACCTACCGTTCCCATAGGCGATCCCTCAACTGCCGGGCGACTCTCCACTGCTTTCTTAGGGTACAGAACTTCACTGAAGGTTCACGTGCACTTGTGACGTCTGCGCTGTGTTCGCTGAACCCAATAAAAAGTAGTTCGGTATAAGCGGTTCTTCCTGATCAGGCGTGATCGACATATGTGTGAGCGGGCGAGAATTCACAACGTTTTCCGCTTCTATTATGAAGCACTGCAGCGTATGTTCACGTGGAGCCACCTCTTTGAGTGTATGACGTAATACTCGCTTCACGCACTGCACCATACCTTCCCACACACCTCCTTCAGATGGATTGGCTGAGCAGTTGAAGACCCATTCAACTCCCTTTGAAGACAACTCGCACTGCAGACGTTCACAGTCGAACAAACGCATTGCCTCATGATTACCGCCAACAAAATTTGTTCTGTTGTCGGAGGGTATTCTTGCAGGAACCCCACGGCGGTTTACAAAATTACGCATCGGTATGATGCATGCGTCCGTCGACAAGTCGTAAGCCACTTCCAGGTGTATAACACGCACTACTAGGCAGGTAAACAACGCTTCTCGGTGTGACGGCCTACTGTCACCAGAAGTTAGCCGAAGTAGTCCAATCCGGTATACGTAAAAGGCCTTATAAAAGGCGTAAGTCGGTCTTCCGCTAAAGGGCCCATTACGGGCGTGACTGGTATGGTTTTTGGGATCCTGCATACGTAACAATCTGCAATCACTTTCCGCATGGTTTGTCGCAGGCGTGGAATCCAGTATTTCCGACGAATCTCACCCATCGTCGCTTCTATATTTTGATGTTTCATTTTACAGTGCTGGTATGACACCACCAGCGTTGTAAACGCATGTTGAGACGGCAATATTATTGGGCGCTTGACGGCATATGGAAGCCAACTAGCAACATCCATCCGACCAGAGACACGAAGTATGCCATCGCTGTCGACATACGGTAAAAGTTTATATAACGAGCTCCCTCTCGCCACTGCTGGGTCGTCCTTGATTTGTTTCAGCTCTGCGGTGAATGCTTCACGTTGAACTTGGCGACATAACCATCTCTCTGCTGTATCCAACTCAAACGATGTTAGACCATTATCTTGACCATGATGTGGTTGTTTACGGCAGCGCCTCACGAATCTTATTACCCAGGCAGTGGTTCTTATGAGTCTGTTAAGGGAGGAAAAACGTCTTAAATCTATTTGGTGAATACTCACGATAACCAAGGAATGTTTCGGGTGGATTTCTTCATTATCGTCTTCATTACCTTCGGCAGCGGCAAATCTTGTTTCCCAACTATCTTCTCTTTGCAGCAAAAACTCGCGTAGCTTCATCTGCAGTGTTCTCATGGGTTGATACCCACTTCCAATTAACCGGCTTCGTAACTAATAATATTTCCGCTATTCTGTGTGCTACAAACGGCTTGTACCGACGGTGTTTGATATTGATCCAATTGAGTACTATCGTTGAGTCGGTTCACGACACTGCGGGTGACGTTGATAGAGTGTTGTTCCATTATAGTTCCCATCAGGCGCGTTGCTAAGACAGCTGCTTGAAGCTCCAAACGAGGAATAATGAAAGGCTTTAGTGGAGCGCATCTCGTTTTCACGCATACAAAGACAGTATCTACATCTCCTTCGACGTTCACGGCTCTCCAATAAGCTACCGCTGCGAAAGCGTCTTCGCTGGCGTCAACAAAAGCGTGGACCTGGAGCCTTTGTGGTAATCCATTTCTAAAATAAACACAAGGGATGCAGAATTCGGCTGCATCTGGCAAATGTTGGCGCCATCCGTTTTTGCGTTAGGCAGTGGCTCATCCCATCGTACCTTACGTTTCCAAACTTCCCGCATAAGCAGCTTAGCGCCAATAGTGAAGTGATTCAGGAGCTCTCTCTTTGTAGGATACCTTTCGCCAGCGATAATCTCCTTCTCGACGTTATGGAATTGTAATTTATAATTAAAATGATCGCTTGCATCAAGAATTTTTTCGGACTTCAAACCATCGAAAGCGTTCACTGCTACGCATACGTCGATACCCTTTAAGGCCTAGAGGACTTCTGGAGAGTTCGACGTGAAGTTTCGTATTTCGAAGCCAGCGTCGTTATGAATTTCCCGTACCAGACTCGATATTTCGATGGCTTGTTGTTGGGATTCAAAACTGTCCACCATGTCGTCGACGTAATGATGATCCGTAATAGCTTTTATAGCCCGCGGATGATGGTTTCGATGATCCAGAGCGTTAATAGTTTTCACACACGCGGCTCCGAAATTCATCACCATCATTTCGTAAACATCTTTTGGTCTTT
This sequence comes from Brachypalpus laphriformis, assembly GCA_945910035.1. Lineage (NCBI taxonomy): Eukaryota > Metazoa > Arthropoda > Insecta > Diptera > Syrphidae > Brachypalpus > Brachypalpus laphriformis. The sequence continues at coordinate 136,252,998 of OX246754.1, forward strand.
CATCGTTGCCACCACGCCAGAGAAATCTTTGGGCACATCTGTCTTCTGGTTAAATTAATACTTGGTGGAACTTCTCCTTAATATCTCCACCAGTGATGTTCAAATCTGTGTAAAAAACTATTTTTTACCTTTTTACGTTTGAGTAGGTAAAAAACGCGTAAATAAGTGTAAACAACGTAAAAATCCCGTAAAAAACGTAAAAAACTCGTAAAAAAGGTAAAGAAGAGGTAAATAAAGTAAATTGCTGAGAAAAAAGAGAGAAAATGAGTGGCATTGCAATATCCGTCAAAATCTAAATAAATAAAGAAAATTTTGCAATCGTTCGTTCAGTGTCGTGTGTTGAATTATTCTATAAAGTGAATTGTTTTATAAAGTGCCAAAAATATTATTGGAAAAATATTATTAATTTAATTTATATAAAATGAGTTTCACTGGAAGACCAAAATCCGTGAATTTTGAGGGAAATAACTTTTCTTTATTTCAAGAAGGAAAAAAATAAGCAGCTTATTGCAATTTTTGTAAAAAAAAAAAAAACATTGCAAAACACAGCAGAGTCGCGATTACTGGCGCATCGGTATGTATGTAAGCTGTGCAATTGGATTATTTAATCATCGATTAATACTCCAAACAGTAAAAGATGTACAGTACTTTTTCTTCGGATGTAATATTCTGATTCACAACATCGAATCACCACATTTCAAAAGTATGGTAAAATCTATGAGGCCATCTTAGGCAGCTGTGGTCCCAAAACGGAAAACTTTGTCGGACCAACTCCTGGATGAAATGTACAACAAATGTATCAAAGACTTTCATTCACCAACTCAACAAAATTCGGTGCTATTAATCGATGGATGGAAGAATTCGTCTAGTAACAGCAAAACAGTTGTAACAATGCTGCATAACTCTCAGGGTAAACGTGCATTTCTTAACGCATGGGATCTTAGCGGTGTAATTGAAAATGCGGGTATGGTCTCAGATATAGTCTACCAATCAATTGATATGGTATATGTATAACGTTTCATTTTACGCAGTGGTGTTAGACAACGCCAGTGTTATGTTGCGTATGGGGAAAAATGTTGGACATGTTTTGTGGCATTCACGATGCAAGAGTCATTTAAGAAATTTATTTGCAAAATTAGATCTACTATTTGCAAGTTCATTTTTGATGAGGATTTTGTTGCAAGAGCCGACACTAACCAGAAAATGTTGGAACCTATATGTGAACTTATAAACAAGTGCCAAGCTTTAGATACAAGTGTTGCAGATGCGGTAAATATGTGGCTTTCACTTAAAAATAAGAACGGATTAAAGGAATCAATGATGCAATCTTACTTAGAAAGAAAAGAGATGGCATTAAATAAAATCTCACTAACTGCATATTATTTAAATCCTTTTAACGACAACTCCATTTTATTGACATCCGAAAAACAAATAATAAACCACTCTTAATGAAAAACTTAGACGCAGATGGATTAGAGAGCTTGCACTGTTTTCGTCAACAAATTGACATTTTTCATACACTTTTTCGAAAAGAAATTAAAAAACCAACAGTTTTTTTGGAGCACCGCGAGCATTCATCTCCCTCAACTGTCATCTTTAGCTTCTTAACATACCAGCATCGTCCGCGTAGATTGAATGGGTTTTCTCAAACTAGGCTGAAATACATAGTCCTTTACGAAATCGACTGACCTTTGAAAGGTCTAAAAAACGCATTCATGTATACTTTTCGCTTAATTCAACTAATGTTGACTATATAGATATTGAAACAGAAGAATAATAAATATGTTTCATTGTTAAAAAAATTCAAATTTTTCTCGTTATTTATTTGAACAGAATTTATTATTATATTTCAGGAAAAGAATACAATATAATATAATAACCGAGTTATTCCTGATAAATTCATTGCTGGGGGTCCGCATTCCGTATACGCTTAAAGGTTGAGAAATGTTGGATTAGAGCATCTGTTTTCAACAAATCGGGCTTTTTAATCATTTCATCGAAAAGAAGATAAAAACCAATAGTTTTCCAAAAACCCGCACAGATTAATCAGATCCAACTCTCATCTTCTGTTTTGAAGCTCGCCAATTTGGATTATTTTCCGTGTTTTTTTTTTACTTTTTTACCTTTTTTACGTTTTTTACATAAGCATAGTAAAAATCCAGCATGTAAAAAACTAATGCAGAAAAACGTAAAAAACGTAAAGTAAAAAAGTCGAACAACACTGATCTCCACACACTGCAAGGCTCTTTCGCGAAAATGAATCAAGATTGTGGGTAATGGCTGGTATCCTTGAGGTCCCTTTAATAGATATGAATTGAGTGAAATCCCGTTTACTTCGGCGGCGGCATCGAATACTAGGCGTAGCTTCTTCGGCTTGTGTGGGTTTACCATACCAAAATATGGCAGATACTACGTCCTGGGTCTAGCAACGGTGATTTCCTCTGGCTGCAGTTTTCGGGCATAGTTTTTACTGACGTAGGTTTTTATAATTGAACTAAAGGCGGCGGCAAAATTTTCAACTCGTTTCATTTTACGCTCAATTCCAATTAAACGTTTAAGTGCCATAGAGTAACTGTCGAGTAGTCTTACATCGTCCTGGTTCCACAATAGTCCAACCTGGAATCTTTTTTTGTTGTTGACTGCAAAATCTCCTTGGCACGAATGTCAGCTTCACTCTCCACTGGAGGTGACGGTCTCACACCAAAACTTTTAGTTTCGAAGCACTCGCTTACCAACGTGTGTATTGCAGCATCACTCCGTACATTCGTCAAGAGACATGATGGCGTTGTACGATTGACCTTCATAGTTGGTGTTGAAGCTTATAAATTATATTTTCGTTGCAATTATATTAGTAAAAATATTAACGTAATATTAACGTAATGTAAGCATTACTTTACTTTACTAGGGCCTTGTACGCACTGCGACCTGTATGATCTGTTGTGCCAGCCCGGTGTTTAGCTGAGATCTTGGTTAAGGCTCTTGATAAAAGTCAACAAATCTCCAGGCTCAATATTCCGGAAGTCTGAGGGACTTAATAAAGCCCTTCCGATATGGAGAAGTCTTTTTCTTGCGGCCATGGCATATTCACAAAGAATATGTTCTGCCGTCTCTTTTTGCTCTCCACATAGCCGGCATTCGTCTGTATCTGCTACTCCTATCTTATGCAAATGGTACCTGAGTGGGCAATGACCAGTCAAGTACCCTGTTAAGGTTCTTAGGTCTGCTTTCCTAAGCTCGAGTAGCTTTTTAACCTTGCATCGGTTGAGATTAATGAACTTCTTTGCCTCTCTTAGGCCTTTGAGTTTGGCCCAGTACTCTGCATGATGATCATCTTCCCATTTCTTTATTTTTATGTTGACGCTACTCCGTGCGACTCCAAAATAGGGTTCAGGACCGACTTGTTGGCGACTAGCGCCTCTTCTCGCTAAGCAGTCCGCCCGTTCGTTGCCCTCGAAGCCTTTGTGTCCTGGTATCCAGGCCACAGTGACTGTGTTTTTCGATGCGAGATCTTCGAGGTTTAAACAGTCCCATACAAGTTTTGATCCTACCGTGTACGATTTCAGAGCCATAAGTGCTGCCTGGCTGTCTGAGAGGATATAGGTACGAGTACCCTCGACTCTTCTACGCAGACATTCTCGTACACAGAGCTCGATCGCATGGACTTCCGCCTGAAATATTGTTGGTGATTTCCCAAGCGCAGCCGCACGTTGGAACCTGGGTCCATAAACCCCTGCGCCAGTGCTACCATTTTCCAATTTGGAACCATCTGTGTACCAAGTTTGAGAGTTTGGTAAGACTACAAGTCCTTCATTCCTCCATGTGTGGCGGTCACCTATAACCACATTGAATTTCCTGCAGAACTGGTATTTCTTGATCATAGTATCTGGGATTTTGAGAATAGGACCATTTTGAATATAACCTAGCATCTTTAAATGGCCTATAAAGTTGCGGATTTTAAGGTCCGAGATCTTGGGTATCCTAAGAGCACTCAGCATAGCTTCTTTTTGTGCTGCAAGGTGCAACGGTGTGAGGCTAAGCATTGCTCCTATTGCTGCCGTAGGGCACGTTCTCATTGCTCCTGTGATACGCAGACAGGCTAGACGATGTATTTTCTTCAACTGTTCCTGAGTCTTGTCCTGTAAGGTTTTTGGCCACCAAACCAACGATGCATAGGTGACCACGGGTTTGATAATGGCGCTGTACGTCGAATATATTATCTTGGGTTTTAGCCCCCAAGTTTTACCATGTAGGCGCTGGCACATAAACATTGCTCTTGTCGCTTTCTCGGTAACCTTGTTCAGGTGTGAATTCCAAGTGAGCGTCTTGTCAACCCCTGTCTCGGTGGGCCGTTTTTCTGGCCCTGCCGCTATTCAGTAGCGCAGCTTCCTCGGGGTTTCTTCTCTCCCACTTCCTTAACCTTCCAGAGGGAGGGATGTAGCGTCTTTCGCTATGCCTAAGGGTGTAGTCCACCTCTCGACGTGGTGTGTGTCTGGATCTGAGGGGCGAGGGTGGACGTGGATGAGGGTTGCGCGGATGCCTCGGTAGCGCGCTTGAAGCTCCAGCTGGTGTACTTTCTGGCGGCCGTTTGTTTGCGGATACCGCCTCAGCGATAGTGCTGGGGCCCTGTGTGCCCTCCGCTCTGGTGTTGGAGACCCGTGTGGCCTCAGCGCTGGTGCTGGGGCCTGTATGGCCTCAGTGCCGCTGGTATTAGCTCTGCGCGTACAAGAGCTGGCAGGCTTTCTTTAACCATCGTGCCTGTCTGGTTTACGGTGGGTCTTGGGAGCTCTTTATGTTTACGGCGAAGTTGTACGGACCCGAAGCCGTAACTAAGTTCACCTCCGATTTTATTTATTTATTTATTTATTTGTATAGTCTTACACTGTAAGATACAATATCTTTTAAATTAGTGCAAGCTTCAGTATTACATGCAATACTATTAGTGAATATTTCCGTTTGTGTACTAAGTAAAAAGAAAAATAATAATAATAAAATAGAATTACAACTGCTAGATATAGAAAAGTAAAAAAGGAAACAAAGAATATGTAAACAATTCAAGATGATAATAATATTAAGTCGGCAAGTTATTGCAATTTAGATTTAAATTCAAATTCAAATTCGACGCCTAATAAAAACAATCACCATCATCAAAGCATCTCCAAATGCTGTCTTAGTCTCCATAGCCGAATAGCGTTCACGAAAAATTGCCCCTGCGCTAGCTCTCGAGCTTTCTCCAGGCTGTGTCCTTTCCTCAGAAACTCTTTTAGTTTCTTTCTGAAAAGAGACTTTTGAAGGCGTCAATATGAGCGTCAATCACCGTTGCAGTAGAGACAGGTGATGCTAGGAGAGTCTCTTCATCCTCCGTATTTATGGTGTCGGTGGTGTCGATGGTACTTGAAGTCACGTCCTCTGCTATGACATCCATAAGTTCAGACTCCACAGTAGGACCAAGTGCCCTCTCTGTAGAGTCTGAGAGGCCCAAAGCGGCCCCGGTTTGCACGTTAAGAGGAGTGCATTCCTCATAGTTATTTTTAAAATTATTATCCATGGGATTTTTTGATAAGGGGAAGGGTAGTTCACCCGCGGTAGAGCCCCATGCCACGGGAGGGCTAATTTAAACCGGATGTCACCTGGTTTCCGGAGTCCACCGTTATAAGACACACTTACGGAGTGCCATTCATCCCTTAGGCACGGTCGTTACACACCTGGGATTACGGGTTTTTCAAGTTTTCCTCTTAGATCCGCCATATTTCGTATTCAGCAGGGACACCTCGTGCAGGATGTGGTTCTTCACCACGTATGGACGGTCTTAGGAAATAGATTCATTTGGGTGCCTCTATTCCTCTGGCTCCTTTGCCTGGAACCTTGCCTTCTAATGTAAGCATTAATCTATTAACTTTTAAGGCTCACATTCAGGAAAACTTTACTTCTTAAATAACATTTAATTGTCAAATTGTTATATACTTACTTGCACTTAATATAAAGATAATCGAATTATAACGAAAAGTGGAAACAAGTCTTTTTTCTTTAAAGGTGCGATTATTTCTTTTATTTTTGGAAACATAAGTTTTACAGAGGGTGTGTATGGACAAAACATTGGTCCTACAGAGCTGGATTAGTTTTAAATAAATAACAAAAAACATTAATACTGTGAAAAACAGAAAAGAGTATATAACAAGAAAACAGTGGAAAAACTGAAACTGAAAAACAGTGAATAGCAAAACAGGAAAAATATAAAAAAACAGTGAAATAAAAGGACAGTTTTTTCGAGTTTTTGTGCCAAACGGGTTCCCGCGACGCGAGATAAATAAAGATTAACATATATGTATGTATACACAGCTGGGTGAGTAGGTAGCTGGCCTTTTGAACTATATATTGCCTATATACATATTGCATATTGATTGACATTTTGCGATCTGTCAAAGTGGTTTAGCTTGAATATACCTCCGCGAAAATTTTAAATTAAATAAAAAAAAAAAAAAGTGAATAATGTCTTCAAAGACATGGTTTTAACAGCGTCCCGACAGTGCACACAACTTTAAAATAAAATCTGAATAAGCCCTAGTAAATAAAACACACTATCGATAAATTTTACTAACACCCAATCTGGCTCATGAACAAAAGAAATATCCAGAAGATTTCACCTGACCACTTCAATAGGGAAAAACGGAAACACCTCAGCGAAGCACCGTCTAAGTTGGAAATGGAGTCTATAATAGGCATTAGTATTGAGACTTACTTACTTACTTAGATGGCGCTACGGTCCGGGGTAGACCTGGGCCTCAACCAACAAACCTCTCCAGCTAGCACGATTACGAGCCAGCTGCCTCCAGTTGCGCACGCCAAGTTGGTTGAGGTCCCCCGCCACTTGTTTGCGCCACCTACCGCGAGGTCGTCCTCTACTGCGTCGTCCATCCGGGGTGGATTCGGAAACTTTCTTAGCGGGAACGTTGGGCTCCATCCGCTCTAAATGACCCAGCCATCTTAGTCGCTGTATGTGAACTCTTCTGGCTAAGTCGATGCCCTTGCACATGCCGTATAGCTCGGCATTGTACCTTCTTCTCCACTCACCGTCTATGTAGACGGGACCAAAGATCGCTCGAAGAACTTTTCTCTCGAAATAACCAAGGGCATCCTCATCCGGTTTTGTCAAAGCCCATGCCTCTGCGCCATACAGCAGGACTGGGATGATTAGTGTCTTATAAAGAGTTAGCTTAGTAGTTCGAGATAGGGCTTTGCTACTCAATTGCCGTTTTAGCCCATAGAAACAACGATTGGCAAGAGTAATTCTTCGTGTGATCTCCCTACTGTTGTCATTTGCGGAGTTCACCATAGAGCCTAGGTAGACAAAATCCTTTACTACCTCAAAATTATATCTGTCTATTGTGGCGTTCTGTCCAAGACGCCGATGTTGGGTGTCCTTTTTTGTAGACAGCATATATTTTGTTTTGCTTTCATTGACCGCTAGACCCATCTTTGCTGCCTCGATCTCAATACTCGTAAATGCCCCATTGACGGCCCGCTGAGTTCTTCCGATTATGTCAATGTCATCGGCATAAGCGAGTAGTTGTACAGACTTATAAAAGATTGTACCTCCGGTGTTGGCTTGCGAGTTTCGTACAATTCTCTCAAGTACTATATTAAAGAGATCGCATAACAGCGCGTCACCTTGTCTAAGACCTTTCCTGACATCGAACGGTTCGGTGATGTTCTTACCGACTTTGATGGAGCAGCGAGAGTTCTCCATCGTCATTCTGCACAAACGGACGAGCTTGGCAGGGATGCCACGACTAGACATGGCTCTGTATAACTCGTCTCTATACACGCTATCATAGGCAACTTTGAAATCGATAAAGAGGTGATGCGTATCGATTTTGTATTCATGGGTTTTTTCCAAGATCTGCCGTAGTGTGAATATTTGGTCAATGGTGGACTTTCCCGGCCTGAAACCGCACTGATAAGTACCTGTTGACGATCGGTTTTAGGCGTTCACATAATACGGCAGACAGGATTTTATATGCGATGTTGAGGAGACTTATACCTCTGTAATTGGCGCAGTTCAGAGGGTCACCTTTCTTCAGGATCGGGCAAACGATGCTGCGGTTCCATTCATCGGGCATACTTTCGTCCGACCAGATTTTACAGATGAGCAGCTTTGTTGGATTTGAGTTTAGATATCGCTATCCTCACTTCATTCTGATCGGGTTGATGGGAATCTTGACTGCTATCGTCACTGTTGAATGGCTCATTCTGCCTGGCAGCGGAATATTGGTCATCATCGCCGTTTAGCAGTCTGCAGAAGCGTTCCTTCCATATCCTCAGCACCGACTGCGATTCCACTACTATGTTGCCAGGGATTTCTTTAATTATATTAATGAATTCGACATTTTTGTTCTTTCTTAAACGCACGTTGTAAATTTTGAAGAATCTAGTTTTAAGAGTAATTTTATACAATTTGAATTATAAAGCATACCAGCAGTAAAAACAAATTTGCATGGAAGAGCAAGCGGAGGGGAACTATTTGGCTACAAAAAGCTGCTGGAAGGAGTAACTATTAACATCAAAAAAGTAGAGGAAGCTATAGTTCTGGAAATTAAAAAGGATACGAAAAACTTTCGTATAGTCCCAGTATATTTAAACTGTTGTCATTGGCAGCGAGACTTTGATAAAACTAGTGACCTGTTAAACACGTTAGGATCAACAGATTTAATCTTAATAGGCGACTTCAATGGAAGAATCAGAATATAGCAAAATAATTTCTCTAGTGGGTTTGATCCATCATCTTATCTACTTGAAAGGCGCAACTCAAAAGATAAGACCAGCGACAACAAAGGTACCAGAATTCTCGAACTAGTAGATGCTTTTGACTGCCGAATTCTAAATGGGAGCTGTGAAGGTGATTCCCATGGTGAATTTACTTTTCTTCGAGGAACAGCGTGTTCGGTCATTGATTATTGTTTTCTGTCTGGATTTTGGATTTCCGCACTCAGCGAGTTTAGAGTAGGAATGAAAACATTCTCCGACCACATGCCTCTTGAGGCTACTTTTAATATTTCTTCTCCTTCTAACGAGGGGAAACTTTCGCAACTGGAACTTTTGCCAAAATTGGCATGGAAGGATGGATTTTGTCATTTGTTCCAACAAAATCTAAATGCAGAGCTCATTAGATGAGTGAATCTAATATTCCCACCAGTGCCGAAATTCTAACGGAAATAATAAAAAGAGCTGCGCTTCAAAGTGCCCAATTGGGAACTAATAGCCAAGTTAAAAAGCAAAAGTGGTTCGATAAAGATTGCATGAGAGCCAGGGATGCTCTTTCGCGTTTCTTAGATTACTTCGGTCAAGTAATTCCACTTCATCTAAGCTTCTTTACTCGGCGGCTAACAAATACTTTAAACAGCTTTGCTTATCGAAAAGACAGGCATACGTCCAGAGAAACGTTGACTTACTAAATGGAGCGAAATCGACAGCAGAATTCTGGAAAGCCGTGAAGCTCATAAATGCAAAGAGAAATGTAATCGCCCCCGGCTTACAAGCACATATACTGAAAGATCATTTCAGCCACATCCTCAAGACAGCACTTATATCACCGTCATTTCAATATGCAGCCCCTTCGATTGATGGTGAATTCTTGGATACCCCTATCACATTAGATGAAGTTCAAAATGCACTTAAGAAGGCTAAACTTAATAAAGCTCCAGGAGAGGACAGCGTGCTTTTCGAATTCTACAAGAATTGCACCTCGGAATTTCTAACAGAACTTACATCTGAATTTAATCGAATATTCAATTCTGCAGACGTCCCAGGGAGCTTTCGCAAAGCTATAATGTACCCGTTGCACAAGAAGGGAAGCCATGAGGACCCAGCTAATTACAGGGGAATATCATTCTTGAACGCATCGACCAAGTTGTTTGCGGCTGTGCTTTTCGAAAGGCTTTCCGCCTGTTCTGCACGAATTTCAAGCAGGTTTTAGAAGAATGTACTCAACAACGGATCAAATATTTACACAACAACGGAAGTTGTAAGAATAGCAGAGGTCTATAAAAAGAGGCGCAAGAAGCTGCATGCATTTTTTGTAGATTTCCGAGCAGCTTTTGACACTATACCACGCGAATCACTTTTCTATAAGCTCTACAAAATCGGATTTTCAGCAAAAGTCATAAACGTTCTAAGGGCTATGTATGAAAAAAACACGGCGTGCATCTGGGATGGGGTCCACTTATCTGAGGAGTTCCAAACGACAATGGGTGTAAAACAAGGGTGCATCCTTAGCACATTGCCGTTTCTTTTATATACAAACGACATAGTAGATGACATTAAAGGAGGAATAGAGATAAACAGAACGAAAATTCCGGCACTGTTGTTTGCAGATGACATGGCTCTCCTCGCGGATACTATTGAAGGAATGCAGCTGATGATACGTAGATTGGAAAATTACTGCAAAACTTGGAATTTGTCACTTAACCTAGCAAAGTCGAAAATGATGATTTTCAGAAAAGGTGGGGGCAGGCACTGCCGAGGTGAAAAGTGGACCTATCAGGGCGAGCAAATTGAAGTCATGAGGGAATATAAGTACTTAGGAGGTTTGATAGCATCGAACCTTCACATGAAGAATCACTTAACATCGAAACTAGCAGAAGCAAAGCGAGCAGTTGGTTCAGTGTGGGGAAGTTGCATTAGCAAAAACAGCATATCACACAGCGCGAAGCTGAAAATATTCCGTGCAACTGCATCTGATATTATTCTTTACGGAGCACAAGTATGGGGGTACCGTCCATTCGAAGAGGTGGAAAAGTTTCTTCGCTATTATAAGGAGAGCACTTAAGCTGCCGAGTAGTTTACCCATCGACATGCTCCACTTAGAGACTGGTATAGCTCCAATGTTCTTGGATACTCTCAAGCTCCACTTAGATTATGTGTTACGAGTTATGACGATGAACGAGAACAGACTGCCAAAGATAGTTCTATCCCATATGCTATCAACCAGGTAAATCTGTGTACAAGAGTGGGAAAAATTAGCATCCGATTGTGATTTCAATTTAACAGTTAACCCCAATGAGCAGTTAGCAACTTTGAAGGAAAAGTTTAAGACCCTGCTGGAGAAAACAGGTCATAGATTGTATGATCGATTCTTAAGAGAAGCCCAAGCGTCACAGCACAGTCTATATTATAGCAGTCTTAACCTCCATTTGCGAGATAGAACATATTTTCTAGCTGGTAAATCCAGCGACATGATGAGCTTCCTATACTGTGTGATATATGCAACCGGAAAGAGCGAGAGGATGTATACCACTTCCTAGCAGTATGTCCTATTCTTCAAGAATTCCGCGTAAATATCTTTGGAGTACGTACACATGAGTTGGAGAAGGCGATAAGCATACTTAACGGCGACAAAGGCTGGGATTCACTCTATATTTACACGACGAATGCCCTACGCTACAGGAATTGCATAATTGATAAACTTTTTTAAAAATTAACTTTCGATTCATGAACAATAGGTATAAATATTTAAATTTTTTTTATAAAATTCTAAATGTCAATCTGGTAGACGGCCTTCAGCTAAACCATAATAGACTAAAAAATGATATCTTCAATGAATTTGTATCTATTTGTATTTTTTTTTTTAAATGAAATAAATAGTCTAAATAACTAACTGTGCTATGGTGCTAAAAAATCTGTTGGCGCAAATCACAAAAGACGACACGAACTTCAAGAAGGCGAACAAGGAAACCAAGGCGTCAAAGCACTTTGTTCAGGGCCGCCTTGCCATTCTTGAAAGTAATTTTCAAGCAAGCATAGTTGCCAACAGAGATGCTGTTGCCAAGGCTGCTGATGTTGCTGAAAGTGGAAAGATTGACGAAATGTTCTATGCAATTAAAGAATTGTTCGTGACTTACCGTGCATCTCTACTGGATTGCCTGGAGAAAGTCTCTGCAATTACGGTAGCTCCAAACACCTCAAGTTCAACGGCTGCATCGAACAAAAGGCATGACCTTCGACTGCCCAAAATTAATCTGCCCTCGTTCTCCGGCAGTTATGAAAACTGGAGGTCATTTCATGACATTTTTCACTCATTAGTACATAGCGACTCCACGTTGACTGAGATTGAAAAACTCCACCACCTGAAATCTAGCATCACGGGTGAAGCTGAAAGGCTCCTACAACATCTCAGCTTGGACAACGGCAACTACCAGAAAGGACCATTCTCACAAGCCGCTATGACCACAAACGAGTGTTGGTGAACACGCAGCTGAAGCTATTCTTTGGGCAACCCGTCCTCAGTGTCGAAGGGTCTAACAACTTGAAACGCCTACTAGACGTATCCACTGAGTGCCTGCATGCGCTAAAAACCCTGGGAGTACAAATTCATAACTGGGATGTGATTGTTGCATACTTCATGCTGCAGAAACTTCCAGCCTTAACTCAGCAGTTATGAGAAGAGAAGCTAGGGTCAAAAAAAGAGCTTCCTACCTTTGCTGAGTTTACAGAATTTCTGGGAGCCAGGTTTCGAAGTTGTAACACGTTTTTGACGATGGAGGTGAGTGACCGTCTCAATGCAGTTAGAAGAAGTGGCATATGCGAAAACTGTTTGGCGTACAGCCAACAGACACAACAATGCCCAAGCCGTGTATGTTGCTACTTCTGCAGTCAAAGGCATCACTCACTACTACACAACAACTACAACCCATCTCAAATATCGCACACTACACACATGTCTTCACATACAACACCTCACAGCACAATACAGTCTAATCATACACCACACACCAGCACTTCACATCACCCATACACACACGCTAACCTACCCCACACATACACACAAGCACATCACGTTTCCACATAACCCAACACACACACACAGGGCTACCAGAACACAGTGGTGAACCCTAACGAGCCAGCATTTCACCCTACAAGTGAACCTCAACAACCTTCCACAAGTTCGACACTCAACGTCTTCCACACACAACACAACACACACAAGTTCTCTTAGCGACAGTGATGGTAAAGGTGAGAGCAGCTTCGGGGTAGTATTTCAATCTGCGAGCACTGATCGACTCGGGTTCCGAAGCCACTGTCACCACAGAAGCAGCAGTTCAGTCAATAAGTCTTCCAAACAGACGTATATTTATTGAAGTATCTGGGTTAGGGAAGGTCAGCAGCGGAGCATGCCACAACTACGTGGATTTATCCTTCGGCTCACTGCACTCAGCATACGAAGGACACACCCGAGCCTTCGTTTTCAAATCCCTGACTGCGCTTCTTCCGGCCCAAAAGATATACTTTAATAAATGGACGCATATAAATGGACTGACGATGGCCGATCCCACTTACCACACTCCTGCCGCCGTTGATATACTGTTGGGAAGTGATGTCTTTGCCGAAATTCTTCTCCCCGACATCATAATAAAAGAAAGGTTCATGGCACCGGTCGCTCAAAAAACTCAACTTGGGTGGATTCTTTTGGGAAAGACTCCGATGGTACCACATTCGATACGAAGCTTCTTTCAGTTCTTCGATCTCGATACTCAACAACCAAAATTCTGGGATACCGAAGAGCAGCCATTCCAAAAATACGAACCGGAGGAAAAACCCTTCACCACACACACCAAGCAGCACCCGAATTTTGTAAAACGAGCACACTACAACACGAAGATAGTCATCCCAGACTCCCACGAGAAAGAAAAGAGGAGTTCAGAAGATGGTTCCTTACCTGCGTCACAGGTTTTGGATCTGTGGCATCAGAAATGGCATTAAGAAGCACGTCCACGGGTGCAAAATATGCTTCAGATACAAACCAAGTGTAAGGATGTTGAGACCCTTTACCATCATGACTACTTTGCGACATTCTTGTGCATTGCCACCAAAGCAGTACACATCGAAGAGGTAAGTTACCTCGCAACATAAGTTTTCCTTGCAACTTTTCGAAGACTAACCGCAAGAAGAAGTCTTGTGAAGAAGTTTTTTTTTTTTTTTTCTTCCGAGGCAGCTGAAATTCTTCAACAAGACACTATGAGGATCGACAGCACGTGCTCATAGTAGTGTGGGATTCCTACCCACTAAAAAACCTCCCTTCAAAACAAACTTGTTTTCATTTTTACTACAACTAAGTATTCGACTTATCAAGTGGTTTTCGTTTAGCGAAATAATGATGTTTTGCAGGTACCTTCCCATTAGAAGTTCCTGCCAGCTCCGCAGTTTAGACGCGGTTACTTAACGCGCTAAATCTAAGGGTTTGATTCTTTGTAGACGGCGAAGTAAATTTCTTTCATCCAAAACTTGGAGGACTGTTATATTAGCGTGACTTTCTAGTCGACTTTTATGCTTTCTCGCGTAGTTTTTGATTTCGTCTTCGATTGTTTTAATGCCAAGATCTCTGTGGATATCGCTACTTCGGATATACCATGGCGCATTAACAATACCTCTTAGCACTTTGTTTTCAAAAGTTTGTAAAATTTGAATATTACTTATTTTGGTACAACCCCAGAGTTGTATACCATATGTCCATACGGGCTTTAGCACTTGCTTATATAAAAGCAGTTTGTTATATATATTAAGCTTGGAATATTTTCCAAGCAACCAATACATTTCTCGATATTTATTATCTAATTCTTTGCGTTTTTTCTTTACGTGCGTTTTCCATTTCAGGTTTGTATCAAGTGTCATCCCAAGATACTTAGCCTCGTTTGCAAACGGGATTTGAACCGAGTTTGAAAAGATTGGCAAATTATTTATTTTCTTAAAAGTAAAATTTATATGAACAGATTTGGCCTCGTTGAGTGCGATTCGCCAAACCTTTGTCCATTCATTTACTCTATTCAAAGCTTCTTGCAGTTGCAGTTTTTCTGTAGTATCTTCGGCCGTTTTACCTTCTGCCAAGATAGCAATGTCGTCGGCAAATGTAGCTAGCTCAGTGCCTTCTACTTGCGGTATATCACGAGTGTATATTAGATATAAGACTGGACCAAGAACGCTCCTTGCGGCACACCAGCCATTATTTCCTTAAAATCAGAATATTCGTTTCCACATTTGACACGGAATAGCCTATTCGTAACTAAGTTCTTCAAAATATAATATAGGTGCTCTGGCAGAACTTGTCGTAATTTAAACTTTAAGCCTTCATGCCAGACCTTGTCAAAGGCTTGAGAAACGTCAAGGAATACGCTGGAACAAATCTTTTTTTTTTTTTTAAGTGATTTTTCGATTACATGTGTTATTCGATGTACTTGTTCAACTGTAGAATTCTTACTTCTGAATCCGAATTGATGATCAGGGATGAGATGCCCTTCTTCTATTACCGACTGTATTCGCCTAACCAATATTCTCTCGAACACTTTGGATATAATTGGAAGAAGCGAAATCGGTCTATAAGACGTTTTTTCATTGGGCAGTTTTCCGGGCTTAAGGACCATTATGACTTCGGCGACTTTCTATTGACTGGGAACATATTTCAGTCTAATCGCAGCGTTTATAATGAACAGAAGCTTAATTAGAGCTTTTCTTGGTAGTGCTTTAAGAACCTCTCCCGTAATTAGGTCGTATCCAGGAGCTTTCTTAGGTTTATGTTTCTTTATTTCTTCCTTAAGTTCGGTAAGTGTTGCATTTCTTATTACGCTATTGTCTATATACGACGTATTTATATTTTCGATAAGAGCTTGTCCATCAAACGGTTTGAAAGTTTCTTCCAGGTGGGCGGCAAAAACTTGCGCTTTCTCTTTATCATGCCTGACCCATTCGTCTTGATTTTTCCTAATTGGCGCGGCTTGAATTTGAGGTTTTTTAATACCTTTTATAGCCTTCCAAAGCGAATAGTTAGAATCTTTTTCTGCCGTTAAGCTTTCTAGGTAAGTTTGTATTTCATTCTTCTTAAGGTCTTTAATAGATCTTTTTAGTGAGTTGTACAAACGGTTAAGATGTGCTTTATGTTGTGGAGCGCGAGTTTGTTGCCATCTCTTACGCGCTTTTCTCTTCTCCTTAATCATCTCTTTTATTTCCTGCGGATAAGTTTGAATGTAACTGGCCGGGGTTCTCTTTGGCTTGGGAGTATTCTTCCACGCGGCATCCAAAATGGCGACAGCGACCAAAATGGACCAAGGCGGAAAGGCACACACCAAAGGGAGGAGAATTGGTATTACTACGCGACGAGACACTTCCACCGGCCAATGAAGTTTAGCCCGGATCACAACACTACACCACAGAACCGACAGCCTCGTACGAATAGTCACGATAAAACCTCTAACTCGCCCGTAACATGAGAGTTCAAAACATTGAACCGTCTCCCAAGACCCTTTTAAAACGCATCACATATCACAACTAACACCATGTAAATAAATACAAAACACATTACACATATAACACCCCACACCATTCTACACATAAAACTAAAAAAAATTATACTAAATTTGAATTTAACTCCACGAAATTTACAAATTCAACACAAATTGACATCATCGACATTGGTAATACGGAAACTCTCACGCAATAAAAAAAACAATATACCACACTACACATACGACTCATAAATATTCAATACCATTTACAATACACAAATCACACAGTACACAGTACATGACACAAAACTCGCACGACACATTCTTCTACACAACACAGAAAATTATCGCACACAAAATATCATTCAACCCTCATGCGCACTCACTCTTGCACATGCGCACATCGCGAAATGGTACTACGGCGCCGTGCCGCTTCCACTTATTAATCTAAACACAATCACACTTACATACATGCACTTTCTCGCAATCAAAATATCAAAAAAAAAAAAAACAAACTATATTAAATTGCCACAAATAAAATGTCCTTAAAACTAATATCACAATACACAACAGGTAATTCATTCATCATTTTTACACATTCACCCATCCAAACTATAAAACAATAAACCAATTACACTACACACCACCAAAACAACAATAGTAAACAAACGGAATCCGCGAATTAATAACAACATTGCAATTAAACCAAATATCACCAAACTCACTCTTCACAATCTCGAATAACACTTTTCCCGGGCAAATATGAAACTTTAACACTTTTGCGACAATTACATTAATTCATCGCATTACATAATCACCGCACTGATCAATTATTAATTTCTCCCGCCACTGCATAAACTATTTTCAAATTGCACTAAAAGGTAAACAACCAAGCTCTCCTCTTATCGCATTAAGGAAAGAAGGAGACCGCAATCAATTTCCTAAAGCAATAGATAATAGCCACTACTACTACTCACTCTGTTATCAATCGTGTTGTCTTCCTATGTATTGTCTTTTTCTGTTCAATAATCAAAGTATTTTCTATAGCTAAATAAAGAAGAGAAGTAGAATGGCAAAAACGAGAAGACAGTGAGGTAAAGCTGAACCCAAAATCCTTGTACGACAGTGAGGCAAAGACGAGATTGAGAACTTCGTTCACGGCCGGGGAGAATGTTGAAGCTTATAAATTGTATTATCGTTGCAATTATATTAGTAAAAATATTAACGTAATGTAAGCATTAATCTATTAACTTTTAAGGCTCAAATTCAAGAAAACCTTACTTCTTAAATAGCATTTAATTGTCAAATTGTTATATACTTGCTTGCACTAAATATAAAGATAATCGAATTATAACGAGAAGTGGAAACAAGTCTTTTTTCTTTAAAGGTGCGATTATTTCTTTTATTTTTGGAAACACAAGTCTTACAGAGAGTGTGTATGGACAAAACAGTTGGACCGAACACAACCCAACCTAGTTCCGTCCTGACAGCGTAGGGTCCATTTCTTTTTATTTCAAAGGATTCTGCCGGTAAGCCCAAGTGGCAATTGTCAAGGCCGATTAACAGCTTAGGTTCGTCGTTGTGGTACGGCTGCAAGGACAACTTTTTAAGGCGGCTTGTATCGCAGTGCAACTCGCTTTCGCTTACGCTTTGCGTTGAGGTTGGACACACCATACTCGTTTCGTAGCAGGTGTTTCTTATTCATGCCAACTCCACTGACGTGCAGATCTACGATGACTGTTGACTCTTGCACCGTCCTGCTTCCGACCCGTTGGATGTTTAGTTCGTGTTGCTGACCTCGTAACCCAAACTCGTGAACTAACGCTCCATCCAGTATGATTACTGAAGAGCCTTCATCTAGCAAGGCGTATGTGCTGACAGCTTTGTGTGGACCATAAACGGTGACTGGCAGCACCCGGAATAATACTTTGCTGCTTGTCTGTACTCCTGACGTACAGCTAAGAACTGGTTCTTGGTCGCAGTTGCCCTTTGCCGGATTATTCTGTACTTGTGGTTGCTGCGCGACAGAATCCGTAGTTGACCGTTCGTGGAGCAATTCATGATGTCTTCTCTGGCACCCATTAATGCCGCATAAGCCTTTGTTGCGGCAGTCACGTGTTACATGTCCCGCCTTGAGACATGTGAAACATACGAGTATTCAGCAGCGCTTCACCATCGACCACCTCTCAGGTACTGTGGCATCAACAATGTGCTTACACTCGCTGGGTCTATGTTGGCCCTGGCACATACGAACATTGCTTCTCCGCGACATGCAACATTTTGCGCCGCCTTGGCTCTCGATTTCCGCTCTTCTGCACGGTGCATATCAAATTTGCGAGCTCACTTAACCATTCACTGAAGTGAATAATGGTTGGATACTATCGTATTGTCGCTGCACATCTAGCCCATTTCACTCTTTTGCTCATTGGGAGCTTGGACACGAGCTCTTCTAAAAACGTTGGATTCGCAAGGTGTTGCTAGCCGTTAACTGACTGGAGGAATACTGAAAGATTCTTAGTCTTTGTTGCGAAAGGAATAAGACGTACCACATCGTTTTCGGGAATTGGCTGCAGCTCTCGAACTTGGGACAGCTGACTACGGATGAGTTGTCCTGGACGACCGAAGCGAAAACTAAGTTGATCCATTATAGCGCTGACGTTGTCTGGGTGAATTAACAAAGACCGCACAGTACCCCGTGCTTCACCTGTGAGGCATTTTTGTAAACGTTGATTGTTTTCGAAGTTGGTATAATTATAAGCGGCGGTTGATTGCACAAAGGCGGTGCAAAATAATGGCCAGTCCTCCGGCAAACCTGAAAACATCGGAAGATCCTGGATCTTTCGAGGCCCCATGGCACTAAGCAGGTAAGTGGAGTTCCTATTGGCGGCATAGACGGTATTTTGTTGGTGTGTAGCACAATTGACTGAGTTCGAGGATAATGGCTGTAAAAATGTTTTTAATGGTGTGGATGCTCGAGCGTCAGCATGAGTATAACACGCTTCTCCTAAAGTCACATTCATGCTTAAATTATTTGATGCCGGCATGGTGGCGTAAATTGATGGATGCATATTTGTGTGACTATAGGAATAGCGTGCTGGTGGAAATAGAGAATGTGCTGCAATTTCCAATGACGAGCTGGAAGACAACCTATCTACAATAGGAATAACGGCTGAAGCGGCGATTGGCGGGAATAACGTTGCCGTTTCATGCGTGGTGGACGTGGTGGACGTGGGTCCGAGAGAGACGGCTGCTGATGGCTTACTGTTCATGGCATTGCACATCACTGTCACTTAATCTAATTTGCGTACCTTTTAGGAGATTTTCCAACGCTATGTGAAGGTATCTTTCTTCGAAGGCTGAGGTGGGCTCGCCGGCCCCAGGGTCAACCCAAAGGAACACCCTAGACTTTGGGAAAGAGGTACTTTATTTCCCTGATTGGCTATTAAGAATAGTTGCTTGGGAACAATTCTAGTAGGGTTTTTTTTATAATTCCTAAGCAATTTTTATACCTAACAATAGAAATGATAAACTTAATACTATCGTCGTCCTGCGGCTGGTTCTGGTACGGTCCGGGGCTACGCGACTAGTTGTCTGGCTCAGTTCGGTGCGTCGTCTCGAAGGAGTTTCAGTCCGCACTTAGGGCAGGCTTGCGATGACTTATTTCGCACTTAGGGCAAGCTAAGGAGGGATCCAGTCCGCACTTAGGGCAGACTTGGAAGGTAGTAGTCCGCACTTAGGGCAGGCTTGGTGTGACCCAGTCTGCACTTAGGGCAGGCTTGCCGTGACCCAGTCCGCACTTAGGGCAGGCTTGGAAGGTAGCTTAACAAAGGGGCGGCAAATCCGCTGTGGTTAAATCGGTTTGTTTCCCTCAGACGGGAGAAACCTATCGGACGGGCCGGCTATAGCTAGTAGCAGACCCGTGAGATATTGGCCAATCACCGGGGTGAAGGCAGAAAAAGATCGGTGGAAAGTCCTAAGGCTAATTCCTGGAGAGGCTGTCAAGAGTACTCTTGGTGGGTACTACCACGCTTGAGCAGACTCTCCCGAATGCATTTCATGCACTCTCCTTTATGGAAAGATCCTGCAAGACGAGAATGTGAATCAGGAGCCAATGCAAAAATCCCTTCGTATTCTCGTGTGCGATCCTTGTATTTTCTTGACATTGCATTTTGCTCCCTTTCCTCCGTTTCCTCTTGTTCGCCTGAGGATTCGGAGAGTATTCGCGGTACCCGCCAACAGATGGCGGCCTCCGCACTAGGTTTGTGGCGCATGCAATCAAGTGGCGCGCACTCTAGAAGCGAGCCGAACCAAATTCCTTCGTGATCTCCGTTTCCGCAGTAAGTGGAACAACTAAAACGGAGCTGAACTCAACCATTCTTGCGAGCCAACTGCACACGTCCGCAGTTGTGAAATAGTTTCGACTCTCGTTCAGCTCAACTCAACCAACCTCGACTTTTGTTCGTCTCAGGAGAAACCATCTCGTCATCCAATCATTCTTCGATGATCGTTCACCGCCATCGGACAGACTCGTTGAATCATCTTACATCCTTTGTCATTTGTCTTTCCCCTTTGAACTTTTTGTAATAAAGTAATTGTATTTTTGATAGTGGCATTTGTCGTCTCTTTGGATTGTTCCAGCGACAAACGAACCTCAACAATTGGCGACCCATCGCTCGCTACATTGGGGCACCCCAACGCGAGTACGTCGACGCCACATACTGGTCACCTGACCTTCGCCACATTCTGGTTCCTCCAACGCGGACACGACCGTCGCCGACATCCACGCGACATCTAAGTCCCTACAGGTTGTGAGGTGTGCTCTCGCACTGGAGTTTTCCTAGTTAGGGGTGCTACCAATGTGTAGTGCCCTTAACCCACAATAAACATATACGACTTGTAGTTAATCAAGACATGAATGCGTGTGTTCGCGAGCAAGAGGAATCGAGAAGTTTTTGTGACCTGTCAAAAGGCGTTATCCTTTTGAATTTAATATAGCGCCCTCTTGTTTTGAGTAGTGCGTTGCTACATGAGTCCCCCGCGAGTGGTGCGAGTATCGATCGAGTCCCACGAAATTAACTCTCCTTCCTTTTTCGCACCAAATTTGATGTTGTTTCTGTTGGTGTGAACGGTTGAACACTATTTGTCGTCTGATCAGCTGTTTGTGTAGATGGTGTGAAAGGCTGAGCAGTATTTGTATTTTGCATATATGACGTTTGTGCAAGTGGTGTAAATGAGACAGCAGGATTATTTTCGATGAAGGCTGGTTTCAATACCTCTGCAGAAACTGTCATTGGATTTCCTTCGATGTTTACCTTGAAAACGAAGTCCTAGATGCGGTCAAGTATTTGGTAAGGACCACGAAATGGCTGTTCGAGTGGCTTCCTCACGCTGTCGACCCGGATGAAAACGTGTGTACATGTGTACAGAGTCCCATGGGAAAATGCCCGGTTTTTGTTGTGATGTGCTGTGGGTGCTGAGTGTACTTCCCTCATGGACACGCGGAACTGTTGGATAAATTCTTCGGGATCTAAGTTCATTCCCTCCTCTATGAAGTACTCGCCGGGGATTCGCAGAGTTGTTCCATACAGCATTTGGGTGGCGCTTGCTTTGATGTCTTCTTTGAGGCTGGTTCGGAGTCCGAGGAGTACGACGGCTAGTACTTTTGTCCAATTTTCTGTACTGTGGCACATAATTGCTGCCTTTAAAGACCGGTGCCAGCGTTCCACCATACTGTTAGACGCGGGGTGGTAGATTGTTGTCCTTATTCGTGATTCGAATTGTGAACCTCTATCGCTGGCGATTGTTGCTGGAACGCCAAAACGGCTTATCCATCCCGAGAAGAAGGCATCGATGACGGTGTCGGTTGCGATGTCCTTTAGCGGGATTGCCTCCGGCCAGCGAGTGAAGCGATCGATGAGCGCTAAACAATATCTTTAACCAGTAGAGTGTAGCATAACGATGATGTCGACGAGGGTGTGTTTGAAACGCTCGCTGGGCACTTCTATATGTTTTGGTATGTTTTTTACGTGTCGGTGTATTTTGCTCCGCTGGCAAGGAAGGCAAAAAACAAAAACAAATATTTGGCGCAACAGCTCTTTAAAGTGCCAGGGCCTACCTTCTCGCAACCACTCATGGTGTGTGCGTTATATTTTTCACACGAATGGAAGGGACCTACAGTTCTAATGCCGACTCCGAACGGCAATTTGAGAAGCTTTTTCGTGACAACAATACTCTCGGATGTTTGTCAGACGCTCGCGAGAGGTGGGACCGTGAAAAAAACTTTTTTTTTTGTGTTTTCTGGGATTCGAACTTGGAACCTCATGCGTAGTGATCCGACACACTAACCACTTACGCCACGGCGCCCACAAGGAAGGCACGTCCGTGCCCAATCCCCGATGTCACGGCTCCTGGATGGATAAACGTAGCGTTGGGTGATGGCCTTCTTGGTAGCACGGGTGCTGGGATGCGACGGGTTGTGTATATTTTCAAATACTTGTCGTCTTAGTGGTAGCGGAATGAACGGGCGAACATTTTTGCTTGCGATGTCACAGTATATGACAGGTTCCGCGTCGACTTTGAGTGGTCGGAGTTTGAGCCCCGTGGCTGATTCAGATCGTAGTAGTTGTCGAATCTCCTCGTAATTTTTTTTTTTTTTTTTATTACGTTTATTTGGCAAAATTTGCCATTTAAAAAATTCATTACAAATCAATTATTATACATTTTATATTAAATAAATCTATTTTTAACATATCCAATTAAACGTTTTTTAAATCTTATTAAATTTTGTTCTACTTTTATATCATTCGGTAAGCTATTATAAATATCTAAACCTCTATGAAGGACCATATTCATTGTCCTTAAATTCCTATACTTTTGTAATCGGAAATCACTAGCATTACGCAGCGCATAAGATTGTACATCACTAACATAAGATATATATTCATTTAAGTAGTCAGGTAATATATTGAATTTAATTTTAAACACAAATACGATAACATTATATAAAATTCTTAGGTTCACACTCATCCAAGATAACTTGATTAACATTTCTCTTATTGAATCTGATTATTACACATAAACAAAATACTTGAGCAATACTCGAAATGCGGTTTTATCACCGTATTATATACTTTTATTGTTGTTTTTATTGTAATTTTTTTCCTTATTCTACCTTTTTTGCGATCTTTTTGCATACATAATTAACATGAGCATCGAGACTTAGCTTATTATCAATTAAAACACCCAAGTACTTAAATTCACTAACTATCTCTATCTTCCGATTGTTTATGTTGATGGCTCTATTCGTACTACCATTAAATATCATGGCTTTGGTTTTATTTACATTTAATTTTAACATGTTACCATCAAACCACTCTTGAAGATTTTCTAAATCTGAATTAATTTTATTTATACACTCATCGAGAAATAAACAATAACGCATCATCAGCAAACAGCACATTTTTTGAAAAACGAACAGCACTCTTCATATCATTGATATACACCAAAAACAGCAACACGCCAAGCAAGGATCCTTGAGGGACGCCATAAAGTACAGGAACCGGATTCGAAACAATATCACTGATTTTAGTTTTTTGAGTTCTGTTTTCAAGATATGATTTAAACCATTAAAGTTCTATATTTCTCACCCCATACATTTTTAGCTTTTCAATTAAAATTAATTTGTCCACGGTTTCGAAAGATCTTTTTAAGTCTAGGAAGACGGCCACAACCACTTTCTTGTCATGAATATCAATTTTCCACTTAGTGATCACTAAGTTTAGAAGTGATTCACAATTATGGTTTATTCTAAAGCCAGATTGATAACAAGATATTAGATTGAAAGATTCTAAATACGCTTGTAGCTGATTATACACAATCTTTTCTATAATTTTGCTTTCAAGGGGCAGCATATTGACAGGTCTAAAATCTTCCACTTTCTTTGAGTTTTTAACTTTTTGAATAGGGACAATAAGGGACCCTCTACAGCAACTTGGAAACGTACCACTAATTAAAGATAAATGAACGATTTTAAGCAACAAATCACCACATAACTCAAAGACGTCCAAATACATTTTAACACTGACTCCATTTGTATCTTTTTTATTGTTCATTGAATTTAATACCAATTTTAAGTCATTAACACTTATTTCTTTGAATTTAAAATTTAAATAATAATAATCAAACACTGAATTTAAATACGGCTTTTTGGAATGTTGTTTCTGATATCAGCAATACTGTCTACAAAAAATTAATTTAAAACATTAGACACTTCGTGACAATTGCTATATTTTATGTTGTTGCAAATCACTTCACTAATATGTTTTCTGTTTTCTTTTAGCACCAATAGTTTTAAAGTCCTCCACATAGTTTTTTGATCACTACAAGTTTCAATTTTGTTACTAATGTACTTGTTTTTTACACTATCTAGACCGGATTTAAATCTGTTTCTACAAATTTTATAGTCATTCCAATCTCTTTCAAGGCAGGAGACTTTCGCTTTTGTGTACTTTACAACCTTTTCATTTTTAAGCACCCGTAGATTTTCATTAAACCAAGGATTGTGATTATTATTCACGTTTTTATAGGTTAAAAAACTATTAACTGCCTGGACAATGTTATTTGAAAATTTCTTAGTCAATTCGTCAACTGTCAATGTATTTTGTACAGAAAAATCACAATTACATAACTTGGCGACAAAACTTTCTGAACTATATCTAAATAGACGTATATTCTTTGGTTTATTTTTATTATTATACAGAGTTTTAATACTAATTATCACAGATTCATGATCACTAATTTTTAATTTGCTATCAGACTTTGCTTTAACTCTCTCCGTGTTATTTGTCATTACATAGTCAATTAAACTCCGAGTATTTTTGGTTATTCTTGTCGGTTCCTTAATTAATTGAGTATATGAGTTATCACTTGATATTGCACTTATTTGATTTTGTAAAGAACCGTCTTTTAGCAAGTTAATATTTACATCACCCATTAATATCACAGTTTGAAAATTACAGCTTAAGGTATCCATCCAACTAGAGAACCGCTCCATAAATATCGATGCAGAGTAGCTGGGAGATCTGTAAATACCTCCAAGTATATATACGAGATGCTTCAGATTCACCTTCACTAATAAAAACCATATTTTCTTCTCAATCGCAATATTTTCTAAAATTTCAAAATCCCAACTATCTTTAATATAAAAAACTACTCCACCTGTATGCGCAGATATAGAATCACACCTAATTGCTTTATAGTCTTTTAATTCAAATTCTACATCCTTGTCAAGGTCGGTAGTATGGGTTTCTGTCGCACATATGAAATCAAAACCATTATCATACACTAATGTTTCTAATTCACTGAAGTTATTTATGAGACCTTCGATATTCAGACTTAAGCACTTCAACTCCGCTAATTGCTAATAATTAATTTTACTGCGTTCAGTAAGCAGCTGTTTTCGATATAAGGGACATTCCATACTACGTACGTTATGATTTATATCCATATCAGGAAGATTAGCTTTATTCTTAAGTCTCATACAATTAACACACTTAACTTCACTTACACAGTTTTTAAAATCGTGATCCTTTTCACCACATTTTAAGCAAATTTTATCACCTGTGCAATCACCGTGCCTATGGTTGTACCCTAAACATTTAAAGCATCGACGAACGTTGATTTTCTCATAACCAGCACATTTATCGTATTTAATATAAATTTTTTTCACCTCCATAATTTCATGGAAGGCCTTATTGTCAACTTCTAAAATAGCATTAAAGTAAATGCTGTTTTTAAAAGATTTATACACCTTAACGCACTTCAAAGTATTAAAAGTTATATTGTTTTGCTTTTTTATGGCCTCAACAATCTCATCACCTCCTAAATTTTCACACATTCCACTCACTAAGGTTGATGGATTTTTCATAATGGCTACATGTACTTCATATTTATCACTCAGCTTATTCTTAATCTCATCACCAATTTTTTTCACAGCTTCCTCACTGTCACAACATATAGCAATCGAACCATTTTTTCTCTCAAACATGTTATTTACTTTAATAGAAAGGGCAGAGGGGTCTATTTTCTTGTTTATGTCAGATTTCGTAACATCAAAAAGCTGACTCTCTTTAGGTTTCACTAACACAGGCGCAATCCCAATTGGTTTCTTAAGTAATTCCGCATATGATGGTTTTGACTTCTCTTTCACTTTCATCTCGGAATCTTTATTACGGGAGTTTACCACTTCACTCTTTAACTCATCAATTTTATTAACTAAACACTCACGCACATTTTCTTCCATTTTTTTTAATTGCTCATTTTTCTCTCTCACACTTTCTAAAGATTTAACCAACAAATTATCTTTTAACTCTGTCACCCTTGCAGAAATCTCTCGCACTCCTTCTTTCTCTTTCCCTCTTTTTTCTTTCATATCCTCTTTAAGAGCAACAACTATATCACTGATTTGTATTGATAGATTATTTACACTCTTATTGAGTATGTCAATGATTTTTTCATATTTTGATTGTTGCGATTCCAATAAATTCTCATATTGTTTTAGAATCTTATTGGGGATCACCAAACAATCATTACACCAACAACTAAGATTTTTATTTCCTCTCAGCAGCTTAGTGTCATATTCCGATAATTTGCCTTCGCAACACAATCGATGGAACACTTTTTTGCAGAACCCGCTACAAGGAATTGTATTACCGTCGCCGCGACTATATCTTGCATCGCATTTTCCGCAAAATTCATCCATCGTATCGAATGTTTGTCACGATAAAACAATAGATTTTTAATTCTTTTCAATGAAAAATTAGTTTTGAGGTAATAATTACCAGAAAACTAATAAAAAAAATAGATTTATTTTATAAGCACTAATTCACACGTCTAACTCGCTCAAATTTCCGCTATCCCATTCCGCTATCTCATTCATATGTGTCTGATGTTCAGCGATATCCTTGGTGGAGATGACTGTGGGCATGTTGATTGCTTCAATCCTTGACATCGCATCGGCTACTATGTTTGACTTGGCGGGTGTGTGTACGATGTTCATAGTGAATTCACTGATGTACTGCAATTGCCATTGTTGTCTTAGTGAGGCTTTATCAGACCGTTGACGGAATGCGAAAGACAGTGGTCGGTGGTCAGTTATGACAGTGATGTTGCGGCCTTCGAGCATGTGTCTGAAAAATTGAATACCTTTATATATTGCGAGTAACTCTCGATCGTAAGCCCTGTAATTAGATTCTGTTTTACTTAGCTTTTGTGTGAAAAATCCGAGTGGTTGAGGTATGTCGTCGAGGGACTGGTCCAGTGGTGCGCCGATGGCCTTATCAGACGCATCACAGCGTAGAGTTAGCCTTGCATTTGATACGGGAAATGCCAACTGGACGGAGTCGATCAGCAACTGCTTGCATTTTTCAAAAGCGTTTTCTGCATTCGTGTTCCAGATAACTTCGGTTTTGTCGTTTTTCTTGAAAGTAGGAGCCAATTCGATGAGTGGAACATGGACTTCGGCTGCGTTTGGCATGTTAAATCAATAAAAATTCCACGATCCCAAAAGCCTACGTAGTTCAGTGACAGTTATTGGATAGTTGCGAATTACCCCGATTCTGTGTTCTGGTGGCTTGATACCCGCTTCGCTATTGCGTAGCCGGGGTAGATGACGTTCGGTTGACCGAATACGCACTTAGACACGTTGATTAACAGGTCGTGTTGCTAAAGCTTGCCGAGAACGATTCGTGAGTGTTGCTCGTGTTCTGTGGGGGTCGACGGTACAATAAGTATGTCGTCTATGTAGACATGACAAAAATCGAGCCCCCCTAAAATCGAATCCATCAAGCGCTGGAAAGACTATGGAGCGTTGCACAGACCGAACGTCATAACGTTGAACTGATACAGTCCGAACGGCGTGATGACAGCAGTTTTCGGGCGGTCTTTTGGTAGCACGGGGATTTGGTAATATACCCTGGTCAGATCGAGTATTGTGAACACCTTACGTCCGTGTAGGTTGAACATAACTTGTGATTCTTCAACCGTATAGACGTGTTTTTTCGATCTCTTGAAACATTTACCATTACTTTTTCCCGGAACTTTCGCACAGTAAACATTCGCGAACCGTAATTATTTCCGTATCAAAACGAATCTAATTTACCCGTACCGAACTGTGTTTATTTACATTAAATATAAACTGACAATTTGTCATTTGTTTAATTGTGTTAGTGACTACTAAGCACACTCTTTTACACACACATTGTGTTTGGCTTCGTTAAGCTGATCGTTAACATTGAACTGTCAAATTTCATTTTTGCCAAGTGTTGGTAATGCAGTTGTAGTTAACACAGTGCATTAAGCTCTATTACACTTTTATTAGACTTTTCTTTTTTTTTTATTTATTTTATTATTTTGTGTAATTTTAAATAAATAATGGATATCGGTTGTGGTGAATGCGGTCAAATTTATAGTGCTCACGACATTTACATATCCTGTGACGGTTGCCTTAAATTATTCCATACCAAATGTGTGGCGTTATCACCTGGGGATGATCTGCGAAATCCAATCCTAAACGGTCTCGGAAATTTTCAACGTCAACGCTGTTAAGATTACTTGACGAGTGCAGAGGTCCGTCGAAGCGCATAATGGCGGAGCTTGAGCGTATTCAGTCACTCTTTACGCAGCATCTTACCACCTGTGACAAACTGTACGACCTTGTAAGCTAGTAGTATCATCTGATGTTGCCGTCGGCTTGCCATCGCCATATTCTCGAAGCGACTGTGGAGTTACTGCGGAACTAGCACTTCCGGTTGCAAAACCTACTGCCAGTCACCCGCAAACTCCTGAACCTGCTGGGATTTTTAGTATTCCTGTCCCTACTTCACCTTTTCTGCCGGGAACGGATTCATCACCTGGTACATCGGCAGTGCAAAATTCATCATCTGGCAATCTCGTGGTAGTTAAGAGGCCTCCTCGCAAGATGATTTTCATATCGAGACTTTCTTCTACAACCACAGCCAACGACATCTTGGGCTACATTTGCAATAGAAGTGCTATACCAGTTTCATCTATAAATTGCTTCAAGTTTAATTTTAATGAACCTCGTGAAATAGCATTATTCAAGCTATTTACTCCCGATGTTTATTTCAATCTGCTTCTTTCTGCTGACTTCTGGCCTGATGGGACATTGGTACATGAATATGTTCCTTGAGCTAGACCCGCCTCATCAATGAAGACACCTATACCTGCAGCCGTAACATCGCATTCAAAAAACGATTAAGTATCGACAAATCTTTAGGTATAAATTCTAAACATAACTATACTTTATATTA
The DNA here is from genome assembly GCA_945910035.1 of Brachypalpus laphriformis. Taxonomy (NCBI): domain Eukaryota; kingdom Metazoa; phylum Arthropoda; class Insecta; order Diptera; family Syrphidae; genus Brachypalpus; species Brachypalpus laphriformis. The sequence continues at coordinate 136,282,591 of OX246754.1, forward strand.
TCAAAACGTAGGCGGTATGAGAACTAAATTTAAAAAATTGTATCATTCATCTTCATCATTTGATTTCGATATTATTATTTTTATAGAAACTTGGCTTTTAGACAGTCATTTTACGGCTGAATTCATGAGTGGCGCCTCCTTTAATGTATTTCGTAAAAATCGCTGCGTGAACACTACAGGTTTGCTGAGAGGCGGAGGAATACTGATTGCAGTTCGTAGTTGCTTTCCTTGTAGGCAGCTCGAGCTGCTTTCAAATAACCTATCACCTTCTACCAATTTTGATGTTGATCAGTTAATTTTGAAAATTTCCTTTTCATCAGACTTCGATCTTTTTTTGATTGCCAGCTACTTACCTCCTGGTAGCCCTTTAGAGCTTTTTAAATTACACTTCGATAATGCCGTAATCTACTTGATAATCTAAGACCATCTCAACATGTAGTGTTCACCGGTGATTTCAACTTGGCGGGTATTGCATGGGAGTTTAATAAATTTGATAGTCATCTTATACCCTATAATGTTACTAGTGAAGGAGAGATTGAACTTATAGACTTCTTTTGTCAGTATGACCTAATTCAGGTTAATCCAAATAAAAACTGTTATAATCATGTTCTTGATCTTATGTTTGTTGATAAAGAATTTGTTGTTAATATTGAATTAGCTGATTCTCCCATCCTCAATAACTCTGTTTTCCATAATGCATTTATAGTTGATTTCTCAATCTTTCATTATCAGAAAATTTCAAATGGTCAAAAATTTCGTAAGGATTATAATAAAGCTGATTTTGATGCAATGAACAATTACTTGGATTCGGTTTCATGGAATAATATATTATCATCACTTGATTTGGAATCTATGTATGACACTTTCTTTTCTATTTTAAGTTCTATTATTAGTCGCTTTGTTCCAGTCAAAAAAAGCATTTTTCATGGACACCCGGTCCGGTTTAATAGGAGGCTTTTAAATCTTAAAAATAAAAAGAATAAGGCCTACAAGCGTTTAAGGAATGACAGATCTAATATAGAACTAAAATCTTGGTACCTACTTTGCCAAAAGGAATTTGATCTTCTAAACAAATTTTTGTACAGAGGTTACATATTATCGTGTGAAAATAAATTAAAATCGAATAGCAGATTTTTCTGGAACTTCATAAATTCCAAAAGAAATACTAATGGGTTACAAATCTTATGTATTTTAATGACTCTTCATCTAATTTTAATTTTTCCGAGGGTAGGTGAAAATCTTCAAGAAGACACTATGAGGATCGACAGCGCGTGCTCATAGTAGTGTGGGATTCTCACCCACTAAAAAACCTCCCTTCAAAACATACTTGTTTTCATTTTTACTACAACTAAGTATTCGACTTATCAAGGAGTTTTCGTTTCACGAAATAAGGACGTTTTGCATGTACCTTCCCATTAGAAGTTCCTGCTAGCTCCGCAGTTTAGACGCGGTTACTTATCGCGCTAAGTCTAAAGGTTTTGTTCTTTGTAGACGGCGTAGTAAGTTTCTTTCATCCAAAACTTGGAGGACTGTTATATTAACGTGACTTTCTAGTCGACTTCTATGTTTTCTCGCGTAGTTTTTGATTTCGTCTTCGACTGTTTTAATGCCAAGATCTCTGTGGATATCGCTATTTCTGATATACCATGGAGCATTTACAATACCTCTTAGCACTTTGTTTTCAAAAGTTTGTAAAATTTTAATATTACTTATTTTGGTACAACCCCAGAGTTGTATACCATATGTCCATACAGGCTTTAGCACTTGCTTATATAAAAGCAGTTTGTTCTCTATATTAAGCTTGGAATATTTTCCAAGTAACCAATACATTTCTCGATATTTGTTATCTAATTCTTTGCGTTTTTTCTTAACGTGCGTTTTCCATTTCAGGTTTGTATCAAGTGTCATTCTAAGATACTTAGCCTCGTTTGCAAACGGAATTTGAACCGAGTTTGAAAAGATCGGCAGATTATTTACTCTCTTATAAGTAAAATTTACATGAACAGATTTGGTCTCATTGAGTGCGATTCGCCAAACCTTTGTCCATTCATTTACTCTATTCAAAGCTTCTTGCAATTTTTCTGTAGTATCTTCGACCGTTTTACTTACTGCCAAGATAGCAGTGTCGTCGGCAAATGTAGCTAGCTCAGTGCCTTCTACTTGCGGTATATCACGAGTGTATAATAGATTTAAGACCGGACCAAGAACGCTTCCTTGCGGTACCCCAGCCATTATTTCCTTAAAATCAGAATATTTTTTTCCACATTTGACGCGGAATAGTCTATTCTCTGCTCTGGCAGAACTTGTCGTAATTTAAACATTAAGCCTTCATGCCAGACCTAGTCAAAGGCTTGAGAGACGTCAAGGAATACGCTGGAACAAATCTTTTTTTTTTTTTAAGTGACTTTTCGATTGCATGTGTTATTCGATGTACTTGTTCAACTGTAGAATGCTTACTTCTGAATCCGAATTGATGATCCGGAATTAGATGCCCTTCTTCTATAACCGGCTGTATTCGCCTAATCAATATTCTCTCGAACACTTTGGATATAATTGGAAGAAGCGAAATCGATCTATAAGACATTTTTTTCATTCGGAGGTTTTCCGGGCTTAAAGACCATTATGACTTCGGCGACTTTCCATTGACTGGGAACATATTCTAGTCTAAGCGCGGCGTTTATAATGAATAGAAGCTTAATTAGAGCTTTTCTTGGTAGTGCTTTAAGAACCTCTCCCGTAATTAGGTCGTATCCAGGAGCCTTCTTTGGTCTAAGTTTCTTTATTTCTTCCTTAAGTTCGGTAAGTGTTGCATTTCTTATTACGCTATTGGCTATATATGACGTACCTATTTATATTTTGAATAAGAGCTTGTCCACCCAACGGTTTGAAAGTTTCTTCCAGGTGGGTGGCAAAAACTTGCGCTTTCTCTTTGTCATGCCTGGCCCATTCGTTCTGATTTTTCCTAATTGGGGCGGCTTGAATTCGAGGTTTTTTAATACCTTTAATAGCCTTCCAAAGCGAGTAATTAGAATCTTTTTCTCCCGTTAAGCTTTCTAGGTAAGTTTGCATTTCACTATTTTTAAGGTTTTTAATAGATCTTTTTAGTGAGTTGCACAAACGGTTAAGATGTGCTTTATGTTGCGGAGCCCGAGTTTGTTGCAATTTTTGCGCGCTTTTCTCTTCTCCTTAATCATCTCTCTTATTTCCTGCGGATAAGTTTGAATGTAACTGGCCGGGGTTTTCTTAGGTTTGGGAGTATTCTTCCACGCGGCGTTCTGTAGGATTTCGACGAAGCGATCAACTTCAACTTCAAGTTCATATGGCGTTTTAAGTGATACGCTCAGCTCAATATTTGCTTCAATATATTTTTTGAAGCTATCCCAATTAGTTTTCGCGCTGGTTAATCTGGCCGGCCCTGCTTTTTTAACCAGAGCTTCGCTTATCGTCATAATGATTGGAGAATGATCAGAGGAGAGATCAAAGCTTTCTTCGACTTTTATACAGTTGCCAGATATTCCTTTAACAATAAAGAAATCGATCAGATTTGGTATCGTATTTCTATCAGTCGGCCAATAAGTTGGTTTACCCGTCGAGTGAAAAGCACAACTGTATTGCATACCCGCATTATACAGCTTTCTACCTTTCTGAGAGGCGTACCTTGAACCCCAGAAGGGGTGTTTCGCGTTGAAGTCACCACCAATAATAAAATTGGGTCTAAGGAAGTTGAAGATGTTTGTAAAATCACTTTCTTCAAGTTTACATCGCAGTGGACAATATATAGACGAAATGTTGAAAGCAAAATGTCTATTTCTAACGCGTACCGTGCTTACTTGCATTGCTTCTAATTCAATCTTTACTTCCGCTGAGTGTTCGATACATTCTTTTATAAACAAGGATGATCCGCCTCTGGCTCTTTCCGATGGGTGGAAGGCGTGATACACGCTATATCCCCTTATCTTAACATTCGATTGCTTTGTCAGATGAGTTTCACAGACCAAGCGTATATCAATATCTTTTTCTCGTATAAAGATTTCTAACTCGTCGAGTCTTCGTATAAGCCCGTTGGCGTTCAAAGTAAGAATTTTAAGCGTTTCTTTCATATTCTGGTTATAGTGCGCCTGTTATGAAACTTGTTTTCTAAAGCAACTAGTCTCTCGAAAATAAGTTTGTTTGTTTTGGATTGCTCTTCAAGTTTCGCAAGAATTAGGAAAAAAACATGGGATACATGATCTTGTGAACTACCTCTATCAACGTTTTCTAATGTCGCAGCTTGAGCAGGAGTCTTTACGTAAGAAATTGGATGATTTCTTGCTTTGATCTCCCGCGAGCTGTTGGTCTTGTACTTGCCATTAGCTGTCATCGCCGCTTGAGCATAAGACTGCACGCCAAAATTCGAGGATTTAGTTCCGGTCACCTTTTCTCTACTACGTTTGGGTTTTTTTTTCATTACCCGATCTTAAGAGAATATTGATGGATTTTTTATCTTTCGCTGCTTTTGTCGTAGCTATTTTGGGTCTATTCTTAATTGGTTTTGGATTCGTGCCCATGGAATTTTTAAGCGTATCGCGCCTTTTTTGGAGCTCTTTCGCCACTTCGCAACCTCGACAGTTCGCAGGGTGTTTTCTTTTACAGTTTATGCAAGTGGCTGGGGTTTGCTTATTTAGGTGACACTCATCTGAGAGATGTTCACCTGCGCCTTTGATGCATCGCGGTTCTTTCTGGCAGTAAGTCTGCGTGTGATTGAAACCTTGACAGCGCTTACACTGCGGGATCGATCTGGAGCTCTTACGCATAGGTTCGATTTTGACCACGATGTTTAAAATAGCCTTAATACCATAAATAGCATCTTTATTTTCGTCTTTATCGAAACTTAGCATGAATAGTGGAAGACCACGCCTTACCAATTTTTCCTGATCTCCCTCCGACTGTTGCTTCTCCTTCTTGATAATATTGACGGCATCAAGAATTTTAAAGCCTTTGTCTTGAAGGTCGTTTATAACATCTTCTTTGGTCCACGAGGGGTGGAGTCCCCTTGCTACAACACGCAGTGGTCTTTCTAACTTATTTTCATAAGTATACCACTGAATCTTTTCGGCATTCAATTTTTGGGATACTGATCGGTAACCGTCGGCATCATCGACATTGATTTTCCACGTACTGTTTCGCAGAGATGTCACCTTAAACTTCGATGTCGCAGTTCCTTTAAGGAGGCAATGCAACTTGTTGTAGTCCGTAATTCCAACGACGTTTATCGGTGGCGGAGGACGTATTTTTTGTTGTTGTTGCTTTTCCTGCAACTCCTTGTGCTTTTCATCCTTTTGTGGCTCGACTTCCGGTGAGGAACCAGCTTTGCGTTTTTTGCTAGGTCGTTTCTTTTCGATTTCAGTTTATAGTAATTATGATGGAGTTGATTCTTTTTTGAATTTCGAATCTATGATAAACCTTGGTGATTTGCATTTTGATAGATTAGATATTGAAAAAGCTCTTGTTGACCTTAAGGGTGTAAAAAGTGAAGGTCCTGATGGTATTTCTCCTATCTTACTTAAGAACTGTGCAACTTCTTTATCTTTCCCACTTCATCTTATCCTATCAAAATCAATCGCGTCTGGAAGTTTCTTAGATATTTGGAAAATATCTCACATTGTGCCGATCCATAAATCCGGTCCTAAGCAAAACGTTAGCAATTACCGTCCTATTTGCAAGATCCCTTCCATTCCGAAATGGTTGAAAAGCTAATTACAAACAAGATGTCTTCCTTAGTAAAGAATTTTATTTCTGTTCAGCAACATGGGTTTATTCAGGGCAGATCTACATGTACAAACTTGTCGATTTTCTGCAATTTTGTTATAAAAAACTTCGAGATCGGCCTGCAAACTGATGTGGTTTTCACTGATTTTGCAAAAGCATTCTAGGGTTAGCCACAAAACATTAATAAGGAAACTTTCCTGTTTGGGTTTCCACTCAAATTTACTTGATTGGATTGAGTCTTATTTGAGTAATCGGATCCAATTTGTGAAAATTAATGACACTCTGTCTAAACCCATTAATGTAACTTCGGGCGTCCCACAAGGTAGCCACCTTGGCCCGTTGTTATTCCTACTTTTTATTAATGATCTTCCGGACGTCATCAAGCATTCCGAATGTCTTTTGTTTGTTGATAATCTAAAGATATTTCGTGCAATAAAAACTAAAAACGATTGTAATGTTTTGCAGGAAGACATTAATGCAGTGGACAAATGGTGTGTTGTTAACAATTTGCCCCTGAATACTTCGAAGTGTCAATGCTTCACCTTTTCTAGGTCTTTTACTTCCATTTTGCATTGTTATTACATTAAAAATAGTCCACTTGATAGAGTGACCTCAAAAAAGGACCTGGGTATTTTGCTTGATCCTCGCCTAACTTTCAATGAACACATTGACTATATTGTCTTAAGGCTAATTCTCTGCTAGGTTTCCTTAAACGTAACTCAAGAGGTTTTACTGATCCCTACACACTGAAAACTATTCTCATTTCCTTAGTTAGACCCCACTTGGAGTATTGCAGTGTTATTTGGAATCCTTCTTACAATTTGCACTCCTATCGAATTGAAAGAGTACAGAGAAGTTTTACCAGATTTTTATTTTTCAAACTAAATTGGCGAATCGAAACAACCTTCCTATAAAACCAGATTATTGTTATTTAACTTAAATACTTTAGAATGTCGTCGTAAATATTTTTGCGTTATGCTGGTCAGAGACTTAATTCATTATCAAATTCAGTGTCCTACCTTGCTATCTATGCTTGATTTTTATTCTCCTTCTCGAATGCTACGCGCTCAGTTCCACTTCCGTGAAAGTATACACCGGACTAATTACGGTCAAAATGAGCCAATTGCTCGTTGCATCACTGAAGTTAACTCTATATTAGCATCAATAGATATTTTTCTTAATTGTTCCAGACTTAAATTTAAAAATAATCCACTATTAATCTTATCTGATAAGGTTTGATTGTTAAGTTTCCTTTCTTATTTATTTCAAATAAAATAATTGTATGAGTTTACTTTATGAATGTTTGTTTTGCATCCAAAATACTTCCTAATTTTGTTATTTAGTCTGTAAGAGATTATTATACTCTGTTAGATGAAATAAAGAATAAAGAATAAAGAATAAAGTCGCGTACGTTGGGAATGGGATAGCGGTCTGGAATAGTGATTTAGTTTAGGCGACGGTAGTCACCTCAGGCGCGCCATTCCCCATTCTTCTTTTGTACTAGGTATAGAGAGCTCGCCCATTCACTTTTGGATGGTTCACAAATTCCTTGTTGCATCATGTTGCTGAACTCCTTTTTTGCGGCTTGCAGTTTCTCACCTGCTAGTTTCTTGTCGGCTTCAGTTGCCAATTTCGCCAAGTCCGTAACAACGCTGATTGCTAAGATTCCTCTGATTTGTTCTGGAAGTTGCTCGAGAAAGAGCCTGCGTAGAACGTTTTCTGTGAACTGGCTTCCAGCCAGATTTCTCAAGCGCTGAAGGGGGTTGGAGGGTTTTTCTTCTGAGATATCTGTGCCGTGCAGAAGACGTCGGAGTTTCAAGTCACTCGTTTCGTCGAATGATGAGATCAAACGATCTTTAATTGCTTCATAGCGGTTGATTGCTGGTGGTGAAGCAACTATGTCGGAGACGAACGGAAGCGTGGATGCGTCGAGATTCACGAGAACATAGCGCTACTTCGTGGCATTCGCAGTGAATTGTGAAATTGCGAATGCGGCTTCCACTTGTGCGAACCAAAGTGAAGGGTTTTCTCGCCAGAATGGTGGAATCCTAACAATTCGCATGGCGTTTATCTCTTGAACTGCGTCGTCGAGATGTACATCGCCCGGTTGGCCGCCCTCCTGGTTTTGGTTCTGCATAGAGTTGGGCTAAGTCGTGAATTTATGTTCACAGCTATAACTGTGAACGTGATTTCTTATTCACTGTGAATATAACCTGTAAATCCGAATGTATGGGAGTAATTTTGTTTGCGAATAAAAATTATTCACTTAATATGATAACAAAGTACAATTTACATATTTTTCTGTTATCTATTAGTGAATTATTATATTATTGACTTCGTGTATCGTAAAATGTACTCGTAGGTAATTCGTTAATACACATGCGTTGATGTATGCACAATGCACATACTATCCATATAAGTAATAATACCATTAAAAATATTTCGACCCAATAATTCAAAAAATAAACTTACCCCAGAAACTAATGTCACCAAAGGATGCTTGATTTGCATATACATACATAAATTACATTTTGCGGAAGTTTCATCTAATTCCGTAAAAAAATTAGAATAAAACTAATCTTTTTTCGCTTTATTATTGGCGGCATTTTAAATTTATATTTTTTTTTATATACGCGCATTTGTACACACCAAACACACAAATCTGTAAATTTGTGCTTTGAATATAACTACATACAAGAGAAAAACATATTTCTATTATCTATGGTATAACCCAGCGAATAGTATACATTTCATATATCTGCATATTGTTTTTACACCCAAGGCAGTTTTTCCTCACGTTTTACTTTGTTCTATCCTTCGCTGCCTCTTCTTCTTATGTCCTGTATCCCCTTGTGGGTCCTAGGGCTTCTACTGCGCCTACGCGGCATCGTGTACGGTTTCTGCCAATGTGTCTGAGTTCTCCCCAACTTTTCCCTAACTGCCGTGCCTCCTTCTCGACTGTTCTGCGCCATGTTCTCCTCGGACCGCCAGGTCTTCTGCCATCCTGAGTTAGAGGGTTCCATTGCATAGCATGGTTCGCTGTGGAGCTGTCACCCTTTCAGAACGTGTGACCAATCCACTGCCACTTCCGCCGTTGGATAGTTGTGCCTATTGGTTCCTGACCCGTTCTCTCGTAAAGGTGTTCGTTAGAGATACGATTGGGCCAGAAAATCCTTAAGATATTGCGCAGACACCTATTACCGAACGTTTGCAGCTTTCTGGTGATAGTAGTGGTCACTCTTCACGTGCTGCAACCATATAACAGCACGGATTCAACGTTGGAGCGGAACAGTCTTATTTTGGTGCTCAAACTGCATTGCTTCGCCATATTTTGGACAACATCCCGAACGCGGACTTTGCTTTGGCGATCCTGTTGGCTATATCCAGTTCGGTTCCACCATCGGTCGAGACAATACTCCCAAGATACTGGAAATCCTCTACTCTCTCTACCGGTTGTCCAGCAATGCATATTTGAGCCGATGAGTTAGTTCCAAGGCTGATGATTTTAGTTTTTGTCGTATTAATTTTCAGCCCGACGACACCTGCCTACTTCTCCACATCTGCTGTCATTTGGTGGAGGTCCATAATTCTGTGGGAGAGTAAGCATACATCGTCTGCGTAGTCAAGATGTTTCAGTTGAGATGTTAGAGTCCATCGAATTCCTCCGTTTCCCGTCGACAAAGCTGCATGAAGCACATCGCTAATCACCAATAGGAATAATATTGGTGAAAGGATACAGCCTTGTCTTACCCCACTTTGGATCTCAAATTCCACAGACAACCTTCCCCTGTGCAGAACGTGACATTTTGAGCCTTCATATGTAGCTTTGATAATAGCAATTAGTTTATCGGGAATGCCTCTCCTGCGTAAGGCCCGCCAAATAAACTCCCTGTTGACACTATCGAATGCCTTCTCAAAATCGATGAACAGCAGGTGCAGTGGCGATCGATATTCAACACACTGTTCGATGATAATCCGCAGGGTGTTGATGTGGTCGGCACAGGAGGATCCAGAGCGGAAACCTGCTTGTTCGGCATCGAGTGTGTCTTCGAGATGTTGTTTGATTCGCTCAAGGATGATTTTAGCTATTATCTTAGCTACAGCAGGCAGCACGCAGATACCCCTCCAGTTCCCGCACTCCATTAAATTTCCTTTCTTAGGAAGCTTGACGATCATTCCCTTTTGCCACTCGTTAGGAAAGCTCTCAGCTTCCCAAGTATACTTCAGTATACATAAATGCGATGTAAAAAAGAATACCTCCCTTAAGCGCATTAGGTATACACATTTTCGTAAATCGTTGATCGTATTTCGTTGCCAGCTCTGAACGGTCATGTTCGCTATCCGCTCCTCGCTCTTCATTGAGCAATAGCCGCACTGAACGGTTAGATGTGTACATGTTCGTTATCCGCTCGTCGCTCTTCATTGAGCAATATCCGCACTGAACGGTTAGATGTGTACATTTTCTTTCTTCATTCGTCGCTCAATGTATCTTTTGTTGCTGTGTTGGAACGAATGTGTTTTGTGTAAAAGTGTGTCGAATATTAATTTTGAGTTTGGGTAAATATGTAATGATTGTATTTTCAATAGGAGTACTTTATTAAATAAATTTGTGTAGTATAAATATGTTGCGTATAAATGTCTTGTGTATTAATGGCTTGTGTATAAATGTTTACCAATGCGTCCACACTCAGTAAATTTGTAAATCAAAAAGAACGAAACTAATTTACAAAAGGTACATTGAGCAATAAAGAATATGAATGTAAAAAGAAACTATGGAAAATCGAACGTTATATTCGGAGTAATTCAAAGAGAGTGTAGCAGGAATGCAATTTAATAGAGAAATGGAGAGTTATCAAAATTAAGGTTTGCAAATAATGTGCTATGCGTTTATTTGGCACTTGTGTTACATAGTACTAAACAGTAGCGGACACAAAAATGTGATGTGATAAATAATTCCATATTCACGTTTTAAACATTCACAGTTTATTTTTAATTCACTCACAGGCTGCGTATGTGAATTTTCATTCGCAGTGAATAATTCACAGGCAGTGATTTTTTGCCCATCTCTAGCTCTGCATGTTTTGTATCTGCTCGAAAATCGTCGGGTAACCAGTTTGTGGGGTGTGCTGTTGCACTGGAGTTTTGCTAGTTAAGGGTGCTACCAATGTGTAGTGCCTTTAACCCACAATAAAACATATACGACTTGTAGTTAAAATATTTATTTACGACCAAGACGTGAATGCGTGTGTTCGCGAGCAAGAGGAATCGAGAAGTTTTTGTGATCTGTCAAAAGGTGTTATCCTTTTGAATTTTATATAGCGCCCTCTTGTTTTGAGTAGTGCGTTGCTACAAGGTGTTTAGCGAAGTGTGCGCCGTGTGTGGATGATCGCTGGTTTGTATTTGGAATATGTCACTTCGTTACAGCTGTCATTTTCTTCTGCATTGAACAAAGGGTGCTTTTACTTTCTGCTGCGGCGGCGAGGCCGCGTTCGTGGATGCATCACTTTGTAGTGCAGTGGCAGAGGCAGTGGTCGTGGGAGCACTCGTCGTGGAGGACAAGGATGGTGGCATATGTGTGGCTGAACTTGTGGCTGAGTTTGTGGCTGTTTCGGCATTAGAAACCGTACTCGTCGTGGCGGCGTCTTCTGGATTCATCTGAATAGGCTTAATTTGCTGACTGCTGGCGATCTTCTTCAAACGCCAACTTTTGGGTGGTGGTGTTCGATGCATTCGGCAATAATGGCGGCTGGTGTATTTGCAAAATGCGAAATAAAAATGTTGTCGCCTGAAAGGGATCCGAAACGTGAACGTTTCAAGGAAAACGCAACCTCTGCGTGTAAATGATACGTTTTAAAAGATAGTAATGAATATTTGTTTATATTGAATATAATATGAGAGTGAACTGTGTTTATATTGATCATTCTGCACAAATTAATAATGCTGCGTTCACAAAGCTCGCTCTCCAACAACGATCTTACCCACCAAGAACAAAACAAAAAGATTGTGAGGTTAAACTTTCGCGAATGTTTTGGTCGCGGGAATGTGGATTGCGTCCTACATGTGTAGAATGTGAATAAAAGTTGACAGTTCGCAAATAGCATTCACTTATTCGCGGAAAAATCGGCGAATTGTTAATTTCTCCGTAGAAACTAATTACAATTCGATTTTTTTTTTTATATTAACGATAGATATCGTCCCCCATGGGGGAATGCAGAACTTAACAGTCTTCGCTGCATAAGCAGGAAACAATTCAATAAAGCCAAACGAACAAGGCTACCGAACAAGGCTAACTTCAAAATAGAGGTTCGGAAAGCTAGACGCAGATCTTGGCGCGGTTTTTGTCAGAGTATTGATAACACGTCTCAATCCTCTAGACTGCGAAAAGTCCTCTCCAAAACACCAACTATACCTGGTGTCCTCATGAATCTTTATTCTTTATTCTTTATTTTCTTTATTTCATCTAACAGAGTATAATAATCTCTTACAGACTAAATAACAAAATTAAGAAGTATTTTGGATACAAAACAAACATTCATAGAATAAACTCATACAATTATTTTATTTTAAATAAATAAGAAAGGAAGCTTAACAATCAAACATTATCAGATAAGATTAATAGTAGATTATTTTTAAATTTAAGTCTGGAACAATTAAGAAAAATATCTATTGATGCTAATATAGAGTTAACTTCCGTGATGCAACGAGCAATTGGCTCATTTTGACCGTAATTAGTCCGGTGTATACTTTCACGGAAGTGGAACTGAGCGCGTAGCATTCGAGAAGGAGAATAAAAATCAAGCATAGATAGCAAGGTAGGACACTGAATTTGATAATGAATTAAGTCTCTGACCAGCATAACGCAAAAATATTTACGACGACATTCTAAAGTATTTAAGTTAAATAACAATAATCTGGTTTTATAGGAAGGCGTTTCGATACGCCAATTTAGTTTGAAAAATAAAAATCTAGTAAAACTTCTCTGTACTCTTTCAATTCGATAGGAGTGCAAATTGTAAGAAGGATTCCAAATAACACTGCAATACTCCAAGTGAGGTCTAACTAAAGAAATGAAAAGAGTTTTCAGTGTGTAGGGATCAGTAAAATCTCTTGAGTTACGTTTAAGGAAACCTAGCAGAGAATTAGCCTTGCACACAATATAGTCAATGTGTTCATTGAAAGTTAGGCGAGGATCAAGCAAGATACCCAGGTCCTTTTTTGAGGTCACTCTATCAAGTGGACTGTTTTTAATGTAATAACAATGCAAAATGGAAGTAAAAGACCTAGAAAGTGTGAAACATTGACACTTCGAAGTATTCAGGGGCAAATTGTTAACAACACACCATTTGTCCACTGCATTAATGTCTTCATGCAAAAGATTACAATCGTTTTTAGTTTTAATTGCACGAAATATCTTTAGATCATCAGCAAACAAAAGACATTCAGAATGCTTGATGACGTCCGGAAGATCATTAATAAAAAGTAGGAATAACAACGGGCCAAGGTGGCTACCTTGTGGGACGCCCGAAGTTACATTAATAGGTTTAGACAGAGTGTCATTAATTTTCACAAATTGGATCCGATTACTCAAATAAGACTCAATCCAATCAAGTAAATTTGAGTGGAAACCCAAGCAGGAAAGTTTCCTTATTAATGTTTTGTGGCTAACCCTATCGAATGCTTTTGCAAAATCAGTGAAAACCACATCAGTTTGCAGGCCGATCTCGAATTTTTTTATAACAAAATTGCAGAAAATCGACAAGTTTGTACATGTAGATCTGCCCTGAATAAACCCATGCTGCTGAACAGAAATAAAATTCTTTACTAAGGAAGACACCTTGTTTGTAATTAGCTTTTCAAACAATTTCGGAATGGAAGCGATCTTGCAAATAGGACGGTAATTGCTAACGTTTTGCTTAGGACCGGATTTATGGATCGGCACAATGTGAGATATTTTCCAAATATCTAAGAAACTTCCAGACGCGATTGATTTTGATAGGATAAGATGAAGTGGGAAAGATATAGAAGTTGCACAGTTCTTAAGTAAGATAGGAGAAATACCATCAGGACCTTCACTTTTTACACCCTTAAGGTCAACAAGAGCTTTTTCAATATCTAATCTATCAAAATGCAAATCACCAAGGTTTATCATAGATTCCAAATTCGAAAAAGAATCAACTCCATCATAATTACTATAAACTGAACTAAAATAGTCAGCAAAGTAATCACAAATCGCCTTAGTATCATTAGATGAAGAGTCATTAAAATACATAAGATTTGGTAACCCATTAGTATTTCTTTTGGAATTTATGAAGTTCCAGAAAAATTTGCTATTCGATTTTAATTTATTTTCACACGATAATATGTAACCTCTGTACAAAAATTTGTTTAGAACATCAAATTCCTTTTGGCAAAGTAAGTACCAAGATTTTAGTTCTATATTAGATCTGTCATTCCTTAGACGCTTGTAGGCCTTATTCTTTTTATTTTTAAGATTCAAAAGCCTCCTATTAAACCAGACCGGGTGTCCATGCAAAATGCTTTTTTTGACTGGAACAAAGCGACTAATAGTAGAATTTAAAATAGAAAAGAAAGTGTCATACATAGATTCCAAATCAACTGATGATAATATATTATTCCATGAAACCGAATCCAAGTAATTGCTCATTGCATCAAAATCAGCTTTATTATAATCCTTACGAAATCTTTGACCATTTGAAATTTTCTGATAATGAAAGATTGAGAAATCAACTATAAAGGCATTATGGAAAACAGAGCTATTGAGAATGGGAGAATCAGCTAATTCAATATTAACAACAAATTCTTTATCAACAAACATAAGATCAAGAACATGATTATAACAGTTTTTATTTGGATTAACCTGAATTAGGTCATACTGACAAAAGAAGTCTATAAGTTCAATCTCTCTTTCACTAGTAACATTATAGGGTATAAGATGACTATCCTGGGCGGAGTCGGACGAATCATCGCTCAACCTGCTTCTGGACACTCACTGCCCCGGCTGCACGCCTACCCCCAGCGATGATCGCGCCCTGGTAAATGCTGCACGCCCACAGGCACCTCCTCATCTTATCAGCGAGGATAAGCTAAAATGGGCAGTAAACAGTTTCGAACCATTCAAATCCCCGGGACCGGATGGTATTTTTCCGGCTCAGACTCAGACGGCCTTCAATATAGTATGGCAGTACCTTTCCTGCATTCTGAAGGCTTGTCTTGAGCTCGAAACAACACCAACTGCCTGGACCGAGGTAAGAGTGGTCTTTATACCCAAAGCAGGCAAGACATCGCACACCCTCCCAAAGGACCTTAGACCTATTAGTCTAACGTCCTTCCTTCTTAAGATTCTGGAGAGAATCCTGGACCTACACATCAAGGCCACTATTGATAGCAGCCTACCATCCACGTCACAGCACGCCTAACAAAAAGGTAAATCTGTCGAAACGGCTTTGCACTCCATCATCCACCCTATCGAAAAATCACTCTCAATCAAATAGTTCACCCTAGTGTAATTTCTAGACATAGAGGGAGCCTTCAACAACGTTGAAACAAATTCGATTACCAGTGCCTTACGTAGGCTCAACATCTGCGAACCCATGTGTTGTTTCGTAGAACACATTCTAAAGAACAGGGTGATAACAACATCCTTCGGTAGTAGTACTGTCAAGCGACATGTACATCAAGGCACCCCTCAAGGGGGTGTACTGTCTTTGGTGCTCAACGAGGCCCTTCTAAAGATCGAAGAAACTGGATTCAATGCTGTTACCTATGCAGATGATGTCGCCATTATGACAACATGCAAATACCCGCAGACGCTGGCCGATGTCATGCAGTCTGCTCTTAATGAACTGCTCAGATGGACCGATAAATGCGGCCTCTCCGTGAACCCGACGAAAACCGAGCTAGTTCTATTCACAAGAAAACACAAGCTACCTGACTTTACTCCGCCCAAGATAAGGGGATCCACCCTCAAGCTTTCAAATAGTGCTAGCTATTTAGGCCTAAAGCTTGACCGCAAGCTAATTTGGAAAGAGAATGTCGTCGAACGGGCCAGGAAATCGCTGGCCGCCCCATACATCTGCAAGAAAGCTGTAGGCTCCTCCTGGGGCCTAAAACCAAGCATCATGCACTGGCTATACACGTCGGTCATTAAACCGATTCTCGAGTATTGGTATGGTGGCCCGCCTTGGAGAAGAAATCCAACCTATCCATAATGGAAAAAACTCAGCGAGTTGCATGTCTCAGTTTTACCGGTGCACTGAGAACTTCTCCCACAGCGGCGCTCCAAACCATGCTCCACCTGCTTCCGATTGACATCGTCAGTAAACAATTGGCTGTCAGCTCGGCAATAAGACTGAGAGGCTCCAAGCAGTGGAAGGAGCAACACACGGGACATGCCAATATACTTTCGATGCACCGTCATCTTCCCAATTCCACTGACCATCTGCCCACTGAATATGATTTTAACTAGGGCTACACGCACTCGATACCGGACAGAAGTGAGTGGACGCAACGCAATGTCCTTTACAACGAATCGCTGTCAATTTTCACGGACGGGTCCAAAACCAAGGACGGAGTCAGTGCCGGAATTTTCTCCGAAGATCTGGACATACACCTCTCCCTTAACCTTCCAGACTACTGCAGCGTTTTTCAAGCCGAAATCACCACAGTTCGCAAAGCTGCTGACTGGCTGGCGGCTAGCACACTATCAACACCTGATATTGTTATTTATGTCGACTGTCAGGCAGCCATCAAATACCTCGCATCCAGCACTACGAGATCTAAGGCAGTAAAAGACTGTCGCATATCTCTTAACGAGATAGCTGGTCAGAACAACCTCACCCTTTGCTGGGTACCAGGTCACTGTGACATACCGGGGAATTGTGCAGCCGACGAACTAGCACGACAAGGCTCCTCTGGTACAGATAGCATAAGCATCACCGACATCGAAGCGCCAACGTCTTATGTTAAGTACCTCATTCAAATTGATGCCGAGAAAGTAGCCAATCATCGATGGCAACATCTAGACCAATGTCATACCGCCAGACAGCTCTGGCCGATACTCAATAAATCCAGGTCCATCGGACTCTTGAAGCACAAGAGAGGAACCCTCTCAAAAATAACAAATGTCCTCACTGGACACTGCGCCATAGGAAGACATGCCCAAAGATTAGGTATCCCTCATAATGACTTCTGCAGAAGCTGCAGAGATGAAGAGGAAGAAGGGACCATCAGTCAACTCCTGTGCGACTGTCCTGCGCTCGCCAACATCAGGAAGGCCACTCTGGGTGAATACTTCTACGATGATCTTAATGATCTCGGCAACGCCTGCACGGCTAAAGTTCACGACTTCATTCAACGAAGCAAATGGTTCCAAGAGTAAGAGGGTGATCCACCCGTCTTACACATCGGCAGTACAATGGACCTACTTTCTGGTCTAAGTACATCCTCATCGAGTGCCGATCCTAACCTAACCTAACCTAACCAGTTAAGCACACTAGTGTGCTTATGTGTTAGAGTGAGAGCCCTTGAGGAGCCGAGGAGCTATGGGAGGAGCTATTCGCTGCAATGGGTTAGAGTGAGAAGTAAGATAGGAGCTTTTCGGTGCTTTGTGTTAGAGTGAGAGCCCTTAAGGAGCTGAGGAGCTATTCACTGCTATGGGTTAGAGTGAGATGTAAGATTTGAGGCGGGTCTTTTTTTCCCCTCCAGAATTTCCGTTGTGTGAGTGAGGTAACACATTGATGTGTTTGGGCAGTGAGGTGTCATATTTCACATTCACGGTTGCTTATTTTTTGCTTTTGGGCTGTAGTCTACCTCTCCATAAGAATTTATTGGTGTTGGATTGAGATGTAAGATCTAAATTTGGGGCGCGAAGTGTCATATTTCAAGTTTGTTTATGTTTTGCTTTTGGACTAAGATCTGAATTTAGAGCGAGGTGTCATATTTCATATTTGTTAGTGTTTAGCTTGCGGAATCATCATCGGAGCGAGGTGTCATATTTCATATTTGCAAGTTTTGACTGGGGGAATCGTAAGATCAGAGTCAGGGAGTGAGGCATTTAGTATGTGTGAGTGTGTGTGGAAAGCGATTTTTATATTTGGTTTGATTGATGAATTGCATATTCCATAGATGGGTTATGATTGCTTAGAGGCGAGTTTTTTATTGCTGCTGATCTGTGTGTTTTTGTGTGATTATATTTGATGTTGAGAGCGAGGTATTTGGATTTTATTCTCTGGGTGTGACGTCATTGGGGATGGAGCTTAGATTGGGTTGATTTGGGAAATTGGTACCGGATTCCATACATGGGTTATGATTGCTAAGAGGAGATTTTCAGTTTTTTTTTATTTCTATTGATCGGAGCGTGTCTTTTTCGTTTAGGGAGGTTGAGAGGGAGAGGAGAGAGGGGGGTTTGGCTGACTTCAGGAATTGATTTTTGGATTCTATAGAGGAATTATGAGCACATATAAGAATTTGAGAAGAGTTTTGGGCTACGAGTCAGGCTGATTCATAGATGTGTGTTTCTTTTGGAATGCTGACCCGGAGTTAGTAAGTGTTTATCCCAAAACAAATGTTGGGCACAACAAATGTTTATCTGTTGCTATTCCGTAAAAATGTATAATATGAGTAAAGAGGATGACATAAGCGAACAAAAGAAAAATCTGAATTATGTGAGTCAAATTGATTTGTTTGCTATTCGGTAAAGAAAAAGGGGGGATTCTATATCTATTGATCTGCGTGTGTGTGACGCCATCGGGGTGGAGCTTAGATTGGTTTAATTGGCGAAATTGGCAAATTCCATAGATGGGTTATGATTGTTTAGAGGTTATTTTCTAATTTCTATTGATCAGTGTGTGTCTTTTTCCGTTTAGGAAGAATGAGAGGGAGAGGGGAGAGGGGCTGATTCCAGGAATTGGGTTTTGGATTCCATAGAGGAATTATGAACACGTATGCGAATTTGAGAAGAGTTCTGGGCTACGAGTCAGGCAGATTCATAGCTGTGTGTTTATTCTTGAATGCTGACCTTGAGTTCGTAAATGTTTATCCCATAGGAAATACTGTGCAGTATAAATGTTTATCTGTTGCTGTTCCGTAAAAAAAAGTATAATATGAGCAAAGAAGATGACATAAGGGAAAACAAAAATCTGGACTGTGTGAGTCAAATTGATTTGTTTGCTCTTCGGTAGAAAAAAAATTTAATTTTATTTCTATTGATCTGCGTGTGCGTGACGTCATCGGGGGTTGAAGCTTAGATTGGTTGGATTGGCGAAATTGACTAATTCCAGGAAATGGATATCGGATTCCACAGATGGCTTGTGATTGCTTAGAGGAGATTTTTTATTTTTTTTTAATTCAATTGATCTCTGTGTATATGTACGATCATATTTCAGAGATTAATTTGATTTAATTGGCAGTAAATAGCTAGGCCATCGATCATTTGCTAGAGTGAGAAGGGCTACATGTATGGCACTACAAATGCTGTTGTTGTTGCTGTTCCATAAAGAATAAAAGTATGATATGAGTAAAGAGGATAACATAAGAAAAAAAAAAAAAAAATCTGTACTATGTGTGTCAAATTGATTTGTTTGCTGTTCGGTAGATAAAAAATAAAAGAAATAAATGTATGATATGAATAAAGAGGATGATATAAGGAAGGAATAAAAAATCTGGACTCTGTGAATCAAACTGATTGTTTATTCTTAAACACCAGACTTGAGTTAGTAATTTTAATGTGAGATATAGAATATTGAGGTAGGTTAGCTCTTTAAAGGAGATAAATAAATAAAGAGGTGACGTAAAATAGTTAATGTTCTATTAGAGCAGAGCTAAAAACATTGAAACCAACAGGTGAAGTGGAGAGTGATTTAAGGGTTTTTAAAGAGTAAAAGGTTATTAATACAAAGTCTCTATTTAAGCTCGTGGGATAGATTAAAATCTTACGGATAGATTAAAATCTTACGGATAGATTAAAATCTTAAGGAGGTTTATGCAATGCAGTCACAAATATTCAAAGTCAAATAATGAATTTATTTCTTTATTTGTTCTCAAATATACCTACGCAATATACTGTATATTTAAATACAAATACTCTGTACGCTTGGGCAATACCTCAGTAACTTCTTCACAAAGCATTTGGGTGGGCAATCCGGAAATATTTACAACTGTCTAAATAAAAGTGCTAGATGATAACGGAGAAAATACATAGGTATGTATTAGAAGTAGACTTAGATTATCCAGAATATAGTCAGATAGTCAAGGAAGCAGTACTTAATGCTGAAATTACAATTGGCGAAATTGACTAATTCCAGGAAATTGGTATCGGATTCCACAGATGGGTTATGATTGCTTAGAGGAGATTATTTATTTTTTTTTATTTCAATTGATCTCTGTGTATATGTACGATCATATTTCAGAGATTAATTTGATTTAATTGGCAGTAAATAGCTAGGCCATTGATCATTTGCTAGAGTGAGAAGGGCTACATGGATGTTACAGTGGCTGGGGGTATTACGAATTTGAGAAAAGTTTTGGACTGTTTATTCTTAAATGCTGACCCTGAGTTAGTAAATGTTTATCCCATAGCAAATGCTGTGCACTACAAATGCTGTTGTTGTTGCTGTTCCATAAGGAAAAAAAGTATGATATGAGTAAAGAGGATGACATAAGAAAAAAAAAATAAATCTGTACTATGTGAGTCAAATTGATTTGTTTGCTGTTCGGTAGAGAAAAAATAAAAGAAATACATAAATGTATGATATGACTAACGAGGATGATATAAGGAAGGAATAACAAATCTGGACTCTGTGAATCAAACTGATTGTTTATTCTTAAACGCCAGACTTGAGTTAGTTATTACAATGTGAGATATAGAATATTGAGGTAGGTTAGCTCTTTAAAGGAGATAAATAATTAAAGAGGTGACCTACAATAGTTAACGTTCTATCAGAGCAGAGCTAAAAATATTGGAGTAAACAGGTGAAGTGAAGGGGGATTTAGGGGTTGTTAAGGAGGAAAAGATGATTAATGCAAAGTCTCGTTTTTGCAATTATCAAAGCATAGACTTAATCAAAAGAAGGGACGCCTTTCCTTATGATTATTTAAGCTCGAAGGATAAATTAAATGAATTATCTCTTACGTATACAATTTTTAAATAAACTAACTAATGAGGAATGTTCTCAGAAAGATTATGCTCCGAAGGGATTCTTTAATGGCAACTAAAGCATCGTCTTTAGTGATTTTCTTCAGTAAGAAGGTCAACTCAATGCAGTCACAAATATTCAAAGTTAAATAATGAATTAATTTCTTCATTTGATCAGTGATAAACCTACGTAATATACTGTATATTTAGATACTGTACGCTTGGGTAATGTCTCAATAACTTCCTTATAAAGCATTTTAGTGGTCAAATCTGGAAAAATTAACAACTGTCTGTATAAAAGTGCTAGATGATAATGGAGAAAATATGTATGTATTAGAAGTAGATTTAGATTATCCAGAATCTCTTCATGACGCACTTACCTAAAAGCAGATAGTCAAGAAAGCAGTAGTTAATGCTGAAATTACAAATTTTATCGGATAATCACCATTGTGAAAATAAAACGTACAAGCCCAGAGCAGAAAAACTGACCGATTTTAAATCTAAAACAAATAATATGTTATAAAACACAAATTCATAATTTAAAAGAATTTTTTTATTTTATTTGTATCCACTTAAAAACTTTTCCAAAGATAAACATAAATTCTTAACGCTAATTTTGCTTTTGACAATGTGTTTGATAAGAACTGATGTTAATATATGATATCTGCTTACCGTAGCTCTTCCATAACTGAGTTTACCTCATTTCAAAAGACTTAGTCTTTCAACGAGCTCATTGGGGTCATTCCAGTACACATATTTAACGGGATTATTAGAATAGCTCATATTTGATGAATTTTTATTGTATGCTTTTCCAATTTTCTTTATAACTCTTTATGTAAGGTGTTGTAATAAAGGCCGAATAACATGTTTATACTTATAGCCTCCATTGCCTTTAACCTGTGAGTTGCCGTCATAATTTTTTAAGTGTACCTTTGTTTTTTGTAGAATTTTAAGATATTCATCCAAGTCTTCATTGGTATATCGTTCTTTTCTAGGGTTTTTCCGAAAAATTAATTCATAGAGGCCCTCTGTTCCAGGGAAGATTTCATCATCAATAACGAGATTCTTTTGCTCGTTAATTACAAAACTTGATCTGCCCAACTTGGAAATGCGGACCATATATCTTATCTAGATTCAATTCTGATGACGATGATCTATTGACAGGTGTACTTTGATCAAGATTATCAGCTTCTGATGGCGATGGTCTGTTGGCAGGTGTACTTTGATCAATATTATCAATATCGAAATTTTCGGGTGTTCTAAATGCAAAATCTTTATCATCCATCGTTGGTTGAATGTTTGACTCAGGATATGAAGGGTCAAAACTCTCCTCCAGAGCCCCGGTTTTTATATACCGACCCGTTTATTTGGAACGGACCTAAATCAATTAAAGAAACTGTTGCTTTAGAAAACTGCTCAGTCATTAATCGTCTTTGGAACCGAACGGATCGCAACTGCCCTATTTAATTGAAATCGACCTGTTTCACAAATATGGAACTCAATGAAGATTTACTTAAAGACCTATAAAAACGAGAAAAGCTTTGCGGAGAAAATATACGCTTCTCAAAACTGGGCAAATCATGAAGGAAAGGGAATTTGCAAATACTTTTAAGCCAATAATTGATCCCTTAAAAGAAATTGTGAGAAATGTCAAAAGTCGAGATACTGTTGAGTACGATATAATGACTTAAACAAGGCTACGACGAAAATTACAATTCCAAAGTCCACCAAAACAAAAACTTGCTCTGGAGGAGAGTTTTGACTCTTCATATCCTGAGTCAAACATTCAACCAACGATGGATGATAAAGATTTTTTATTTAGAACACCCGAGAATTTCGATAAAGATAATATTGATCAAAGTACACCTTCAAACAGACCATCGCCATCAGAAGTTGATAATCTTGATCAAAGTACACCTGTCAATAGATCATCGCCATCAGAATCGAATCTGGATAAGATCTATGGTACGCATATCGATGTACAATCGAATTCAACAAAGTTAGGGAGATCAAGTTTTGTAATTAACGAGCAAAAGAATCTCGTTATTGATGATGAAATCTTCCCTGGAACAGAGGGCCTCTATGAATTAATTTTTCGGAAAAACCCTAGAAAAGAACGATATACCAATGAAGACTTGGATGAATATCTTAAAATTCTACAAAAAACAAAGGTATCCATCCATTCCGCCATTTTCTTGTGCCTTTCCGGGAAGCTTCAGACAGAGAGACCCATGCAGCCGCCACGGATCGACCTAAAAGTAATAATAAACGTTTCCCCCATTTCCAAACCTTTACACGTTTCATACGAAAATATACGTGTTTCTCATTGGGAGTTTGTTATACATGGTCGATTCAGCAGGGTGATCTCCGCCATCAGTGTCCCGCCTGGACACGTTTACGCCGCCGCGTAACATCTTTATTTTTACTTTTTGTCTCGTTGGGACCAAGTTCCTTAGGATATCGCCGCTTGCGAGAAGGAATTGCTGCCGTGCAACGGTTCCCAACGAGACAATCAGTCTGTCGCTGCCTGCGACCCAGCAATTGCTGCCGTGCACTCGTCGCCCACGAGATTTACTGTCGCCGCCTGCGACAAAGAATTGCTGCCGTGCACTCGTCGCCCATGAGATTTAGTGTTGCCGCCCGCGACAACAAACTGCTGCCGTGCACTCGTCGCCTACGAGATTTGTGTCGCCGTATGCGACAAAGAATAAAAATCGCTGCCAGCGATAAGCCCGTGGAATAATAGTCCACGACTTTAAGTATGTGTATAGTAAAACGGAATTTTCATTTCGAGCGAGGATCGCTGAAAAGCACTCGTTATTGTGAGAGGTCCCCGCCTGTGAGGGGTATATATATACGAGAAGTCGCCGCCTGCGACAGAGATATATATATACATATGCCCAAGGAACAAGACCTACGAAGAAGTTCCCGTCTAGCCTCAGGGAAGTCCACGTCTCAAGCGACAAGCCAGATGCCTGTTCTTCCAGTTCTTATTGACCAGGAAGACGACGAACGCCAGGACAGTGATTCAGACACAAACCGAACAATCGTTCGAGGGGAGCCGATGGCAACGATGGATGAAATAGGCAATCAACTTCGAGAGCTACGCGCACAGTTGGACGCTGCCACTACTAGCGCAGCAACAGAGAAAGCCGAACGCCAACGTCTTCAGGAGTTGCTGTCTCAGAAGGATGTCCATGGGCCAGTCGAAGCGAGTACATCCACGTCTGCCACCACCTGCTCACGTGAGAGCACCCCTGTGAAGTCTGTTTCGATGCCGTTTTCCAATGCCAATGTATCGACTACTGCGACCGACATTATTATGTCCACGCATGCTGAATCCACGCAGTACAGCTCGATACCGTATCCTGCATTCCCGTCATTGATACCCGAAGTAACAATGAGCATGAGTGCACCGCATAGTACCTCTGCCAGGGTGTATCCAAAGGGTTCCAACTTTCATGTCGCCCATCAATGCGATCTTGCCCTTCAACCAGGACTGTTTTCACCTGCCACCGCATACATCATTCGCCTCGCCACTGAATCATCAGATGTATCAGCATAGTTCTGTGGGTAGTCGAAAGCTACTTGACCTTCCCGAATTCACCGGCAGACCCGAGGAATGGCCACTATTTGCCACTGCGTTTTTGGAGTCCACGACCATGATGAATTACTCGAAGGTCGAAAATATGTTTCGGCTACAAAAATGTCTCAAACGCGAGGCAAGAGAAGTCGTGGAGTCACTGCTGATCCACCCAAATAACGTGGAACAGGTGATGGCCGCATTGGAGTTTCGCTTCGGTCGGCCTGAATGTTTGGTGAGAAGTCAGCTGGCGAAAGTTAGGGATATCCAACCGATCCTAGAAGGGAAACTTGAGCTATTGATACCGATGGCGACGAAGGTGCAAAATATCTCCATCTTTCTTGAAGCCAGTGGGATGCATCAGCACCTGGCCAATCCAACTCTTCTAGACGAGCTTGTCAGTAAGTTGCCGATGAGAAAGAGGATGGAGTGGGCCCAGCGTAGTATCTTCATACAACCCTATCCGACAATCAAGCACTTCGAGCAGTGGTTAAGTGGAGTCGCTAGATTAGTTTGCTTAGTCCTGCCGACTGCCTTGCCGTCTTCTAACGTTGAAGAAAAGTCAAAGCCGAAGAACGTTCTCCATGCCGTAGAACAACGTAAACCAATTCCGGCCGTGAGCAAATGTCGTTATTGTGGAGGAGAATCCCATCCAGTAGTCGATTGCCATGTGTATGATAATTTGGACGTTCCAGCCAGGTGGGCACTTGTAAAGAGGAACAAGCTATGCTTCTCCTGCCTGAAGTATGGGCATCGCTCCCGATCGTGTAGATCTCAACGAAGGTGTGGAACCAGTGGGTGTCCGAAAATGCATCACGCTTCACTTCACGAAGGTCACGTACAAGTGACGTCAGCCAATAATGAGAGAGTTCTATTCAGAGTTGTGCCAGTGAGACTCTATGGCAGAAATACCGTTTTAAAGGAATATGCATTGTTAGATGAAGGCTCTTCCATAACAATGATGAGCTCTCTTAATAACATCTCAATCCAACACCAATAAATTCTTATGGAGAGGTAGACTACAGCCCAAAAGCAAAAAATAAGCAACCGTGAATGTGAAATATGACACCTCACTGCCAAAACACATCAATGTGTTACCTCACTCACACAACCGAAATTCTGGGGAGAAAAAAAGACCCGACTCAAATCTTACATCTCACTCTAACCCATAGCAGTGAATAGCTCCTCAGCTCCTTAAGGGCTCTCACTCTAACACATAGCACCGAATAGCTCCTATCTTACATCTCACTCTAACCCATTGCAGCGAATAGCTCCTGCCATAGCTCCTCAGCTCCTCAAGGGCTCTCACTCTAACATATAGCACCGAATAGCTCTTCCGCCAGAAATGTTTTAAACCTACTACTCACACTCATAGGCCACACTGATATAGACAAGGAACGAAAGGACCTGTTTATAGGAGAAATTGTAAATATTAAATTTAAGGTCCTAACCATCGTTCCACATAGATATAGGGGGGGGGTCTATGTAATTCTGTGGACAAAGCTTTCAAACGGCTCTATGGGGATGAGGAACATTTTGCGGTTGTAGACGGAAATAATCACGAAATAATAAAAACAGTAAACCAACAAGTCAAAATAAACAGAAATTAGTAGTGGACATAGAACATATATACTATAGATTCGAGGAAAACAAATCCTTAAAGGAATTAAGAAGGAGCAGAAATAGTGTCTTTAAAGAAAACTGCTTGTTGAAGAAAAATCCTTTGGAACAGTTGACAGAAATCGATAGTACGACATTAATTGTAAAAAACATAAGAAGCAAACCATTTCACAGTTCTTGTGACGAAATAAATTTTACTTAAAATGGAAATTATTTTAATTAAAGTGTTTTTAATTAAAAGTGTACTATTTTCCAACACGGTTTCTGAATGCAAAGAGAGTTTTATCGTTCCCAATACTAACCGAAAATCCCAAACTGAAAAAAATATTAACTTTCGACGACATTGTTTTGAACCAGGAGTCTAATATTAAAGCCATTGACGAGTTCAACTTCCACAAACATCTAAACTATAGCTTTGGGTGCCTAACAGTTTTGACATTATTTGCCATAATTGTAGTATTAATAATAATACGCCAAAAACAGACAACATTAAAAGTACAATCGAAGACTTTTACAAAATAAGCTAAGGAAAGAGAAAATGTAAATGACACTACAGATTTATGCGCTATCGATAGGATTAAGAAAATGTGTGCAATAGAATTCATATAAGCAACAACAAACTAAACATACGTGTATGTATATATAAATTAAGCCTAGCAATTTCTGTTTATTAATAATAAAAAAAACATATTTAATAAAAGCTTAATAATACTAATACAATGTTATGCGTATGGCGAGAGTCAAGCTCGGGCTGTAGAAGAAGAACACTGAATGAAGATCAGTGTGGTTCCTTTTATAGTCTTTATCGCTGTAGCTTGGAGGCTATATGGTATTTTCATGTCCATATAAGGGCACAGTTTTGGCGTCTTTGCTTGGGTCTATTTATGGATCGGATTTGAGTGTGCATTCCAGTACCTGGGTGTGGTTTGAAGATAATAACATTCTGGGGTTTTAGGCTGTTGAGATAAGTCATAACTGCCCCCTTCCTTTAAGAAGTGCGTTCCGCAGCTTCATATTGTCTTATTAACATTTGGATCTTGTCGGCTTGATCTCCCAAGGATTAATTCCTGGGTCGTTATCTTGTTTATATTTTAGTATGGTAAGTCTTATTATCAGAGCTGTAATTGTTACAATAGTAAGTATAGAGAAGATAGTATTATTTTTGCTTCTATTTTAATGGTGTGCATAAGATCCGTGTTATCCAAGTTTAATTGCCTGTCTAGTGACTCTTAATATTAGTTTACATTGTACCGGTCCAATAGTTGTATCTTCAAATAGTTCTGGATTAGATTTGTTGGGTTATCGTTGATCCTTCCATCTATTGCTTAGTTGTCTGCGAAATTGACCAGATGTGTGCCCTTGTAGGTTTCATTGTTAACATTGTGTTGATATGATACTCGTATGTGGATGGCTCCATCTTTGATGATTTCTAATTCATTATTTTTTCTCTAATCTTGTCGTACGTTGCCTTTTTGCTATTTAATAAATTTGTTAAGCAAGTTGGATTTTTATCTAATTTACAGAGTATTTCGTAACTCTATTTTACATGATGTTCTATATTAAAAACGCAAGCTCAATCGTGAACACTATATTGTGGAGAAAACCACATTTATTTAAAGGAACTAAATTCGCCGAACCTTCTGGAACAAAGGAACAACCGGAAAAAACTGGTGCTGCCATCCCGCCAGCCCGAAGTGAGTGTTGCCATATTGTGCTGTCTCTAAATGGAATCCTGTTCTAAACATCCTGACCGGTCGAGTCACCATGCTCGAAACCATCTGCCTCTTAAAGTCGCCACAATTTTTGGACTGCCCTGGTTCACGCCCCCGATGCCATCTTAAGTGTTGCGTTCCCGCCTAGTCCAACACTGCCCGAAAGAACCTCGATAACGCGACCCAATCGCCAATGAGTGGGCAGTAAGGTCTCCCGCCGGACAATGACAATGTCACCTTGCCGAATGTTGTCCTGGCACTTCTGCTACTTATTCCGAGCCTGAAGCGTTGTCAGGTACTCCACGCTCCACCACTGCCAAAAATGTCGGTGCAACTGCCGCAACCACTGCCATTGTTTAACTCGATTCACCAGGATATCGTTGACTTGTTGTACTCTCTTGTCCTGTGATGAGTGGGGCTCCGATAAGAAAGTCTCCCGGCGTTAGTGCAAACTTGTCGTCTGGATCGTCGCGCAAGGGAGTGAGAGAACGAGAATTAAGGCACGCCTCGATACGTGTTGCCAAAGTATAAAGTTGGTGATACCACATGGTTTGTCCACCAACCAGAGGAAGTAAATGATGCCTCGTAGACTTCACCGCAGCCTCCCACAGGCCACCCTGATGAGGAGGACTGGGTGTGATGAAATGCCAATTGGTTCCCGTACCGGACAAGGATTGTTGATTGTGTTCGCTATACTAAGCCACCAAGTCATCTTGAAGTATCCAGTTGGCTCCGATGAACACTGTGCCGTTCTACTTCTTCTTCTTCCTTTTATCAGCGAGGTTATGATCCCACTTCGCCGCACTTCTACTGATCCGCCTGTGGGGTTCGCCTATTTGACCTCAGAAAATATCGGCAGGCCTGCCGATTTTGGATCACTCGGTTACTGAGGCCAATGAAATGCCGATGTCGTCGCATTTGTCTGATCCAGGCGTTTATAGGCCTGCCTTTCCTACATCGCGATGTCTTTGGAACGTGCATTGATATTGCCTTTTTAATAGGGTTCAAATGATCTCTTCTTTGAACGTGGCAATACCAGCTGAGCCGGTCGCGCTCTATTTTTTGTACGATGGTTTCCTTGATGTGAAAGCTTCCAGTGATCTTCGAACTCTTATTCGATCAAGCTTTGTCACTCCTGCTGTCATGCGAAGCATCTTCATCTCAGCTGCCGTTAATTTACTCTCACACGTTTTGTACATCGTCCAACATTGTGAACCGTATGTGAGCGCTGGACGCACAACTGCGGTGTAGAGCCTTCCTTTCAACTTAGGTGGCATTTTTCTGTCACAGAAGATAGCGGAATTTTCTCGCCACTTCATCCACCATACGCTTACGTGATGATTGATGTCGTCATCACAGGTTGCTTTGCTATTGATCATAGATCCCAGATATTTGAACCTTTCGCACTTGGGAAGCACTGTTCCATTCAAATAAATGTCTGGAATAGGCCTGAGTGGATCAGAGAACGGGCAGCACAATTACTCTGTCTTTTTTGAACTAATGTGATACCCTTTTCCCTCTATAACGTCCACCCACACATCAAGTGCTCGTTGCAGGGATATAGGATACTCACTTATGGTGGCTCCATCATCAGCAAAGGATAACTAATGTACCTTGGGGTCCATCACTTTACCTTCAAGCAGATAATCAAGGACTGTAATAAAGAGCAAAGGACTTAAAACACTTCCCTGGTGCACCCCGACTTTGATTAGGAACTTTTCGGTAACTCCAGGCATCTTACTCCTGTCTTTGCTCCTTCGTGCATGTCCATGATCATCTGTATATAGGTTTCTGGAACCCCTCGATGTCTTAGCGCCACCCATATCAGATCTCGTGGTTGTCTGTCGAATGCCTTTTCAAAGTCAACCAATACAATATGCAAATCCATTAAGAAATCACGATGTTTTTCCATTATGATCCTTATACTTTGGATTGCATCTGTGGTTGATTTACCCGAGACAAACCCGCACTGATCATCAGATAGCCGTATTATTTTTCGCAGTCGGCCACTTAATACCCGCTCAACGATCTTCATGGTGTGTGACATCAGCTTAATCGAACGGTAGCTATCACAGTTTCGCGTATAACCCTTCCCTTTGTATACAGGGAGAAGGTAACTTTCCCTCTATTGATTCGGCATTGGATCACCTCTCACAAATTTGGAGATGAGAATTCTGAGCCATCTGAACCCGATGTCTCCCATCTTTTTCCAGAACTCAGAGGGCATCTCGTCTGGACTTTTTTTTAACCATTTGACCGCCTCACTAACTTCTTCAACTGTAATGTCGGGTATTTTTCTCACAGTTAGGGGTGGCTCTTGGAAAGTATAGCCGTTGAAATTGTTCAGTTAAAAGTTCTTTATAATACTGCCGCCACCTCTGCAGAATTTTGTCGTCATCCACAAGAAGCTGCCTATGAGCATTGCTAGTGAACTTTGGCGAACGAATCTCCTGAGCATTCTTCCTTCTTTGGGTGGCTATTTTGAAGATGGTTGCGCTCTTGTTCATATTGTGTCTACGCAACTCCTGGATAGCCTGGTTGGCATCAGCAACCGGGGAAGATATTTTCTGCAGCTCCCGATACACGCCCTTCGTACTCTCTGCTTGAAGCTGGGCGCACTTCTTCTTCGCTTTTTTCTTTCCACATCTGTATTCTATTTCGAGGCGAGCTTTTTCGTCACTATTATTAGAGGGGCACTTTAAACAAACTTTGAAAACCGCTTTCTTCTCATTTATCACCTTCTTAGCTTCATCACTCCACCACCATGTTTCTTTGGCGTGTTGATGGTGGCATTTTGAAGCTCCTAGTAGTGATTTGGCCTTTTTTAAGCAAGTTCGCTGTAGGGAATCCCACATATTTTGTGCTCTGCACTCTTCATCCTCAGCTCCGTTGATGGTGGGAGAGAGGTAATTTTTCATTACGAAAATAAAAGCCTCGCCTTTTTCTTCGCCCCGAATGTACCAATTGATTTGTTTGCTTTTCTTCGGTGTTTTCGTAAAAATTTCTGTTAGCAGGAGACGGTGTTGCCGAGCGATTGCCTCTCCCAGGATCACTTTGCAATCTTCTACCCGAGACTTCATGAAACTGTTTACCAAATGGTAGTCAGTCTGAGTTTCATCTCCACCACTGCTTCAGGTGATCAGGTGTCGGCTTTGTTTGATGAACATGGTATTTAACACGATAAGACCGTGTGATTTGCACATGCTTAGGATGTCTTCACCAGGAAGGTTCTTGATACCATATCCTAGTCCTCCATGGCAGTCTTCATATTCTTCGTTTGACTTCCCGACATGTCAATCTCCTCCAACAAACAGGAACTCTTCCTTTCGGATTTTCTTAAGAAAATTGTGAAAATCTACCCAAAATGAATCTTTATTTCTTCGATTGCACCCAATTTGGGGAGCATATGCACTAACAATATTCCACACCTCTCCTTGTATTACTAGTTTAAGAGACATCAAACGGTCGCTGGGCTTCGAAATTCTCAAGACGTTACCAAGTAGCTTTGCCGCAAGGATGATACCGATTCCGTTCCAACGGACTCGCATGCACACTTGTAGGAGGGTTTCTAAGGTGGTATACGTGTCGCTGGGCTCACTTGGGTGTTATATTGCCTAGGTCTGATTTGTTCCCTTAGTTGCCTTTTACGACAAGCGCTAGTTGTTGGGGGGCGCTGCAGTGATATTCTTAACCCGTCCGTGTACGGGGCGATGAAAGCTGTGCCGTTGTCACTATACAAATCTCGACAGTGCTAATGAACCGTGTAAAAGCACCCACGAAGGCCTGTGCCGAGAGATTCTGCACCACCTCAATATGCACATCCTTCATTACCATACATATGAATATAGCCAGATAAGTTTTGATTGTAGTGCGGACCACTTTGTGCATGTGCGCAGTATAAAAGAACCGCAGTAGTCTACGCCTTTTGAGAGGAAAGGTCGAGCCACGTTAACCCTCTGCCTAGGCAATGACGCCATCTGTTGAATTAAGGCGTCGACATACGACAGTTGTGCAGAAAAGTCCGTACGGCTTGGCGTGCGTTCAATATCCAATAGCGACTTCGAAGAGCTTGTAGCATCAGGTGTGTGCCGCCATGAAGTATGCTGTGATGAGCTTGTTGAATGAGCAACCAACCAAATCCACCAGTCTTCGTGAAGCGATGCTCATGGGAGACAGAAGCTTTGTCGATCTGACCACCAACTCTGAGGATGCCGCTATTATCGAGACAGGGGTTCAATGAAACCAATCAGATGGAACTCTATATACTGGATCCAGTCTGCAGTTGATGGATCTCTGAAGTGAATTTGCTGTGTTGCTTCATACGGATGAGTGCTACTAGTGCGTCGTCCAGTTCACCAGCAGTAACAATAGACTCTCAATGATGCCGTTGTCTCGGCGATCAGCGTAACATTCTTGCGACAAAGAAGATGTGCCGGGAGTGAGCTAAAGCGTTCAGTGAGTGGGATGACTTACCTATCATATCGTCGTGTTGTAAGCGCCGAACCAACTGTGGCCACCGTCAATAGTATGGCCAACTTCTCCTCATCTCGTACAGCACTCAACTCAACCTAGTCAAGTCCTTCCTCACGTCCTGAGTGCGAGGTCACTGGATCCTGCATGAGCCACTCTGGGCCGTGCCATCACAACCGATACTCCAATAACTCCGCTGAGTGCGTCGAGTCCGTCACGAAATCCAAGCCATGTTTCTCGCAGTTCCTCTGGCAGCGGAGCATCCCAAGTGATGCCGTTTGACCAAAGGGTCTGTATGCAGATGACGATCGGTGCTAAGAAACCGGTCGGGTCGAAAAGTTGAGCCACTTCACTGAGCACTCGGCATTTTTTTAGAGGATGGCTATTTGGCTCGAGTTTCACCTTGAAGAGCAATTCATCCGCAACTGGATCCCACCGCAAACCAAGTACAGAAGCTGTAGGTGAATCAATAATAAGCTCTACAGTCAGCGAACTATCACCTGTGTGTTATTGGAGTTCCATTTGCGTAGCTTAAAATTTCCAGCTGAGAGAATTACGTCCACATCTATAGCTAAGAGCATAGCTTCTTCGACACTGTTGCAGCTAGTCAGGAAATCATCGACATAAAATGACGTCAGTATCGTATCCCGCGCAATAACTGCCCGATTAGTTCTGCCATTCGATTACAATTGTCGTACGCACATTGATGTAGCGTACGTATTCCGTTGTATGGACTGCCGGCCATACCATATGTAACTGTTGTCAAGCGATAAACTCCAATATCCGCTGTGGGAGATTCTCTCCAGAGAATACGTTGGAAGTCCCTGTGTTATGGAGTCACCAGCACTTGCCGGAATATTTTCTCGATGTCCGCTGCGATAACGATGAAAGCGAAAGAGGATATTAACCAAAGAATCCTGAATAGTTGGGCCGCCTAATTGAAGATCGCTGACCGTGCGCGCTGATACGTTGAATACAACACGAAACTTGCCTTGAACAGCATGGTTTGAAATGTGACAGCAGTTCGTGTGATCAACGCCAGGTTGATCAACGTATTCCATATCCTCAATCTCAGCGTATTTTCGCATATATATAGTGTACCTCTATCTCAAGCCAATCGCCGTTCCAAACAACGAAATTGTCACAGTGCGTTCAAATACGAGTCTGCCAATTGCGGTATATCGCAATTCAAGTTTGGAAGTGATCGGTTGTGTTTGAGTTCGTCTCCAGTAGTAATTTTAAAAAATTACATATTAAAAGACATTTTAGTAAAAGAACCATTTAATTAGAAAATATTTAAAAAAAAGTTAATACTAAAGGCAAATAAAAGCAATTGGAAGCAGTGTTACCTTTGGGACCCTTTAGGGTTAAATTGACCCTTTTTTGATGGCACGGACCAAGGTCAGAAATTCAAAAAATCATTTAATCCAATATTTGTTTAAAAATTTGCAGGACTTTGTGTCGTTAAAATTCTTATATTGCCCCACAGCAGCGCTTGCGCAGAACGAATATTTTCCAAACTCACTCGTCAGCAAATAGACTAACAAATAAACTGAAAATAAAGACCTGCCAATCTATGCTCTTCGCATTGAATGTTTTGGAAGAGGATGATTTAGAAGAGTGGGTCCCTCACTCCAGTTTAATCCAGAAGTTTAGGGCTTTGATTCCCAAAAATGAAGTGGGTAAAAAGTACATATTTGACTTTGTGTTCTGTTCCTTTTTTTTATTATTTATTTAAAGAAAAAAAATTAACTTAATTTTTTTTTTGTGTACGCGTTTATTAATTTAACATATATGCTTGATCTCATTACTAATTAAAATTAAGCGAATTACGTCGAAATAAGGAAAGTATTACTTGTCCTACCAAATGTTTTTCTTTAATTTTATATGGGACCCCTTTTTTCGGTAGGGACCCTTTCCGGAAAATTTCAGAGGTAACCCTGATTGGAAGTCATCAAATTGATATTTTCTTAAGTGAACTGCTAAAAATATTTCTTTTTACCTTCTTTTTTTCTGTTATTGTGTTTCCTAATATAACATTAATATGTAAGTATGCAGTAAGTGCACCATAGATCTCCCTGCTGAAGGGGATTTTATGTCATGCCATGGGTGTGATCGCAAACAGCATTTTGGATGCGCCGCAATGACGGAGAGAGTATATAGAAAAATGACCAAGGTGAAGAAGGAGGAGTGGCGGTGTGCGACGTGCAGAAAAGAAAACGCAAATCAAAATATTGTGCAAGAAGGTACTGCTAAACCCCCACCAAAACCCACAACACCAACTAAACCAGCACCAAAAAGAACAAGAAGCACTATTTCACCAGATGCAAGTGAATTTGCAATCACCAACAACAACAACTGCAGCACTACAATCCTGGAGGAAATGAAAACATTGCGCAGCGAGATAATAGATATTAAATCGAGCTGCGAATTTATTGCACACAAGTATGAACAGATAAATATTCACATGGCAAAGAATAATGATCTCCTCAAAAAGCTATCCGAAGAAATAAGAAAACTCAAAGAAAATAACACCAAAAAAGATCAACAAATTGTGACCATGGAAGCCAAAATAAACACATTGAAACAACAGCTTTTAAAGAATAATATTGAGCTTAAGAATATTCCACCGACTATTAACGAACATCTGACAGAAATTATGCAAGCTGTAGGAAAAACAATTGACTGTGAAATAAACAAGGGCGATATCACTGACATTTATCGAACAAACAAAAGAGATACACGAAAATCATCAATCGTCGTTTCTTTCACAAATTATGCACTCAAAGAAAACATCGTCAAAATTGCAAAATCTCTTCGAAAAGTAGAATTGAGAAAAATAAGAGAAAACACAGACAGCATTAATATAACCAGAAAAATATACTCTGTTCAATTTATATTTTCAGTACAGGAATTATGGAAGAGCTTTTTCAAACACACTGGTGCCTGCTGGTGTTTGCATGGCACTCTACTTAAGAAATTGCCACTGAAATAAAAAACAGAACCCTGAGTTACATTGAAATTGTTTTTGTAATATTCCATAAACCCACGTACATTCCACGATGGCCTGCCTGCTGCCCGGCTGTGAGGAGACTGATCGCCAATTTGCCTCTCGCTTATTGTGTTTATTAAAAAAAAAAACACCTTGATTCAGAGTTACCATTCGTCCGTTGAAGGAAATTATAATACCTTTTTCTTTGGTTTTTGCTATGGAGATTTCAGAATTGAAGCTTTCTTAGAGCTTTTGGTAGCATATATTTTAAGTTTAAGGAAAAGGGTGTTATCGCTACGTGTTTTTCTGCTTACATCTTTTCTTTTTTTTTTCTTAAAAAAACGGTTAAAATGCAACTATGCAATATTTGTGGGCTATTTGTTTTAAGGAAGAATTACTATTGAGAATTTAATTGCAATTTTTATTTTGAAGTGCCAAACAGTTTTTTTGTTCATGAAAATAAAAATAAAAAGAAGAGGGTTTCGTGTATAATATTTAAAACAGTGGAGTGCAGTAAACATTTACATACATTTAAATTTGAGGTGATATAATTTTTGTACTGTAATTGTAATTAGGCGTTCTGGGGAACTCATAAAAAAACGCGCCTACTATCTTACCTCTTAGTGGTGTGGAAAAAGATAGATTTAATTTAATTTGGTTTTAGTTTAATTTTTTTAGATTTAGTTTACGGTCTACATGTTTCTGTTCATGAAATCTTAATAAACTGTTGGTAACCCTACCGACATTTGTGAGAGAATCATGCCAAAATGATGCTTTGAAATGGAGATAGCTTATTGATATCTATAATAGTAAGGGTGGAAGGCAAATATCCTAGCGATGCATTGGTATTCATAAACAACCATTTAACTCCAACTAATTAACACTTGCTTTGGCTTGCCAAAAACAAAGCCAGACAGTGTTAGTGGATTTTCGTATGGGAGGCTGCAGGAAAAATGTTTGCAAGAAAGGCAGAGAATGGAAATACAATACATATTGTCTAATTTTGTCAAATTGTCTAATAGCCATATAATAAGACTCTTAAATATGAACAATTTAGAAACACAAAATGAAACTATGACTATGATGGAGCAAACATACAGTGAAGCTGATGTCGACTGATGACATCACTGATGTCGTAATGCATGGTCTTACAAGCGTTGAAAATAAAAAAATATTGGAAAATAAAAACTTTTGTTGTGTTTGCTTTAACATTCGGGTGATGCGAAAGAATTGGAATATTTTTCTGGCGGAAATTGATTGTATTTTATGTTATGTCGACATAATTGTGTTAAATGAAATCAACTTAAAAAATGAAGGAAAATATCTTTACAATATCAATGGATTCAATGCTGAATTTCTTAACAGGAAATCTAAAGGTGGAGGAATAGCTGTTTTTATTAAAAATACTATTCTATACGAAAAGATTCATGTTGATACTGTATTTTATGAAAGTATTGTTATAGAAATAGAAGAAAGATGTGGGAAAAAATACCAAATAAAGACCACCTTAGCTGCATATTCCAGAATTTATTAAGGAGTTAGATACGCATATAAAAAACAGAAGAGAGGTAATAGTTCTGAGTGATATCATTGTATATACATCTAATAAAAGTATCACTTGAGGAAGTCGAGACTACCGCCTCTAGCGAGAAGTCAAGAAACCAACCATTTGCACTCTTGCACACTTTGAAGAGAAAAAGTAAAAGAGCACCAAAAGAAACAGCCGATAATAGGTGGAAAGTGGGAATATAAAAAAAAGCTTTTACGATCAACGTGTAGTGTGAAGTTTCTACCATGCCATGATGTATATTGTATGCAGCCTTGTATTTACTTGTGTATGTACATACGTATATATTCTTTTTCTTTTCATGGTTCTAGAGGATGAAATTTTTATTTTTTGTATGTATGTAGCGTGAGCACATTTGTCATAAATGACTGTAGGTTATAATGGAGAGGAAAAATAGAGAAAATATGTCGTCCACCATATGCCATTATATATCTCATAGGAATGATCCACCGCCAGTCTGCGGAATGTGCTATTTGTCAGAGACACAGGATACTTTTGACTTTGTTGGAAAGTGCCCAAGCAGATCTGTGTTTGGAATTGTTGTCTTATCAGAGAACGTAGTCCTTCGCATCCTTAATGAGATGAACGTCCCAACGCTAATCAGGTATAGCAAAATTGTCCTACAATTTATAGAGAGAATCTTAAATGAATACTTCTAAAACAATGTAAAAGAAATAATAAAAATAAATAATTACTTAATTACTGTGCTATTAGGCTACAATTAAGACTTACAGGTGGACCTAAAACTTCCGGACACATGCAGAGGTTTTAGCTGTGTTTAAAGCTGCGGAATTACTTGAAATGGGATCAATATCCGATAAGAATATCGCCATCTATATTGACAGTCAGGCTGCGCTAGAGTCTTATGTCACAAAATCTGAGATCGTCAGCGATTGCCACACAATCCTCGAGGCATTATGTAGATACGCAGAACCGTGTCAGATTATATTGCGTAGGTAGCTGGACACTGCAATATAGAAGTCAACGAAAAAGCCGACGCGCTGGTCATATGAGGAGCAGAGCTCCCGCATAGTGATATAATTGGTGCATTAAACCACCAAGGTGCATGGCTAAGGAAATTATCCTTGATAGAATCATTAACATGGCTAATGCAAAATGATCCAACTTAGATTTTTTTTTTTCTGTCGGGATAGGAAACGCTCAACTGGAGCACTCAGACGCAACTGGTCCATTGTACTACCAGAGAGCAAACACTGATTTCTCATTTTATTGGAATTTCCTTGTCTTTCTAAGAAAGCCAAGCAAGCACTCCAGTGATGAGGAGTTTAAAGTACCAGCACTCACCACATCCGCACCGAGGATCTGCCACCTGATACGAGCAAAGGCCGGACACTCACAGAGATAATGTTCCGCGGTGTCGTCGCTCTCTCCATTAGCATCGCAGATTGTAGTGTCACTTAAGTCTAACACGTTAAGGTGCTTGGCAAAAGCGAAGTGGCCTGTCAAGACGCCGATAAGTTGTCTACAGTCTTTTCTGCTGAGAGACAGCAAGAATGCCACTGATTTCTTACAGACATCCAGGAGCATGCGTTTAGTCAACCTGCAACCTGGAGAGTCATGCCACACACAATTGTGCTCGTGAGAGACCCAATCGTCAATGGAAGCCCTAACCGAGGACGCTGGAAGACCCAACGAGGGTTCGGGACCTGAGAAAGCCTCCTCTGAGCCTTGTCTAGCAATCTCATCGGAGATCTCGTTCCCCAAGATCCCAGTGTGACCTGGGACCCAGATAAGAGACAGAGAATTCAGCCTTGCGACCGAGTTCAAAGAGTTTTTGGTTTCACGAACTATTTTGGAAGTGGTTAAAGGGTTAAGCAAGGCCTTAAGCGCAGCCTGACTGTCACTACAGACACAAATGCTACGTCCCTTCCACCTGTTCTTGACAACATAGTTCATGGCCATTAGGATTGCATAAGTTTCCTCTTGGAAAACAGACGCATAATTGCCTAACGAGAAGTGAAGTCTAATGTTGTCGACTTCCACGAAGACACCAGCGCCAGACCCTTGACTGGTTTTGGAACCATCCGTGAAAATACGACTACATTCCATTCCCGGCTCAGACTCTGACCGAAGCCAGTCCTGGACACAAGGAAAGTCGACTCTGAATTTGCGTATCAGCTGGAGTTCTGGTGTCATTGCGTTAGACGGCATATCCATAAGACAGGAGTCGTAAGATAAGTGTCGCGCAAGTTCATCAAAGTTCCAGTGTGGAGTATACCAAAAACCGCCCTGCCTAAGACGATGGATGGCTTTGATAGTGCAACCCATGATATAAGTATCAAGGGGAGGTAAGTTCAGCAAAGCATCTAGAGCAGAGCCGGGCGTACTCGGGAGACAAGCCGTTCTTTGGTGTTTCGTGCAAAAAGCAACCACATATTTACGCGAGAGCCCCTTCCACCAAACAACCGACGCATATGCGAGGAATGGTCTTATCATAGCCGTGTAGATCCAGAGAACCTTATTCGGAGATAAGCCCCAAGTCTTGCCAAAAGCACCCTTACACTGCCAGAAGACTGAGAGCGCCTTGGATGTTTTCGACTCGACGTGTTTAGACCAATGAAGTTTCGTATCTAAAATCACTCCCAGATATTTGGCTTCATTGGAAATGAGAATGGTGACGCCTCTTAGTACTGGCTGAGTCAGACCGGTCAAAATCCTCCTTCTCGTAAAAAGAACAACCTCAGTTTTAAGAGGATTCACCGAAAGCCCACTCCTAGTACACCTTTCATCGATCATGTCCAGCGCCGCCTGGCATTAGCACAGACGAAGGTTTTCCAACTTCCGGTCGTTTCGTAGCTTACAGCTGCAGCGACCAGGTCCTGTCCACAGAATTGCCCAAGCTTGGTTATTGAGAGGAAATTCGGCACAATTAGACAAGCTCTCGGTCTTTCAGATCGCTCGTCACATAGCACCGTTACTCCACGAACACCCCCAAAACCACATATGCGCTTGTTCCGCACGTATGGCTTCTGGATAGATGTTATGTGGGGTTTTGTACGCACCACGGAAAGTCTGCTACTTAAGAGAGCGGTAGCAGCCTTTGAGTGGTGGAGGTTTATCTGCGAAAATATCAAAGATGTAGTCGCAGTTTTATTAGTAGAAGGGCGCGCACCAGGTGCGCACATGCTTCCGGCGAGGCGAGCGCCCCTATCCGTGGCTTTGCCTGCGTCAGCCATTTTCTGTCCGTTAGTGCTGGGACCTTTAGGGGTAACAGCACCAGTATCCACTAGATTTTGTGCGCAGATAACACCAGCGGTAAGAGTGTGCCCGGCAGAAGAGCGCGCATCAGATGCGCACACGCATCCACCAAGAAGAGCAGGTGAAACTTGCTCCGTAAGATTGGACCTGTTCGAGCCGACCGAAAAGGAGCCAGCGTTAGGTCTGAGGGATTGATCGGCTCCAGTTGGAGTACTTTCTGCCGACCTATGCTTCTTTCCTGTCGCTACTGAAGGATGACTACTTTCGGCGCTTGCGCCTTCAGCTGACTCTGTAGCCTCTTTGCACCGCGCCATCGCCGCCTTCCTGCTTCTCCTTTTCAGTTGACTCTTTTTTTTTTTTTTTTTTTTCCTCTTGTACAACCCATGCCCGCGTGGCAACGACACTGCGACCTGAAAGATCTATTGTATCGGAGGGTTGGAGTTAATCTAACAGACGTACTACCTCCCTTATGAAAGTGAGTATGTCCTTAGTAGCACAGCATTTCAGTTCCACTGAAGTAAGTATCTCCTTGCGGAGAATACGTTTCCTTAACCAGTGTAGTGCCGGGCATTCACAAAGAATGTGTTCGGAGGTTTCATCCTTCTCTAAACAGAACCGACAGTCCTTCTCTTGGCACAGGTTCATCTTGTTAAGGCGGTATCTCAAGCCGCAATGGCCAGTAAGAAAGCTCACACGCTTCTTGATGCTTTCCCTATCTAAGTTAAGGATTTCCTTATAGGAGTAAGGCTTGATTAATCGTTTGGATTGTCTTAGACCTGGCCCACTAGTCCAGTGGTCTAGACGAAGTTTGTTTTCCCATTCGTTAATCAGCGTTGTAGCTGTCGCCCAATTGATGCCACAATAAGGTTCAGGACCTATGAGCGCAGATTCTGAGCCAGCCCTAGCAAGCTCATCTGCAGATTCGTTGCCCACAATCCCTTGGTGTCCGGGTACCCAACCGAGTTTTACCCTGTTGTATTTGGCAAGGTCTTGTAATGCATCGTAGTAGCATTTCACGGTTCTGGAGTCCATTTGGTTGGACGACAGTGCCATAAGTGCTGCTTGGCTATCTGAAAAGATGCGTATTCTAGCGCCTTTGATCCCCTTGCGGAGATTGTGTCTGGCGCAAATCTCAATGGCATGGATTTTAGCCTGAAACACAGTAGGAGTCGTACCCACAGGTACTGAAATGTTTGTTTGTTGGGTCCAAAAACCCCAGCTCCAACTCCAGAATCCATCTTCGAACCGTCGGTGAACCAGACCAGACTTCTAGGGTCCAGTGTTGGAGCACCATGGGACCAGTTTTCGCCCGGCTTGGGGATGAAAACCACATTAACCTGCCTCCAGGTGGGTGGTATGTATCCCCAATTGTAGCTGGCTCTAAATAAAGCTGTCAACCCCGGCAGGATGAGGTCAATTGACTTTTGGAGAAGTGCTGGAAACAGACCGTCACCGCCGCGGGCTTTAAAAGGTTTAAATGTACCTACCGCCCATTCAACTTTCTCTGGACTAAATATTTTTCTAGATAAACTATTAACTCTCCTGTCCACATAAACCCTGTGGTTAACTGTGTTCGAGTACACATGAGATGTGTTAAGAGACGAGCCTGGGAAATGTACCTGAAGTAAGGTAAGTGTATCCACACGGTCCGTCGTGTAGGTTCCGTCATTTTTCTTCAGTAACCCTACACAGTTGACATGATCGTTTGCGAGTGATTTATGGATTCGTGCCGCTGTAGGCATGTCAGCGATTGTTTCGCAGCATTTCCTCCAAGCAGCTCGCTTAGATCGTCTCAATACTAGATTGTATTCTGTGAGAGCAAAACTGTATTCATCCCACCTCTTCGTTCGCTTTGCAGAGTTGAAGAGTTTTCTGACTTTCTTCCTAAGTTCCCCCAGTTGGTCATTCCACCAAGGCACTTTGCGTTTGCTAACAAGTGTCTTTGGGACACACTTGTCGTGGTAGGAATCGAGCAGTATATTGTTAAGCTGGTATGCAGCTTCATCCAGGTCTTCTATGGGCTCGATAGATGTGAGAAGCATATGGTATCTTTTTTTGAGAACACTAGTTCACGATAGCGATGCCAATCCGTAGATTTGGGATCGTATCTATTAGAGACATATGAGAGTTGGCCAGGTATGTCAAACCTGATGTGCTGATGGTCTGACAGAGAGGCCTCATCTGATACGTGCCAATTTTCAATAAAATTAGAAATAAATGGACTAGCGAGGGTGAGGTCAAGTACCTCCTCGCGAATCGCATTTATGAAGGTAGGTTTAGAGCCTTTGTTCAAAATATCTATTTGTCTACTTACAAAGTATTCTAAAAGACACTCACCCCTTCTGTTGATGTTGCTACTACCCCAGACCTCATGATGCGCGTTGGCATCGCATCCAATGATGTAGTGGAGGTTGTTCTCCTGACAGTAGTCAACGAGGCTCTGGACGTCTTTCGGCGGGATATCACCACTGTCGTGAGGGAAGTACGCTGAGGCACAGACGATGTTCTGTGTACCTCCTCCAGTGGGGATTTCCAGTAGTAGGGCCACCAGGTCTCTTGTTATAAATTCTGGAATAGGGAGAAAGTTTAAATTATTGCTAATTAAGCAGGCCGCTCTATGCGCTGGCTCTCCACACTTGGAAATCAACTTACTTGCCCTATTCCGGAGACCTTCCACCTGTCCGCAAATAACCCAGGGTTCCTGAATGAGACCAAGGGTTATATCTTCTTCGGCGAACCGCTTGCTAAGGGTAGCGGACGCGCCCTTAGCATGATGCAAGTTCGCCTGTAGCACCTTGATTGTGCTCATCGGTCCTCCGCTGAGGATCGAGCTTGTCGGAGTAGTTGGGCCTTTTTGGGACCCTTTCCTCTACGGCAAGCGGTTAGGTTTTGATGACCCAGGGGTCAGTTCGCAACCAACTCCTCGTGTCTACGAGAGACGTGCCCAGGGGCACCGCTGGTCGTTAACGACAAACCGGCCACGTTGCCAGTCTTGGGAAGTCTAGGAACTAATGTGCTGGAGCGGGCTGGATCCTTTGATCGGATTCCCGCAGTGCTGGTACTAGCTTAAGGACCACTGGTGCTACTTAGTGACTCATTTGTCGTGGCAGCGATTTTGGCAGTGGAACTGGTGTTCGGGGCAGGCCCGGAGGCACTGCTGCTGGACACGGATGATGAGGGATCCGTCGCAGTAGCAGTCGTAATGCCAATTGCGTCCACCTTCTTTGGACTACCGTGGCCAGACTCCTGACACTTGTCAGTGGTCTTTGGGATCAGTTTGATCTGACCAAAACGGTAGTGCACTTTGTTATTGAGAGCCTTCGGTACCCTCAGGGAAGAGTCATCAATGGCCAGCACAAGATGGAGGAGTGCACCTTCCTTCACCCTTTGCATGACCTTCCATGAGTTGCCATTAGGCCTTCGTTTTGAGCTTCTAGTGAAGCCAGAATTTTTGTCAACGGGAGCTCGAGACTTTTTGGGAAGACACCGCGGATGATATGGGTTTTAGGGAATGATCCCTCTTCCACCAATAAGATGTCCAATCCACTTTTGGCTCCTATTGTCTCAAAATTCGAGCTCATCCACCCAGCAGTAGCACTGTTTGAGCAGACGAAAACCAGCCATCCCGCCTTGTGCTGTGAGCCTGAGAATTTCGGCCATACGCCTTTGTTCCTCAGCTCAATTGAGACATCGATGACGGCCTCTTGGATGAGTG
Organism: Brachypalpus laphriformis; assembly: GCA_945910035.1. NCBI lineage: Eukaryota > Metazoa > Arthropoda > Insecta > Diptera > Syrphidae > Brachypalpus > Brachypalpus laphriformis. The sequence continues at coordinate 136,326,368 of OX246754.1, forward strand.
TCATCTGCTCCGTTGATAGGGGCTTGTTCTCCAAGTCCGCTGGGACGATACCTAACCTGACAACACTAGCCACCTGACTGAAGGTGGGAACATCAGGTGTAGGTCCTGCCTTGGCTTTCTTGGCGGCGGGTGCTGGTGGGGTATGATCCTCCGATCTGCCTCGTTTAGCATCTTCTGCAATAGGAGGGGCTTTGGCATAAGCTAGGGCACTCTCCCTAGTATCGCCTCTGAGAATGGCAAACTTGAACCGCCTCCTTTCGGCAGAACTGAACCGATCGAAACCATCCGGTTGAATTCGCAGCTCGTCTAACCTCCTCCCAATGGAGGAGGACCCAAAATTCTCTGTGGCGACGCTGCACGTATCCATGAGAGTGGATGTGTCAGAGTCAGAGGCGGCGGTATCCGCTACTTCTGGATAGACACATGTGGACGGTAAGGATTGGGCCCGCTTGGCTCCGTCATCCAAACCATCCGAGGACTTGGGTTGCTCGTCAGCAAGCCGAGTAATTATGGCCGAAGATGAAGTGGCCGTCGGAAGCTCTATAGCATCGCCACTAGATGCAACTGTATGCTCGTCAGCAGTAACAGAAGCTGGTGTGATTTGAGATACACCTGTCTCACGGTTTTTTTTTTTAATTAGGAATTATGGACCCACGAGTAAACGGGAAAGGGATATCACCCATAGCAGAGCCCGATGTACCATGGGAAGGCTGGATTGAAACCGAAGGTCGCCAGGGTATTCGGAGTCCGCATACTAGCGACTAAGCACTCTCTTAGCCATGCATCCCTCGGCGTATACTTTTCCACCTTGGATTAGAGATTTTTTCTAGAGGTTTACTCCTCACGTCGCTCACTTAAGCTGAACACTTGCAGTCGTGAATGCAGTCCGTGCATTGCAAGCAGGCGCAAAAGAATACAAGAATTCGACTGAACAAGCAAGGAATGCTAGGCCGGTTATCCCGCTGTAGCATTCGTTGCCCGGTGGCCGCCCCATGGAGGCAGTGAGTCTTCTTGTTGCGGTTACCCAACTCTTAGTCAGGAGCCCATCGGAGAGCGCCGCTTCGGGAGCTCGTTCAGCCTTATTGGATTCCCGAGTTAAATCGTCACCGACACAACTTCGACCAGCTACCCTTCTATTGAGGCAGAGATTAGACGTTCCAGTCGAAGCCTTTCCGCCACTTTCTTTGCCATTCCAGCCCAGTCTACCAAACGAGTCAGAGACAGAGCTGCAGGAGTCTTCTGAAACAAGCGTCGCTACTACTTCTGATTCAACGCCAGAGACGGGGGGTAAAAGTATGGCGGTTGGGACCTCCAGAATCCAGATAATCCGGATTATCGTTTTCACGAGTACCACCTGGAGTAGATACCGTACAAGTTTCTTCCATCATACTGTCAACAGATTTTAAGTCACAGTCAAGACGTCTTCAGCCTTAAGTTCGATGTCTTACCTAGGGTCCTTTCGGACCCTTAGAGTCATTGACTCTTAAGACATTCCGCCACGTCAAGGCAGCTGAAAAATGGGAACGGAAAACCAACTTAGATGGTCATAGGGTATCCAAAACCTTGTTTGTGGCCTGTGCTCTGTGTTAGACCGTAGAAAATCTGAGGAGATCATAAAACAAGAAAGATTACGGCTAAGAACAGCGATATGAACACGCCGTGGCCATTGTCTTCTTATACATATATAAGTACATATATAACTTATGAATATAATCACTTATTTCTTAATTGCATGTGTAATACATCTAGTCATTGCACTACAACTTATGAATACAACCACTTATTTCTTGAATGCATCTGCAATGCATCTAGTCATTGCAATAGTATAATTTATGAAGTAGTAATAGAACGAGGAATGGGCCGACCGGGGACACCTGAACAAAAAAACACGCATCGAGTATTTTACCCCACTGGGTGATGTGGAAAAGAATTCATCCATATACGAGTACCTACATATGTATATATAGATTGTATCTATATACCATATGTATATACTAAGCCACATTAATATCTTAAGCATTATCAGTAGGTATTGGTAACCGATATATTATTTTAAAAAGTGAAAAAAGTGTCATTTTAAGAAATCTGTCGTTACAACCGATGTTTAATTCAGTGTTTGCAAATAATAGAAGCTGAATCTCTAACTGGGGTATAAAACATTAGACTAAGTATTAAATATTTGTTTGCAAATGCATATACATGCATGTACTTGTACTAACAGCCACCAAGTCGGACGGGCTGGTGGGGCTAAGCTCAGGCAACTGTGGGGGTCACAGGTGGCGGATAGTGAACGGCCTGCAGAATTGTAGGTTAACTGCGAATACCCAAATAAGCAGTCCCCGACCAAGAGCGGCAGAGAAGGAGGGCTTGGCTAAAAAGGTCAAAGGAACCCCTATGAACTTTCTGCGACAAGACGAATAAGCACCGTCTTCCATATAAGTGCTCCCCACCGCACAAGGTGGCTACGAGGGATACAGTAAGGAGAAAATGGCGAGATCCGGACGTACCCGCCACAACGCGAAACACGCAGCTTCATGTCCCGGAAAGATGTCTGCACACTACGAAATATGAGTGTATACAGTGCAACACATTATAGTGCGCATCACTGTAATTGAAAACTACAACACGATGACTTTGTCATCAGTACCTTAAAATATTAAGACTGAGCCCAGTAAGGTCTTAATTATGGCATACTGGAAAACGAATTGGAATGACAGCTATGAGGGCTGACGTCTGTAGTATTCTGTTACCTGAGTAAGCTGGAGTGAAATCCGGTTGAAATGGCTTTCAGGCTAATGCTACAAGCGCCCCCGTCCCGTTAAAACCTTGGCAGGCCTCAAAGTACGTTCAATGTTTCGTCACCATTAAGTTGGTTGCCCCTTCGGGTAGGGGCCAGAATATACCCGAGGTAGGCATGCCTGTCGTAAGAGGCGACTAAAATCCACCCTTCGTATACCGGGGATAAAATGTATATGTACATAATATGCAATGAGTAAAATAAATAGATATAGTACCCCAGGTGGCAGTCTAGGTTCTCTGGAAAATCCACCCTCTTCGGAGGTAGGCTCTACGGATTCTGGGGAGAGCCAATTGTTGCATTTAATAAACCCCTTTTTGAGAAATTCAAGGGTAACTCGGTCTCCACCATCAAGACCGAATGTCTCCGGAAAAAGAAGTCCGCCGGAAGCGCAAGCGCAAGAGAAACGGCACTCAGTGAAATGTAATAGCTTTGAGGAAGAAAACAATGAACTCCGTATTAAGCTAAATAAAATAGATCTACTCTACCAAGAGCTTAAGAGAGAGGTAGAATCACTAAAAGAGGAAAACAAGGCCTTAAAGAATCAACTTTTGCAAAGAGAACGCAAGAAGAACGGATGAAGAAGAGCCAGCACGCGAAACAAATGAGGTCTCAAAGAAAAGGCCCAGCAAAAAACGAAGAGCCGGTTCTTCACCTGAAATCGAGCCACGAAAACAAGACAAAGAAAAAGACTTGAAACAGAAACAAATTCACGACAAATTACGTCCCCCGCCTGCAATAAACGTCGTCAGCTTTACGGACTACAATAAATTGCATTGCCTTCTCAAGGGAACTGTGACATCGGAATTTAAAGTAACGTCATTCCGAAACAATGATTGGAAAATTAATGTAGTTGACTCTGACGGCTATCGAGCAATATCGAAAAAACTAAACGCGGAAAAGATCCAGTGGTTCACGTACGAAAATAAATCAGAAAGACCACTCCGTGTTATAGCAAGGGGTCTCCACCCCTCGTGCACTAAAGATGACATTATAAATGACCTTAAAGGAAAAGGCTTGAAAATTATCGACGCAATTAATATCTTAAAGAAGATGAAGCAGAAAACGGAACAAGGCAATGAAATCTTGGTCAAGCATGGACTTCCGCTCTTTATGCTAACCTTCGATAGAAGCGAAAATATAGACGATATTTATAACGTAAAAAGTATTTTGAATATCGTAGTTAAAATCGAGCCTATGCGTACGGATACACGATCGATACCTCAGTGCAAACGCTGTCAAGGTTTCAATCACACCCAGTCGTATTGGCAAAAAGAACCGAAATGTGTAAAATGTGCCGGGAACCACTTATCAGAAAGGTGTGACTTAAATAAGCAGGCTCCGGCGACCTGCATAAACTGTAAAGGCAAGCACCCAGCAAACTATCGAGGTTGTGAAGTAGCAAAGGAGCTTCAAAAAAGGCGCGATACTCTCAAGAAACCGATACACTCGAACCCAAGCTTAAGAGATCGTAAAACCGATAAGCCTAAGACCGCTAAGCCAGTCAAAACGACGAGACCGATAAAGGGAATTAAAAAAATTGCGCAAGAGAACGTCGCTGGTCCAAGTGCAGCGGAAAAACCGCCACAGGTTGACGCGAGATCGTACGCGCAAGTCGCGTCAAACGAAAACAAATTAAGATCAGCTACAACAGATCCGGTTAGCCAAATATTTACCATTATATTGGAAAAATTTGAGGAGCAAACCAAAGTTAATAAAATTATACTAGACAAATTGAGCAAGCTCGAGTTCAAACCTCGCAAGACAATCAAAAAACATGAATATGAAACAGCTACTTAAGATACTAACGTGGAACCCAAACGGCCTTCTGAAAAAAATCGACGAGTTAGAATTGTTTCTACGGAAAAATAATATTGATATATGTTTGGTATCGGAAACGCACTTAAAAAAGGGACTTAGACCCAAAATAAAAGGTTACAGCGATTACCATGCGAATCATCCTTCGGAAAATGCGAGAGGCGGGTCCTCTATTTACATCAAAGACTGTATTAAGCACTCCGAAAACATAGAAATAGAATTTGATTCTATGCAAATATGCTCAGTCTCCGTAAAAATGAGCCACTTAAACTACAACATCGGATCTAGTTACTTCCCTCCGGGATATAAGCTAGTAGAAGACGACCTCGTTCGTCTCTTTGACTCGCTCGGACCTAATTTTATCTTAGGTGGTGATTTTAACGCGAAACACACTTTCTGGGGATCAAGATGCAATTCGACAAAACGCAGATTATTATACAAAGTCAGCATGAAACGTGGGGTGAACTTTTTTTCGACAAGAAAGCCAACTTATTGGCCAACTGACAAAAATAAAATCCCTGACCTCGTCGACTTCTTTATCGCAAAAGGGTTAACCAAAAATTTGACGGAAGTCGAAGAATGCTATGATCTCTGCTCAGATCACTCAGCAGTCACTCTGAAAATAGGTGGAAGTCTAGTAAAAAAAGAAGGACCGCCTAGGTTAACTAGTAACAAAACTAACTGGGACGCTTTCAGAAGAGACTGCAAGGAAAATGTTGCTTTAAATGTACCGCTAAAGACACCGCTCGAAATAGAAGAAGAAATCGACAAACTCGTCGAAGCCATTCAGAGCTCGGCATGGAAAAACACTCCTTTGCGGAAGACAGAAGCGCGGAACAATAAAGTCAAATACCAGCCTGAAATCGAAGACCTCATACGAGAAAAGAGAAGAGCGCGCAAGAGATGGCAACAATCCCGCGCGCCACCGGATAAAACTTATCTGAACCACCTTTGTAACAAGCTAAAAAATGTGCTGCAGGACCTAAAAAATCACGAGACTTCTACTTACCTCGAGGGTTTGACCGCTGATAAACATTCAAACTACTCTCTATGGAAAGCCTTGAAGTCCATAAGGAAACCTGTAATGCACTCGCCGCCAATTAGGAAAGCTAACGGAGAGTGGGCAAAAGAAGACAAAGAGAAAGCAGAATTATTTGCCGATCACTTAGAGGAAACGTTCAAGCCGTTCGATGGACAACCGTTGATCGAAGATCCGAATGATAATACGGCACCCGACAACTTTAAAGTAAAAACCGTATCCCTGTCCGAACTTCGAATGATAATAAAAAAATTGAAAAATAACAAGGCTCCGGGATATGATTTAATCACTGGCGAAATTTTGAAAGAGCTACCGAAAAAAGTGCTTGTTAAGTTGCTCTACATTATAAATGCTTCTTTAAGACTGTTATATGTTCCAAGGCAATGGAAAGTCGCCGAAGTTATTATGGTTCCGAAACCGGGGAAGTGTGCAAATGACAAGAAATCATATAGACCCATTTCACTTCTGCCAATAATATCTAAGGTCTTCGAGAAACTTATACTGAAACGATTGCAGCCAGTAATTGAAGAAAGACACTTGATCCCGGATCATCAATTCGGCTTTCGGATCAAACATTCCACAATTGATCAGGTGTATCGAATAACGAACGAAATTGAAAAAGCTCTAGAAGGGAAAAAAATATGCTCTAGCGCTTTTCTCGACGTATCGCAAGCCTTCGACAAGGTATGGCACGAAGGACTAAGGTATAAGCTAAGGGTAATCTTACCAGAAAAGTTGTACAGAATATTGGAATCTTATCTTGAAAACAGACTTTTCCGTGTTAGACACGGGAGTGAATATTCGGATTTCAAAGATATCTACGCCGGTGTTCCACAAGGAAGTGTTCTCGGTCCAATCCTGTTCTTGCTCTACACAAGAGATATACCACAAGATGAAGGGACCGTTGTAGCAACGTTCGCAGACGACACGGCTATCCTCGTAACGGATGAGTCAGTCGAATCATCAACGGGAAAACTCCAACGAGCTTTGAACAAAGTATGCGAATGGACAAAAACCTGGCGAATAGTCCTCAAAGAGACAAAATCAACGCATGTCAATTTTACGTTAAGAAAGATAAGCAACTTACCTATATCCATTAACGCGGTGCAAATACCGTACGCAAACGAGGCAAAATATTTAGGAATGACCCTAGACGCAAAACTTAAGTGGAAACCACACGTTAAAAAGAAGCGCGAAGAGCTCGAAATCAGATTTAGAGAAATGTATTGGCTACTCGGAAGATACTCGAAGTTAAGCGTATACAACAAACTGCTTCTGTATAAGCAAGTGCTAAAACCGTCTTGGACATATGATATACAACTTTGGGGTTGTACCAAACCAAGCAATATGGCTCTACTGCAAGCATTTCAAAACAAAATACTAAGAGCAATCGTGAATGCTCCTTGGTATATAAGAAATAGTGATATTCACAGAGATCTAGGAATTGCTACCGTGAGGGACGAAGTAACAAACTTTGCTCGCAAACTTCGTACCCGTCTTCATGTTTATTGCAATAATGAAATAATCCGTACTATGGACGTGACAAACCTTGAGCGCCGACTACAAAGAACAAGACCTTTCGACCTAGCGCCGTAAGGAAAAACCGCATGTAATGACGGTATTAGTAGGTGCCTTCACTGGAAAGCTACCTACCTAACGCGATTAACACTACAGAAGCGTAAACTACTCGTTAAGGCAACTTAGTCGTAGTCATCCCAAAAATGAAAAAATTAGAGAACCGAAAAAAAAAAAAAAATAAAAATTAAGTTGGTGGTGTAGGTACAGATGTAACATTCCTCTTTAACACCGATCTGGCTCTGACATAAGACCCCATAAGGGCTTATGCTAACCCCCGCATGGCCTCACTGCTTGCATAGACAACCATGAGATCACTGGGTGACTACACATTCGAACATTGATAGCGGCTTTGAGTGGGGACCCAAAAGAAATGAATACAAAACAAATAAAAACCCCAAACAACAACAAAACAAGCAACAGTCAAACCAACGGTGAGTATAGAGGAGACCCGTTCCAGAGGAGCTCAGTGATGCTGAGGTCACCTGTGGGACAATCAGATGGAGCCCTTCCGGTGGCATCGGAGGCGACGGTTGAAAAAGCCCCTGATCGACCTGACTTCCACAAGCTGGGCATGCAGATTAGGGAACTAGTCGACATGTTCGAAGACGGAAAGCGGCGCTCAATACATCAACCAATGAGAGACGCCATAGAAAGCATTCGGGCGTTGTATGAACTCTCGGCAATCCAGTTGCGGGATGAAAAGGCCAAGGAAGTGATAAGAAGAAATAACTCTTCTCAGACCTCCCCCTGGCTCAAACCTGTCCAGGACGCAAAAAAGAAGAGACTGCCATCGGAGAACAGCACGCCGAAGCCGAAACGTGAACGCAAGCAGAAGCGCCCCTCAGATGAGGAAAATAAGAAGAAAGAGCCAAAAAAAAGTCACAGAAACGGCTATGGCAAAGGCTAAACAAGCCAGTACCTCTAAGAAAAGTACGATGCGAGAAGAAGACAATCGTTGGTCAGCTGTTAAAAACAAGAAGGCCACCAAAAAGGACCAGGGCAGAAAACCAAAACCTGATGCCATCGTCATCGAAGCGAAAGGGGAGGCTTTCTACTCCCAGATACTCCGCAGCGTAAAAGCAGACCCTAAGTTGGAAGCTGTGGGCAAGGCGGTATCCAGAATCAGGAGAACGAAAAAAGGGGATCTTCTGATACAACTGAAGGAAGCAGGAGACAAAACGACGGATTACAAAAACGTCATTGGTGAAGCTCTAGGAGAACAGGCTGAAGTCAGAACGCTCACTCATCGTACCACGATCGAGATCAGAGACATCGACGAGGTCACTACCAAGGAGGACGCTTGCGCGGTGATCAGAGCCCAATTCGATTTGGGCAGGGTCATGACTACTGACATCATTTCTTTGCGGAAGGCGTACGGTGAGACTCAAACGGCAATAATTAATCTCCCTGCAGAAAGTGCGAAGAAACTATTGGAAGCAGGATGCATCAAAATTGGCTGGGTAGTCTGCCGCATTCGTGAGCGGACGCTGCTACAGAAATGTTTCAAGTGCCTCGAATTCGGACATTTGGCCAAGCATTGTAAGAGCGAAGAAGACCGCTCCAAACTCTGTAGGAGATGCGGTAAAGAGGGACATATCGCGACAGGTTGCAGCGAGAAACCATCCTGCATGTTCTGCAGGAAAGTCAACCCGGAAAATGCAAAGCACATAGCCGGCGGCAATAAATGCCCTGTCCTCAAGAAAGCGATCTGCAGCAAGAAACCATGAAGGTTATCCAAATTAACCTCAATCATTGTGAGACAGCTCAGGATATCCTGGCACAAACCATCAAGGACGAAAAAGCAGATGTAATCTTGATCAGCGAGCCATATAAAATTCCTGACAACAGCAGCATCTGGCTCAGTGATTGATCGAAGCGGGCCGCAATATGGTCATGTGGGAGACATGCGTTCCAGGATGCAAATGAAGAGTCAGAGGGTTTCGTTCGGGCCAAAATCAACGGTATACACTTCTATAGTTGCTATGCTCGGCCCAGCTGAACTATAATTGAATACCAGGAGATGCTAGATAACCTTGTGGTTGATGCTCGGGAAAGAACTCCAGTGATTATTGGCGGAGATTTCAATGCATGGCCGACGGAATGGGGCAGTAGATTTACCAACGCAAGGGGTCATGCGCTCCTGGAAACGTTTGCACCTCTCAACGTAGGCATCACAAACGTAGGTAGGGCTAACACCTTCCTCAGAGCAGGCATGGGCTCAATAATTGATATCACGTTAGCGAGTAACTCCATCCTGCGGGGAATTAAATGGAGAGTCAGTGAAGATTATACCCACAGTGACCACCAATCTGTTATAATTGACATCGGTAACGCCAGAAGCACTCACCGCCCGCGATCGCCTGGTCCCAAATGGCAGGATAAGCTCTTCGACAAAGATACATACGCGGAAGTGGTTGACACCTTCACGCTAGTCCAAGGATCGGCAGAAAATTCAGCTCGCCACCTCACCCGTCCATCAACATGGCGTGCGATGCATCAATGCCCAGGAGCGCCTCAAGTAGAAGACGCCTGCCTTGCTACTGGTGGAACGACGAGATCAGGGTACTAAGAGCAGAGTGTCTACGGGCAAGACGCAAAGTACAAAGATCGCGAAACAAACCCAACTTTCAGGAGTACCTATCGTCCTTTAAGCTGGCGCGAAAACAGTTAAGCAGAGTTATCAAGGAGAGCAAAGCAAGATGTTTCAGGCAGCTCTGCGATGAAGCTAACGTAGACACTTGGGGCACGGCGTATCGGATGGTGATGAGAAAGCTTAAGGGCGGCAACTCCCCGCAGATAATATGCCCGATAATGCTGAAGTCAATAGTAGAACATCTTTTTCCAAGGAGAGCATCTACTATGTGCGCAATCACCAGAGAAAACTTTACAGAGGTAATTCCAGTGATTACAACAGAGGAATTTACAATCGCATCCAGAAAGATAGGTGACAACAAGACGCCCGGACCTGACGGCATCCCTAACAAAGCAGTGAAAGCCGCTGTTCAAAAAAGGCCAGACATCTTTATTGCAACAATGCAAAAGTGTCTAGAAGAAGGAATTTGCCCTAAGCAATGGAAACTGCAACACCTCGTTTTATTGCCAAAAGGAAACAAACCCCCAGGAGACCCATCGTCGTATCGCCCAAAATGCCTACTTGACACAATGGGAAAGATCCTGGAGCGAATCGTTTACAACAGATTGCTCGCAATAGCGGAGGAGAAAGGGGCTTTGTCCAACCAGCAATTCGGATTCCGAAAGTCTCGCTCAACAATTGACGCCATTAAAGCTGTAGTTAATATAGCAGCGGAAGCAATTGAAGGTGAAAGATGGCGATACGGCACCAAAGAATACTGAGCAGTAGTGACGCTAGATGTCAAAAACACGTTTAATTCGGCAGACTGGCCCACTATAAGAAGATCTCTTGCTAGGATGGATACACCATCTTACTTGCTGCAGATAATGGCGAGCTACTTTACCAACAGGAAACTGAGGTATGATACCGACGAATGAGTGAAGTACTACGATGTTAAAGCTGGGGTCCCGCAAGGATCGGTGCTGGCCCCATTACTATGGAACACAATGTACGACGGTGTTTTACGACTACCACTGCCACCTAAAGTGAATATAATTGGATTTGCTGACGACATCGCTGTTGTTACAGTAGCAAAACAAATCAGTGAAGTGAAAACAGCTACAAATGTGGCAATCAGTCAAATCAAAAGCTGGCTAGGATCCGCCGGTTAAGAATTAGCTGACCACAAAACTGAAGCTGTTCTAATAACCAGTCGGAAATCTGTGGAATATATGAATGTACAGGTTGGAACCCAAATCATCAGATCCAAAGAAGCAATCAAATACCTAGGAGTAATGCTCGACAATAGACTGCGGTTTAAACAGCATGTTGATTATTCAAGCAAAAAAGCGTCACGACTTCAGGCAGCACTCTCAAGGATAATGCCCAACATTGGAGGACCTGGATACGCTAGGAGGATCCTACTATCCAGAGTTGTCAGCTCAGTCCTTCTTTATGCGGCCCTGGTTTGGGCGGGGGCTCTCGCGACCAAAGAAACAAGGAGGAAACTTACATCAGCCTACAGACTCTGCGCTATAAGGACCATCAGTGGTTTTAGAACTATCTCTGACGAAGCAGCCTTTGTCATAGTAGGAATGGTTCCTATCGACATCCTCGCGATCGAGATGCAGAGAATCTACAATCGGAGAGGCTCGAGCCATCAAGAGGCTAGCGAAAGAAGAAGGGTTATAGAAGAAGAAAAAGCAGCTTCAAGAGCTGTGTGGCAAGATCGATGGGATAATGCGGTTAAAGGCAGATGGACCTATAAATTAATCCCCACCGTCGACATTTCGATAAACCGAGCACATGGGAACTGCACCTACCACCTCACGCAGTTCCTGTCTGGCCATGGAGGTTATCGCAAATATCTTTACCGGTTTAGACACGATAGCTCTCCGTTGTGTCCAGAATGTCCAAACCAGGAGGAAGATACGGAGCATGCAGTCTTCTACTGTAGGCGATTTTAAAACTGGAGAAACGAACTTCCCAGTCCCCCATTCCTCGTAGATCATATGGTACAATCTGAGGAAAAATGGATGGAAATTTGTGCGTTTATTACGCCCGTGCAATGTGTGTTTAGTACGTAGGCGTATTCCTGAAATCGATTACTCAGGTTTGCGAATCGTGCATGCTAGTAGCACTCGGGCTATTAGTATCTATGAAGATTACACATCCCTGGCGCAACCTAAAAAAAAAAAAACATGTACTTGTACATACATACATATCCCTAGATACAAATATATTAACCCAAGGAAAAATCTTGATGCATCAAAACCCGAAATATAGCAACGTTGCTTATTATGTAACCGCATAGAAATAATGATATGTAGCAACGTTTGAGTCTGTGCATATGCAAAATAAATTCATTGATAACTAACTTAAACACCAAAAAATACAAAAAAATGCGAAAGGTACAACCAGACATAATCTCACAAACCAACCCTTCACAATTATACCCACACCAGTACGTACATACATATGTAGTATGTACACTACCTCAAAGAGAATTTTTTGTTAATTTTCTCGTCTTCTTTGTGCTTTTCCATTTCGGTTTCGATTTATACATTTCTGTGAGAAGTAAGCACACGCCACCTAGCGAATAATGAGGGTAAGAATAAATTTCGTCTGATAAGAATACTATTAGTTGTATATACAATGGTGATATGAACATCGATGTGAAAAAAATATGCGATCCACAAGTGATCTACGTATAAATTCTGCTACCCTGATAGATCATTTATTTGTTAGCATCAGAAATCGAGACATTGTATCCGCAGTCATCGAAACTGATATATCCGATCACTATGCCACAGTGTATGCTACAAAAAATTATATGGAGGAGAAAACTGCGATTGAAAAGTCTGGTCAAATCCATCAAAATAAAGTCAATCATCTGATTGAGCAGACCAACTGGCAACATTTGTGCGATGAAGTTGATGTCGAACGACTTTACAATACTTTTGTTCAGAAAATGACGGACGTATACACACAATCAAGAAAGATAACTACTAACAGAAAGAGAAGAGCAAATAAGCCATGGATAACGCCAGATGTAGTACAAATATGCAAGAGAAGAGATGAGCTCTACAGCCGGTGGAAAAATAACCCACCAAGCCAAAGCTATGAAAACGCATACAAAAACTTTCGAAACTTTGCAAATAAAAAAAATTCAAACGGTGAAGGCAGACTACTACAAGATTCAATTTCCCAGCGCTAAGAACGACCCTAGAAAAACATGGAGTATTTTGAATGAAGTCCTAGGAAGGAAAAAGCGGTCTATAGATGAAATGAATTGAATGAATTTTCAATAGCTTTACCGGTAACAAGTGTTATGGTCACCTGCAGGCTGCTTCAGACCCTGAAAGAAAAAAAGAAAAAAATAAATAAATATAAAGTCCAACTAGGGATGTATGCATTACCTTGACTGTACTGCCATCGAACGTACTGGGACCTTGTTGCCACCACATCCCGGCTGATATGCACAACCAAATATCCAAACTGTTGCTAGACCAACAGGATGAATCCGAGTTGAAAATATATTCCTGGAAATAAAAAGATCTTTGATAAATTGCCTTTAAAACAAACTTTCAGAGAATATTTACCAATGTTTACATCTTTTGTTGGAGTCGATGCTTTGTCAATTTGACAGCTGCCACCTTCTCTCCCCTTTGTGTTCCTCCCTTGTGTATAACAGAAAGAAGTATAACACTGAGGTAAAAACCTACAACAGCTCAGAAGGTTTGTGTCCAAGCTCTGGATAAATAAAACATAGTTTTATATTATGTAAGAGAATAAAAAAAGAAAAAAGAAAGGTAGATTGCGCGAAAGGGGGGGAATTCTCTCTAGCGGCTTATCCGGAATGGCCTGATGGAGGAACCGTAGCTGTGAGAAAGATATGTATGGGCTGAGGCTAATGGGATTAGAGAAGGAAATCACCAGACCCAAATCTATTGTTGGTGCAGACGTGGTAGAGGCCACAAGTTCAGTGTGGTCAGCAATTATAGTGCGAACAGTTTTTTTGAAGACAAAGACGTTAGAGTAAAAAGAAAGCCAGTATAAAGTCCTCCAAAGAGGCAGTGCATTTTCTCTGTTTCAGTTAAAATCAGTGACTTAGTTGGGGGTGAGTTTTGTGTTTTTTTTTGTTTGCAAGGAAACATAATTTTCTTAAAAAAAATTATCAGGTATCCCCTGGATTGGCGGTCAGTGACTATCGAAGTTATACGTTTATACATGCACCATTGCATCGTAGCGAGTCACGGCCGCCGCATTTGTTGTTGTTTTTTTTTATACATATATATATACTCGCTGAGACATCCTCGCCAAGTAAGGAAATTCTGTCCAAGCAGACAGCCACCATAAGGGTGTACTTCGTCGCTATTAGGACAACCTACTTACGGGCGCAAAGAGTAGAGCGCCATCCCTGCTGAAGAGAAACTTATTCAAATAATTCCCGACCCACCACAACTACCTCTACGCCTAGGCGTATGCATAAAACAGTGGACACAAGTGCGCCTAAGTCCACACATCATCATATGTCGCTTTTTTGTGTTTTCTGTTAATTTCAAACGCGATTACGCATTTCATGTAAATTTGTAGTTTCATTTTGTTTGTTTTGGATTTAATGTAAAAATTATCAATGCGTGTCGTGAGTTTTCCTTTTTTTTTTATTAATCCACCATTGTAACCGAAGTTTTTACCCCTGGTCAATTTGGATATTAAATTTATACCCTGGCTGAATGCATCTAAATTGAGCTCAATCTAGGTAGAAAACAGTAGATGAGTGGGGTTTTCCGTTGGTTCGTTACCTTTTTTTTGACTAGTGGGATAAAATCAGGAAAAAAAAAAAAAAAAATAATAATAACAATAATAATAACATAATTTTCTCAAATATATATATATACACAAACATACATTCTCACGAATAGACCTACATATATACATATACCATACTTTTTTAAACTTTTGCGTATATATATGTAGAACTTCAATATTCACAACTTCACACAAATAAACAAATATATGTACATGTATACATATCTCCTACATATAAACTTGTACACATTTATACATGTCCAAATAGTAAATTATACACATACAAAGAATTACATCAAGTTATCATATTATACTTACATATGTTGCAAATTAGATTTCTTTTGTTTAGTATTATTAATTGTTATAAATAAAGTAAATTTTATGTTCGCTCACGCCGCAAACAAATGAAAAATCGTGTTTTTGTTTACGAGGTACCAGAGCTCGTAATGGCTCGGTAAATTTTAATTTTCAGGGGGAGGAGTAAGGGGTGCTAAACATCGTCCGGTGAATGGCTTGAGCCGGTATCGACATCCGCATCCTTGGGGAAGTTCATCCATGGCCAACGAACTTCCAGGTTGGGTGGGAAATGGCCGCGCTGATTTCAATCTACAGCGCCCTCCATCAATGTAGTACGGTCCGTCCGTTTCCGGGAATTTAGTTAGTTTTTTTTTTGATCCGGCACGATATATGTTTTTGTGTGGGTAAGGTTGAACAGCGAGGATAAGAACCCTCCCATCCGGCGAGCTCAGCCGAGCATCGCAAGCGTGCCACATCTTCGCTGTCAGCCACTCTTTTCCTGTTCCGGTCCCATCCTATCCTAAAGTCCTATCCACATCCTAGTTTCCTGTCCCTTTTGAATTCCAACTTCCACTTTTCCCCATGTTTTAACCCATTACAAAATGGCGCCCAACGTTTGTTAGTCCTTGTCTTCAGTCCTATGTTGTGTTTGTCCAAAATTGTTCTTGCTGTCAACATCGAAGTCCTCGTAAGTCTTCACCCGGGGAGTTCCTTAACATGCCGAGGTGAATTGCGACGATTGCCTTCGATATTGACAGCGACAGCAATTGAAACCTTCTATGTCGTTTTCGTCCAGAATTGTTCTGGTTGTCAACACCAGAAAACTCATAAGTCTTCATTTGTTGAGTACTTCATGTATTATAGTGAATTGCGATGAGTATTTCTGATGTTGACAACAAAAACAATTCGAGCCTGTAACTGTCCTGTTTAGTCTATCTCTCTACATCTTTCTTTATGTACATACTTTTTACTTACCTATCCAAACTTCAACTTTTCATTTTCTTACTTTGTCTCGTTTTTTTTTCTTATACGGGAGCAGTGGCCGTGTTTGAGCCACTTACGTAACATGTTGCACTGCCCCGCCCTACTTCTTCTACCTTTGTGTGTTGTCCATCTCCCCACTTCAAGTCTCCCAGCAAAAGCCCATGAGGGTTGATTGAAATTGCGGAAGAGGGGGGATGTCAACGGTGTATGTCCATGTCCGCCTTTATCTTGATAATTTACCACATTGAGGAGTTTATAAAATTGTCCGTCCGCAGTCCTCTATTCTGGATGTCGAAAAAGCTCAAGCCATGTAAGCCACATCAACGATACCACCGGCGACAGCAACCTGAAACACCCCCGATCTGAGTATAGCAAACAACAAAAAAACGAAAACACCGTACTTTGAACACACTAGAGCTTTATTTATTCATTTATTGTTTTTTTTTCATCATATTTACAACCTACATATTTACAAATCTACAAGTATATAATCATACTTTTTTCATTGTTTTTTTTTCTTTCCTTTTTTTTTTGTTATTTATTCATTGTTACTAATTTATTTACATAGTTATTTATTCATTTATTCTTATTTATCCATCAATTTATTTATTATCTTTCCTTTTTTTTGTTATTTATTTATTTATTACATTTTTTGTTGGTTTCTAATTTTTTATTTTTTCATTTTTTTTTTGTTTTCTTTTGTTTTTTTATATATTGGCATAAACACATATGCTTATATATGAAACACACATTACAAAATTAACATTATATAATACCCTACATAAATACATACATATATACACTTCTCCAAATAAAGCGTCTTATATAATACCTTATCAAAGAACAAATTGTCTTAGAGAATACCCCATATTACGTAATAGGCTGATAATTTCACATTTAGAATTTTCAGTAAAATTACAATTTTTTTGTATATCCCATACCCTTCTGCATTCTACATTGAAATCGGTATACACGTCTGCACTCCTGTTGTCCTTTATCTTCGTCTAAAAGATGGGTACATCTGAAAAGGAAATAGCAAACCAGAAAATTAGAAGAGAAAATTTGTTTGATATAAATAGAAGAGTTACCCGTTCACAGGATAGGCAAGAGGTCATCATGTCAGTCGTCCAGCATAGTCCACCAGCTAAGAAGGTGACACAGCCGATGCCAGCAGACACATATGAACTCCCTGCTAGCTCCGGTGCCCCTTTCTCTTCAGGCCACTCCAGCGGTTCCACCGATTCAGTCGCAGCCCCTTCTTTCAGCAGTCTTAGCCACTTAGGTGCAGCTTCACTTGGGGCTCAAAATGATAGTATTAGTACTATCGTCGACGCAGCTGAAAAACAAGTGCCTATTGGCAGAGCATCGGAACAAGAAAATGTAAATATCCCACCTGATTTGCAAGCGTATATCAACTTCACAGTCGTTAATGCCTTTTCCTCGTACCAAAGTTCTCTCAGGGAAGAAATTTCAGACAGCCTAAAAAGGGAAATGAGAAGTAGCTTGCTAGAGTTTATGAGGGAAATCAATCTTGTTACTCACCCCACTCCTCCACCAGAAGAGACAGTCCGGAAAGCAACAATTAGCCAGGGTGCCGTTCGAAAGCACAATCCACAAGTGCAAACGGCGCCACATGTGCAACCTGCTCGGCAAGTGCAGCCTCAGTTAGATCCAGCTTCGAGGACATTTGTTCCGTCTGGGTATCAGGACCAACGAAACCTGGGCAGGCCGAACAGTAGGATGCAGCATCAGAATATGCACCAGCAAGGTCAGGTACCACATCAACCGTTACGAAGTACTCCCGGTTTGTGTCAACCGAGTCCGCCATCGTACTCTTTCGAAGCGAATTCCCATCAGAATGTAAGAGGTCCAATAAAGATCGATAAGTGGGGTATTAACTTTGAAGGAAAGTCGGAGACACTTACCGTGGAGGACTTCATCTTCCGTTTAGAGACACTGCAAGGCCAGTACGAGTGTCCTTGGGCAGAGATCTTAAGAGATTTTCATCTGCTGCTCTCGGGGACCGCCTACGATTGGTACTGGCAATTTCAAAGAAGCAATTATCGCCCCAATTGGCCGATGCTGCGTGATGCTTTAATTCGCCAATTTCGAAATTCCAAGTCCGATTTCGAGATCATGCGTGATATAATGGACCGTAGGCAAGGTTCCTGGGAGTCCAGCGATGATTTTTTTACGTCA
Source organism: Brachypalpus laphriformis (assembly GCA_945910035.1). NCBI lineage: Eukaryota > Metazoa > Arthropoda > Insecta > Diptera > Syrphidae > Brachypalpus > Brachypalpus laphriformis. Next base: position 136,344,464 of record OX246754.1, read on the forward strand.
GTGTCGAGATTAAGATCTCAGCTCAGGATACAAATTCCAGATGCAGAGTTGGTGCGTATTCTGAAGCGCAATCTGAATGAAAAAGTTGGTCGACTTGTGAATCCAATGGCCATATTCACGATGGATCAGTTGAGGTATGCCTGTAAAGACGCAGAAAATGCATTTCCGAGCAGGGAGGCGCCAAAACAACATAGGGCCCTTGGAAAATATTCGGCAAACGAATTAGAGTATAGTGATGGTGGCGATTTCCAGCAAGAACAAGTTGCAGCTATGCAGTTTTCAGGATCCCGTCCCAAAACAAACCTGAGGAAAGCTGTGGATCCAAAAACTTGGACTTGCTGGAACTGTCGGTTAGATGGCCACGCATTTATGGACTGTCCTTCAAGCATCCGCAATATCTTTTGCTACCGTTGTGGACAGGAGGGGGTGATAACACCTAAATGTCGGCGATGTAACCCGGAAAACCGGACAATGAACGCGTTGTCGCCGGGGGAGTCGCGTTCGACTCAGACCCCGAAAACCTTTAATGAGGGATTGTGAAACACAGGTAGAAAGTAAGGATTTAGTAAATAAGGAAGAATTTGGTATATTAAGAAGAACTAATAATAAGGAAGGTAAAACGTTACACTTAGATAATAAGAATATTAGAGTAGTTAAGCCGTTACATGTTAGGATTAAGGAATATTATATAGCTAGAGAAAGGATTTTTAAGAATGGTAGCAAATATATTTCGAAGGCCATTTCAAAAGCTAGAAATCGTTTTAAAATACGTAAGGCAATAAGAAAAGCCATTTCATCAACTGTAGTTGACGCTATCGCTGACCCTAGGCCGTACGCGAAAATCAAGATAGCCAATAAAGAAGTTTTCGGGCTATTGGACAGTGGGGCTAGTGTCAGCATTTTAGGGAAACATTGTGAAGCTTTTATGAAGTCACTCCAACTACCCATATTCCCCTTTAAATCGGACGTTAAGACTGCGGATGGGAAGTGCCAATCAATTATAGGCAGAATTAGAGCCCCCGTAAGCTATAAAGATTAGGAGCACACTATAACATTCTACCTGGTGCCAAGTCTAGACCAAGAGGTTTATTTAGGAATAGACTTCTGGAAGGCCTTTCAAATAGCACCGAATATAGTGAGCACAGTGACAATAGCAGATTCTCCAAACACAGAGACCCACCAACTATCTTTTGAGCAGCAGTCCGAGTTGGAAGCAGTCAAGGCGAAATTCCTGTGCTATACCAAGCATGGACTCGGAAGAACGGAGCTGGAAGAGCATATTATTGATACCGGAGACGCGGCCCCTGTTAAGCAGCGTCACTACCCTGTCTCTCCAGCGATACAAGCCCTTTTGTTCGAGGAAATAGACCGGATGATTAGTCTCGGCGTTATCGAGGAGAGTGAGAGTCCTTGGAGTTCACCAGTGGTCCTCATACGGAAGCCAGGCAAAAATCGTCTTTGCCTGGATTCGCGTAAAGTGAACATTTCGACCAAAAAGGACGCTTATCCTCTCCCCCATATCGACGGACTTCTCAGTCGGCTACAGGACACCTACTACATTAGTAGCGTGGACCTGAAAGATGCATTTTGGCAAATACCGCTGGAGAAGCAGAGTAGGGAAAAGTCTGCATTTACGGTGCCGGGGAGACCCTTGTACCAGTTTACGGTTATGCCCTTTGGGTTGTGTAATGCAGCTCAAAAGATGTGCCGTTTAATGGACAAGGTAATCCCCTCACGATTAAAGGACCGCGTTTTCGTCTATCTGGATGATCTGCTCATCATTGCTCCGGATTTCGAGACCCATGTGTCTCTGTTGGACGAAGTCGCACAGTGCCTACGTAAAGCGAATCTCACAATCAACATGAACAAGTCCAAGTTTTGCTTTAAGGAGCTAAGGTACCTGGGGTTCATTGTTGGTGCTGGGATCCTCAAGACCGATCCTGCAAAGGTTGAGGCAATTGCGGACTTCCCAGTTCCCAAGACCCCAAAACAGGTTCGTAGGCTGCTTGGTCTTGCAGGGTGGTATAGGCGCTTTATTAAGGACTTTTCCACCTTGACTGCTCCCATCACGGACACACTGAAAAAGAAGTCTGAAAGATTCAGTATGTCTGGTGAGGCTCTTGAGGCCTTTGAAAAATTAAAATGCGCATTGACAACTGCGCCTGTGCTCACACATCCGGATTTCTCAAGGCGCTTTTATATCCAATGCGATGCCTCAGAATCTGGAATTGGTGCTGTTTTATTTCAGAGGAACGATGAGAATGAAGAGAGCCCTATATCCTACTTCTCGCAAAAAATAAACGCTTGCCAAAAAAACTACAGCGTCACCGAGAAGGAGTGCTTGGCTGCAGTTATGGCGGTGCAAAAATTCCGACCATATGTGGAAGGGATGGAATTTACGATCATAACCGACCATTCAAGTTTGCGATGGTTAATGGGACTCAAGGACTTGAGCGGTAGATTGGCTCGTTGGAGTCTCAAACTGCAAGCATTTACGTTCGAAATCGAACACCGGAAAGGCGCATTAAACGTGGTACCTGACACGCTGTCTCGAGCCCATATCGACAGTCTTGAGATCGAAAGCGTCGCGCCCTTGGTAGATCTTGAGTCTGAAGAGTTCTCTTCTGTTGAATACCGGGACCTGATAACAACCATCAGAGAACACCAAAAAGATCTACCGGACCTAAAAGTAGAGGGGGACTTTATTTATAAACGCTCGCTACCTCCTGCCGGTGACGATTCTATGACCGAACACACCTGGAGACTGTGGATTCCATCTGGCCTCACAGAAGAAATTATTTCTCGGGCTCATAACCTGCCCCAAGCATCTCATGGTGGCGTTGAGAAGACACTGCATAGAGTTCGTCAATACTTTTACTGGCCGAACATGACAGTGCAAATTCGTAAATATGTGTCAGAATGTGTAGTGTGCAAGCAGTGTAAACCGTCCAACCGCGTACTACGTCCCCCAATTTCAAGTAGCTACTGTACTAATCGGCCATTTCAAAAACTCTACATAGACTTCTTAGGACCGTATCCCAGATCGAAGTCTGGCCATTGTTATGTGTTCATCGTGCTTGACCATTTGTCCAAATTTGTCCTGCTTAAGGCGTTACGAAATGCAAATACGTCTAGTGTCGTCGATTATCTTCAACATGACGTCTTTAATATGTTTGGTGTACCGCAAATCATACACTCATACAATGGAAAGCAATTCCTTGCCAAAGATTTTCAAAATCTTCTCACGAGATACGGCATACGTCATTTTAAAACTGCGAACTATTCACCGCAATCAAACGCGTCGGAGAGAGTCAATAGAACACTCCTAGCCGCCATACGTTCCTATCTGAAGGACGACCAACGCACCTGGGACCTCCACCTCACCGATATTGCATGTGCGTTGCGAAGCTCCGTCCATTCTTCAACTGGTGTGTCACCATATTTCGCCCTTTTCGGGATGAATATGATGACTCACGGGAGCTGTTATGACCTTGCAGAAAAGCTAAACGCAATGGAGGATAGTGAGCTAATGACTCTCTCCCGACAAACTCGTCTGCAGTGTGCCCGTGAAAAGATTAAACATAATATAATTTTGGCAAACGAAAGAAGCGCAAAAACTTACAATGTGCGCAGCCGACTCGTACGATTCCTACCAGGCCAAGAGGTATTCCGAAGGAACTTCGTCCTAAGTGACACCTCAAAATATCTCGCGGCGAAACTCTGTCCGAAATTTACGAAATGCCGAATACGTAAAGCCATCGGTAAGAATATGTACGAGTTGGAAAATCTATCGGGAAAAGTAATAGGTATATTTCATGCTAAAGACCTTAAACAATAAGCTTTATTAATGTATAGTTTATGAAATTGTCCGACAGCTACTGCATTTATGTATTTCGTCTCCTTATGTATGGACATAACAGTGTAAGCTATCTAGTTGCCATTCTATGTTATTTATTTATTTATTTACATTTTTTTTTATTAGGTATATCATTAGTTATTTATTTATTGCATGTTATTTATATATTTACTCTTAATTTATGTATTCATTATTTGTTATTTATTTACTTAGGTATAATTAAAGGTGTATGTCCCTTATTTGTTAACTTATTTATTCATTTATTTGTTATTTATTTTTTTATTTAGTCATAGTTACATGTGTAAGTCAATTATTTGTTAATTTATTTATATAGGCTTAGGTATATTGATTATTTATTTATTAATTATAGTTATTTATTCATTATATGTTATTTATTTATTCTTATTTGTTCATTCTCGTAGCACTGTATCTTGAATGTTCCCTAAACTGTGATACAAGTGTTATTTATTATAGCTTAAGCATATTTATTTATTTATTCAATTAATTTTGTGTATGTATATGTTAATTTATAGTATAGTATAATTTATTTAGTAGTATTATATACTTGTAGTAGGCATAAGCATTTAAGCATATGTATATGCAACTGTCGGGTCATAGCACTAAAATATAAACATATAAAAGCATACCTATACACATGCCCGGCTATATTGTCGTGGGTTTCTTCCCCACGTTTGACAGTTCCTCAGTGCAGGTATCCCATTTTCCCCCTTCCCTGCTGTCTGCACATCCACCAGGCCCAGAGTTTTGTTATGGTCACCTGCAGGCTGCTTCAGACCCTGAAAGAAAAAAAGAAAAAAATAAATAAATATAAAGTCCAACTAGGGATGTATGCATTACCTTGACTGTACTGCCATCGAACGTACTGGGACCTTGTTGCCACCACATCCCGGCTGATATGCACAACCAAATATCCAAACTGTTGCTAGACCAACAGGATGAATCCGAGTTGAAAATATATTCCTGGAAATAAAAAGATCTTTGATAAATTGCCTTTAAAACAAACTTTCAGAGAATATTTACCAATGTTTACATCTTTTGTTGGAGTCGATGCTTTGTCAATTTGACAGCTGCCACCTTCTCTCCCCTTTGTGTTCCTCCCTTGTGTATAACAGAAAGAAGTATAACACTGAGGTAAAAACCTACAACAGCTCAGAAGGTTTGTGTCCAAGCTCTGGATAAATAAAACATAGTTTTATATTATGTAAGAGAATAAAAAAAGAAAAATGAAAGGTAGATTGCGCGAAAGGGGGGGAATTCTCTCTAGCGGCTTATCCGGAATGGCCTGATGGAGGAACCGTAGCTGTGAGAAAGATATGTATGGGCTGAGGCTAATGGGATTAGAGAAGGAAATCACCAGACCCAAATCTATTGTTGGTGCAGACGTGGTAGAGGCCACAAGTTCAGTGTGGTCAGCAATTATAGTGCGAACAGTTTTTTTGAAGACAAAGACGTTAGAGTAAAAAGAAAGCCAGTATAAAGTCCTCCAAAGAGGCAGTGCATTTTCTCTGTTTCAGTTAAAATCAGTGACTTAGTTGGGGGTGAGTTTTGTGTTTTTTTTTGTTTGCAAGGAAACATAATTTTCTTAAAAAAAATTATCAGGTATCCCCTGGATTGGCGGTCAGTGACTATCGAAGTTATACGTTTATACATGCACCATTGCATCGTAGCGAGTCACGGCCGCCGCATTTGTTGTTGTTTTTTTTTATACATATATATATACTCGCTGAGACATCCTCGCCAAGTAAGGAAATTCTGTCCAAGCAGACAGCCACCATAAGGGTGTACTTCGTCGCTATTAGGACAACCTACTTACGGGCGCAAAGAGTAGAGCGCCATCCCTGCTGAAGAGAAACTTATTCAAATAATTCCCGACCCACCACAACTACCTCTACGCCTAGGCGTATGCATAAAACAGTGGACACAAGTGCGCCTAAGTCCACACATCATCATATGTCGCTTTTTTGTGTTTTCTGTTAATTTCAAACGCGATTACGCATTTCATGTAAATTTGTAGTTTCATTTTGTTTGTTTTGGATTTAATGTAAAAATTATCAATGCGTGTCGTGAGTTTTCCTTTTTTTTTTATTAATCCACCATTGTAACCGAAGTTTTTACCCCTGGTCAATTTGGATATTAAATTTATACCCTGGCTGAATGCATCTAAATTGAGCTCAATCTAGGTAGAAAACAGTAGATGAGTGGGGTTTTCCGTTGGTTCGTTACCTTTTTTTTGACTAGTGGGATAAAATCAGGAAAAAAAAAAATAAAAAATAATAATAACAATAATAATAACATAATTTTCTCAAATATATATATATACACAAACATACATTCTCACGAATAGACCTACATATATACATATACCATACTTTTTTAAACTTTTGCGTATATATATGTAGAACTTCAATATTCACAACTTCACACAAATAAACAAATATATGTACATGTATACATATCTCCTACATATAAACTTGTACACATTTATACATGTCCAAATAGTAAATTATACACATACAAAGAATTACATCAAGTTATCATATTATACTTACATATGTTGCAAATTAGATTTCTTTTGTTTAGTATTATTAATTGTTATAAATAAAGTAAATTTTATGTTCGCTCACGCCGCAAACAAATGAAAAATCGTGTTTTTGTTTACGAGGTACCAGAGCTCGTAATGGCTCGGTAAATTTTAATTTTCAGGGGGAGGAGTAAGGGGTGCTAAACATCGTCCGGTGAATGGCTTGAGCCGGTATCGACATCCGCATCCTTGGGGAAGTTCATCCATGGCCAACGAACTTCCAGGTTGGGTGGGAAATGGCCGCGCTGATTTCAATCTACAGCGCCCTCCATCAATGTAGTACGGTCCGTCCGTTTCCGGGAATTTAGTTAGTTTTTTTTTTGATCCGGCACGATATATGTTTTTGTGTGGGTAAGGTTGAACAGCGAGGATAAGAACCCTCCCATCCGGCGAGCTCAGCCGAGCATCGCAAGCGTGCCACATCTTCGCTGTCAGCCACTCTTTTCCTGTTCCGGTCCCATCCTATCCTAAAGTCCTATCCACATCCTAGTTTCCTGTCCCTTTTGAATTCCAACTTCCACTTTTCCCCATGTTTTAACCCATTACACGAGGAACTGACATCTACCGTTAACGAATTTGCTTATATATTTTCAAGTCAGGCATCAAAAATCGTACATAAACGCAATCAGAAAACTTCCAATCACCAAAATATGTATCTTGTCCAGTCTATTTACTTAGAAGAAACCAGTGATGCTGCTGTCTTGTCTACAAACCAATCAAAGTCCAGGAGCAGAAAAAATTAGACCAATTGATCTGAAAATGTATGCTATAAATCTTACTCCAGTTATGAGGACAATTAAATTATTAATAGAAGTTTTGAACAGTGTTGCATTCCCCGCTTACTAAAAACATCGGTTATTCGGCCGATTTATAAAGGCTGCATCAAAAGCAACATGAAACCTATAGGCCCATATCAATTTTACCTGTTATCGAAAAGTGTATGGAGGAAATTTTCGTTAACCGCTTAGCCAACTTCATTAAGAAAAACAAAGTTCTGAAATCAAACCAGTATGGATTCCAAAAAGGGAAGAGTACTGGAAAATTGCTGGGAGAATTCTCGAACCTAGTAAACACAGGTCTAAATAAGAGCGATCACATACTAGTGATGTTCGTAGATTTCAGTAAGGCTTTCAATACACTAGCACATGACAAACTTTTAGATAGCCTATGCAGGATCGGAATAAGAGGAAATGTGGCAAAATGGATAAATAATTATTTAACAGGAGAACAGTAAGGGTAAAAGTATCCGATACAATTAGCAATGGAAAGCAGAGTATCTGCTGTGTACCACGAAGGCTAAATTAGGTCCAATATTGTTTATTCTCTTTACCAATGAACTTCTACGTGTATTCGAAAAAAGTACTGTATTCGCTTATGCACATGATATTGCTATTATTGTAAAGCACAGATGTCTTGACACCGCGACAGCTATACTGCAGAAGGAGTTTGATAGGGTATCGCGATGGTGCCATGATCACAGTTTAGTAATAAACTCGGAGAAAACTAAGATAATGCACATACGCACACCAAATAAACCAACAGCTGCTATACGCATTTACCACAAAAATGAAGACTGTTCCACTGCAGTAAGAATCGAGGCCATTGAGGTCGTGAAAAGTACCAGATATTTGGGAATTACCATAGACAATTACTTCATTTGGCATGAACACATTCATCGATTGCGACTGCAATAAAAAAGTGCTGTCCTTGGCAACGTTTGCACTGCGGAATCATCCTTAAATTTCTACGCATGGGCTCGATTTTGACCACGATATTTAGTATGGCTCTAATTCGGTAGATATCATCGATATTATCCGATTTATCGACGGTAAGCATAAAAAGCGGAAGTCCACGCCTTACCAAGACGTCTTTATCTATTTCCGTTTGTTGCTTCTCCTTCTTGATGATATTAACGGCATCAAAAATTTTGAAGCCTTTGGCTTGAAGGTCCGTCATAATCTCTTCTTTGGTGCATGAGGGGTGGAGTCCCCTTGCAACGACACGATGTGGCCTTTCTGACTTGATTTCGAAAGTATACCACTGAATCTTTTCGGTATTTAGCTTTTGGGACACAGCTCGGTAGTCATTGTAGTCGTCGACGTTGATTTTCCACGCATTATCCCTCAAAGATGTAACCTTATACTTGGATGTTAATATTCCTTTGAGGAGGCTTTGCAACTTATTGTATTCCGTTATCCCGACGATGTTTATTGGTGGGGGTGGACGAAGTTGCGCTCGACGTTGCTTTTCTTGCGGTTCTTTGTGATTTTCTTGTTTCACGGGCTCGACTTCGGGCGATGAACCGGCTCTCCGTTTTTTACTAGGTCTTTTCTTGGGGACCCCATACGTTTTGCGTGCTAGCTCTTCTTCGTCTGTGTGATATTGCACACTAGCTAAGCGTGCTGGAGTACATTCGCGTTCTCTCTCGAAATGCGTGTTCTTTAGGACCTTATTCTCTTCTTTTAATAAGTCTTGATGAAACGTGAGACGTGAATCTCGGCCAATAGTTTTCGGTTGTCGTACCACTCCTTCAATGCTTTCTACACCTCCTCGTATCCGCCAGAGTTCATGCCACCAATCAGAGCCACCTTCGCGGCATTGACTGCCTGCCGAAGTTTACTTAGCTTAAAGGCTTCTGCGAAATCCATCGCATCAAAGGTATCTTTGAAAGCAAACCAATTGTGCAGTGAGCCATCGAAGCTCGGGATAACCACCGGATCCAATTGAATGTCGCACTTCTGCGCTGTGGAGCTAGTCTGCTTGACCTCCTCGACCACGAAGCACCAAAATTTTCAATATTAAAAACGCAAGCTCAATCTTGAATACTATATTGTGGAGAAAACCACATTTATTTAAAGGATAACGAGAGAAATAAAACCAAACTAAATTCGCCGAACCTTTTGGAACAAAATAACAACCGGAGAAAACCCAGGGTATTTAATATACCATATATGACTATGATACTGTCTTTTTGTAATATTTAAAATTCAGATACATCAATTAAATCGGATAGTGTGAAAGTTTTAATTGTTTCTGATTAGATTATTTTACTTATATCGCCTAAGCTTAGTATTGCGAGATTTAATAACTTTATTTTTGCTTCTTTTATAGTGTACAATAAATTTTGCAAATCAAAAATTATAAATTTACATATTCTGGTGATAAGTTTGTTTTTGATTTAATATATGCTCAATAGCATTTATTGCTTCCAATATTTTGCAGTTAACTATGAATTGTTTGCTATTGTTTTTTACTAAGTCATTAATTTTATTTTCTTCAATTATCTCATCGTCACGGTCCGGTGTTCTTGCAATCCACTTCCAAATAGTACCAATAGTGCCTATTGCTCGTTTACAGCGATTTGTCATCAATTGGTCAAGTAATGTTTTAATTATTTTGAAGTTACCTTTATGTATTCTATCGGGCTGAGCATCTGGGTATGTTTCCCTGTCGTATCTTTCTTCAAGAGAGGGTTTGGTTTGGTCCAAGAATTCTTGTATGTAGGTTAGATTTAAAACATGAAGGATAATAGATGTGTTTTCGTGTATTAAAGCATTTCCAGTCTCAATGAGCACGTAATTTGAACCTTACTTACTTACTTAGGTGGCGCTACAGTTCGGGGTGGACCTGGGCCTCAACCAACAAGCCTCTCCATTTAGCTCGGTCTTTAGCTAATTGCCTCCAGTTGCGCACTCCAAGTTGGTCGAGGTCCCCTTGAACTTGTGCGCGCCACCTACGGCGATAATTCCCTCTACTGCGTCGTCCCTCGGGGTTAGATTTGAAGACTCTGCGGGCCGGAGCGTTGGTGTCCATTCGCTCTACATGTCCTAGCCATCTCAGACGTCCAATACGCAGTTTTTTGACTAGGTCGATGTCGCTGTACAGCTCGTATAGTTCGTGATTGAATCTTCTCCTCCAAAACCCGTCAACGCAAACGGGACCGAAAATCTTACGAAGAATTTTTCTCTCGAAGCGACCAAGGATATCTTCATCCTCTTTTAATAAAGTCCATGTTTCAGCGCCGTAAAGCAGGACTGGGATGATCAAGGTCTTATATAGAGTCTCCTTAGTTGTTCGAGAGAGGGCTTTACTGTTGAATTGCCTTATAAGCCCAAAAAAACAGCGATTGGCAAGAGTTATTCTTCGATTGATTTCTGCGCTGATTTTGTTTGCTGAATTTATAGCAGAGCCAAGGTAGACAAAGTCCCTTACTACCTCGAAGTTATAGCTGCCCACGGTGACGTTTTGTCCAATTCGTCGATGTTGGTTTTCCCTTCTAGTTGACAGCATATACTTGGTTTTGCCCTCGTTTATCGCCAAACCCATTTTGGCCGCTTCCGCCTCAATGCTTGCAAAAGCACCGGTGACAGCCCGCTGAGATCTTCCGATAATGTCTATATCGTCGGCGTATGCAAGCAGTTGTACAGACTTGTAATAGATTGTGCCCCCGGTGTTGGCTTGTGAGTTCCGCACAATCCGTTCAAGTACAATATTGAAGAAGTCACATGACAGCGCGTCACCTTGTCTAAAGCCTTTTTTGACATCAAAGGTCTCGGTGAGGTCATTACCGACCTTGATGGAGCAGCGAGCGTTCTCCATCGTCAGCCTGCACAGGCGGACAAGTTTGGCAGGGATGTCAAAACTAGACATGGCTCTATAAAGCTCTTCTCTATAGATGCTGTCATAGGCGGCCTTGAAATCGATAAAGAGGTGGTGAGTATCGATTTGGAATTCTTGGGTTTTCTCCAGGATCTGCCGAAGTGTGAAGATTTGATCGATGGTGGACTTTCCTGGCCTGAAACCGCACTGATAGGGTCCAATCAGGCTGTTGATAAAAGGTTTCAGGCGTTCACACAATATCGCAGAAAAGATCTTGTACGCGATGTTGAGGAGACTGATGCCTCTATAATTGGCGCAGTTGAGGGGGTCTCCTTTCTTGTGGATCGGGCAAACGATGCTGAGATTCCATTCATCAGGCATACACTCCTCTGACCAAATATTAGAAATGAGTTGGTGTATGCACTCTACCAATTCATCCCCAGCTGCCTTGAAAAGTTCGGCCGGTAAACCGTCAGGTCCAGCAGCCTTGTTCGATTTTAGCTTGGATATTGCTATCCTCACTTCGTTTTGGTCAGGTGGACGGAAATTTTGACTATCATCGTCCATGTTGAATGGTTCATTCTGCCTGACAGCGGGATGTTGGTCTTCGTCGCCGTTATACAGTCTGCAGAAGTAGTTTTTCCATATTCTCAGCACCGACTGTGATTCTACTACGAGGTTTCCATTCTCATCTCTACAGGTTTCTGTACGGGTATTACTTCTCTGACACGTTCTTTTTACCTTTTGGTAAAACTTCCGTACATTGTTCCTGGAGTATAGACTCTCGATATTCTCAAACGCGCGCTTCTCATGCTCTTTTTTCTTCTTTTGGAGAAGCCGATGTTCTTCCCGTCTCTTTTGCTCGTAGAGCTCACGAGCAGCTCTCGTCTTCCTTTGCAGCGCCGCTTTGTATGCCTCTTGTTTTGCTGCATGCACTCGCCGGCATTCTTCGTCAAACCAGGGGTTTCGCGGTGGTGGGCGAGCGAGACCCAGCACATCAGTCGCGGCGTTTCTGATGGCATGTTGGCAGCGTTGCCACTGGTCTTCGGCACTTGATGCTGGCGGTATAGGGGTGATTGAGAGATTTCGGGATACGCGTTCAGCGAAGAGTCTGGCGGTCTCTTGCGATTGTAGCTTTTCGACGTTAAATTTTCTCACAGTAATTCTTCTTTGTTGCTCAGATTGGGATATCCGCATTCGTACCTTGGCTACAACAAGGTAATGATCCGAGTCTATGTTGGCCGCTCGGAAGGTCCGGACATCCAGAATACTGGAGGCATGCCTTGCGTCGATCGCAATATGATCAATTTGGTTGATCGTGACATGATCATTGGACCGCCATGTCTGCTTATGAATATCGAGATGAGGAAACCATGTGCTTGCTATGGTGACATTTCGCTCCACAGCGAAATCAATTAGCCTTAGTCCGTTATCAGACGTGGTGTCGTGTAGGCTATGCTTACCGACTGCTCTACCGAAGACGTCCTCCTTTCCTATTTTGGCGTTAAAATCGCCCAATACGATCTTAACGTCGTATTTAGGACATTGCTCGTATGTTTTGTCGAGGAGCTCGTAGAAACACTCTTTGGAGGCAGGGTCCTTTTCTTCTGTGGGGGCATGAACACATATTAGGCTTATGTTAGCGAATTTAGCCTTGATCCGGATCGTCATAATACGCTCGCTCACGTGTCGGAAGCTTAAGACTTCTTGCCTAAGTCTGCCGCGTATGACAAATCCGCATCCGAATAAGCGTTGCCTGTTGCCTCTGTAGCAATCACCGTAGTAGATGTCACAGTTTTTCATCCTCTTTTTGCCTGGCCCATCCCATCGCACTTCCTGGATGGCGGTAATATCTGCTTTATAGCAGTCTAGGGCCTCTGCTAGTTGTTCGGCTGCACGTGGTCTGTAAAGGGACAGAACATTCCACGAACAGATCCGAAGGTCGTTGTCCTTATTTCGTTTGCTGGGGTCGTCATTAGTTGAGTCATCCTTATCCGAGGCTTTTGGTTGTTTCGGAACCATGCGTTTTTTACGTGGTAGGGAAGTTACCCCGACGGCACAACCCCCAACCTGTATAGTCGATTATCCCGGCGTTAATTGCTACTGTTAATGTAAGTACTACGAATGTGAAGTCCATTGTCTGCAATTTAGAGCTTTAGATTATCTTTGTGGACAAGCTACCACTACGTAGCTCTACTGTTTCCTAAGTCTGTTTAAACTATTTGTGTCTGTATGTTGGCTGAAGTTTACCCCAAGTTTACCAAGCTAGTTGTCTTTTCATAGAATGTGTCGTTTCATTTGGTTCTCTAGGCTTTCGTCTTTTGTAAAGAGTCTTTCATTCTATCCTTTTCAAGGGATTCTTAGAATGAGCATTCCTATTGGAAACTATTTCTATAGGTTTCAATTCAGTGGAGGAATGGATTGTAAGCCATTGTTGCTTTCAAAAATATTTCTACCGGGTCTAAGGGTTTATGCTCTTCTTTCAGACATCTAGCTATTTCTTGTAGAGTGCTATGAGCACGTTCTACCTGACCGTTGGTTGTGCTTTGGTTAGCCGGTACTTAGTATACTGAGATGCCTGATCTCTTCATGAGAGATGTGAATGGTGCTGATGTAAATGTCGGGTCTTGGTCGCATATTAAGTTTTTGCATTCCGGAAAGACTTGTAAAAGTTCCAGAACTTTTAGTTGCATATGTTGTCTGTCTTCAAGAATTTGAATGGTTAGAAATTTTGAATATGCGTCAATGCAGGTTAGGATTTTTGTTTTCTCTGTGTACATGACGTCGATGTGTACACATTCTCCCTCCTTTTTAGGGATTGGTGCATCACCAATAGACAGGATGTCTATTATATTACTTGTGTCACGTCTGTCACAATTTTTCGCATATTGCTGAAATTCGTATAACATGGATGGCTAGTAATATTTGTCGAAAATTTGTTTCAATGAGCTCTGTCATGAGTTTGTTGTACAATCTCTGCTTGATCGTCTTTATTTGTTATATCATTTGCAAAATGCTTGGTTCGAATGCATTTGTTTGTAAAGTTGGTTTTTAGTACATTCTTGATAGCGTATATTGTCTCTGAGGTTGCCAAAAGTGCTATTATGCCATCCCAAGATATTCCTCGAGGATGGGTATTAAGTCATTTGGTTCGTTATACACTATTTTGTGTCTTGTTTTTCCAGTAAAGGGTGTTAGTTCTCATGAACTGTACATATCACTTTTTCAATTAGTATTTGCTAGGCAAACTGGTTTAGAGGTCTGTAGATTAACTCAACCTCTTGTTCCTTACTACTCTGCGCAGAATGTTGTGTAAATATTCGCTGAAGATATGTCTGAAATGTGATTCAGATTTTGTCGTGACAGCGCGCCTGCAACGACGTTTGTGACGCCCGGTTTGTATAATATCTTCGGTGCGTATTCTTCTATCAGAGCATAGCATCGTTTCATCTTGGCATTGGGGTTTCTTGGTGATACCGCAAATGTAAGTGGCTGATGGTCAGTATGTATCTCTAAATTAATAACTCCATATAAATAGTTCCTTAAAGTTTTCGGCAAGAAGACTATGGCATAGAGCTCCTTCTACGATATTGCTTGTATCCGGTCCTGGATATTTATCAGAAATAGTATTTCCGTTCAGCTTTTTAAAATCTTTCACCATTCTATTATCTGGTGAACCGCCTTTGCTTAGGCCTTTCTTAAGCACAAGCCATATTGGGCTACTGTATCGATTGTATGGGGATTTAGAAGGTCGTATGATCCCTTCATTGAGCAATTTTCTTATTTCGTTATTTACGAAATTATTTGCTGACAGTCTACACGAGTATTGTTTGCTCCAGATGGGATTATTGTTATGCATTTTGATTTCAGCTATGACGTCTGTTCTGAAGGGCAGAGCTCTGTCAATGTTATCGTGAATACTCCGGATGTTTTGAATCATAGCTTTTGCTAATTGTTTCGTATTATATTCCCTTATGTTGTTTATTAAGTTTTTATTGTCGAAATAATTTTTTTCTCCTTTACAGCTTAGGATACTTGTTATAAATAAATAAAAAATAAATATTTGGCGCAACAGCTCTTTAAGTGCCAGGGCCTAGCTTCTCGCAACCACTCATGTTGTGTGCGTTATATTTTTCACACGAATGGAAGGGACCTACAGTTTAATGCCGAATCCGAACTGCGATTTGAAAAGCTTTTTCGAGACAACAATACTCTCGGATGTTTGTCAGACGCTCGCGAGAGGTGGGACCGTGAAAAAACTTTTTAGTGTTTTGTAGGATTCGAACTCGGAACCTCACGCGTAGTGATGAGGATACTTGTTACTTACTTACTTAATCCGGTCCTATTTTACCCATAGGCTGTGGAGGTTTCATCATTATTTAGGTCACTCGTTTCCTCTGTAAGTTCCTCCACATGCATCTGTCTCTAGCTAATTGTTCGGCCGAGTACCAATTTTACCCTGCTTTTCTCAATATTTTTCGACGGTGTTATTCCAAGTTGTTTTGGGGTTTCCTCTTTTGTTTTTCCTTTCAGCTTTTGCTTCCCAAACTTTCATTACCTACCGGTTATCATCCATACGAACTAAGTGACCAAGCCACCGAAGTATTTTATCATTCAGGATTTCCTTGTCGATTTCAAATTTAGTGTTTTCCTTATATCTTCGTTCCTTAACTTATCGATTCTCCTTACTCCTAGCTCTCTCCTGAGGTATTTCATCTGGCTTGGATCTGGCCTTCTTGTTTTGTAGTAAGTGTCCAATTCTCTCTTCCAAATAGCAGGATCGGACGGTACATTGTGTTGAAAATTTACATTTTTGTATTATACTATTCGTGATTTCTTTATGGTCTAAGAATTCCTTTGCAGGGTCACGAACAGAGCATTAGCTGACTGGATTCTTGCTCTCAAGTCATCTTCTGAGTTACCAGGTCTGTTCCTTTACTTTTTGGAGAAAAAATTGTAAAAGCGAAATTATCAACCTTGAGAGTAAAATTCTCTCTCAAAAAGAGAAACTACAAAAAAGTAAGGAAACGCGTTAGACAAAAAAACTTGCCCATAATTAAACGTCAACATTTTCAGCTGTTTTTTTCGGTACTCCACATCTATGTAAAACATTTTCATTGAACTTTAAAGTTCGTTTTTATTACTTTTAAATATGAATTTACATATTTAAATGGGCAGGAATGTCCGAGGAGAATATTCTACTTTCATTTGGGTCCTTTTTTCTGCATTTTTTATTTGCCCTTTTGCAGCAAATTCAATTAAAATTAAAAATAACCCAAAACAAAAGAAAAATTAAAACATTCAAACAAACTAACAGCTGACTTTGACAGAAAGTACACTTCTTACCGGCAGAAATTTGTTGAGTAAGAATTCGTAGAATTTTTCACTGAGAGGAAATTTTCACTCTCTCGTTGCTTCTCTCTTTTCAGAACTTTTTGAGTAAAGGAACGCTATTGAGTAAGAATTCGCAGAAATTCGTGCAAATTTGAACGAATTTGCAACTAAATGAACAAACCTACCATTGCTGTTTATTATACTTCCTATACTATGTCCAACATAAATTGGCAGTACACGTCTTATGGGGAAGCTTTTCCAAAATCAGTAGCGTGCCATATTTTTGCACCATACTAAATTGAAAGAAACCCCCCATAGAAAGTGTTTACTCGCCAATGAATTTCCAAT
This sequence comes from Brachypalpus laphriformis, assembly GCA_945910035.1. NCBI lineage: Eukaryota > Metazoa > Arthropoda > Insecta > Diptera > Syrphidae > Brachypalpus > Brachypalpus laphriformis. The sequence continues at coordinate 136,361,203 of OX246754.1, forward strand.
TGTATCTGACACTGAAATAAAACATCTTATTCAGCGCACATCTGAGTGTGCACTGATTGGCTGTGGCCTGTGACTGCTGCTATTCAACCCCCATTAAATTGATGCATTCAGAGTTGCCAGTGTCCGTTTGTTAACTCGTTCAGTTTTTTTTTTCCTTGGGTTTCTGTTGAGGAGCTTTTGGTTTTAGAGCTTTGAAAAAAGTTCTTAATGATAAGTTTTATCGTGGAGATCTTCTTTTGATCTTTTGCATTTCTTTTAATGTGTGGAAAATACGTTAAAATGCAGTTACAAAATTGTAAGCTGTTTTCTTTAAGGAAAAAGTTTATTTGCGTAGGTTTTTTGATGTTACGTGAACTTTTTTAAATTTGGATTGGTTAAGTGTTTTTATGTAAATTGTATTTTTAAAAGGTGTATTTTTTTTTTTTTTGAGTTTTGTGCATTTTGTGTTTTTAAGACGGGTAGTTTTTTAAGAATTGTTTGCAAATTATTTTTTGAAGAGGTGTATTTTTTTTAAGTTTTGTGCAATTTGTGTTTTTAAGTCGTGTATTTTGTGCTTAATCTCAGTAGTTAGAAATGGCTTCAAAATCATCCAAAGATTTAAATGCCGAAAAAAAACAAAAATTCATAAAAATTTCAATCTAAAAAGAAGGACGGTAACCCTACATAATATTCTTTCAGATTTTTGCTAATTTGAAATGCTTACTACGGAACCCTGTAAGAGCTTTTGTTAGAATAGCACCTTACGGAAAACAAAAGAGTGCGAATGAGAGACAAACATCCCTATCTTCCCTGTACTGCCAATTTATGTTGGAGAGAGTATAGATATTTGTACCTGTCAACCTACACAATAGCTTTACCATCCACCAACACGCTCACTACCGCCGGTTCGTTCCCGATTACCATTACTTTATTCTTTTCGACATTAAGTTGGAGTTTTTGTGATGCTAATGTTTTTTTCCAGTTTGTTTACTGAGTTTGAAAACAACACTGTCATCAGCAAATGCTGATGTCTTCAGATAAACTGGTTATAGAAGTCGTATCCTACTCTAAAGTAGTAAAGTATCCATGGCGCAAATGAACAGTAGATTGCTCAAAATACTTCCTTGTCGTACTCCTTCTGATGTCATGAATCTTTCCGACAATATATTACCAGTCCTTACAACATTGTAATTTTCTTTATATATAATCTTGATTGCTCGTACAAGATCATCTTCTACTCCCCTAACCGTAAGGCTTTCCCAGATTTTACTTCTGCTTATTGTGTCGTATGCTTTTTTCATGTCTATAAAACAAGTGTACTCTTTCTGCTTTTTTGCCAGCTTTTTCTCCAAAACCTGCTACACTGTGAAAGTATGGTCTTGTATGCTATGAGTTGGTCAGAAACCGCTTTGAACATCCGGTAGTTGCCCTTCTAGTTTTCTTCTTCAAGGATCTTCTTCCAAAGATTGACACATAAACTTTTCAAGGATTGACACATAAACTTTTAGCGCTAAAGGCAGCACTGTAATGCCTCTGCAATTTTTACAATCTTTTGTGTCTCTTTTTGGAATATGGGAAGAATCACACCATATTTCCGATCTTCTGTGACCTCATTACTTCTCCACACCATGTTTAAGATTTCAAGAAGTTCTCTTCTTCCTTCTTCTCCTAAATATTTGATACATTCCGGCGCTATCTCGTCAATTCTTCCGCTATCAGTCTTTGGTATCTTTCTCTTGTTACCGTCATTCGTAGTTTGTATATTTTTATCAAAGAATATTTAATTACCAAGAAGTATTCCCTGCCTCAAAAACTGAGAACGATTTCAGAAAGCTCTTTTCCAAATAATAAAAAAATAAACGAAACTAAAAATATTTGAAAGAAAAGCTCTTTCTCACACAATCTTGATTCTTGACGCATTGTACATATACCATGACAATATCCAATTTACATTCTCACTTATTTTTTGATAATCGCATAATTCTACTTCGTTTACTTTTTAAGCACACATAAAATGTTCCATTCTTGTGCGTTGAATTTGAAGTGCGCAAATGAATAGTTTCTAGTTTTGTTGTTTCCTGTTTTTTTTGTTTGTTCTTTTTTTATTGGATTGCTTCATGAAAACAGGTGACGAAGTGGAAAATAAAAGAACAAAAACATTTTCCTGGGCAAATGATGTTTGCTTTTATTTTAATAAATACGATGGTTTGTCTGTTTTTTTTTTTTCTAAAATCAGAAACATTTCGGATTCCTATGGAAAATTTAGGTTGGTAAAAATTTGTTTCCAATAAATTCCTCGTATGATGCGACTAAAGCCTAGGTTGAGTTAAGAGAAGAAAAAATTGTATAGGGGGGGGTCTATCCCCCCGTTTAGGCGGGAGGGGCAATTTTGTAGAAAAACGACTTAAAATGGAAAAAAAATCCTAAAATTGAATTTTTACTAACTAGTTAACTAAAATCTTAGTTTTTCTCTTGCCTTTCGATTTTATTTCATCCATTTTCAAGGAACATTTTTTTCTTAAGAGAACTAAAGCCAAAAGTTGAAATAATTTCATTTTGTGGTCCAAGCATGAGTCGTTCGAAAACCATTCATTTGTGGCCTTTTTGAATTTTTTAATCTTTTCTCTGATATGTTTCATCTCAGGACTAGCGCCGTGCAGAGACGGGTTAAGAATATCACTGCAGCGCCCCCCAACAACTAGCACTTGTCGTAAAAGGCGACTAAGGAGACAAATCTGATCTGGGCAATATAACACCCAAGTGAGCCTAGCGACACATATACCACCTTAAAAACCCTCCCACAAGTGTGCATGCGAGTCCGTGGGTTGACACGACTGGAGATCACCGGTGTCATAGAAGAAAGATCAAACAACAACACGTGTCAAACAACAAACACCGTCGCAATATGGTAATATTGCAAAACTGTATCATTATGGTAATACTTGCTAAAAGGAAAGGCACTACCCCGCCAGGGACTACCACTGCCGTGCATTGTACTGATCCTGGACCGAGCAGAAATGTTCGGGTCAGAGCTATACGGATTCCAGGGGCTAGCAAAATAACGAAACAGTTTGGAAGAAATTTGAGTGTCGCGAGTTGGAACGTTGGAAGCCTGACCGGTCGAAGTTACGAGCTGAAAGAGATGATGAATAGAAGGCGGGTGAATATCTTGTGTGTCCAAGAGACGAAATGGAAAAACACCGGAAATCGGGCGCGTTTCTTGGACGTTATGACAAAAGATTACAAGATGTTCTAATACGGAACGGAATCGGTATCATCCTTGCGGCAAAGCTGCTTGATAACGTCTTGAGAATTTCGAAGTCCAGTGACCGTTTGATGTCTCTCGAACTAGTAATACAAGGAGAGGTGTGGAATATTGTTAGTGCATATGCTCCCCAAAATGGGTGCAATCAGAGAGATAAAGATGCATTTTGGGTAGATTTCCACAATCTCCTTAAGAACATCCCAAAGAAAGAGTTTCTGTTTGTTGGAGGAGATTTGAATGGGAAGTCAAACGAAGACTATGAAGACTGCCATGGAGGACTAGGATATGGCACCAGGAACCTTCCTGGTGAAGACATCCTAAGTATGTGCAAATCACACGGTTTTATCGTGTTGAATATCATGTTCATCAAACAAAGCCGATACCTGATCACTTACAGCAGTGGTGGAGATGAAACTCAGATTGACTACCATTTTGTAGGCAGTTCCATGAAGTCTCGGGTAAAAGATTGCAAAGTGATCCTGGGAGAGGCAATCGCTCGGCAACACCGTCTCCTGCTAACAGAATTTTTTACGAAAACACCGAAGAAAAGCAAACAAACAAGGGTATCTGAGAAAATCAAGTTGTGCAATCTGGACAAAGAAAAAGGCGAGGCTTTTGTTTTTGTAATGAAAAATTACCTCTCTCACACCATCAACGGAGCTGAGGATGAAGAGTGCAGAGCACAAAATATGTGGGATTCCCTACAGCGAACTTGCTTAAAGAAGGCCAAATCACTGCTAGGAGCTTCAAAAGGCCACCATCAACACGCCAAAGAAACATGGTGGTGGAGTGATGAAGCTAAGAAGGTGATTAATGAGAAGAAAGCGGTTTTCAAAACTTGCTTAAAGTGCCCCTCTAATAATAGTGATGAAAAAGCTCGCTTCGAAATGGAATACAGATGTGGCAAGAAAAAAGCGAAGAAGAAGTGCGCCCAGCTTCAAGCAGAGAGTACGGAGGGCCTGTATCTGGAATGGAGAAAATATCTTCCCCGGTTGCTGATGCAAACCAGGCTATCCAGGAGCTGCGAAGACATAATATGAACAAGAGCGCAACCATCTTCAAAATGGCCATTCAAAGAAGGAAGAATGCTCAGGAGATTCGTTTGCCAAAGTTCATTAACAATGCTCATAGGCAGCTTCTTGTGGATGACGACAAATCTGCAGAGGTGGCGGCAGTATTATGAAGAATTTTTAAATGAACAATTTCAACGGCTATACTTTCCAAGAGCCACCCCTAACTGTGAAAAATACCCGACAATACAGTCGAAGAAGTTAGTGAGGCGGTCAAATACTCCAAAACACAAAAAGCGGTTGGGCCAGACGAGATACCCTCTGAGTTCTGGAAAAGATGGGAGACATCGGGTTCAGATGTCTCAGAATTCTCATCTCGAAATTTGTGAGAGGTGACCCAATGCCGAATCAATGGAGGGAAAGTTACCTTCTCCCTGTATAGAAAGGGAAGGGTTATACGCGAAACTGTGATAACTACCGTTCGATTAAGCTAATGTCACACATCATGAAGATCGTTGAGCGGGTATTAGGTGGCCAACTGCAAAAAATAATACGGCTATCTGATGATCAGTGCGGGTTTGTCTCGGGTAAATCAACCACAGATGCAATCCAAAGTATAAGGATCATAATGGAAAAACATCGTGATTCCTTAAGAGATTTGCGTATTGTATTGGTTGACTTTGAAAGAGCATTAAACAGACAATCACGAGATCTGATATGGGTGGCGCTAAGACATCGAGGGGTTCCAGAATCCTATGTACAGATGATCATGGACATGTACGAAGGAGCAAAGACAGGAGTAAGATGCCCCGCTGGAGTAACCGAAGAGTTCCCAATCAAAGTCGGGGTGCACCAACGAAGCGTCTTAAGTCCTTTGCTCTTTATTACAGTCCTTGATTATCTGCTTGAAGGTAAAGTGATGGTTAGTATTGCCACGTTCGAAGAAGAGATCATTTGAACCCTGTTAAAAAAGCAATATCAATGCACCTTCCAAAGACATTGCGATGTAGGAAAGGCAGGCCTATAAACGCCTGGATCACACAAATGCGACGACATCTGCATTCCATTGGCCAAAATCGGCGGGCCTGCCGATATTTTCTGAGGTCAAATAGGCGAATCCCACAGGCGGTTCAGTAGAAATGCAGTGAAGTGGGAGTGTTGTGATCCCTTATTTTCGGATCATAACCTCGGTGATAAAATTGATAAACTCTTCGCAATTGCATAAAGAACTAGATTGAATTATGTTAGTAGCCATCACTTTTGCAATTATTGTATTGAACTCATATATAGATGGGTTTTGATTGTTTCTTCCTTTCTGTCTTATAACTGCGAATACATTTTCCAATGCATCTTAGTTCAAACGCTTGGTTACTAGGAAAAAAATGTCTTCAGAACAGTCGTTAAATATATCATCGGCAAGTTGTAGTACTCAGTTTTTGATTGTTGAACCAAGGAAACTTGGGCAATGTAACTCTTAAAAGTTTTTAAAAATTCATGAGTGCAATAATTTTTTTTTATGGCTGATCTATACAAATTGTCGGAATTTAGGGAACCGCTATCCATGCAGTCAAAAACTTGATCAATTTTACTAAGAAAAGTTTTTGTAGAAACTGCAACTTCCTTTGAACAGTTCCTAAAGCCACAAGTCTCTATAACTGTGCCAATCGCTGGACTTACAGTTCTACTAAAAATTTGAGTTGCATACTTAACTCGCATTTTATCGAAATCAGTAGGAAATATGTGTTGACTTGTTAGTTTCGGGCACATTCTTGTTTTGCCATTTTGTTCTAGCTGCCAAAGGTATTTGACAACTTCGAAACTAACCAAGCCATCAGGAATATTAAGATCCGACTTCAGCAGACAGTTACGTAACGATTTTATCAAATGTGGAAAGTCATATAGACAGAAGGTTTTAATGCTATTAATGAACATATATGGTTTCACATGCAACTGCCCTTACTGTAATTTCTAATTCAGAAAGAATTTGTATATTTTTTAATAAAATTGTTTTCAAATCTTCGCCTAATAAGCCTTTTTCGGTTACAAAGTAATTAAAAATAAGCTTCCAATTAGAAAATAAACTCCTGACCATAAAAACACAAACCTGCTTACCAATGTTCGAATTTCGCCTAAAGCCTAAAGCTTCAAACCCATCGATTAAATCCAATTTTGAGTTGTACCTAAGTTCTCTTTTTATTGCGATTTCATCAAATAGTAGCACAACATTGCCTTTGTCCCTCCCATCCATTAACTTAATATATAATTTTAATTCCTCAATAGCATTATCCATCGATGTAAAGTTGAAACATGGGGTATGTTAAGATTCAATTTATCTCGTAAAAATGTATAGGTGGATTGCGAAACGTAGAAAAAATTTTCTGCAAGCCACTAAACTTCATCGCTATATTCTTTGGGCCGCTTACTTATGAGCAACTTGCAAAACATTTTCGACTCTTCGCTTATATATATAAGTTTTAATGGTACTTAATTTAGTATTTCATATCTTTTAAAGCATCTTTAAGTTTTTTTTTTTTTAATTTTTGTACATGGCAGTAGTTTTATTAAATTTTTCGCATTTTGAACAAACAATAGATAAATTGCTGCACGAAGAATTCCTTCTCCGAGGTAATTCTTCTAAACAAAAAAAAATTCTCAGGATCATCATATCGACATGGGCGCTTAAGTTCAACGATGGAGCAGCTCCATTTTTTAATTTCTTCTTTCCAATATCTTGAGGGAAAAAGTGAAAATTACAAATAAATCAGTTTTTACTGGAACTATTTGTTAAAATGTAAACTGTAACAGTTGGCAACACAACATATTTGTGTTTGCATTGTCCTTTGTCTTCTTTGTTTCCTTTTGTTTCATCCCTCACACACGCTCCTTTGCTTTTACTGAATTCTGTAATATATGTACATATAATCTTCTTTCCTTCCTCACTCTTAATAAAACTGCGATAGTAAACGGATGTGTTTCATTTTCATCTCTGATAGGTTATGGGCCCAGGTCACAAAATAAGAGTTTAGAAAGAGTCAAAGTGTATTTAATCGGTTCGGTTTTTTGTTAGTAAAAAAAAAAAAAAAAGTATTTGCGAAGATGAGTGCCGCGGGTTTATACAGTATAGAAAGTTAGACGATACAAATTACGCGTCGTGGTCAGTGCTAATGAAAAGTGTCCTAGTCCACTCTGAGCTTTGGTCGATAGTTAGCGGAGAGCTTGTAAAAGCTGAAGGTGGAAAGCCAGAGGAGATGGCAGCGTTTGTCGCAAAGGACGAGAAAACGTTGGCAAGTATAATGCTTTGCATTAAACCATCGCAAATAAATCACGTAAGGCACTGTGAAACGTCGTCGATGGCCTGGAACAAATTAAAAGAAATTTATCAGCCGCAGGGGCCAGCTCGAAAAATTACTTTATTTAGGAAGCTCTTGGCACTTAAATTGTCTGAACAAGGCAACGTGTCAGAGCATGTGAACATGTTTAGTGATTTGATCGAGAAACTTAGTGAAATCGAAATTGTAGTTCCGGACGAGATGGCAGTTATAATTTTATTGTCCAGTCTCCCAAAGTCATTTGAAAGTTTCGTTGTAGCTATAGAAACACGTGACGCCTTGCCAGCTTTAAAAATGCTCAAGGTGAAGCTACTTGAAGAAAGAGCGAGACGACAAGAGAAAGGAGACAAGGCGGAGAGTGGCGCCAGCAATCAAGCATTTGTAGTTCGCACAAACACACACAGATATCCCGCCGCAAGAAAATCCAGCGAAAACAAAAACTACAGTTCGGATAACAGCAAGAGGAACAACGCAAAATCTTATAATTGCGGGCGACGAGGTCATTTTGCCGCAAGATGTAGAGACCCAAGGAAAACAAAGCAAAAGGAACACACAACCGAGCAATCATTTTCCATCCTCGCTACCTCTTCCACACATGAGTTGGTAAGAGATGCCTGGTGTATAGATAGTGGCGCGACGTCGCATTTGTGTTGTGATCGAAGTTTTTTCTCTACCTACAAAGCAGGAAGGGAACAAATTTCGCTAGCAGGCATCAATTTCGTAGAGGCATATGGAAGAGGAGAGGTTAAAATTGAATGTAGTGGTGTTGTTGTGAAATTGATAAACGTGCTTTTTGTACCTGACCTGCAGAGTAACTTTATTTCAGTGAGCAGAGCAAGGGATAATGGTCTTTCAGTTTTGTTCGAAAACGAGTGCGCAGTTATTAAGAACCGAAGTGGTGGTGATATCGTAAAAGCACCTAAAAGACGTAGATTGTTTACGATAAAAAACGAAAATATGTGCTTGTATGCGAAGTGCGCGATCGATGATGCAATGCTGTGGCATAATCGCTATGGACATTTGAATTTTCAGACCCTTAAGGAAATGACAAGCAATAACTTAGTACACGGGCTTAAGGTGAAATAAGTGCCTGTTAGAAACGAGTGCGTTACTTGTGCTAAAAGTAAAATTTGTGTGAAACCGTTCCCTTATGCTTCAAAAAACCGGTCAAAAGAACTGTTAGGCATAGTGCACACCGATATATGCGGTCCAATTAATAAAAATTCTATCGGTGGATCCCGTTATTTTGCCACATTTATTGACGACAAGTCGCGGTATGTTCCTGTGTTTTTCCTTAAAAAGAAAGACGAAGTATTTGAAGCCTTCAAATCCTTTAAAACGAAGACCGGAAAGAACTTAAAAATATTACGCAGTGACAATGGTGGTGAATACATGCCTAAGCAGTTCAGTGATTTTTTGAAGGAAAATGGTATAAGCCGTCAACTAACCGTCCCACATTCACCTCAGCAGAATGGTGTAGCGGAACGCGCTAATAGGACGTTGGTGGGGATGGCGAGAACCATGCTAACTCACAGCGGCATGGACGAGTCTTTTTGGGCGGAGGCAGTTGCAACCGCAGTTTATTTACGCAACAGAGCAGGGACAAAAACACTCGTTGGCAAAACACCTTTTGAAGCGTGGACCGGAAGGAAGCCGACAGCATCACACCTAAAAGGGTTTGGATCTTTGGCGATTGAATTGAATAAAACGCAAAAGAGAAAATTTCGGCCAAAGGGTAATGAGATGATAATGGTAGGCTACTCTGAAACATCGAAAGCATATCGATTGTATAACCCGGAATCGAAGAAAGTGATAGTAAGCAGAGACGTCAGGTTTATTGAAAACAAATTCTTCAGTGCAGAAGAAAGGACAAGCGACGCCGTTACTTTCGATCAAAAGATGGATGTTGTGGCTGAAGATATGAACGATGATGTCAATGACGATGTGAACAACGATGTGAACGACGATATGGATGACGATGAGTACGAGAATCTGGACGACAATGTAGGTAACGAAGGAGAAGAACCAGTTCGTTTTGGTAGAGGCAGACCTAAATTGATTCGTACCGGAAGGCCTGGCCATCCCCGTAAAGAACGTCATATACTGCATGTACTAAACGAAGATGAAATACGAATCCCGCTAAGCCTTGAGAAAGCCCTAAGCAGTAAACATTCAAAACAATGGAAGGACTCTATGCAGAAGGAGTATGATGCTCTGGTTCATAACAATACCTGGTCATTAGTTGATTTACCAACTGGACAGAAGATCATCGGCTGTAAGTGGGTGTACAACATCAAACGGGATGCGGATGGCAGTGTTCAACGGTTCAAGTCGCGTTTGGTCGCGAAAGGCTGTAGTCAGCAATTTGGTGTCAATGTCAATGAAACGTTTTCACCAGTTGTAAGATATGCCACAATTAGAATGCTGTTTGCCTTGGCATGTGAACATAAACTACACCTTCATCAAATGGATGTGTCATCGGCGTACCTTAACAGTGAGCTCAACCATACTGTTTACATGAAGCAGCCTGAGTATTTCGTCAACCGAAAATTTCCGGATCGTGTCTTGAAATTAAATAAAGCGCTTTATGGGTTGAAGCAAAGCGGACGCGAATGGAATGAACAGCTTGATTCATTTCTGAAGAGGATTGGGTTTACACAGTGTGTCAGTGAGCCGTGTGTTTACACACAAAAAGAAGGAGGTAATTTTCATTTAATTGCTGTATATGTAGATGATCTCATTCTAGGCAGCTCTAGTTTAAATGAACTCATGAAAATTAAGGCTGAAATTGCAAATGAATTCAGCGTAGTAGATGGAGGCCAGCTGAGGTATTTCCTGGGTATGGAGATAGAACGTGAAAGCGCAACAGGCGCTATTACTCTGTGTCAGCGGCAATACAACACGAATCTCCTCAAGCAGTATCACATGGAGAATTGTAATCCTGTGTCAACACCATTGGATGCAGGGTTTCAAGTCAGTTGCACGAATGACAGTTGCAGAAAAATAAATCCAACGAAGTACCAGTCAATAGTTGGTGCTCTAATGTATTTGGCGATTTCAACTCGGCCGGATATTCTCCATTCGGTCAGTAAATTATCCCAATGCAACACAGATCCTCACTCGGAGCACGAAGCAGCTGCAAAGTGTATTTTGCGTTACTTGAAGGGTTCGATGGATTTGAAGCTTCACTACTACAAGACGGGGGAGCTCATGGTGTGTTATGTTGATGCTGACTGGGGTGGAGACTCTAGCGACAGGAAGTCGTATACTGGATGTTCATTCGTTGCAGCAGGAAGTGTGTTTTCGTGGGAATCGAAAAAACAAACCGCAGTAGCACTTAGCAGTACGGAAGCTGAGTACGTAGCTCTTTCAACTGCAGCAAAGGAAGCAGTGTATATTACAAAATTGCTGAGTGAAATGGGTTTTCACAGCACTACACCGATAGTATTGAACAGCGATAACCAAAGTGCTCAAGAGATGACCAAAAATCCTGTTTACCATTCTCGCAGCAAACACATCGATATTAAGTATCATCATATTCGTGAACTGTATAAAAACAATAAAATTAGATTAAATTATGTTAGCACTAAAGATATGATCTCAGACATCCTAACGAAAATTTTGCCAAAAGTTAAGCATTGTAAATTCACTAAAGAAATGGGATTGTACTGAGAATTAAACTATTTGTTTTTATATAATATATTGTGTTGAGAAGGAGTGTTAAAATGTAAACTGTAACAGTTGGCAACGCAACATATTTGTGTTTGCATTATCCTTTGTCTTCTTTGTTTCCTTTTGTTTCATCCCTCACACACACTCCTTTGCTTTTACTGAATTCTGTAATATATGTACATATAATCTTCTTTCCTTCCTCACTCTTAATAAAACTGCGATAGTAAACGGATGTGTTTCATTTTCATCTCTGATACTATTTACGTTAATACCACATTTTTTTCTCCAAATTTGTCCCATAGGCGTATCCGGAAGTGGAAATTGGAACATCTTCGCTTCTGGTTTTAACCTTTTTGAGACATTGCAGTTAGAAATGCAACATTTTATTCAGGATCTTAAATTATTTTTAGAATTCATATCAAACTATGAATCTTACAAAAAACGCAAGCAACGCTAAGAACCTTGAAAATAACTCCACCATTCAGTTGTATCTACGGGCGCATCAACGAAGCGAATGAAACAGAAAATAAAATTACTTGTACCTCTCCTGAAATTCACTGTACTGTGTGCGTGTGTGCCTGCCTGTGTGTGCCTGCGAGAATAAATAAAACTTCTCTCGAAAACCCAAAAGCTCTGAGAGCGGATCGTGATATTAGAACCCCCCATACAAACATTTTCAGTGCAACAATTTGTATGAGATGCGTCTTCTTGGTAATTATATATTTTTTATTTATATTCTCTCTTTTTGTTTGGATATCTCTGGCAACACTGTCTAAGTGTCAAGTAGCCTTATTATATTGTCCTTAAACAAAATCAAAATACAACAAAATAGTCCATCTGTACAAATAACCAACATATACCACTGTAAAGAGCTTCATCAACTGATATTCAGCAAGTTCGAGTTCCTACCGCATCTAAGTTGCAAATTGAAAGGTGAATTGTTTTTCTTTCTTCATTTTAAACAAAATAAACAGAGCAAAAGCTCTACAACTGGGCGCGAAAAAATCTGTTAAAAGTGTGGAACCTGTGTGAAAGGTGTGGAGCTTAAAGCTCGCACATTATCTTAGACACAAACCAATTAATCACGTCTATCACAGAACTATCAAAGCCCTAAAAATCAGACCAATATACATAAAAAAAAAAAATACAAAAACACCGATGAGCGTCCGTAGATCGCCCCCGGTGGGGCGAAATACAAATACATCAATGTTCTTCGACAATGCAATGGCCAGCAGCGTTATCTCCTCCTCTGTCACAACAACGGCAACTTCTTCACCTGCTATAACCACCGCCGCATCAACCAATTCCACTACGACCGTTTTTACAACCTAAACTATCACATCTCCTATTATATCAACAGACTCGAATACAATCATCGATACCATCCCCAACATAAATACGCAAGAACAGGAAACGCCTTCAACCCTAACGATTAATACAACAAAAAAAGGAACAGGACATCCCCTCTCAAAAACACTAGTAACTTGAACAAAACTAAAAAACTAAAAACCAAAAGCCAGACAAAATTAGACTCCTACTGGCGGAGCAAGCCTAGTCCAATGATTTCCAGTAACAGATTCGACATTTTATCTACTCCCGGAGAAACCGACAATATACAAGAAACTGACAACAAGCAAGAAACAGAACAAGTGGAAAGAAATACCGACAAACCAGAATCCAGAATGTATAAAGACAATTACTAGTGCTTTAAACATCGTCGCTAACAAAACTTACGATTTAAGAGTCTTAAAAAGTAATGAAATACGGGTCCAGCCATCAGATCGTACATCGTACAGAACAATTATAAAACTCCTCAAACAGAAGAATACCAAATATTACACGTTTAAACACAAAGAAGAGAAAGGATTTAGGGTAGTTTTGCGAAACATGCACCATTCAGCGCAACAAGAGGACATTAAACAAGAGCTTGAAGACTTGGACCACAAAATCCTAAACATATACCATATGCAACACATAGGAACCAAGAAACCACTTCCCTTATTCTCTATTGAACTTGCTACCAAGGAAAACAACAAAAACATCTACAATATTACGAAGCTCTTAAACTGCAAAGTTGTATTCGAAACACCGCACTACAAAAGAATCATCTCTCAGTGCACCAATTGCCAACAATATGGGCACACCAAGAGCTACTGCAAAAGAGACCCTGTTTGTGTACATTAGACTGCCAAGTAATAAACAAAGATGACAACTCAAAATGTGCTTTATGCGGTAGAAACCACACTGCTAACTACAAGTGATGTGAAATCTATAAAACATTAAAAATACAACGCTTCCCACCGCTGAGAGAAAAAATACTTCCAAACCATGAACAAAACCAGGACATACCAAAAACTAATGAGATGCTTCAAAAAAATGTAAGCTATGCTAGCGCAGTTGCTTCCCATTTGGCTCATAACGCACCACCACCACCAAAACAAAATACCGACAAGCCCGACCCAACTCCTACAATTCATGTATCGTCTCTATCCGATTCACAATCTCAACAAAAGTCAACCGAAACAAATGACATTACAGAGCTCAAAGACATGATGAAACAATTGATCAACCAGATGACTAACATGATGAGCATAATTACTATGCTAGTAAGTAGACTTAATGGACTTAATGGACAGTAAATATAACTCACTGAAAATCGTATTTTGGAACTAAAACAATTTATCAAAGACAACAGTATTGACATTTTACTAATATCTGAGACCCATCTCACAGATAAAAGCTGTATTAAAATCGGCGACTACAACATCTATAGCACAAATCACCCGGACGGAAGAGCACATTCAGGTACAGCAATCATAATCAAAGACAAGATAAAATGTATCGAACTTTCACACTACAAAGAGACCCATATCCAATCCACAACAATACAAATAGAGGACAACGAAGGACCATAATTAGTCTCGGCTATTTACTGCCCACCTAAACATATAATCGGAACAGAACAATACAATTCCTACCTAAAAACACTGGGTCCGAGATTTATCCTCGCAGGAGATTTCAATGCTAAACACAAAGACTGGGGCTCCAGTCTAACAAATAAGAAGGGCAATAACCCATTAAGAGCATTTCAAGATAACAACTGCAAGTTTATAAGTACTGGAGAACCAACATACTGGCCAACTGACGGAAAGAAAAAACCCGATTTACTTGACTTTTGTGTGACAAAAAATATCAGTCATTCAAAACTTAAAATAAACTCCTGCTTAGGACTATCCTCTGGCCACTCACCTGTTCTACTAGTATACTCAAGCGACGTTACGGCCATAATAGATCAACCAAAACTGTATAACAACAAGACGGATTGGTGCGCATTCCAAGAATTTTTAGACTTAAACCTACATACAAATATATCTGTAAAATCATGTGACGACATTGAAAGACCTGTCATTTACTTTAACGACAGAATAAATGAAGCCGCCTTCTGGACAACACCCAAAAATGCTCAAAATACAAGAGAATACAACACCCCTGAGCACATCTAGAAATTGATTAAAGTGAAGAGGAAACTTCGGAAAAAGTGGCAAACGACAAGAGCTCCTGCGGATAAATATAACTTAAACCTTGCAATTAAAAAACTAAAACAAACTCTTAAAACATATGAAAATAACAATTTAAAAACTACCTAATAAACCTGACACCTACTTCAGAAACAAATTACTCACTATGGAAAGCAGTTAAAAAAATAAAGAACCAAATACTTCACTACCCCCCCTTAAAAAAGACGAACGGAAATTGGGCCAGAGAAAACTATGACAAGGCTAATACTTTAGCACAACACTTTTGGAACACCTTTTCTAATGAAGACGACAGCGTCCGTACCTCACAGCTACATTTCAATAGGATCATGAATATCTCTATAAAAAAAGTAACAATAAATGAAATAAAACAATTGATTAGACACAGAGTGGACCACAAAAAAGCCCCAGGATATGACCTTCTAACAGGAGAATTACTTGATAAACTCCCAAGAAAAGCTCTCCAGTATCTCAGAAATATTTTTAACGCAATGATTCGACTACAGCACTTTCCAAAAGTATGGAAAGTTGCTGAAATAATACCTATACCAAAACCCGTAAAAGACGCAACCATACCTACATCATATAGGCCAATAAGCTTACTCCCAGTTCTGTCTAAAGTCATTGAGCTACTATTATGTGACCGCATGGCTCAAATCCTATCAGCACTAAATGTAATACCCGACCACCAGTTTGGATTCCGCAAGAAACACTCGACGATACAGCAGATCCATAGAGTGACCAATAAAATCTCAACAGACCTGGAAGAAAAGAGATTCTGCGTTAGAGTATTTCTTGACGTTGCCAAAGCATTTGACACAGTGTGGCATCCAGGACTACTTCAAAAACTTGAAAGCCTTCTTCCTACTGACTATTACTTAATAATCAAAAGTTACCTAACGAATCGACACTTCTATGTAAAGCATAAAGACGCATCATCAAAGCTATACGCAATACGAGCTGGAGTACCGCAAGGCAGCGTGCTTGGATCACTTCGCTATAATATTTACACCAGAGATACCATATTCCTCTACCTACTTAGACAACATCTACGATCGCTACATTCGCTGACGACACCATACTGCTCTACTCAAACAAATGCCTACACACAGCGACCGTCCAATTCCAAAAAATATTAGACGATACAATGAAATGGTTTAAGGAGTGGCGCATAAACGTAAACGATGACAAAACGGTGCAGGTTATATTGACAACAAGGATAAATTACACACCCGAACCACTAAAAATAAATGACAAAAGTATCTCTATTGACAAAGTAGCGAAGTACTTAGGAATGTATTTAGACAGCAAGCGTATATGGAAGCACCATATACAGCAAAAGAGGAATCAAATGAAGAACAAAACCAGACATCTTTACTGGCTAATAAGTAAGGACTCTCCATTATCAACCTACAACAAAATTTTGCTTTATAAAACCATAATAAAACCAATATGGACGTACGGGTCTCAAATCTGGGGCACAGCTAAAAAGTCAAACATAAACATTATTCAGAGACAACAATCAAAAATTCTGCGAACAATAGTAAATGCTGATTGGTACGTCACAAATTTCGACATACACAATGACCTCAAAATTCCTATGGTTGAGGAAGAAATAACCAATGTAAGCAAACGGCACCTGACGAGGCTTATTCCTAATACCAACTATGATATCTCGACCCTTCCAGACCAAGAAATTCTAAATAGACGGCTGCTAAAACGAAGAAGACCCATTAATCTCAGTAACCAGTAAAAAAAAATAAAAATTTAAGTGTTAATTGCATATATTTGTATTATTCATTGTACATGTAAGATGAATCGTTTAAATTTACTCAAGTTTTATTGTATTAAAAAAAATTAAAAATTATTTTATTCAGGAGTTATAAAAATCCATTATATATAAAAAAAAAAAAAGTTAAACAAATGGTATTATTGGCATTGGTCACATACCCTATATAACCCACTTTCATCACTCATAAAATATGTACTAAGTGTCAACCAGACAGATGTATAAATGAAACTTGGGAAATAAAAAAAAAATAAATAAAAAATTAGTCTGTCCCCTGTTTTTTCTTTCTTTAAATGATGCTTCTAGATGAAAGTGGTCACTCCCAATGCCCTCTTTTAACTCGTGTAGCCCTCATTTCCCTTATGTTATACCTCTCTACTATTATATAATCTATGATTGACTTTTCAGCCCTGGTTGTCACTTCTCTGGTGTATTTGTGTATATTGTAACGAAGTGACATGTTTCCCTACCTTTAATTTCTAACCGAGAAATAAAACGGGGTATACAGCCAGGCGTTTTGGCAGAGGACGACCCATGCCAACAAAAAGGTTGCATACTTTCGGGTACCTCTACGAAAACCGAAGACGACCAAGTCATAAGGGAGTATTGTATACCCTAAGGCACGCCAATACAAAATAAAGCCAGAAAGTCAACGAGACACAAACAACAACAAAGCACGAAGGATTTTTAAAAAGTTTTTTTTTTTTTTTTGCCGAGAGCAGGTGAAAAGTCTTCCAAAGACACCATAAGGCCCGACCGCGCGTGCTTATGGTAGTGTGAGATTTTTACTCACTAAAAAAACACATCTCTTTAAAATGAAAAAAAAAATAAATAAATAAAAAATCATTCTCTCTCTCTCTCTATCCATCCTTTCCAAAGCCCGCACTGTGTGTAAACATGTTAAAGGTATTCATAACCCTTTGAGTGCGCGCAAATTATAAAAAAAAAAAGAATACTACAACTAAGCCAGTGCTTATCCAGTAGTTTTATTTTCGCTTACGAGAATCGTTATTCTAGTTAAAGATGATCGTATGTGATTAAAAATAAATGTAGCACTTTAGACAGGTTAAATTCCAATGAAAGTTCCTGCCTTTTTCACGACCTTCATATGCTATGACGCGAGGTCAAAAGGTTTTGTCCTTTGAAGACGACGAATTGAATTGTTCGCGTCAAGTACTTGAGTGATAGTACGGTTACAATGGCCGTGAACACGATCTTTGTGTTTACGCGCAAATTTTGTTATCTCTTCGACGACGCTGGGAATTCCCAGATCCCGATGAATATCTTCGTTACGTACATACCACGATGTGTTAACGATCGTTCTAAGAACTTTATTTTCAAAAGTTTGTATGATGTTTCTATTGGTTTTCTTGGTACAACCCCATAGTTGTATACCATACGTCCACACTGGCTTTAGCACTTGCTTATAGATAAGCAGTTTGTTATGTAGGCTCAACTTTGAATGTTTTCCGAGTAGCCAGTACATTTGTCGGCATTTGTTTTGAAGTTCGCCGCGTTTCTTTTTCACGTGCGATTTCCATTTGAACTTGACATCTAGAGTCATTCCTAGATATTTTGCTTCGTTTGTGAACGGTATTTGAGCCGAGTTTAGATATACAGGCAAACTATCCACTTTTTTGCACGTAAAGTTGACGTGAGCAGATTTGCTTTCGTTCAGCACATTACGCCAAGAATTCGTCCAAGCGTGGACTTTATTAATAGCATGTTGAGGCTTTCCGGTTGCTGCTTCAATGGTATCGCCCGTTGTCAATATCGCCGTATCGTTCGCAAACGTGGCGACGACAGAGTTTCTTTCTTGCGGGATGTCACGCGTGTAGAGTACATATAGAAGTGGGCCAAGGACACTTCCATGTGGGACTCTGGCTGCAATCTCCTTGAAGTCAGAGAGATCGTTTCCGTGCTTAACACGAAAGAGTCTCTCGGTGAGATACGATAGTAGGATTAGAAAGAGTTTCAGTGGCAGTAGTCGTTGCAATTTATACTCCAAGCCTTCGTGCCGAACCTTATCGAAAGCTTGTGAGACGTCAAGAAATACACCACAACAAATCTTTTTTTCTTCCAGAGCTTTCTCGATGACGTCAGTTATTTTGTGGACTTGGTCAATTGTAGAATATTTAATTCTAAATCCAAACTGATGATCAGGAATGAGACGTCTTTCGTCGATTACGGGCTGTAGACGTTTGGAAAGAAGTTTTTCAAATATTTTTGAGATAACCGGCAATAGGGAAATAGTCCGATATGATTTCTTCTCATTTAGCGGTTTACCTGGTTTCGGGACCATTATAATCTCGGCGACTTTCCATTGCCTCGGAACATAAAGCAATCTGAACGAAGCGTTGATCAAATAGAGCAGTTTGATAATAGCTTTATTCGGCAATTCCTTGACTACCTGCGCCGTTATCAAGTCGTAACCCGGAGCTTTGTTTGTCTTTAAATTTGTAATCACTTCCCTAGTACAATCAATGCAACTTTTTTTACTTTAAAGTTGTCAGATGTCGTGACTGGGGAGTCGGGCGTTAACGAAGGGCCGTCGAACGGCTTAAACGTTTCTTCTAAGTGCAAGGCAAAAAGTTCTGCCTTTTCTTTGTCGCTCTTGGCCCAGTTTCCATCGATTTTCCGAATTGGTGGTGCTTGCATTTGAGGTTTCCGGATGCCTTTTAGCGCTTTCCAAAGCGAATAATTTGATTCTCTTTCACCGGAGAGATTTTCAAGGTAGGTCGCTATCTTTTTGCTTTTAAATTCGCGAATACTATCTCTAAGCCGATTGCATAGTCGGTTAAAGACCGTTTTATGCTGCGGTACACGAGTGATTTGCCACTTCTTTCGTGCTTTTCGTTTCTCCCTCACCAGTTCAGTGATTTCTCTGGGATACTTTTCGTTGCGGTTGATCTTATAGCTTCTAGAAGGAATATTTTTCCACGCCGCTCTTTGGATTGTTTCCACGAAACGATCAACTTCGTCCTCTAGTTCACAAAGTGTTTTCAGTGATACATTTAAGGCTATATTTGTTTCGCAATCATTTCTAAAACCCTCCCAGTTTGTTCTATTGCTAGTAAGTCTTGCAGGCCCTTTTTTCTTGATCAGCGCTTCTCCAAGTAATAAAATTACCGGCGAGTGGTCAGAAGAGAGATCAAAACATTCTTTGATTGTAATTAACTTCTCGTAAATGCCTTTTGTAACGAAAAAATCGATAAGATCGGGAATTTTTCATAAATCGGTTGGCCAATAGGTCGGTTTTCCAGACGAATAAAAACAACAACCGAATTTATTTGCCACTTCGTAAAGAATTTTTCCTTTAGAAGGTGCACATCTTGAACCCCAGAAGGTGTGCTTCGCGTTGAAATCTCCACCGATAAGAAAATTTGAACCAAGAGCATTGAAGGCACGAAAGTAGTCGTCTTTTTCTAGTGGGCATCGCGGCGGACAGTAAACAGACGCTATATTGTAACTCAGGTGCTTATTTTTAACCCTTACCGCGCACAACTGAAGTTTTTCCAACTCTATGGTTATATCGACTGTTCGATGTTAGTTTTAACGAATAAGGACGAGCCGCCCCGCGCTCTATCAGAAGGATGATAGGCGTGATAACCAGCGTAGCCTCTTATCTTTATTTGCGATTCCCTTGTTAGATGGGTTTCGGAGATCAAACATATGTCGATATTTTCTCTTATTAGAAACATTTCTAATTCGTTAGATTTTTGTAAGAGTCCGTTTTTATTCCATGTTACTATTTTAAGCAAAGAGTCCATATTTACTTAGATTTAGATTTATGGTTAGCCATACAAAAGCTTTCGACATTACTGACACCTTCGAGAATCCGTTTGTTAATTTCACATTGTTCCTCGAACTTAGCGTAGATGCAGTTTAGAAT
Source organism: Brachypalpus laphriformis (assembly GCA_945910035.1). Classification (NCBI taxonomy): domain Eukaryota; kingdom Metazoa; phylum Arthropoda; class Insecta; order Diptera; family Syrphidae; genus Brachypalpus; species Brachypalpus laphriformis. The sequence continues at coordinate 136,381,675 of OX246754.1, forward strand.
TTCATTAAACGGATCAGAGGGTGGTCCGACGTTTTGTTTAGTTGCTTTGACTGCAGCCTGAGAATACGTCAGATGTACGGGGTTCGCTGGCTTATCCGAGATTATTTTTCGTTCAGCCTTTTTAGTGAACGACTTTGGCGTACGTTTAATCGGCTCAGAATTCTGATTGACTGTTTCAAGAGTCTGCACTGCTGATTCGCGCGTCCCTTCAGTCCGCTTAGGAATCTGTAAAACTGGCTTACGAGCCCGCTCAGTCTGCTTAGCAATACGTTCTTCCGACGTAGGAGTCCGATCGACTGATTTCGTTCCCCGTACAATCGGCGTTGTAAATTTTTTCCGTCGCATCTGTAATTCCTTAGCGATCTCGCAACCGCGATAATTTGCTGGGTGCCTTCCTTTGCAGTTAACGCAAGTTGCTCTTTCATTTGTGCTCAAATTGCAATTTTCCGAAGAGTGTTTCCCAGCGCACTTAACGCAGCGCGGCTCTTTCCGACAGTACGCCTGCGTATGGTTAAACTCTTGGCAACGCTTACATTGAGGGATGGTCTTCGTGTTGATACGTAGCGGCTCGATTTTAACGACCATGCTCATGATTGTCCGAATATCTTTTGCTGGCTTTCCGTTTTATGGAATGATAGCACAAAAAGCGGAAGCTTACGTTTCAATATAGTTTCTTCACCACGGTCGGGTCGTTTTCTCTCTTTTTTTAAAAGGTTCACGGCGTCCAGAATGTTATAACCTCTAACGCGTAAATCACCTATAACGTCTTCTTTAGCGCATGATGGATGAAGTCCTCTACCTACGACCCTCAAGGGTCTCTCAGACTTGTCTTCGTAAGTATGCCATTGAATTTTTTCGTTGTTAAGCCTTTGAGATACAGCCCGATATCCCTCAGCGTCATTAACCTTGATTTTCCACGCATCTTTTCGCAAGGAAGTTACTTTAAATTCACTAGCGATCGTTGTTTTTAGAATCTTCCTCAGAGAATTATAGTTGGCAACGCCCGTGATATTTATTGGTGGAGGGGCGCGTTTGCTTTCAATTTGCTTTTTTGGTTTCGGCTGCGCTTTGCGATTATTTTGCTGTTGTGGCGATGAACCGGCATTACGTTTTTTAGATGGTCTTCGTTTCAGTGTCCAATCCGTTTCGCGCGTAAGTTCTTCTTCATCCGTGCTGTAGTGATGGCTACCTAGAGAAGGCTCACAGTGGATAACCGTCTGCGTTTTTGAAGACTCGTTTTGAGATTCAAGTTTATCAAGTTTGCTTTTGAGATCTCGACACAACATCTCCATTTCGTCGAGCCTCTTTCGGAGTGCGGCGTTCTCCTTTTTCAGAGTACTCTCTTCGAAAGCTTGCGTTTTCCGAATTAACATATCCGGATTTGCGAGACTTTCATTTTGCGCTTTAGGTGAAAACTCCTGAGGCGGAGATCTTTGTAGCCTCGAGCTTTTCCTAAATGGGTTGATTAAGCCCTGATGCAATAAATAGCTCTCCCCAGAATCCGTAGAGCATGCCTCATGCGAGGGTGGATTTTCCAGTTGAACTGGGCTGCTACCTGGGGTATAACTACCATTAGTTTTGTTCATTGCCTTGCACGGGCCAGCCAGGGGGCCCATGCCCTGCACGGACAAGCCCGTACTAATACCGCGTGTGGACCGCACGCCCTGTCAAGCCGTTCCCGAGACGCAGCAACCCCAGAGACCCGCCAAGGAGGCCAGTCCGAGCCTGAACTCGGGGTTAAGTATTATTTTAGTTTAGTATTAAGCTTATCGACAGATTGCTAAGTATAAAATTTATTATTAGAAAACTCTTGAATTGTTAAAAGGAACACTGTAATAATAGTCTTACTGTTCTAATAAAGTACCTCTTTCCCAAAGTTTTCGGGTATTTCTTTGGGCTGACCCTGGAGCCGCCGAGCTCACCTCAGCCTTCGACAAAAAAGACCTTTACAATTGGCGCCCGAACAGGGACCTCTGCAAGAGGTACCACCAGAACCAGAACCAGAACCCGACCTCTACAAGAGGTACCACCAGAACCCGACCTCTGCAAGAGTTATCGCCAGAACCAGACCGAACCAGAACCAGACCTCTGCAAGAGGTATCACCAGAACCGGACCAGCCGGAACCAGATAGCACCAGAACCAGACCTCTAAAAAAGGTAACACCGTGAAACCAGAACCAGACAGTACCAGAACCATGGCGCCCGGAAAAGATGACGCCCCAACAATCCGAGAACCATCATCAGATGACCAGCTCGCTTCCATGAACATCGGCTGGATCTACTTACTAAGCAAGGCAGGACTTACGACCACAAGGGCCGACAAAGGGTTGGACACCACGGGGACATTAAAGGAACTACGGCAGGGGATGAGCCAAAACCTGAAGGATGCTCGAACCCACAAGTCGACCCAGAACCTCTGCGCGGAGTGGGAAGACCGCATCGAGGAACGGGAGTACGGCGAAACCTAACCCATTGCGGGACCCACCGAGGCCAAAGGGAGTACACCGCTGTATGTGGAAACTCGCTTCCCGGTCCCGATGGCCAGCCAAGTGAAGTATCCAGGACCGACCTCCAAGCTCGAGAGGCTACAGGAGCCGATGGCGACGGCGAGTCCCCCGCAACCCGCGCCACAGCATAAGCTGGTCCTCAGCTATGAGGTCGAAATAATAAACACTGTCCGCCAGTGGGGCCTGAGATTTGACGGGTCAGGAAACCCCCACGAGTTCATTGAGCTGCTGGAGGAATTAGCTCAGTGCTATGATATTCCGTTAGATCACTTCCCCGTACACTTCCCGAGATCTTCCGAGGGACGGCCCTGGAGTGTCTCCGAATTAACCGAGGAAATTGGAAGACCTGGGAAGATATCCGGCAGGCTTCCTCCGGTACTATCTTCCAGCCCGCTTCGTCAGGAAGTTAGAAGACGAAATCATGCGGAGACGAGACGGGCATACCAGTACCTAATCCGGCATCATCCCCAAATGGAGGGTACTAAGAGCGTAGACCGAATCTACGATAACCTCCGGCCCGAGTACCAGTTGTACATCAAGCACCAAGATTTTGAGACGCTGGAAGAGCTGATGGATCTCGCAGAGGAATATGAGTTCGTAAGGAGCGAAGAAAAGGCCAGTAAACCGCCGGCCATTCCAAACCATCCCTCAAGACTCCAAGTCGTCAAGTCTCTACCTGCCCAGATCAGCTACGATCGCAACACGCACTGCTGGAATTGCAAGCAACATGGTCACCGCCAGCAAGAATGCCGTCAACCGTTCCGCCTCTTCTGTTCCCATTGTGGAGAGGAGGGAAGAATGACGAGGAACTGTCCGTGCCACAATACACCGAGTGCACCAACTCCAACAACACTGCTCTGCGCAGCAGAAAGCCGACATACATATCCGAGGGAGCCTCCGAAACAGCAGCCTGAAGCTGTCAACAAGATGAAGCTTTCTTCACCATCGTCGACACCGCTGCTAGAGTGCGACCTATCAACGCGACCAATGAAGCCACCGCACCGGATCCCGCCCGTACTGAGATCGTCACTGTCGTCAACGCCGCAGTCATTAGAAGAACCTCCATTACCGATGACATCAGTGCCGCCAAAGTTGCGAAACTCCAATTGGCTGCACCCACCAGATGCCATACCACCGCCGTCACCGTCAACACCGTTGCCAGAACGATCAGCACCGATACCAGAACCGCCATTACCGTCGACATCGGTGCCGCCAGAATTTCGAAACTCCAAATGGTCGCACCCACCAAATGTCAAAACACCAGATGTCACCGTCGCTACCGCCGTCACAATCATCGCCGTTACCAGAACCGCCATCATCGATACCAGAAACGTCATCACCGTCGACATCAGAGCCGCCAAAGTTGCGAAACTGCAACTTGTCGCACCGTCAGATGCCATACCGCCGCCGTCACCGTCATCACCGTTACCAGAGCCATCATCACCGATACCAGAACCGTCGTTACCGCCAGTGCCGCCAGAGTTGCGAAACTACAACTTGTCGCCACCGCTAGATGTCATACCACCGCCGTCACCGTTATCACCGTTACCAGAAACCATACCGTCAACGTTTTCAACACTGCCAGACCCTTCAGTTCCGTCGACATCAGTGCCGCCAGAGTTGAGAGATGCCAACTTGTCGCCACCGTCAGATGTCATACCGCCGCCGTCATTGCGCAATGTTACACAAACACAACCGGACGAGAAAACAATGCTGTTGCCATTTCCACCAACAAGTCTACCGTTATCCTTTACGCCGATTACTAGACTGGGATCATTGAGACCATTGCCGACACAAGAGAACGAGCCCTCACCATCAATAGGCTGAACCTGAACCATGGCCAAACCCGCACTGTCAAAACCTCCGCCATGGCCTAAGGTCGAAGTATTCCTCTCACCGTCGCCACCACTGACACCGACGTCACCAACGTACATCCGATTACGATGGTCGCAGCCTCGACCACCTGAATTCCTGCAGAAACCATCATCATTAGTGCTATGATTAGTCTTAATCTTTTTAATCATCCGTTTTTATGTTAATTTTTACTTTTATCACCCTGACGTTATTTTGCTATTTTTTTTGACAAATGGAAGTTTCCATGAAATGAAAAGATTTTAAATCTTCCCTTACAGGAGAAATGAGTAAACGACGAGAAGGTTCCCGTCTGCCGAAGAAGGAGGGAGATGTAACGAACTGACATGTTTCCCTACCTTTAATTTCCAACCGAGAAATAAAACGGGGTATACAGCCAGGCGTTTTGGCAGAGGATGACCCATGCCAACAAGGTTGCATACTTTCAGGCACCTCTACGAAAACCGAAGACGACAAACTCATAAGGGAGTATTGTATACCCTAAGGCACGCCAATACAAAATAAAGCCAGAAAGTCAACGAGACACAAACAACAACAAAACACGAAGGATTTTTAAAAAGTCACATTTTGTTCTTACAAGAACATCACATAAGTAAAAGAAACAGAAGTGGCAGTTAGCAGAGTCTGATCGGTGGTGATAGCGTACCAATCAAGTGTACCTGGAACAGACTCTCCCCGAATTCGGTCACCAAAGAAACGTTTTGGTTTCACTTTCGTGCCTTCACACCAGTGAGTGGGCAACCTGATACGGGTCCGTTTTTGACCACAGCCGGCCCGTCCCCTGATAAGTGTCCCCCATTCCTTTGGGACAAATCTTCCAGACCGGCATTTAGCGGAGTTTTGCCGCCAGCCTTTCCCGCTCCAAGCTTACGCTTGACTTCCTTTTCTGAGAAGCAACCCGGACCCTGTCCGGACTCGCCAGTCAGCCCGTGCCTTGCACGGACCAGCCAGGGGGCCCGTGCCTTACACGGACACCCAGCCTGCCCGTGTCCTGCACGGACAAGTCAGTCAGCCCGTGCCTTGCACGGACCAGCCAGGGGGCCCGTGTCCTGCACGGACAAGCCCGAGACGCTGCAACCCCAGAGACCCGCCAAGGAGGCCAATCCGAGCCTGAGCTCGGGGTTAAGTATTATTTTAGTTTAGTATTAAGCTTATCGATTGCTAAGAATAAAATTTGTTATTAGAAGACGCTTGAATTGTTAAAAGGAACACTGTAATAATAGTCTTACTGTTCTAATAAAGTACCTCTTTCCCAAAGTTTTAGGGTGTTTCTTTGGGCTGACCCTGGAGCCGCCGAGCTCACCTCAGCCTTCGACATAAAAGACCTTTAGAAGCTGGTCCTCAGCTATGAGGCCGGAATAATGAAAACTGTCCGCAAGTGGGGCCTGAGATTTGACGGGTCAGGAAAAACCTACAAGTTCATTGAGCGGCTCGAGGAATTAGCCCACTGCTATGGCATTCCGTTAGATCACTTACCCCGTACACTTCCCGAGATCTTCCGAGGGACGGCCCTGGAGTGGCTTAGAATTTACCGAGGAAATTGAAAGACCTTGGAAGATTTCCGGCAGGCTTTCCTCCGGTACTATCTTCCAGCCCGCTTCGTCAGCAAGTTAGAAGACGAAATCGTGCGGAGACGAGAAGGGCCACGGGAGAAGGCTAAGGAGTACATACGGGCATACCAGTACCTACCTAATCCGGCATCATCCCCAAATGAAGGGTATTAAGAGCGTGGACCGAATCTACGATAACCTCCGGCCCGAGTACCAGTTGTACATCAAGCACCAAGATTTTGAGACGCTGGAAGAGCTGATGGATCTCGCAGAGGAATATGAGTTCGTAAGGAGCGAAGAAAAGTCCAGTAAACCGCCGGCCGTTCCAAACCATCCCTCGAGATCGCCGTCAAGACTCTGCCTGCCCAGATCATCTACGATCGCAACACGCACTGCTGGAATTGCAAGCAACATGGGCACCGCCAGCAAGAATGCCGTCATATCCGAGAGAGCCTTCGAAACAGCAGCCTGAAGCTGTCAACAAGATGAAGCTTTCTTCACCATCGTCGATACCGCTGCTAGAGTGCGACCTATCATTGCTGCATGACAATTCCCACAACCTGTACCAACACCATACCGTAACACCAGCGCCACACACCACACCAACACAACCCAACACCGTTCAACGAAGTTCGACCCAATTCGCCAACACACATCCACACACTCACAGCCACACATACCAAGTTTCTGAGGAAAAATGGATGGAAATTTGCGCGTTTATTACGCATGTGCAAATGCAGCTTCGAATTCAAGAACGAATACGTCGAGAAGCAGAAAGTGCAGCATAAATTGCTAACCAGCCCCGCGAAGTAATACCTAACGGCAGTCCCGCGGGGAGAGTGGTAGAAGTGTGAAGGGTGTGTGTTTAGTACGTAGGCGTATTCCTGAAATCGATTACTCAGGTTTGCGAATCGTGCATGCTAGTAGCACTCGGGCTATTAGTATCTATGAAGATTACACATCCCTGGCGCAACCTAAAAAAAAAAAAAAAAACATACCAAGTTTCAACAATTAGCTCCACTGCTGCACAGTTCCAACCATCGCAGAGCTCACACTCATCCGCAAATCATCCTAACGTCAACACATTCGACGTCCATACAGATGAAAAAGTCTTGCCTTAGTGAGAGTAGGGTCGACGGCTGGAGGTTCTTTAACCTTACGGGCCTTGATTGATCCTTGAACAGAGGCATCCTTTATCACGGAGACAGCGGTGCAGAGGCTGTGTTTAAAGGCCAAGAGAATGTTGTCGAAGTTAATGGGTTTGGGAGGGTCAGCAGTGGAGCAACACAGAAGATCGTCGATCTGGAGATCCGGTCTTTGACGTCCAATTTCGCAGGCCAAATGCGAGCCCTAGTTTTTAAATCCCTGACTGGGCTTCTTCCGGCCCACAAAATTAACATCGATAAATGGCCTTACCTTAACGGGTTGCAGCTGGCTGATCCAACGTTCCATCTACCGGCGAAGGTAGACCTGCTCCTTGGTAGCGACGTCTATCCTGACATCATCCTGGAAGACGTGGTGAGAGGATCTGAGTGCTTAGGACCAATAGCACAAAAGACGCGATTAGGCTGGATCCTGTTAGGCAAGGTGCCGTTGGAAACACCGCACAAGATTCACAACTTTGTCAGCCACCTGGATCTCGACGCGACTCTTCGGAAGTTCTGGGTGATAGAACAGGAGCCATATGAAAAAACAGAAGAAGAAGAGGATAAAATCGGTGAGGAACACTTCAACCAACACACGAAGCGTCTGTCTGCCATTTAAAGGCGGAAAATATCCGAGTATGGGAAAAACACGGGAAGGTGCGGTGAGAAGGTTCATGCAGGTGGAAAAGTGGCTGCAAAACAACCCAACCCAACACAAAGAGTACTCAAAATGCATGTCAGAGTATCTTCAACTACGACATATGACTGAAATGGAGCAGTCACATGAAATCCTTCGAACTCCATACCATTACAGCATTTGAAGACAAGAGCAGCATCAAAACCTTAGGGATAAAGTGGCAACCAAACGCAGATGTCTTTTCGTTTCAGGTAACAGGGTTCTGCGACGATAATATTACAAAGCGTTTCATCTTGTCTTCCATCTCTAAGCTGTTTGATCCAATGGGTTGGATTTCACCGTGTGCGATCAAGGCGAAGATCCTCATGCAGCACGTGTGGGGGAGAGGTCTAGGTTGGGATAAGCCAATACCGTCAGATCTGCAGCAGGAATGGATCGCGTTTCGTGACGACATGCCATCACTGAGAAAGCTGGAGATTCCTCGGTGGATAAACACAAACAAACACACCAGGAAGGTTGAAATCCACGGGTTCAGCGATGCATCCGAGAAGGCGTACGCAGCAGCGGTCTATTTGCGCGTCCAAGACCAAGACGAACAGGTGCACATGAACTTGCTGATGTCCAAGACTAAGGTAGCCCCGTTGGATACCATCACTTTGCCTCGTCTGGAACTATGCGGAGCAGTACTATTGGCGAAGCTGCTATAGGAGACAACACAGGTGCTGAAGTTAGGAGCTGTTGATGTTTGGGCGCGAACCGATTCCGTAATTACGCTCTGCTGGGTAAAGGCACCACCGTCCAAATGGAAGACGTTCATCGGCATCCAAAAACTGACTGGCAGTGCCTTATGGAAGCACATTCCATCAGAGTTAAACCCAGCGGACTTAGCATCTCGAGGTCTCCTCCCGTCCAAATTCATCCAGAACGAGTTGTGGTGGCAAGGTCCACCGTTTTTAAGGCATCAATGGGATGCGCCATTCCCCGAACAACCGCCATGTCTGGAAACTCTGCGGGAAGCACGTGCAGTTAAGGTGCATTGCGCCACGCTACGAGAGAAAGGTAATTGTCTGGTAAACGAACTCCTAGTCAAGTGCCCCACCTTATCCAGATCAGTAAGAATAGTAGCCTATTGCCTACGTTTTCGACACAACATAGGAGTACTTAGGGGGTATCAGGGGTTCTGTCACCAGAAGAACTGGAGGAAGCGCTTACACGCATTGTGAGTATTGTTCAGCAAGAGATGTTTGCGGCAGACGGAGAAAACAACACCAACGATATTGGATGTTCAACTTGAAGAATGCTGTAAAGGAGGCAATACATGGCTGTACCATTTGCTATAGGTTCAGGGCAAAACCGTTGCAGCAGTTAATGGGCAACCTCCCCACCGCTAGAACAAGTGTTTCCAGGCCCTTCACATTTGCCGGAGTAGATTACGCCGGCCCCATCGATGTCAAGACCTGGAAAGGGCGCAACGCAAAGTATACTTCGCGATATTTATATGTATGGCGACAAAGGCAGTCCAGATTCAACTGGTTGGTGACATGACCACCCACGCATTTTTGGCGGCGTTTCGTCGATTCGTTGCGCGAAGGGGACTGTGCAGAGAACTCTTCAGTAACTGTGGGAGAAATTTTGTCGTAGGAGATGGCGAGTTACAGCGACAACTGAGAGAGGCAAAGGTCGATTGGAAGAACGTAGCAGAGCTGTTGGCCACCGAGAGAACTAGATGGAGGTTCATTCCACCGGCTTCCCCTCACTTTGGTGGATTATGGGAAGCGGGCGTGAAGTCAGTGAAGTACCATCTCAAACGTGTGGCCGGAAACCAGTGTCTGACTTTCGAGGAGCTCTACGCCCTTCTTACACAAATAGAAGCGTGCCTGAACTCAAGGTCCTTGTGTCCCCAATCAGACGATGTCAACGACCTCGAAACAATCACGCCCGGACATTTCCTCGTGGGAGAACCGTTGCTGGCTCCACCTCAGCCAGAGTACCAACTGGACAAAATTTCCCACATCGACCGTTGGAAGAGAGTTCAAAAGCTTCACCAGTCTTTCTGGAAACAGTGGAGCAACGAATATTTGGCCAAGCTACAACAACGTCCGAAGTGGATGAAAGCTGCTCAGACAGCAGTGCAGAAAGGCGATCTCGTCCTCGTCAAGGACGAACGGCTACCACCACTAAAATGGAGCCTAGCACGCGTCACCGACCTACACCCCGGACCGGACGATTTAGTCCGCATGGTAATGCTAAGAATGAACAACACCATCTTAAAAAGGCCAATATCCAAAATCTGTCCTCTACCCAGCAACCGAACACTAGCTACGACACATGTCGTATGCAAACATGTCCCAGCCATACGAAAATACACAACAAATTCAGAATAAAACAAATACATTTATTCCCCCAACTAATCAAACAACACAGCATGTTCTACAAAAATATTTATTTCATACATAATACGACACAACACTACATTCTTTACAAAACAAAACCAATTTGGATTTTTCAACACAACACAAACACTAAGTAAAATTCAACACAATACTTGTTTTCATGCACAACACAACATTTTAAAACAAACTCAATTTAACTCAATTTAACTCAACACAACACAACACTCTCAAGTAATTTCAATCCTTACTTAACTCAACACAACACAACACTTTAAATTAATTTCACTCGTTATCAACACTACACAACACAACACTTTAAACCAACTTCATTTTAAATCAACACTACACAACACAACACTGTAAATAAATTTCTTAAAAATTCTTCACAACACAACACCATAACAGTCCTTTAATCCACCATTTAAACACTCAAAGTAATAGCAAATTCACACGAAACCCTACCTTTACTTCACATATACACTTAATCAATAGACCAAATAATTCAAATTTTATTATATTGCACTTCACATTAAAAACTCACATGAAACTAAAAATCAACTTAAAACTACGATCACCAAACTCAATCGGTATTACCAATCGGTCGATCCACCCTGTACCACATACACACACGTACACACACCGACCGCGAAAAGCACACACACGCCGGAAAAAAAACAATGAAATCAAGAAACACACAGACAAACCGAACAAACAATCAAACAAATGAAATCTAAATAAATCAACTTGTAATATGAATCTGAAAGCACTTACCTGCAACCCGGAGATCCACGGCTACAGCAGACACAACAATAACAAACAAAAAACACAATCACAATTAAAAAAAAAGACCACCACCGAGCACAAACTAGGGCGATATACTGCACACCTCCATGAATGAATGGATGTGTAATCACGGCGCGCACATTACTGGAATTGGAGTAACCAGGGAGAAGAGCATCGATACATTACTCACCAGTAGCATGACAGGGACAGTGATATTTGTCTGTGTTTTGTGTCGTCCATTTGTTTACTTTGTCCTTTTTTTTTTTTTTTATAATTTGCGCGCACTCAAAGGGTTATGAATACCTTTAACATGTTTACACACAGTGCGGGCGTTTGGAAAGAATGGATAGAGAGAGAGAGAAAGATTTTGGTGTAGTGGTTTTTGAAGCTCAGTTGTTTATGCTTCAGCTATTCTCCGGGGGTGGCGTCCAGATAACTGGGGAGATTTTTGTTATTATTATCATTGCTTCTGATTCACGGTACTTTTTTCCCGATAATCGATGTCAAGGGCAAATCATCATCAACAGAGCGAACAATTTTTCCAGCCACATGACCAAGCTACTGCCAGTGTTATGCCTTCGCAGTAGTGTTCACAGAAGCTTTTGCAAATGATCGGACTGACTTTATATATTTCATAAGAAATAAATAAATGCTTGCTGACATCAGGATTTGAACCATGAACCATTAGCGTGGCAATTGACGATGTTACCACTACACCATTGCCACCCCTCATTAAAATTTCCATGTTCCATTCTTTATATGTTCACTAATGATGTATATCTTTGCGTGTGAGACGAAGTGAGACATGCAATTTATCACCAGGGTCGATATGAGACAACATATGGAATTCTGTACAGGGGCTTACACTTGCGTTACGAGTCAACGATGAAGCAACATTGCGAAACGAGATTTTCATCCTGTGGCCTACTAGTCGGCGTTAAGAAACTGAGAACTTCGTTCACCGGGGGCGCAGAATGTTCGAGTTAATATGGCAACGCTACAATTGTTCCAATGTAAATGTCAAAATCTATTTCTATGTTGAAAGTATAATTTCCCTTTATTTTGTAAATACATAAAATACACACACATGAAGTAAATTGACAATTCATATAAATGTTAATCAAGAGAAAGTAAAATACACAATTGAATTTATAACGTCACAGCACGGACGGTAATCTTTTATTCCGTAGAATTCTTTTGTTTTACAGTGAACAATTACAGTGGTCGAAAACGGCGTTGAACACGACCAATGAAGCCACCGCACCGGGTCCCGCCCGTACTGAAATCGTCACTGTCGTCAACGCCGCAGTCATAAGAAGAACCTCCATTACCGATGACATCAGTGCCACCAGAGTTGCGAAACTCCAATTGGCTGCACCCACCAGATGTCATACCACCGCCGTCACCGTCATCACTGCTACCAGAACCGCCATCACCGTCGACATCAGAGCCACCAGAGTTACGAAACTCCAATTGGTCGCACCCACTATATGTCAAACCACCGCCGTCACCGTCGCTAACGCCGTCACAATCATCATCGTTACCAGAACCGCCATCACCGATACCAGAACCGTCATTACCGTCGACATCAGTGCCGCCAGAGTTGCGAAACTAAAACTTGTCGCCACCGCTAGATGTCATACCACCGCCGTCACCGTTATCACCGTTACCAGAAACCATACCGTCAACGTTTTCAACACTGCCACACCCTTCAGTTCCGTCGACATCAGTGCCGCCAGAGTTGAGAGATGCCAACTTGTCGCCACCGTCAGATGTCATACCGCCGCCGTCATTGCGCAATGTTACACAAACACAACCGGACGAGAAAACAATGCTGTTGCCATTTCCACCAGCAAGTCTACCGTTATCCTTTACGCCGATTACTAGACTGGGATCATTGAGACCATTGCCGACACAAGAGAACGAGCCCTCACCATCAATAGGCTGAACCTGAACCATGGCCAAACCCGCACTGTCAAAACCTCCGCCATGGCCTAAGGTCGAAGTATTCCTCTCACCGTCGCCACCACTGACACCAACGTCACCAACGTACATCCGATTACGATGGTCGACGACCTGAATTCCTGCAGAAACCATCATTATTAGTGCTATGATTAGTCTAAATCTTGTTAATTATCCGTTTTTATGTTAATTTTTACTTTTATCACTCTGAAGTTATTTTGTTATTGTTTTGACAAAGGGAAGTTTCCATGAAATAAGAAGATTTTAAATCTTCCCTTACAGGAGAAATGAGTAAACGACGAGAAGGTTCCCGTCTGCCGAAGAAGGAGGGAGATGTAACGAAGTGACATGTTTCCCTACCTTTAATTTCCAACCGAGAAATAAAACGGGGTATACAGCCAGGCGTTTTGGCAGAGGATGACCCATGCGAACAAGGTTGCATACTTTCAGGTACCTCTACGAAAACCGAAGACGACAAACTCATAAGGGAGTATTGTATACCCTAAGGCACGCCAATACAAAATAAAGCCAGAAAGTCAACGAGACACAAACAACAACAAAACACGAAGGATTTTTAAAAAGTCACATTTCGTTCTTACAAGAACATCACATAAGTAAGAGAACGAAAGCGGCAGTTCTCAGAGTCTGCTCGGTGGTGATAGCGTACCAATTAAGTGTACCTGAACAGACTCTCCCCGAATTCGGTCACCAAAGAAACGTTTTGATTTTACTTTCGTGCCTTCACACCAGTGAGTGGGGAACCTGATACGGGTCCGTTTTTGACCACAGCCGACCCGTTCCCTGATAAGTGTCCCCTCTTCCTTTGGGACAAATCTTCCAGACCGGCGTTTAGCGGAGTTTTGCCGCCAGCCTTTCCCGCTCTAAGCTTACGCTTGACTCCCCTTTCTGAGAAGCAGCCCGGACCCTGTCCGGACTCGCCAGTCAGCCCGTGCCTTGCACGGACACCCAGCCTGCCCGCACCCTGCACGGACAAGCCAGTCAGCCCGTACCTTGCCCGGACCAGCCAGGGGGCCCGTGCCTTGCACGGACACCCAGCCAGCCTGTGCGCTGCACGGACAAGCCCGTACTAATACCGCGTGTGGACCGCACGCCCTGTCAAGCCGTTCCAGAGGCGCCGCAAGCCCAGAAACCCGCCAAGGAGGCCAGTCCGAGCCTGAGCTCGGGGTTAAGTATTATTTTAGTTTAGTATTAAGCTTATCGACAGATTGTTAAATATAAAATTTGTTATTAGAAGACGCTTGAATTGTTAAAAGGAACACTGTAATAATAGTCTTACTGTTCTAATAAAGTACATCTTTCCCAAAGTTTTCGGGTATTTCTTTGGGCTGACCCTGGAGCCGCCGAGCTCACCTCAGCCTTCGACAAAAAAGACCTTTACAATATCTTTATGATTAAATAAAGTGTTTGTAACCACAAGGTCGTTTATTACACAAAACTCTAAAATCCTTTTCCCATTGCTGTTAATATTATCTTCTCCATTATTTTCTATTACTCCTTCCCATTTCTCACTATCTTTTTCCAACTCTAGCATTAAGAAACCCAGCTATAATAAGATCACCATTCTTCCTGGATTTTTCCACAGAAATTTTCTTTGGTTTTTTCCCATTTTCATGGTGAGTATTTCTTCACTTACTGTTCTCCATTCTCTAATTTCACTTATTTTCTTTCTTTTAACTATGCACGCTACCCTTGCTCTTGCTTGTTCGTTATCCGACACAACGCTGTATATAAGTAAGTCTCCATTATCTAAGATTAAACAATTCCCTTTTCCTTTCTTTTTTGTTTCTGTCAATGCAAGTACTTATATCTATCTTATCTTATCCTCTAAACAATCCAAAAAGTCGACTTCTTTTTCCTTCAATCCGCGCACATCGTCAGTGTTGGTTGTCCCTTCTTGTTGATAGCATATAATTGGTTTTGCCCTCCTTTATCGCTAAACCCATTTTGGCCGCTTCCGCCTCAATAGTTGCAAACGCATCGGTGACATCCCACCGAGTTCTTCCAATTATGTCAATATCGTCGCCTGAATCTGAACTGTATCTACGCTAAGTTCGAGGAACAATACGAAATGAATAAACGGATTCTCGAACGTCTTAGTAACGTCGAAAGCTATTGTATGGCTAACATTACGAGTATATCTAAATCTAAGTAGATATGGACTCTCTGCTTAAAATAGTAACATCGAATGCAAACGGACTCTTACAAAAAATTAACGAATTAGAAATATTCCTAATGAGAGAAAACATCGACATATGTTTGATCTCCGAAACTCATTTAACAAGGGCATCGCAAATAAAGATAAGAGGCTACGCTGGTTATCACGCCTATCATCCTCTAATGGAGCGCGGGGCGGTTCGTCCTTATTCATTAAAACTCATCGAACACTTAGTCGATACTAGCATAGTGGTGGAAAAACTTCAGTTGTTCGAGGTAAGGGTTAAAGATCAACACCTGAGGTACAATATAGCATCTGTTTACTGTCCGCCCCGATGCTCGCTAGAAAAAGACGACTTCTTTCGTGTCTTCAATGCTCTTGGTTCAAATTTCCTTATTCTTGGAGATTTCAACGCGAAGCACACCTTCTGGGGTTCAAGATGTGCATCTTCTAAAGGAAAAATTCTGTACGAAGTGGCAAATGAATTCGGTTGTTGTTTTTATTCGACTGAAAAACCGACCTATTGGCCAACCGACTCAGGAAAAATTCCCGATCTTATCGAGTTTTTCGTTACAAAAGGCATTTTCGAAAAGTTTATTACAGTCAAAGAATGTTTTGATCTTTCTTCCGATAATTTTATTACTTGGAGAAGCTTTGATCAAGATAAAAGGACCTGCAAGACTAACTACCAATAGAACTAACTGTGAGGGCTTTAGAAATGATTGCGGAACAAATATAGCCTTAAATGTATCACTGAAAACATCTTCTGAACTAGAGGGCGAAGTTGATCGTTTCTTTCAATTCAAAGAGCGGCGTGGAGAAACACTCCTTCTAGAAGCTTTAAGATCAACCGCATCGAAATGTATCCCAGAGAAATCATTGAACTGGTGAGGGAGAAACGAAAAGCACGAAAGAAATGGCAAATCACTCGTGTACCGCAGCATAAATTGGTCCTTAACCGACTATGCAATCGCCTTAGAGATAGTATTCGGGAATTTAAAAGCAATAAGATAGCGACCTACCTTGAAAATTTCTCCGCTGAAAGAGAATCAAATTATTCGCTTTGGAAAGCGCTAAAAGGCATCCGGAAACCTTAAATGCAAGCACCACCAATTCGGAAAAGCTATGGAAACTGGGCCAAGGGCGACAAAGAAAAGGCAGAACTTTTTGTTCTGCACTTAGAAGAAACGTTTAAGCCGTTCGACGGCCCTTCGTTAACGCCAAACTCCACAGTCACGACATCTGACAACTTTAAAGTAAAAAAAGTTGCACTGATTGAACTGGGGAAGTGGTCAAAAATTTAAAGACGAAAAAAGCACCGGGTTACGACTTGATAATGGCTTCAAGGAGATTGCGGCCGGAGTCTCAGAAGGAAGTGTCCTTGGCCTACTTCTATATGTACTCTATACGCGTGATATCCCGCAAGAAAGAAATTGTCATCGCCACGTTTGCGGACGATACGACGATATTGACAACGGGCGATACTATTGAAGCAGCAACTGGAAACCTTCAACATGCTATTAATAAAGTCCACGCTTGGACGAATTCTTGGCGTATTGTGCTGAACGAAGGCAAATCTACTCACGTTAACTTTTACTACAAAAAAGTCGATAGATTGCCTATATAACTAAACTCGGCTCAAATACCGTTCACGAACGTATCAAAATATCTAGGAATGACTCTAGATGTTAAGCTTAAATGGAAATCACACGTAAAAAAGAAACGCGATGACCTCGAAAACAAATACCGACAAATGTGCTGGCTACTCGGAAAACATTCGAAGTTGAGCCTACATAACAAACTGCTTATCTATAAACAAGTGCTAAAGCCAGTGTGGACGTATGGTATACAACTATGGGGTTGTACCAAGAAAAGCAATAGAAACATCATACAAACCTTTGAAAATAAAGTTCTTAGAACACTCGTCAACGCACCGTGGTATGTACGTTACGAAGATATTCATCGAGATTTGGGAATTCTCAGCGTCGTCGAAGAGATAACAAAATTTGCGCGTAAACACAAAGATCGTGTTCACGGCCATTGTAACCGTACCGTCACTCAACTACTTGACGCGAACAATTCAATTCGTCGTCTGCAAAGGACAAAACCTTTTGACCTCGCGTCATAGTATATGCCGGTCATGAAAAACGCAGGAACTTACATTGGAACTTAACCTGTCTAAAGTTCTATATTTCTTTTTAATTACATACGATCCTCTTCTTCCAAAAATTACGAGTCTCGTAAGCGAAAATAAAACTGCACGCGCGGTCGGGCCTGGAGTCTTTAGAAGATTTTTCACCTGCTCTCGGGGAAAAAAATATCGTCGGTGTATACCAGTAGTTGTACAGACTTGTGATAGATTGCGCCTCCGGTATTGGCTTGTGAGTTCCGCACAATCCGTTCAAGTACAATATTAAAGAAGTCACATGACAGCGCGTCACCTTGTCTAAAACCTCTTTTGACATCAAAGGTCTCGGTGAGGTCATTACCGACCTTGATGGAGCAACGAGCATTCTCCATCGTCATCCTGCACAGACGAGCAAGTTTGGCAGGGATGTTAAAACTAGACATGGCTCTGTAAAGCTCTTCTCTATAGATGCTGTCATAATCACTCTTGAAATTGATAAAAAGATGGTGAGTATCGATTTGGACTTCTTGGATTTTCTCCAGAATCTGCCGAAGTGTTTGATCGATGGTGGACTTTCCTGGCTTGAAACCGCACTGATAGGGGCCAATCAGGCTGTTGATAAAAGGTTTCAGGCGTTCACACAATATCGCAGAAAAGATCTTATATGAGATGTAGAGAGACTGATGGTTCTATATTTGGCGCAGTTGAGGGGTCTCCTTTCTTGTGGATCGAATCTACAGCACATCGCCTAATTTAAATTCTGATCTCGATACCGCCCCATGGTGTTTATTATAGTTTTTTAGCTGATTTTCTTTAATTCGTTGGTCGTTTTATTTGACTTTTTCTATATCTGATCTGGGATAAAGTTGGTGTCCAACGGTGGGTAGTGTAGTATTGATTTTTCTTCTCAACAGCGGTTCTGTCGGCGAAAAACCGTTTGCTAGAAGTGTTGCCTGTTACTCCAACAGTGCTATATGAGTCAGTGTTTTCTTTAGAAATGATTTTATTGTTTTTACGCAAGACTCGATAAATCAGTTTGATTGAGGATACCTTGGTGATAACGTTTCGTGATGGAATCCTAATCCCTTGCGAATTTAGCAAAAGTTGAAAAATTAAATGTTTGAAATTGAGGCCCATTGTCTGACCTTACTACAACCAGGATGCCATGCCTGGAAAACATAGGCTTCATATGATTGAAAACGCAGTTTGTAGTTTGCTTTTCTAGAAGAGCTATCTCGGGGTACCGAGAAAAATAATCACTAGCTAATAACATTTCGAGCTATGATAAAATAGATCTACACCAACTAGAGATGGGCTAAGTCGTTTGATTTTATGGAGACGTAAAGATGTAAGCGCCTCCTTTCAAGGCATTCGAAGTTATAACTGTGAATGGAGTATATATGTAGGTGTAGGTAGATAAAATAAAATTTTCTTGCATAAGCAAATTTTAATTTTATGGTGCAAGTGCCCCAAATCATTTCACCGCTGCTAAATTCCTACCTACATATGTACATATTTATGCAGACGTATATATATACATATTTATATCCTTTCATAAAAAAAAACTTACTGACACATCTGGCTCCGATGAACTTACTGAAACTAAAGACTCTAGGATGCTTAATTTCAATACGCTTCTTTAAATTCATTGTAATGGTACTAGAGCTCCTGCTAAAATCGAAATCGAAATCGTATTCCGAACGCAATAGCACCAAAAGCGACTTAGCAAGTATAACCCCTGTGTTGCTATATACCAACCAACAAACTTTCAAACCAGCTTCGACTGCAATAGTAGCAAAAGCAACTTAGCAAGTATAACCCCTGTGCTGCTATATACCAACCAACCAAACTTTCAAACCAGCTACGACTGTAATAGCAGCAACAGCAACTTGGCAAATATAAATCCTGTGCTGCTATATACCAACCAACTAAACTGTCAAACCAGCTGCGACTGCAATAGCAGCAATAGCAACTTAGCAAGTGTAACCCCTGTCCTGCTATTATACCAACCAACCAAACATTCAAACACGCTGCGACTGCAATAACAGCAATTGAAACTTAGTAAGTATAACAAGTGTGCTGCTATATATCAACCAACCAAACTTTCAAACCAGCTGCGACTGCAATAGCAACTAAGAAAGTGTAACCCCTGTGCTGCTATTTTACCAACTAACCAAACTTTTAAACCAACTGCGACTGCGATCTTATGCTAGATACACACGCGGCAACCGTTGCAGCAACCGTTGCTTCGTGTGTAGCTGTGTTGCCCATTGATTTTCATGCTGCCGCAACCGTTGCCAGAAATATCAAAAAAAAAATATATTTTTGGTCGGTTGCCGCAACCGTTGCTTCGTGTGTGTCTTTGTTTACCAGTGTTGTTCGACTTTTTTACTTTACGTTTTTTACGTTTTTCTACATTAGTTTTTTACATGCTGGATTTTTACTATGCTTATGTAAAAAATGTAAAAAAGGTAAAAAAGTAAAAAAAAAAAAAACACGGAAAATAATCCAAATTGGCGAGCTTCAAAACAGAAGATGAGAGTTGGATCTGATTAATCTGTGCGGGTTTTTGGAAAACTATTGGTTTTTATCTTCTTTTCGATGAAATGATTAAAAAGCCCGATTTGTTGAAAACAGATGCTCTAATCCAACATTTCTCAACCTTTAAGCGTATACGGAATGCGGACCCCCAGCAATGAATTTATCAGGAATAACCCGGTTATTATATTATATTGTATTCTTTTCCTGAAATATAATAATAAATTCTGGTCAAATAAATAACGAGAAAAATTTGAATTTTTTTAACAATGAAACATATTTATTACTCTTCTGTTTCAATATCTATATAGTCAACATTAGTTGAATTAAGCGAAAAGTATACATGAATGAGTTTTTTAGACCTTTCAAAGGTCAGTCGATTTCGTAAAGGACTATGTATTTCAGCCTAGTTTGAGAAAACCCTTTCAATCTGCGCGGACGATGCTGGTATGTTAAGAAGCTAAAGATGACAGTTGAGGGTGACGAATGCTCGCGGTGCTCCAAAAAAAACTGTTGGTTTTTTAATTTCTTTTCGAAAAAGTGTATGAAAAATGTCAATTTGTTGGCGAAAACAGTGCAAGCTCTCTAATCCATCTGGGTCTAAGTTTTTCATTAAGAAGTGGTTTATTATTTGTTCTTCGGATGTCAATAAAATGGTCTTGTCGTTAAAAGGATTTAAATAATATGCAGTTAGTGAGATTTTATTTAATGCCATCTCTTTTCTTTCTAAGTAAGATGGCATCATTGATTCCTTTAATCCGTTCTTATTTTTAAGTGAAAGCCACATATTTACCGCATCTGCAACACTTGTATCTAAAGCTTGGCACTTGTTTATAAGTTCACATATAGGTTCCAACATTTTCTGGTTAGTGTCGGCTCTTGCAACAAAATCCTCATCAAAAATGAACTTGCAAATAGTAGATCTAATTTTGCAAATAAATTTCCTAAATGACTCTTGCATCGTGAATGCCACAAAACATGTCCAACATTTTTCCCCATACGCAACATAACACTGGCGTTGTCTAACACCACTGCGTAAAATGAAACGTTATACATATACCATATCAATTGATTGGTAGACTATATCTGCGACCATACCCGCATTTTCAATTACACCGCTAAGATCCCATGCGGTAAGAAATGCACGTTAACCCTGAGAGTTATGCAGCATTGTTACAACTGTTTTGCTGTTACTAGACGAGTTCTTCCATCCATCGATTAATAGCACCGAATTTTGTTGAGTTGGTGAATGAAAGTCTTTGATACATTTGTTGTACATTTCATCCAGGAGTTGGTCCGACAAAGTTTTCCGTTTTGGGACCACAGCTGCCTAAGATGGCCTCATAGATTTTACCATACTTTTGAAATGTGGTGATTCGATGTTGTGAATCGGAATATTACATCCGAAGAAAAAGTACTGTACATCTTTTACTGTTTGGAGTATTAATCGATGATTAAATAATCCACTTGCACAACTTACATACATACCGATGCGCCAGTAATCGCGACTCTGCTGTGTTTTGCAATGTTTTTTTTTTTTTACAAAAATTGCAATAAGCTGCTTATTTTTTTCCTTCTCGAACTAGAGAAAAGTTATTTCCCTCAAAATTCACGGATTTTGGTCTTCCAGTGAAACTCATTTTATATAAATTAAATTAATAATATTTTTCCAATAATATTTTTGGCACTTTATAAAACAATTCACTTTATAGAATAATTCAACACACGACACTGAACGAACGATGGCAAAATTTTCTTTATTTATTTAGATTTTGACGGATATTGCAATGCCACTCATTTTCTCTCTTTTTTCTCAGCAATTTACTTTATTTACCTCTTCTTTACCTTTTTCACGAGTTTTTTACGTTTTTTACGGGATTTTTACGTTGTTTACACTTATTTACGCGTTTTTTACCTACTCAAACGTAAAAAGGTAAAAAATAGTTTTTACACAGATTTGAACATCACTGTTGTTTACTGCATTTACTCGTTCAGTTCGTCGGCAACAAGCGAGTAAGAAGGTTCGTGCGGAGTAAAATTAAGTGGAAAAAAAAGGAAAATGGCTATTGCAATTGGCTATTGGTTATTGTGATCTCACGTATTACGTCACTCATTCCAAAAATATAATTTTAGTTTTCTTCCGCTTGTGTCTTTTCTGTACCACAGATATACACAGTACTGAGGTTGCGGCGACAGTCGCCACGTGTGTAGTCAACAAACAAAACACGTTGCTTTGACGGTTGCTTCGTGTGTATCTAGCTTTCTGAATTGGTTTGGTGCCTGTTGCCGCATCATAAAAAGCTTTCCATACATAATGGCACATCTTCGAAAGGAAAATTGGATGAGACGTTCAGAAGATAACGTGGGCAATATTCTCAGATAGAGAAGGAACCTCTCGCTATTTTACTTGCATGCAAAAATTTTATTTTTATTCCTATGGTCGTAGCGTTCTTATTTACAGTGATCACAAGCCATTAGAGTCGATTATTGAGGAGCAAACAAATAAAATTCCGTCTTCAAAGTTGCAAAGAATGCGTTTGAAATTGTTAAATTTTGATGTTAAACTTAAATATAGGCCAGCAAAATATTTGCACATAGCAGACTATTTATCAAGATATTATGAAGATACAGGCGAGTTTGAGGAGGACCGTACTATAACAGAAGCAGTAGTATCAATTAACGTTAGCGAGGAAAGAAAATCTGATTTTATAAGAAATACTGAAGAAGGCAAAATACTGAATAAATTAAAAAATATGAGTCAGAAAGGATCGCCAAATGATAAAACAAAAGTAGATGAGAATTTGAAATTTTCCTTTAAAATGCGTCACAATATATTGTATTTCTCGAATATGGAATTTTGTTTTTAGAAAATCGAATTTTAGTTCCCACAGATATGAGATCTGAGATTCTTCGTCAACTTCATGCTTCACTTTGGGGGTGGAAAAAATGAAAAAAAAAAAAAAAAAAACGCTATGTCTTCGGTGTATTGGCCGGGTATTAGCAAGGCTATAGAGCAAATAGCAGCAGTATGTCAACTTTGTCAAAAATATTACAGCAAAAATTGCAAGGAACCATTAATTTTCCATGAAGTGCCAAAGTTGCCCTTTCAGAAGGTAGGTTATGACATCTTAGAATTTGCCGGAACTAGCTACTTAATTTAAATTGATTCATTCATTCATTCATTTTCAATGGCCCGCTAATCCTTCATGAGGGTCGCGGGGGTAGGATGCTCAGGTGGACTCTCCATCCTTCTCGATCCTCCATCAGTCCATTGACTCCAATTCATCAGGGTGAATCCCTAAGCGGCTCCAGGAGAGATGTCGGACTTGATCCAACCATCTATTTCTAGGCCTTCCGCGAAGTCGCCTACCTGATGGTACGGCAACCATGGCGCGTCTTGGAAGCCGGTCTGGGGGCATACGCACTACGTGAACAAACCATCGAAGCATAGATCGTTCCGTTCGGAGAAGTAGCTGCTCAACGTTGAGCGCCTCGCGTACTCTAGTGTTGCGCACTCGATCCCTACGAGTTATTCCAACAACACCGCGAAGGAACCTCATTTCGGCAGCTTGTATCCGCGATCTTATTTATTCGGTCACTACCCAAATTTCATGACCATAGGTGAGAGTTGGAACATACACCGAGTTAAAAACCGATAGCTTAGCTTGAACACTAAGTTCGGCCTTCCTTATGACAGATTGGCCAAGCTCTCTCAAAATTGATCCAGCCTGACCAATTCTACAGGATAACTCGGCATTGCTCCTCTCATCACTCGTGAATAAAACCCCGAGGTACTTAAACTTCTCCACCTACTTCAGTGGGACTAACATGCAGAGTGCACTGAATGGGTTTTTGGAAACGACCATTACTTCCGATTTGTTCACGTTGATCTTCATTCCAGCATCATCACAAACGGCTACAAACCTTTCGAGTGCGCGCTGAAGTTCGGTTTGAGAGGACCCAAGGATGACCAAATCATCCGCAAAGAGCAGATGACTAATCCTTAGGTCTCCCACTTTGAAACCTTCCCCGCCACGTCTGCGCTGTAACATTCAATCCATATATACAATGAAGAGGGGAGGTGACAAAACGCACCCCTGGCGGAGTCCAACGCCCACAGTGAAAGGTATTGGTTTAACACCGTTTATCCGAACACAGCTTCTACAGTTTGTATATAAAGACTGAATCGCCCTTAACAGGGAACCAGCAATCCCATACTCCTGCAGAACACTCCAGAGTTTGCCTCGAGGAACCCTATCATATGATTTTTCCAAATCTACAAAACCCAGGCCTTCTCAAGAACCATTCTGAGAGTGAACAACTGGTCGGTTGTGCTTCTACCGGGACGAAAACCACACTGCTCATCCCCCAAACTGTCCTCAACCACAGCTCTGGAACGCTTTTCTAGCACCTTAGCGAAGACTTTTCCAGGGAGACTTAAAAGAGATATACCCCTATAGTTGGCGCAATCTCTTTTGTCCCCTTTTTTTAAAAAGAGGAACTATCACACCCATTTGCCAATCACCACGTGTTTCGCTGAATTCCCAGGCCACTTTAATGACACGCGAGAGCCATTGAACTCCCTCTTTACCTAAAGCCTTGATCATTTCTGGCCGAATTTCATCCACACCAGCAGATTTGCCAACTTTTAGCGCTGTGATCGCCAAAGTTACTTCCTCTACCGTAGGACTAATTTCCGCCCAACTCTCGACCATAGGTCTGTCATCTTCGGTGCCCTGTTCGGGATTGAGCAATTCTGAAAAGTGCTCGCTCCATCTGCGTAAGATGTCCTCCTTATTGGAAAGATGTCCACCGTCTTTGGATTTGACTCCTTCAACGATATTCAACTTTTTTCCTCTGAGTCGGCGGACGGTCTGCCAGAACATCTTATTTGCAGATCTGTGGTCACGTTACAATTTCTCGCCAAACTCCTTCCAAAACTGTTCTTTCGCTGTTTTCACAGCTAATTTGCAAGTTCTTCGCGCCTCAGTGTACCGATTTCGAGAATCGGAGTTCCCCAAGTGAATCCACACCTTAAAGGCTCTCTTCTTCTCTCTTATGGCTTTTTGAACTCCGGGCGTTTTAAACCAAGCAGTTCTTTTCTCACCACCAGCCGCCACACCAAGCCGCTTCACTCCACAAACATCTCCCGCAGAGGCAATAACCGCTGATGAAAACAGTTGCCATTCTTCCTCTACATTTGATGGAACAGTTGGAATTCGTTCAAACCTCTCAGATATTTGCCGCGCAAATGTCTCCCGTATCTCATTGTCCAGAACACAGCACTAAGTGATGATCAGTTGACAGTTCGGCCCCTCTCAATACGCGAACATCACAAACCATTCTCTTCAGACACGATGGTACCACAAAGAAATCGATCAGCGACTTCTGCTGAAGACTCTGACGGTACCACGTGTATTTGTGAATGTCTTTGTGCGGAAAGATAGTGTTCATGATGGATAAGCCATTTTCACAACAAAAATCCAACAACCTCTCTTCGTTCGCGTTTTGATCAGGATCACCGTTCCTCCCAATCACACTCTAGCATGTCATAACATCTACACCCACATGAGCATTGAAGTCACCCATCAGAACAAAAGAATCCATATCTGCAACCTTTTCAAGGGCAACATCAACTTCATCTACGAAAGCTGTGTACTCTGACTGAAGGTTCACCAATGCCAGAGTTGTTCTTTCAAGCTTGAGCTTTAAGATCGCAACTCTCCCTCCTAATGGTATCCACTCCAATACTTGTGAGGGTATCTTTCTTCAAAGGCTGAGGTGGGCTCGCCGGCCCCAGGGTTAACCCAAAGGAACACCCTAGACTTTGGGAAAGAGGTACTTTATTTATAATTGGATTGGTTTTATACAATATTGTTGCGTTAACAATGCAAATGGTTCTTAGCTAACAATGCTTATACCTAACAATATTTGTATAACTTAAGCTAATGTTGGTCGTCCTGCGCCTGGTTCTGGTACGGGCCGGGGTTATGCGTCCGGTTGTCTGGCTCGGTTCGGTACGTCGGCGGGCAGGAGCTTCAGTCTGCACTTCGGGCAGGCTTCGAAGGTCGCAGTCCGCACTTAGGGCAGGCTTGCGACGACCCAGTCCGCACTTAGGGCAGGCTTAGGAGGGATCCAGTCCGCACTTAGGGCAGGCTTGGAATGTAGCCGTCTGCACTTAGGGCAGGCGTGCTGTGACCCAGTCCGCACTTAGGGCAGGCTTGGGAAGGATCCAGTCCGCACTTAGGGCAGGCTTGGAATGTAGCCGTCCGCACTTAGGGCAGGCGTGCTGTGACCCAGTCCGCACTTAGGGCAGGCTTGGGAAGGATCCAGTCCGCACTTAGGGCAGGCTTGGAATGTAGCCGTCCGCACTTAGGGCAGGCGTGCTGTGACCCAGTCCGCACTTAGGGCAGGCTTGGGAAGGATCCAGTCCGCACTTAGGGCAGGCTTGGAATGTAGCCGTCCGCACTTAGGGCAGGCGTGCTGTGACCCAGTCCGCACTTAGGGCAGGCTTGGGAAGGATCCAGTCCGCACTTAGGGCAGGCTTGGAATGTAGCCGTCCGCACTTAGGGCAGGCGTGCTGTAGCTCGACAAAGGGCGGCAAATCCGCTGTAATTTACTTAATTTGTTTCCCTCAGAAGGGGAGAAACCTATCGGACGGGCCGGCTATCGTTAGTAGCAGACCCGTGGATTATTGCCCTATCACCGAGGTGAAGGCAGAAAATTGTGGAAAGTCGTAAGACCAATTCCGAGAGGCTGTCAAGAGTACACGAGATTGGTACTTTCACCACTTGAGCAGACTCTCCCGACTGACTCTCATCCACACTCCTTTATGGAAAAGTCCTGCAAGACGAGAATGTGAATTTTGAGCCAATGCAAAATTTCCTCCACATTCTCGTCTGCGACCTTTGTATTTACATTTTCTCCTCTTGTTTGACAGGAGATTCGGAGAATATTCTCCGTTTCCTCCGTTTCCTCTTGTTTGACAGAAGATTTGGAGAATACTCGCTGTTTCGCTACCTGCCAACAGATGGCGGCCTCCGCATTAGGTGGTTAGTGAGGTGTGCATAGAGTGTGGATGATCGCTTCTGGGGAGGTGGATTATGTCACTTCGTTACATACTCTGTCTGTAAACCTGGGACTTGTGAGTATCCCCACTCCCGCCCGAGCAGACATTGAGGGCGCTACTCCTGACAGGAAGAGCTTCCACCCACCCGAAAGGTCCACAATTTTAGAACCTCTCTGCTTTGTTGAAGAGACGCCAACTATATCTAGTCGACTTTTAACAGCCTCCCCTATCGGTGCACAGAGCGCTCACCCCTTGACCCCCGTAATGGTTCGCGAGACCATTGACAGGAAGCTCGTAGCCATTTCGGGTTTGACCCGGCCGGCTGCCGAGCGGGAGCAGCCGACCACCAGACGCTCGCATCCTGACACCCTTCAGGCCTGGCTCCAAAGGATGCCCTGGCTTACCAGGCTTGGCAATATCCGAGGCCAGTCGTCTTCTTCTTGTCATCATGGGGTGTGCGCTTTGTTAGCCGTGACTGGATTGTATGGATGGGAATAACTATTTAAGTTACCCCATCCGCACATCCCAGTCACGTTGCCCGCCCCCCACCACGAGGAGGTCAGCTGCCAGGGGGCATTTAAATTGATTATTATACAAAATGGTTGGAGCTAAAGAAAATTCAAAATAAATCATCAAAAGAAATTATATCAAAATGGCTGGAAATATTTTCCTACTGGGGTATTCCTAATACTGTCATAGCGGACAATGTTCCTTTTTCTTCATTTGAATGTAGAAATTTCACAAAGAAATTAAATTTTAACATTCAGACGAGTAGTCCTTTATACCAAAAATCAGATGGATTAGCCAAAAGGGCTGTGCGAATAGAAAAAAAATGTGATTAGGAAAAGTGGTAGTGAGGAAAAATATTACCTAGCTCTATTGGACTACAGAAATACCCCAGTCAAGGATTTTATTTTATTTTTTTCCGAGAGTAGGTGAAAATCTTCAACAAGACACTATGAGGATCGCCAGCGCGTGGTCATAGTGGTGTGAGATTCTTACCAGCTAAAAAGCCCCCTTCAAAACAAACTTGTTTTTTTTTATTTTTACTACAACTAAGTATTCGACTTATCAAGTACCTTCCCATTAGAAGCTCTTGCTAGCTCCGCAGTTCAGATGCGGTTACTTAGCGCGAGTTATGGGTAATTAATTTACACAAACACAATCCTTTTTATTTTGTTAACAAATTTATTTTATTTTTATTGTATTAGTTAAATGATATACCAATTAAAGAAATTTGCATGTGTCAGCATTGACCGCAAGAAATCAACTGAACTAGAAAATAGACTACTTAACCGTTCTTCTTAAAAAGAGAGTTAGGCTTGATCATTGCTTGTTGTCAAGCATTAGGTGTAATGTTATGTGTAATGTTTCGTTAAGTATTTATGTTGCTAAGCAGTCTATGTGATCTTATGTGTAATAGTTACGGTATATAATAAGTATATGTTTTTATGTGGATGTTTTCACAGGGTTTGTATAGTTTTATTTAGAATAATAATTATAATAATAATAATAATAATAATGATAATAATAATATAAATAATAATGATGTTGTAATAATATTAATAAAGGGTACGTTATGCGTACATAACTCCTCCGCCCTCAGATTCAGGTGTACATCGTACGGCTTAACAAGGTGAAGTTCTGGTACAGCTGGAGCATTGTGATTGGCGTACAAATTGTACATAGATACAATAGTGGTGTGTTTTCTGTATACCGCATGAATCCTGTTCGTTTCTCATGAAATTGGTAGTATGCACATAAGACGTAAAGTAGAATTTTTTCACCAGACGATTCAAATACATACATAACATAATTATGTTTGTCCGAAGTGGATTTTCTGTGTAGATCTATTTGATATTTACGTAAATGGGCTAAATCGGTTAACAGTTCTTAGTTTCAAATTCAATCCTTGCAGAATAAACCCTATGCTTTTGCCCTATATTTGATTATGTGTCTGAAATTTACGTTTCCTTTTTATTTTATTTTTATGGGATTTCCTATCTTTAGTTGTTACAACAATTGCTTTCTTATCTGACTTAATATTTAGCTTTTTTGCCCTCAGTGTTAGTTTGTTGCGTCTGTTATTGAACTCGTATATTGTATCATTTTCTCGAAATTTTGGTGGTGTTTCTCTATTTTCATTCATTTTATTTATTATTACGTTGTTATGTCTGTCAATTTTTTCCTTCACTTGTTTGTACAATCTATTTTGAAAATCTTTCAACTTATTAAGATAATCGTGTTCGGATTCATAATTTACCGTCTTATTAAACTTAGGCGTTCTACCTGTGAGTAATTCCATGGGTGTGACGTTAGTTACAGAATGGATACTTGTATTGTAGGTAGTGAGAGCTTCGTTTAGTATGTCCTTGCATATTTGCTTTTTATCTCTGTCGTATATTATTCTATATATTTCCGTCAATGTAGAGTGAAACCTTTCTACTGGCGAATTACCTGTAGAATTTTGAGGTGTCGTTATGTGTAAGCAAATTTCGTACTGATTACAGAATTCTTTAAATAAACTAGAATTAAATTCCGACGCAAACTAATTTCTTTGGAGTACCGTGGTGTGAAAAAAATTCTCTTAAAGACTGGATTATGTTTAAACTATTTCGGGCAAATAAGATGCTGAAGCGAATTTCGAAAATTTGTCTATTATGGTAAGTATCTGTTGATTGTGGATTGCATATACGTCTATGTGTAAAGTATCTAAAGGTTGGTTGGGAGTTTCTGTGACTTCATATTTTACTTTTGGAGGAAGCCTATCGTATTTGAGTAGCTGACAAGTTTCGCAATTATTTATTATTTTTGTTATTTTGGTTTTCATACTAGGAAAATAATAGGTTCTACGTAGATGCTGCAAAATTTCGTTTATGCCTCGATGATTAGTCTTTACATGGTACTCATTTATTACTTCGTCTTGTTTGTCGGTATCAAGTAAGTCAACTAATTTCTCTGTGCACCGAATTAACTTGAATATCTTACTATTAGAAAAGAATTTTGAAAACACAGTTTGAACTATTTTGAAAGTTTCGTCGTCTGTTAATATTGCTGTAAGCTTCTTCGGCCTCAAATATTCTTTCAGTATAGATGTTATTATTTGTTGGTCTTGTAAGTTTGGTTGTTTAAAAATTCTACGACGTTTAGTCTCAAATAGAACATTGTAAGTCATTGAAGGTCTTACTACAGAATTTGTTTTTGTGAGAATAATTTGTTCATTAAATTCATTTAAAGGACGCTCTGAAATCGGTATGCCTTCATCTAAATTTTCCGAGGCAGAGTGAACAGTTGACAGATTGGAACTTTCTTCTAAGTCGGCTACGTTGTTTTGTAGTGATTCATTTAGGTTGATATCTACTCGGCTTAATGCGTCAGCGTTGGTGTTTGATTTTCCTTTCTTATAATGAATTTCGTATTCAAATTCCTCTAATTTAAGTCGCCACCTTATTAACTTTGAGTTTGTATCTTTTAAGGAAAATAACCAAGTGAGCGGCTTATGATCCGTAATTATATGGAATTTACGACCATACAAATAGAGCCGAAAATGTTTGGTTGCCCAAACAATGGCAAGCAGCTCTTTCTCGATGGTACTGCATTTGGTTTCGGTGTCTGATAACGTACTTGATGCGTAGGCGACAGGTTTATCGGTTCCAATAGGACCCTGGCTTAAAACTGCTCCTATCGCAAAATTACTGGCATCCGTCGTTAAATTAAAGGGCTTTGAGAAATCTGGATATTGCAGAAGTGGGTCATTACTTAGGATGTCCTTACAGTGCTCAAAACATTTAACATACTTTTCGTCCATCTTAATTTGTCTTCCTTTTTTCAGACATTCTGTTAGAGGCTTAGTTATCTTCGCGAAATCCTGAATAAATTGTCTATAATAGCCCAATAACCCAAGAAAAGACTTAATCTGAGTTTGGGTTCGAGGAATAGGAAATTTTTTGATTGATTCAATCTTTTCAGGGTTCGGCTTTACGCCTTCTGATGTTACTATATGCCCAAGGAAACTTACCTCTTTGCACAAAAATTCTGACTTATTAAGTTGAACCTTTAAGTTTGCTTGTCGTAATTTAGAAAAGGCTTTATTAAGATTTTCTATATGTTCTTGGAGGGAAGTCGAGAACACTATTATGTCATCCATCTAAACGAGACATATTCTTCCTTGCAAGTCTTTCAAGATATTGTCCATTTCTCTTTGGAAAGTGGACGGGGCGTTTTTAAGGCCAAACGGCATTCGAATAAATTCATAGTGGCCATTGTCCGCTGTTTTATTCACATCTCTACGGTCGATTTCAATTTTATGAAATCCAGAGGCTAAGTCCAGAGTAGTAAAATACATACATCTCCCTAATTTATCTAATATGTCAGTTATGTTAGGAAGCGGATATCGATCGCCAATGGTTTTTTTTCATTTAGCTTTCGATAATCTACTACCAAACGCCATTTTTTTTTTATTGGAGGCATCCATCTTTTTAGGAACAATCCATATTGGGCTGCTCCAGGGAGAGTAGCTTGGTCTAATGATGCCTTGTTTTAAAAGTTGCTGTATTTGGGACCTGATTTCTGACTTTTGTATCTCTGGATACCTGTAGGACTTAGTGTATACCGGTATGTCATTGTTTGTTCTTATTCGGTGTTTGACTGCATTTGTAAAAGAAAGTGTTGTGCCTTCTCGAAAAAATATGTCATCAAAATGTTTGCAAAGTTTAAAAAGCTCTTTCTTTTCTTCTATGTTTAGATGGTCTGTCCTAAGTAAATCTGTTATTTCGTTATTTGTAATAGCTTCTAGTTGATCTGAGTCATATTTTATGGTGATATTATTTACTTTGCTTAAACTGTTGTAGAGTTCTACCCTCAGCGGTTACTCTAAAAACAGTTTCTGCTCCTGATTTGATAGATTAATCACTTCTACGTGACTGTACCAGTTTACAGATTTATAGATTCCTTCAGGTACTTTTAAAAACTTATTAATCATAGTAGGTTTGATGTAGATATCCCCATTTTCTATATCTACCGGTAGTCTCGCAATAATTTTCGAGTTGGGAAGGACATTGAAGAGTTTCGACATATGGTTGGGTTTAAAATGCAGTGGAGTACTGGCTTTATGTGTTTCCAAAAGCTTATCTTTCAGATTAACATTCGCACCTAATTGGTTTAACATCTCTAGACCTATTAAGCCATCAAAATAGGTGTGAAATTTGAAGACTAGGAACTTGTATTTCTTGTCTGTATTCAATTCCTTGAATGCAGAAAGTGTAACTTGTCTGTCTAGTTTATGTTTATTTAGGATAGTCTTAATATAGATTGGTTCTATGGCTTCATGAGAGGCCGGGCTTACAAGTTCAGGATTTATAAAATTGGCGGAAGCTCCTGTATCAATAAGAAATTTAAGCAATCACCCTGAAGGAGATAATACATGAATGTACGGTAGTAAACTTGGGCTGTGTGTATTTATATCAAGAAATCCAATTTGTTGTCCGAGGCAGTTAGCCGAAAAATGTGTGTCGTCTATTTCATGATTTGTCTGGTCATAGAAGTTGTTGGTGTCTTCTGGTATATCTTGGTTTCTAACGGGTAGATATTGTTATATCTTGGAACTTGTTATAAAAAAGAGGCGAACGTACACTTCAAATAATTATCTTTATTATAGGTCTTTACACTTCGAGATCTTATTAAAGACTGTCCTAAGTATGACAGTTTATAGAGAGCTTAACTCACTGTTATATTAAAGATATATGATACATCCATGTATATTCATTCATATATAACATCTCCTCACTTAAGATATATTTTTAACAACTTCAAAGAAATTCTTATGGTCGAGTAAAAGTAGTGTATATGTATGTGTTATGTGTATAACCTAAACTAATATAATGATATACATATATATATATATTTTTTTTTTTTTTTTTGTATTATTATTATATATTTACATAGTACTAAATAATTTATTCGCAAATAAATCTATCTACAGGTTTAACAACCCTGGCTGACCTTGTTACATAGCTTGCTTCTTTAGTTGGTACAGAAGTATTCAATTTGTTGTTATTAATGTCAGGTGGTACGTCAAAGTGTGGCGGTAGTTGTGTTGATTTATTTTGCGAAGTATCAAAAGGATCATAATTTGGCAATTTAAATTGAGGCTCATGTACGGACTTCCTTAAATGAAGTGAATTGCGTCGAAGTTGTTTATTATCTTCAGTACGAACGATATACGACCTTGGAGAAATATGAGGTCTCAATATTTGAGCAGGATGCCAAATTTTATTTCTTTGTATTACTACATTTTCTCCTGTTAAAAACTTACTTTCATTTATATTTCGAATGCGTTGGTCATGATATTTTTTATAATTATTTTGATGTTTTCTTGACATGCTTTGAGTAATTTTAACAACATTAGGTTTCAAAAAATCTTCATGTATTGGAACTTTTGTTCTTAAAATTCGACTCATTAAAAGCTGCGACGGCGTAGCACTAAAACCAGTAATTTGAGAATTTCTGTAAGCTAATAAAGCACTGTAAATATCTTTATTCTCTTCATTTGTTTTTCTAAGCAATTGTTTTGCTATATGTACCCCTTTTTCGGCCAAACCATTAGATCGGGGATATAAAGGGCTTGATGTTGTCACATTGAGATTCCATTCATGAGCAAATGTTTTGAAATCAAAGGAGTTAAAAGGCATATTGCCACAAATTATTTGATTTGGAATCCCATGTGTTGAAAAAATATCTTTTAATACTGCAATAACTGATGACGTCGTTTTGTTTACTAGTTGTTTAATCTCTAACCATTTCGAATAATAATCGACCAAGACAAGATATGGCTGATTTTTGAAGTCAAGAATGTCACGTCCAACTTTAAAGAAAGGAATATCTGGAATTTCTTGCGGAATCAAAGCAAGTTTTGTGTTTGAACGCTGAAATTTTGTACAAACTCTGCAACTAAAAACTAATTTTTCAATGTCCGATGAAATATTTGGCCAATAAATACAAGTTCTCGCCATCGCCTTCGTTTTGGTTATTCCAAGATGGCCTTCGTGAAGGGTTTTGAGAAATCTTTGCCTTAATTTAAAGGGAACAATGATGCGTTTATTGAAAAACAAAAGATCATTTTCGACATAAATGTCGTACCGTATTGGCCAATATTTTTTAATTAAGAAATCAACTCGCTTGAGCCCATTTGGCCATCGTACTTTGCACATCTTTAACAATAATATCATTTCATTGTCAGATAACAATTCTTTTTTGATTTGATCAATGCGACTTTCTGATATTTCTACCGTATGCACTACTTCAGTAAGGGTACAGTCAACATCATCTGAATTTGATTGAATAAAATTTCTTGAAAGAGTATCCGCTATTAGCATGTCTTTTCCTTGCAAGTACTCGACAGTTAAATTATACTTTAAGAGTTTTAACTTCATTCGTTGAAGTCGATTAGAATGGATCTTGGTCACAGATTTCTGCATTATAGCAACAAGTGGCTTATGATCGGTCAACATTTTTACAGGTCTTCCGTATATGTAGTAGTGGAACTTCTGGCACGCGAAAACAATTGCTAGCATTTCCTTTTCGATTTGTGCATATGACGATTCTTCACTACTCAATGACTTGGATGCATAGCATACTGGTTTATTGTTTTGAAGCAAGCAACTACCTATTCCACTTTGTGATGCGTCTGTTTGAATAACAATTGGTGAAGACTCGGTAAAATTTTGTAAAACCGGTGCTGTTGACACTTTATTTTTAAGCACATCGAATGCTTTTGTATGGTTTTGCAACCATAAAAACTTAACATCTTTTTTTAAAAGTTCACGTAAAGGAGATGTTAGTTGTGACAAATTTGGTATAAAATTTCTTAAATAATTAACGAATCCTAAGAAACTTTGAAGCTCCTTTTTGTTTTCGGGTTTTCTCATGGCTTCTATTGCCTTAATTCTATTTAAGTCAATAGCAATGCCATCTTTCGAAAACAAATATCCTAAATACTTGACTTCAGTAAGCTTGTATTGCAATTTCATCGGATTAAATTTAATATTAAGTTCTTTTGCCCTTTTAACTACACCCTCTAAGTTATTGTCATGCTCAATTTCATCTTTCCCGAACACAAGAATATCATCAAAATAAATAAATGTTCCTGGCAGATGCCCGAAATATTTTGTATTTAACTTTTGGAAAAGTTCAGGAGCAAAACTTAAACCAAAAGGCAAACGCAAGAACTTGTAGCACCCATATGGAGTGCTGAAGGTGCATAGATCACTGCTTTCATGCTCTAGGGACACCTGCTAAAATCCATCTTTGAGGTCGATGACAGTAAAAAACTGCATGTGTTGAAGTTTACTTGTTAAATCTTCAACTCGTGGAATTTCAAATGGCTCGTTCTTAATGTTCATATTTAACTCACGTGGGTCTAAACATACCCTAACAGATTTATCGGGTTTTTCAACTAAAACAAGGTTATGGACAAAGTCAGTGGGATAGTCTACTTTTTTGATTATTCCCGCTTCTTCCATTTCTACCAACTTGGTTTTGACTTTGGACCTGAGAATACTAAGAATATTTTTTGGAAGCTTAATACTACCAGAAACACCCTCCTTTAGATAAATTCTGCATTTATCTGGGAAACAACCTAAGCCTGAAAAAACCTTCTTATTTTTGGCTATGAATTCGGCTTTTTCTTTTTCGTAGCTCAATCCCTGCGAATCGGTACTATTCTTTAGAGAAACCTCATTTACAACTTTTAACAAACCTAATTTTAAGCATGCCTTAAGACCTTAAATTGGTGCTGACTTTACATTAGCAATAATAAATGTGGACTTCATGCACACCTTTTTAAAACTAATTAATAAAAATACAATCCCCAGCACATCGATATTAAATCCTCCATAAGCCTCCAACTTCGTATCCGTCGCATGCAACTCAACTTCTTTAAAGCGCTTTTTAAACAAATCAACTGGTAGAATATTAACTTCAGAGCCCGTATCAATTTTAAAATTCACAATAATGCCACCAACATTAACATTCTCGAACCAACCTGACTGTTTGTTTTCTACAGAACTAACAACTACGGATTCAATAGAAAGGTGATTTACATTGGGATATTCATTGATACTTTCAGAGCTACTCGATAAATTATTATTTTCTAAATTATAAACTTTTCTATTCGAACAAACATAAGAAAAATGATTTAATAATCCGCACTTGTTGCACTGCTTTCCTCTCGCTGGACACATCGTAGGCTTATGACGATAAGAACACTTTCTGCAATTTATCACATGCTCTACTTGATCACCCCTTCTGTTGTCGTTGCTAAATTTTTCGATTTGATTTCTTGCACGCCATTGCATGCCATTACTGTTGCTGCCGCTTTCGCCTTCTCCTGCTGCGCCACCATCCGTTTTTGTCTTATTCCGTTTATATGAACGCTTTTTGCTGACTTCGCTTACGGTTGATTGTGACTGCTGTACATCTCTCGCGTATTCATGGCTAATTTCCGCTACTCTGCAAAATTTGATTGCTGATTTTAACGTTAGACTCTCCATCCTCAAAAGCTTTTCTTGTGCATCTCCATCTCTTATACCTAGCACAATGCGGTCGCGTATCATTTGGTCGGTAGTACTTTCTGTAGTGCTGTTAAAATCACATTTTTTTGCCTGATTTACAATATCAGTGAGAAAATTGTCAAAATGTTCGCCAGGTTGCTGAACTCAAGAGTAACATTTAAATCGCTCGTATATCACATAATTTTTTGGTTGGCAATGAGAATCAAAATGTTCAATCACTTTTGCAAACACTTTTCCATCAGCTTCGGATATATTAAGGGTTTCGTAAATCTCAATAGCTTTTTCACCCATTAAATTTAATAGCATTGCGATTTTGACTTCATCTTTTATAGCTTCACCTTTTGTCGATGCTTGCACATATATCTCAAAAAGCTTTTTGAATTTTGTCCACTCATTGTTCACATTTCCTTCGAAAGACATAGGACCTGGTGCCCTGAATTTATCCATCTTAAAGAGTTAATAACACAAGTCTTTAATCTAACTTTTCGTTTTTACGGCTGCGCCATGTTATATCTTGGAACTTGTTATAAAAAAGAGGCGAACGTACACTTCAAATTATTATCTTTATTATAGGTCTTTACACTTCGAGATCTTATTAAAGACTGTCCTAAGTATGACAGTTTATAGAGAGCTTAACTCACTGTTATATTAAAGATATATGATACATCCATGTATATTCATTCATATATAACATCTCCTCACTTAAGATATATTTTTAACAACTTCAAAGAAATTCTTATGGTCGAGTAAAAGTAGTGTATATGTATGTGTTATGTGTATAACCTAAACTAATATAATGATATACATATATATATATATTTTTTTTTTTTTTGTATTATTATTATATATTTACATAGTACTAAATAATTTATTCGCAAATAAATCTATCTACAGGTTTAACAACCCTGGCTGACCTTGTTACATAGCTTGCTTCTTTAGTTGGTACAGAAGTATTCAATTTGTTGTTATTAATGTCAGGTGGTACGTCAAAGTGTGGCGGTAGTTGTGTTGATTTATTTTGCGAAGTATCAAAAGGATCATAATTTGGCAATTTAAATTGAGGCTCATGTACGGACTTCCTTAAATGAAGTGAATTGCGTCGAAGTTGTTTATTATCTTCAGTACGAACGATATACGA
Source organism: Brachypalpus laphriformis (assembly GCA_945910035.1). NCBI lineage: Eukaryota > Metazoa > Arthropoda > Insecta > Diptera > Syrphidae > Brachypalpus > Brachypalpus laphriformis. The sequence goes on from OX246754.1 coordinate 136,419,142, forward strand.
CCTTAGAGAAATATGAGGTCTCAATATTTGAGCAGGATGCCAAATTTTATTTCTTTGTATTACTACATTTTCTCCTGTTAAAAACTTACTTTCATTTATATTTCGAATGCGTTGGTCATGATATTTTTTATAATTATTTTGATGTTTTCTTGACATGCTTTGAGTAATTTTAACAACATTAGGTTTCAAAAAATCTTCATGTATTGGAACTTTTGTTCTTAAAATTCGACTCATTAAAAGCTGCGACGGCGTAGCACTAAAACCAGTAATTTGAGAATTTCTGTAAGCTAATAAAGCACTGTAAATATCTTTATTCTCTTCATTTGTTTTTCTAAGCAATTGTTTTGCTATATGTACCCCTTTTTCGGCCAAACCATTAGATCGGGGATATAAAGGGCTTGATGTTGTCACATTGAGATTCCATTCATGAGCAAATGTTTTGAAATCAAAGGAGTTAAAAGGCATATTGTCACAAATTATTTGATTTGGAATCCCATGTGTTGAAAAAATATCTTTTAATACTGCAATAACTGATGACGTCGTTTTGTTTACTAGTTGTTTAATCTCTAACCATTTCGAATAATAATCGACCAAGACAAGATATGGCTGATTTTTGAAGTCAAGAATGTCACGTCCAACTTTAAAGAAAGGAATATCTGGAATTTCTTGCGGAATCAAAGCAAGTTTTGTGTTTGAACGCTGAAATTTTGTACAAACTCTGCAACTAAAAACTAATTTTTCAATGTCCGATGAAATATTTGGCCAATAAATACAAGTTCTCGCCATCGCCTTCGTTTTGGTTATTCCAAGATGGCCTTCGTGAAGGGTTTTGAGAAATCTTTGCCTTAATTTAAAGGGAACAATGATGCGTTTATTGAAAAACAAAAGATCATTTTCGACATAAATGTCGTACCGTATTGGCCAATATTTTTTAATTAAGAAATCAACTCGCTTGAGCCCATTTGGCCATCGTACTTTGCACATCTTTAACAATAATATCATTTCATTGTCAGATAACAATTCTTTTTTGATTTGATCAATGCGACTTTCTGATATTTCTACCGTATGCACTACTTCAGTAAGGGTACAGTCAACATCATCTGAATTTGATTGAATAAAATTTCTTGAAAGAGTATCCGCTATTAGCATGTCTTTTCCTTGCAAGTACTCGACAGTTAAATTATACTTTAAGAGTTTTAACTTCATTCGTTGAAGTCGATTAGAATGGATCTTGGTCACAGATTTCTGCATTATAGCAACAAGTGGCTTATGATCGGTCAAAATTTTTACAGGTCTTCCGTATATGTAGTAGTGGAACTTCTGGCACGCGAAAACAATTGCTAGCATTTCCTTTTCGATTTGTGCATATGACGATTCTTCACTACTCAATGACTTGGATGCATAGCATACTGGTTTATTGTTTTGAAGCAAGCAACTACCTATTCCACTTTGTGATGCGTCTGTTTGAATAACAATTGGTGAAGACTCGGTAAAATTTTGTAAAACCGGTGCTGTTGACACTTTATTTTTAAGCACATCGAATGCTTTTGTATGGTTTTGCAACCATAAAAACTTAACATCTTTTTTTAAAAGTTCACGTAAAGGAGATGTTAGTTGTGACAAATTTGGTATAAAATTTCTTAAATAATTAACGAATCCTAAGAAACTTTGAAGCTCCTTTTTGTTTTCGGGTTTTCTCATGGCTTCTATTGCCTTAATTCTATTTAAGTCAATAGCAATGCCATCTTTCGAAAACAAATATCCTAAATACTTGACTTCAGTAAGCTTGTATTGCAATTTCATCGGATTAAATTTAATATTAAGTTCTTTTGCCCTTTTAACTACACCCTCTAAGTTATTGTCATGCTCAATTTCATCTTTCCCGAACACAAGAATATCATCAAAATAAATAAATGTTCCTGGCAGATGCCCGAAATATTTTGTATTTAACTTTTGGAAAAGTTCAGGAGCAAAACTTAAACCAAAAGGCAAACGCAAGAACTTGTAGCACCCATATGGAGTGCTGAAGGTGCATAGATCACTGCTTTCATGCTCTAGGGACACCTGCTAAAATCCATCTTTGAGGTCGATGACAGTAAAAAACTGCATGTGTTGAAGTTTACTTGTTAAATCTTCAACTCGTGGAATTTCAAATGGCTCGTTCTTAATGTTCATATTTAACTCACGTGGGTCTAAACATACCCTAACAGATTTATCGGGTTTTTCAACTAAAACAAGGTTATGGACAAAGTCAGTGGGATAGTCTACTTTTTTGATTATTCCCGCTTCTTCCATTTCTACCAACTTGGTTTTGACTTTGGACCTGAGAATACTAAGAATATTTTTTGGAAGCTTAATACTACCAGAAACACCCTCCTTTAGATAAATTCTGCATTTATCTGGGAAACAACCTAAGCCTGAAAAAACCTTCTTATTTTTGGCTATGAATTCGGCTTTTTCTTTTTCGTAGCTCAATCCCTGCGAATCGGTACTATTCTTTAGAGAAACCTCATTTACAACTTTTAACAAACCTAATTTTAAGCATGCCTTAAGACCTTAAATTGGTGCTGACTTTACATTAGCAATAATAAATGTGGACTTCATGCACACCTTTTTAAAACTAATTAATAAAAATACAATCCCCAGCACATCGATATTAAATCCTCCATAAGCCTCCAACTTCGTATCCGTCGCATGCAACTCAACTTCTTTAAAGCGCTTTTTAAACAAATCAACTGGTAGAATATTAACTTCAGAGCCCGTATCAATTTTAAAATTCACAATAATGCCACCAACATTAACATTCTCGAACCAACCTGACTGTTTGTTTTCTACAGAACTAACAACTACGGATTCAATAGAAAGGTGATTTACATTGGGATATTCATTGATACTTTCAGAGCTACTCGATAAATTATTATTTTCTAAATTATAAACTTTTCTATTCGAACAAACATAAGAAAAATGATTTAATAATCCGCACTTGTTGCACTGCTTTCCTCTCGCTGGACACATCGTAGGCTTATGACGATAAGAACACTTTCTGCAATTTATCACATGCTCTACTTGATCACCCCTTCTGTTGTCGTTGCTAAATTTTTCGATTTGATTTCTTGCACGCCATTGCATGCCATTACTGTTGCTGCCGCTTTCGCCTTCTCCTGCTGCGCCACCATCCGTTTTTGTCTTATTCCGTTTATATGAACGCTTTTTGCTGACTTCGCTTACGGTTGATTGTGACTGCTGTACATCTCTCGCGTATTCATGGCTAATTTCCGCTACTCTGCAAAATTTGATTGCTGATTTTAACGTTAGACTCTCCATCCTCAAAAGCTTTTCTTGTGCATCTCCATCTCTTATACCTAGCACAATGCGGTCGCGTATCATTTGGTCGGTAGTACTTTCTGTAGTGCTGTTAAAATCACATTTTTTTGCCTGATTTACAATATCAGTGAGAAAATTGTCAAAATGTTCGCCAGGTTGCTGAACTCAAGAGTAACATTTAAATCGCTCGTATATCACATAATTTTTTGGTTGGCAATGAGAATCAAAATGTTCAATCACTTTTGCAAACACTTTTCCATCAGCTTCGGATATATTAAGGGTTTCGTAAATCTCAATAGCTTTTTCACCCATTAAATTTAATAGCATTGCGATTTTGACTTCATCTTTTATAGCTTCACCTTTTGTCGATGCTTGCACATATATCTCAAAAAGCTTTTTGAATTTTGTCCACTCATTGTTCACATTTCCTTCGAAAGACATAGGACCTGGTGCCCTGAATTTATCCATCTTAAAGAGTTAATAACACAAGTCTTTAATCTAACTTTTCGTTTTTACGGCTGCGCCATGTTATATCTTGGAACTTGTTATAAAAAAGAGGCGAACGTACACTTCAAATTATTATCTTTATTATAGGTCTTTACACTTCGAGATCTTATTAAAGACTGTCCTAAGTATGACAGTTTATAGAGAGCTTAACTCACTGTTATATTAAAGATATATGATACATCCATGTATATTCATTCATATATAACATCTCCTCACTTAAGATATATTTTTAACAACTTCAAAGAAATTCTTATGGTCGAGTAAAAGTAGTGTATATGTATGTGTTATGTGTATAACCTAAACTAATATAATGATATACATATATATATATATTTTTTTTTTTTTTGTATTATTATTATATATTTACATAGTACTAAATAATTTATTCGCAAATAAATCTATCTACAGGTTTAACAACCCTGGCTGACCTTGTTACATAGCTTGCTTCTTTAGTTGGTACAGAAGTATTCAATTTGTTGTTATTAATGTCAGGTGGTACGTCAAAGTGTGGCGGTAGTTGTGTTGATTTATTTTGCGAAGTATCAAAAGGATCATAATTTGGCAATTTAAATTGAGGCTCATGTACGGACTTCCTTAAATGAAGTGAATTGCGTCGAAGTTGTTTATTATCTTCAGTACGAACGATATACGACCTTGGAGAAATATGAGGTCTCAATATTTGAGCAGGATGCCAAATTTTATTTCTTTGTATTACTACATTTTCTCCTGTTAAAAACTTACTTTCATTTATATTTCGAATGCGTTGGTCATGATATTTTTTATAATTATTTTGATGTTTTCTTGACATGCTTTGAGTAATTTTAACAACATTAGGTTTCAAATTTCTTGCACGCCATTGCATGCCATTACTGTTGCTGCCGCTTTCGCCTTCTCCTGCTGCGCCACCATCCGTTTTTGTCTTATTCCGTTTATATAAACGCTTTTTGCTGACTTCGCTTACGGTTGATTGTGACTGCTGTACATCTCTCGCGTATTCATGGCTAATTTCCGCTACTCTGCAAAATTTGATTGCTGATTTTAACGTTAGACTCTCCATCCTCAAAAGCTTTTCTTGTGCATCTCCATCTCTTATACCTAGCACAATGCGGTCGCGTATCATTTGGTCGGTAGTACTTTCTGTAGTGCTGTTAAAATCACATTTTTTTGCCTGATTTACAATATCAGTGAGAAAATTGTCAAAATGTTCGCCAGGTTGCTGAACTCAAGAGTAACATTTAAATCGCTCGTATATCACATAATTTTTTGGTTGGCAATGAGAATCAAAATGTTCAATCACTTTTGCAAACACTTTTCCATCAGCTTCGGATATATTAAGGGTTTCGTAAATCTCAATAGCTTTTTCACCCATTAAATTTAATAGCATTGCGATTTTGACTTCATCTTTTATAGCTTCACCTTTTGTCGATGCTTGCACATATATCTCAAAAAGCTTTTTGAATTTTGTCCACTCATTGTTCACATTTCCTTCGAAAGACATAGGACCTGGTGCCCTGAATTTATCCATCTTAAAGAGTTAATAACACAAGTCTTTAATCTAACTTTTCGTTTTTACGGCTGCGCCATGTTATATCTTGGAACTTGTTATAAAAAAGAGGCGAACGTACACTTCAAATTATTATCTTTATTATAGGTCTTTACACTTCGAGATCTTATTAAAGACTGTCCTAAGTATGACAGTTTATAGAGAGCTTAACTCACTCTTATATTATAGATATATGATACATCCATGTATATTCATTCATATATAACAGATATTGATCTAGCTCTGAATTATAGTGTAGTTGTGGATTTGAATCTATGTAATTTGTCTGTTGCAACTCGGATATTGGATTATGATACTGATTTGGGTATGTAAGCATGCTATGTAGTTATGGTTAGGTGTTGTACTATTGTTTTTGAATGTGTTAATGTTATGCCTATTGTATGAAGATGAACCTTGAACGTTTGATTGTTGAGTTCTTGTATTACGGGTATTACCACTGGATATGTCCATTGGGGTGGGAAGAGGTTGGTCAAAATACGCTGGTCGAGGTATAGATTTGGTCTGATTTGGATTTGGAGTGAAACGATTATTGTTTTGTAAAGCAGTGTACTGATTTTGCCGTTGGTTGACGTTATTGGGTCCTCGGACAAGGACATTGTTTTTTGAAACAATCGAATTATTTCCTGGAGTAAAAGTATTTGGTCTTGAAGCGAATGAGTCGTTATTTTGGTTGAAAGTAGTTGAATTTGGACTAGGCTGGGACGAATAATAGGGTCTTATTTGTCTAGCATTGGCGCTGGGGGGCGTATATCTCATATAGTATGAGTTTTGCTCCTTTATGCAAAAATTAAATGCTTCTGGAAGAGTGCTTGGTCTCATGGCTCGGATAGTTGAACCTAGTGGTTCTCTTAAACCAATAAGAAACGTATTCAAACACATTTCCGAGTAAAGAGTACTTTTAGCTAAAACCACATTTGAGTCCTGTTCATGTATATGCAGATGATTATTATGGGTTGATAATATTTCCATTATCTTTGAATAAAATCTTTCTATACCTTCATTGAACTGCTGAAGGTTATGAAGATCTCTAAGAAGCGAAGATTCATTTCTTTTATCAGAATAGTGTAGTATGAGGTTCGATTTTATTTGGATCCAATCTAACGGTGTTCCAAACATATTAAGGACCTCATTTGCTTGACCCGTTATTTTGTTGCGTATAGCTCTTAATATAATACGAGCATACGGGGTATTGTTAACTGTAACCATCAGGCTTAAAATCTCCTTAACGTTAGTTATGAATTCGTAGAGTAATCTTCGATTGCCATCAAATTGAGGAACGTCTTTTATTACATCCGGTATTTTTAGTGTATTAAGAATGTTATTAATCTCGCTTAAGTTTACATTATTTGATTCGTTGGCTACGTTGCCTGTATCGTTATTTAAATTAATTTTAGAAAACGTTCCTAAATTACAGTTTAAATTACCGTTACCTACAGCTCCGTTTGCATCGGGGCTGCTTAAACCCATACTACCATTATAAATACCTCCTAAATCTACGCCAGAAAATCCGTTATTAATACAGTTCTTATTTTCCATATTTGGTACGAAATTATACAAATCCGCGTCACTATCACTATTTCGTATACAATAAGGCCTATACCTATATGATCTTTTTTTCGTTTTACTTTTATTCAGCATATAATCAAAATTATTTTAAGGAGAGGGAAGCAAGGATTGAGCTACTAAGCAATACGACTTCACGACTTACATGTGATTGATTCCGATCAATGAGGAATCCAGTTATAGACGCCGCTGGTTCCGTTGGTCAATTGCAGGTGGTTCTGTCCTGGGTCACGTGATGTGTGCCCTGGTCCTTCTTGCATAAGTTCACTTTTCACCAATTTTCCTTTGATGAGAGGTTCACGTACAGTTAATCAATTCACCATCAAAGTAATTTAATCGATGCAATATTCACTTGCATCAGAAAGTTCCAATATGCATTTGATACAATTTCTGCACAGATCAATTACAGTTAATCATAACGTTATTTATGCGATCGAATCACTTTTATTGATTACAGAAAACGCGACCTCCGAATTTTATGCAAGGCTTCGACTGCGCCAGTTATGGGTAATTTATTTACACAAACACAATCCTTTTTATTTTGTTAACAAATTTATTTTATTTTTATTGTATTAGTTAAATGATATACCAATTAAAGAAATTTGCATGTGTCAGCATTGACCGCAAGAAATCAACTGAACTTGAAAATAGACTACTTAACCGTTCTTCTTAAAAAGAGAGTTAGGCTTGATCATTGCTTGTTGTCAAGCATTAGGTGTAATGTTATATGTAATGTTTCGTTAAGTATTTATGTTGCTAAGCAGTCTATGTGATCTTATGTATAATAGTTACGGTATATAATAGGTATATGTTTTTATGTGGATGTTTTCACAGGGTGTGTATAGTTTTATTTAGAATAATAATTATAATAATAATAATAATAATAATGATAATAATAATATAAATAATAATGATGTTGTAATAATATTAATAAAGGGTACGTTATGCGTACATAACTCGCGCTTAGTATAAAGGTTTTGTTCTTTGTAGACGGCGTAGTAAATTTCTTTCATCCAAAACTTGGAGGATTGTAATACTCACATAACTTTCTTTCTTTCTCGCGTATTTTTTTATTTCATCTTCGATTATTTTAATGCCGAGATGTCTGTGGATATAGCTATTTCTGATATACCATGGCGCATTAACAATTCCTATTAGCACTTTATTTTCAAAAGTTTGGAAAATTTTATTGTTACTTATTTTGGTACAACCCCAGAGTTACATACCATATGACCATACTGGCTTTAGCACTTGCTTATATAAAAGCAGTTTGTTCTCTATATTAAGCTTGGAATACGAGTATTTTCCAAGTAACCAATACATTTCTCTATATTTATTATCTAGTTCTTTGTGCTTTTTCTTTACGTGCGCTTTCCATTTCAGCTCTGCACCAAGTGCCATTCCAAGATACTTAGCCTCGTTTGCAAACGGAATTTGAACCGAGTTTAAAAAGATGTGCAAATTATTTATTTTCTTATAAGTAAAATTTACATGAACAGATTTGGTCTCGTTGAGTTCGATTCGCCAAACCTTTGTCTATTCATTTACTCCATCCAAGGCTTCTTGCAGTTTTTCTGTATTATCTTCGACCGTTTTACCTTCTGCCAAGATAGCAGTGTCGTCAGCAAATGTAGCTAGCTCAGTGCCTTCTGCTTGCGGTATATCACGAGTATATCTGTGGCAAAAAGGAATAACAGCATAAGTGCCTTTGCACATTCCAAAAAACGTATTCAAAGATGTCTTTATCGTCTCATTTCCCTGCCCCTAATTTAGTGACTGCTTCAGATAATGAATTCCAGACATATCGAGGCAATGTTTCAGCGTTATAGTTTCGGCTTTCCTGAGAAAATATTATATAAAAAATGTTAAAAATAAAAAGTATTTCAATAACGGCATAATTATACTTATGTAGTTATGCCTTGTTGCCACAGATATAATAGATATATAATTGGACCAAGAACGCTTTCTTGCGGCACCCCAGCCATTATTTCCTTAAAATCTGAATATTCGTTTCCGCATTTGACGAGGAATACTCTATTGGTAAGGTAGTTCTTCCAAATATTTTATAGGTGCCCTGGCAGAATTTGTCATAATTTAAACTTTAAGCCTTCATGCCAGACCTTGTCAAAGGCTTGAGAAACGTCAAAGAATACGGTTGAACAAATCCTTTTTTCTTCAAGAAATTTTTCGATTACATGTGTTATTCTATGCACTTGTTCAGCTATAGAATGCTTACTTCTGAATCCGAATTCGTGATCCGGAATGAGACGCCTTTCTTCTATTACCGTTGTATTCGCCTAAACAATATTCTCTGGAATACTTTGGATATAATTGGGAGAAGCGAAATCGGAGGTTTCTTCATTCGGCGGTTTTCCGGGCTTAAGGACCATTATGACTTCGGCGACTTTCCATTGACTGGGAACATATTCTAGTCTAAGAGCTTTTCTTGGTAGTGCTTTAAGAACCTCTTCCGTGATTAGGCCGTGTCCAGGAGCCTTCTTAGGTTTAAGTTTCTTTATTTCTTCCTTAAGTTCGGTTAGTGTTGCATTTCTTATTGCACTATTGGCTATATACGACGTATTTATATTTTCAATAATGAATAAGAGCTTGTCCATCAAACGGTTTAAAAGTTTCTTCCAAGCAGGTGGCCAAAACTTGCGCTTTCTCTTTATCATGCCTGGCCCATTCGTCTTGATTTTTCCTAATTGGTGCGGCTTGAATTTGAGGTTTTTTAATACCTTTTATAGCCTTCTAAAGCAAGTAACTAGAATCCTTTTCTGCCGTTAAACTTTCTACGTAAGTTTGTATTTCAGCATTCTTAAGGTCTTTAATAGATCTTTTTAGTGAGTTGCACACACGGCTAAGATGTGCTTTATGTTGCGGAGCGCGAGTTTGTTGCCATTTTTTGCGCGCTATTCTCTTTTCCTTAATCATCTCTATTATTTAGTGTGGATAAGTTTGAATGTAACTAACCGACGCGACGTTTTCTTTGGCTTGGGAGTATTCTTCCACGCAGCACCCTGTAAGATTTCGACGAAGCGGTCAACTTCAACTTCAGTTCATATGGCGTTTTAAGTGATACGCTCAGCTCAATATTTGCTTCAATGTCTTTTTTTAAGCCATCCCAATTAGTTTTCGCGCTGGTTAATCTGGCCGGTCCTACTTTTTAATCAGAGCTTCACTTATCGTCATAATGATTGGAGAATGATCAGAGGAGATCTCAAAGCTTTTTTCAACTTTTATGTAGTTCCCAGATATTTCTTTAACAACAAAAAATCTATCAGATCTGGTATCTTATTTCTATCAGTCGGCCAATATGTTGGTTTACCCGTCGAGTGAAAATCACAACTGTATTGCATACCCGGATAATAAAGCTTTTCACTATAACTTTTTTTTTTGGGAGAGGCGTACCTTGAACGCCAGAAGGGGTGTTTTGCATTGAAATCGCCACCAATAATAAAATTTAGTTTAAGTAAGTTGAAGATGTTTGTGAAATCGCTTTCTTCAAGTTTACATTGCAATGGACAATACATATTTTGTATTATTTTTTTTTGGATAGGAAATACTAGACTGAAGCACTCAGACGCAACTGGTCCATTGTACTACCAGAGAGCAAATGGACAATACATAGACGAAAAGTTAAAGCCAAAATGTCTATTTCTAACGCGTACCGTGCTTAGTTGCATTGCTTCTAGTTCAGTCTATATTTTTGCTGAGTGTTCGATAGATTCTTTTATAAATAAAGATGATCCGCCTGTGGCTCTTTCCGGTGGGTGGAAGGCGTGATACACGCTATATCTCCTTATCTTAACATTCGATTGTTTTGTCAGATGAGTTTCACAGACCAAGCAGATATCAATATCTTTTTCTCGTATAAATATTTCGAACTCGTCGAGTCTTCGTATGAGCCCGTTGGCGTTCCAAGTAAGAATTTTAAGCGTCTCTTTCATATTCTGGTTGAAGTCCGCCTGTTGTGCATGTTGTTTTCTAGTGCAACTATTCTCTTGAAAATTAGTTTGATTGTTTTGCATCTCTGTTCAAGTTTCACAAGAATTAGGGAGAAAACATGGGATACAGGATATTGTGAGGTACGAGGTACCTTTATCACCGTTTCCCAATGTCGCAACTTGAGCAGGAGTCTTTACGTTAAAGTTTGGATGGTCTTTGCTTTGATCTCCCGTGAGTTGTCGGTCATGCACTTGCCATTAACTGTCATCGCCGCTTGAGCATAAGGTTGCGCGCCAATATTCAAAGATTTTGCTCCTGTCACCTTTTCTCTACTACGTTTGGATTTTTCTTCATTACCCGAACTTATGTCATTATTGACGGATTTCCTATCTTTCGTTGCTTGTTTCGTAGCTATTTTGGGTCTGTTCTCAATTTCTTTCGGATTCGGGCGCATGGAATTTTTAAGCGTATCGCGCCTTTTTTGGAGCTCTTTTACCACTTCGCAACCTCGACAGTTCGCAGGATGTTTTCCTTTGAAATTTATACAAGTAGCTGGGGTGATATTCCTCCGAGCGATGTTTACCTGCGCATTTCACACATCGCGATTCTTTCTGGCAGTAAGTCTGCGTATGATTGAAGCCTTGACAGCGCTTACACTGTGAGATCGATCTGGAGCTCTTACTCTTTAAAATAGTGTTAATGCCAATATTACATCTTTATTTTCGTTTTTATCAAAATTTAGCATGAAAAGTGGAAGTATTTTCATGTATGTGGAAGTTAAGAAAGAGCTGGTTTCCATGCATAGAAAGCTTATTAATTATTGACAAGTTGAAACCGTCGTTGTAGTATTGCCTAAGCTCTGGTTCTATTTTGTACCGATCTGGCCAGCCTGTTTAAGCAATATTCTGCCACTAGAGTTAGTATTTTGTCATTTTTCTAACTGGCAGCTATCATTTCTAGCTTTGATTGGAACTTTAAATTATGTGATTAATAAAAGTTTGGGTTTCTTTAGCTAAAACAAGGTTTTCATTGTCTTGCAGGGGATGTCGTGAAAGTGCATCCGTAGCAACCAAAAACTTTCCAGCAGTGTAATCGATTTCATAAGCGAATTTCATCATCCTCATTCTATACCTTTGCAAACGAGGCGTTAAATCATCCGAATGCTTAGTAGAACAGATCGGCACTAAGGGCTTATGATCCTGTTACAGCCACCCTGGGAAAAAATTATTTTAACTAATTTATGGCAAAGATAAATAAGTTCATGAACTTTCCTCGAATAGTCAGCTGTGAATGATGTGTTGTTGTTGCTGCTGTGTCAGCTGTGTAGCTGAGGTCAACGACCCTTGGTGTTTCAATGTCAACAGATTGCCGTTGGAAGAGGCGAATCGTTGTGCATGTCCATCCCTGGAGCTCTTGGTTAATCAGGCACATCAACCTGGATGATTGAGGGCAAATCCTCCCCATAAACTTACGGCAACAATTGAGTGTCCTCCTAGATCGCCGTCCGTCGGTTGTCCTCGATTCCTTGCCAGTGCTCCTGAGGCTAAACTGCTGCGAGGTAGGGAGGTATGGGTAGCGGAATACCTCAGGAGTGGGTCACATGAAAATTAAATACAAAATTAGCGATAAATAATAGAAAAGAAGAAAATAAAAATCCTATTTACCTCAAACGAAATTCTTTTTTGTTTGTCTGCCAGTTTTTTTTTTTTTTTTGACAGCCGTCAGCTGTCACTGGATGGACACCATCATTGTTTAGACCAGTTATAAACTGTCCTAAGCCCATGCACAAACCAACTGCTTAAAATGGGGTATGAAAGGGATGTTGGTAGTTTTTTTTATTTTTTGACTTTTCTAGTAGCGGCTAAATTCAAAAATCAGACCATGGTAAATCCGTATGGCTAGAGGGATTCTCGGTCAACGTTGCGGGCCTGGTAAAGAGCCATAGAAAAGAACGAAATTCTTCAGTCAGTGGTGAAAGGCATTGCATGCCTCCATATATTTGAATCCAATTTTTATCTATTTAAGTGCAGTGAAGTCTAAATATAAGGACCTTCAGTGAAGAAGGCGGTGAAGAAAAAGTAAAAGGACAGAATAGTTTTTTCTTGATTTTTTGGTATAGTGCCCCACCACAGAAGGAGGACAAGAAAAAAAGTAATTTTAATCAAACAAATCTGTTTTAAGGGGTGAGTGATGTGCTTTTCAGTGATTATTCCATTTTTTTTATATGCATCCTTGATTAGGCTCCGCAATAATTCAACAAGGCGGTCGTTGACTCTTGAGCCCAAGTCGTGGCCGCCGATAACTTTTTTTTAAACATTTTTTTGGAATATTTTAAAAAATACCAACGTACGCATGTACTTATATGCGTACCATAAGTGATTTCTTTTTAAATCATAGATTATTTTGACACTGACAGCTGTTTCCCAGTATCATACCTCCGCGGAACGAAATGAGTCGCTCTACGCTTGAACAACATTGGGAAATATTGAAAACTTATTTCCAAAGTGAGTGCTGTGTAGCACAAACAGTGCGTTTTTTGAAAATAAATGAAGCACCCACCGCGCCTGCTGTACGCAAGTTTGTGCAAAAAGTTCGTGAGACTGGTATGCTAGTGGACAACACTCATGGTCCCCGTCATCGTACGGTGCGCACAGACGAGAATGTGGCTGCTGCAGCCGAGAGTGTGAGACTCAATTCACGAACATCAGCTCGTCATCGATCTCAACAGCTCAACATTTCACGCACTAGCCTGAGGAGAATTCTGTACAAAGATCTGGGATTATTCGCTTACAAGGTCCAATTGATTCAGCAATTGAAAGCGCACGACCATCCGCTTCGTTATATTCGCAGTTTGGGCCTTAGAGCAGCTTGAATTGGACGACGCTTTTGGGTGAAAAATCATCTTTTCTGACGAGGCACATTTTCATCTCGGTGGCTACGTTGACAAACAAAATTGCCGCATCTGGGGCTCGGAAAACCCGCACGTTATTGTCGAGAAGCCAATGCATCCACAGAGAGTGACAGTTTGGTGCGGATTGTGGAGTGGTGGCATCATTGGACCATTTTTCTTCGAAAATGAGGCTGGGAACAACGTTTCGGTCAACGGTGGGCGTTACAGAGCCATGTTAACGAGTTTTTTTTCTACTGAAATTGAAGACATGGATAAGGACGACCTCTGGTTCATGCAGGATGGCGCGCCATGCCACACAGCCCATGCCACAATCGGTCTTTTGCGCACCAAATTTGTGGGGAACCGTGAAGGACCGATGTTATGCCAACAATCCGAAAACGATTCAAGCACTTAAGGCCAATATCATCCAAGCAATCCGTGAGCAACAGCCCGAAACCATCAACAAGGTCTTGGAAAATTGTAGTGATAGAATGCGCTACTGCGAGGCCACTCGAGGCAGCCACTTGAACGACGTTGTATTCCGTAATCAATGGGAATGTTTTCTCTTACTAATAAAGCCATAATAAATGGAAAAAAATTTCATTTTGTTCATTTTATTGCATTTTTCAAAAGAAACTTGTAGTTGGCCCACCCTGTACATAAAAAACAAATATAATAAATTGACCTGTACTCCGAAGTGGGAGCTCATAAGGAATAGAAAATCGACTACGCCTGAGAAGCCCCACCCGAAGAAGGGGTCCATCGATCGGGATGGTCAAAGTGCCTCTCATATACAGATATACCTATATTATAAGATAAATGTGCCAATAACCGTACTTAGATACTTCGTGTTTAAGGAGGCGTTAAATTTGTAACAAAAAGTACTTTAAAAGTTTTTTACATCGTTGGTTATATACATAAATATCATTCAATGCCGCTATATAAATATATATAATTTTTTTTTTTTTTGTTCATTATTAATTTTTATGTTAGTGGGGTGAATTAAGTGTATAGGTTTTGTTTCCCCCGTCCGTTTCGTGCTTGCGACTAAATTTGAAGAAGTGTAGTGGATACATATAAAGAGCTCTCTCTAGGTAGGAAAACGGCTTAAATTAAGTAGAGTAAAGGAAAAAAAATGATTTACCTGAAGTATAGTTCGTGGTGGAAGTTTTCGTTTATTTTTTTTATGTTATCCCTCACCTTTTTCTTTAAATTTATCCTTTTCTTTTTTGCTAATGAAAATTAAAGAAAATAAATTGTGAATATTTTGGCTATGAACTGTGTGTGTTTTAATTACTTGAAGCCCATATGAGCTTGATGGTTGTTTAAGGCAAAATTTTCAGTAGGTGCGGTAGCGTGACTAAAACCATTTCAGCGATGGTGGAGTGACCTGGCAGCAGCATTAGTCCTTTGGGAAGTCCTATGGCAGTCCTATGACCGCAGGACTTTATGGTCGGGAGCGCAAAGGCCAACGCTGCCACATCATCTGCAGCGCCCTCAGTGTGGTGAACGTCCGTCCACTAAGTGGTAAAAAAAATAAGTAAGTAAATTTTTGGCATGATTTATGTTTTTGTAGAAGGTTTAGTCGTGCTACGGGGGGAAAGAATTACGCCATTTCCGGCGAGCTTCAGCTGAGCAAATAGCAAGCATGCCACGTCTCTCGTAGCAGACACTCTTTCCCTTTCCATTGCATCCCATCCTTAAGTCCCATCCACATCCTTGTTTGCTATCTTTTTTCAAATCCTAACTCCCATGACCTCCCTCAAGCCTATTACAATCACCCACATGCAATGGCTGCAATGAGTTTGCGTTTCGATCATAGTAGTATCTTTGTCTTTCTTTTTTACTTTCTATCTTTTTCTGAATTTCCGCTTTATTCACGTTGTTTCTGACCAATACTGAATCCAACACTGGTAATTTAGTTTTTATCAGTCTGCCAAAAAATAACTCAGATGGAGTAGTGCGCATGCTGGCCACAGGCGTAGTGTTATATTCTAACAAATGATATTGAAATTTATCAACCTGATTTGCTTCAAAACATCTTTTTAAAATATTTTTTGCTATTCCCACTCCTTTTTTCGCTAACCCATTACTCTGAGGATATCGAGGGCTTGAAAATTTGAGTTTAATATAACATTCAATTGCAAACCGATCAAACTCAGGCGATCCGAAAGGACTGTTATCGCATTTAGGTGTTGTTGGATAACCGATTATGTTAAACACATTTGTCAACACAGATATTATGTATATGATTCAATATAAAAATTGTAATTTTCTTTCGATAAACAAACATTCTTTACTACTGAGTGAATGATACCCGATAGCCCTTCCAGTTCATTTGCTTGGCAATAGGGCTCTTGATAGGTAATCCGCCACAAGCATTTCCTTACCTGTCTTATAAACCACTTTCAAATTAGGATATTTTAGCAGCGACATGAACATTCTCTGTAGTGGCATAGTTATATCATCAATATCCCGTTTGACCAATGACTCCAATGGCTTATGGTCACTTTCAACCATAAATTCACGACCATACAAATAATAATGAAAACGATTACACGCAAAAACGATGGCCAGGAGTTCTTTCTCAATTTGAGCCACTTTTGCACATTTTTACTCAAAGTTCGCGATGCGAATGCTATACGAAGTCCATTTTGAGCAATTACACAACCCAATCCATCTTTCGATGCATCGGTTTGTACAATAACTGGCTGTTTCGGATCATAAACGGCCAGCACCGGTTTCGAGATTATTATGCTTAACAAGTTCTGTAATTCCTTCTCATGCTCCTGTGTCCAGTTAAATTGCACGTCATTCTTTGTCAAATCGCGTAAATTTGCTGATTGCTTCGACAAATTCGAAATGAACTTAGCCAAATACTTAAACAGCCCTAATAATCTAAGTACATTATTTTTCTTGTCTGGCTTCTTCAATTTAAGAATTGCATCCCGATATTTACTATCTGATTTAATCTGACCTTCCGATCAAATGTGTCCCATAAACTTGACCTCCTTTAGCGATATTGAATCGTTTCCGGGTTAGATCTAATATTATTTAATCGCGCACGGCAAAGAACAGGAGATAAAATTCGATCATGTTCCTCTTCGCCACTTGCAACAATTGCCAAATCATCAAAGTAAACTAAAACTCCCATCACTCACATCTCAGGAGCGCAATTAATACCGAATGGAACACGATTAAATTTAAATCGGCCAAACGGAATCATGAACGTAGTTAATTCCAAACTGTCCCGATCCAATTCCATGTGCCAAAATCCACTACTCAAATCAAGTACGGAAAGTACTCTTTTATTTGTTAATTTTGTTATGAAATCCTCATTAGTAGGAATCAAGAAGTGCTCCCGTTTAATGCACGCATTAAGTGGTTTTGGATCAAGGAAAATTCGGAATTTTCGTCTGGGTTTCTCAACAATTTGTAAGTTATTTAGGCAATCCGTTGGGTATTCCACGGGGGAAATGATTCCCTCCTGTACCATGTTATTGATTTCCAATTTCAACTTTTTAACTATTGAATCAGGTATCTGCTTTTTATAATGCAAAACTGGTCGTGAATTTTCTTACAAATGAATCTTAAACTGTCCGGGAAATTTACCAAGTCCATTAAACACATCTCGGTTTTTTGCCACGAAACTTTCCTTCGCATGTGGCAAACATGCAATACTACTAACATCTGAGCGCTTAATCAATCCGAAGCTAATGCTGTCTTTAAGTCCAAGTATTAGTTCAAATCGATCATCAACAACGAGAAATTCAGCAAGTTTTTCATTTTTCGAATTCAAATCCGTGCATTTTAATTTTACTGTACCAAAAATGTTTATTTTATTACTGCTTTAATCGAAAACAGGAAAGTTATTTTCCTCATTGTTCATTTCCTCATTGTTCATTAATGTTCCTAATCAGTTTTAATGGAACACAATTGACATCTGATCCTGTGTCGATTTTGAAAATTACTATTTCACTTCCTATTTAATATGCCTTGGTCCACCTCTGATATATTCCGATTGAATTTGTTCTACAAAAGCAATTAAATTTATGCGTGTTATCTAATGAGCTAATTTTCCTATCTTTTGTAGGGTAGGGTGGGGCAGATTCAACACTTTTTTTGGTAGATTTGAAATAACTTCTTTCGCAAATAAATATTTGAATAATTTTTTTTTTATTGAAAGCTATGATTATTTAACTACAAAAATGCATAATTTCTTAAAAGTTAACTTCACCCTGATAATTTTAAAAAATAAAAAAGTTAAACTGCCTTAAAAAGGCGAATCTGCCCCATGGTGGGGCACAATCGTCATCCGGGTGGGGCACTTTCGACATGAATTTAGGTGACGCAATGTATAAAGAATCAATTAGTCAAACATTTTATATGTTATATATTTTATATGTTATATTATATTCTGCCCTTCGGGTAGGGGTTAGAATATACCCGAGGTAGGCATGCCTGTCGTAAGAGGCGACTAAAATCCACCCTCCGTATACCGAGTATGGCGTATACAAAAAACATGCAATGAACAAAACAAAAGATTTAAATACCCCAGGTGGCAGTCCAGGTAAACTGGAAAATCCACCCTCTTCGGAGGTCGGCTCTACGGATTCTGGGGAGAGCCATTTATTGCACCTTATAAATCCCTTCTCAAAAAGTAGAAGGGTATCTCGATCTCCACCAACAAGATCGAACGTCTCCGGAAAAAGAAGTCCGCCGGAAGCGCAAACGCGTGAAAAACGGGACTCAGCGAAATCTAAAAGCATTGAGGAGGAAAACGACGTACTCCGTACCAAGCTTAGCGAAATGGAGCTACTCTATCGTGAGCTCAAGAAAGAGGTAGATTTACTCAGGCAAGAAAATAATGCCCTAAAAAACACGTACCTACAAAAAGAAAATACAGTTAGCTCACATCGCTCACCTAGTCGCGAATACCAGACGGATGAAGAAGAGCTAACACGCGAAACGAATTGGGTCGAAAAGAAACGACCAAGCAAAAAACGAAAAGCTGGTTCCTCACCGGAAGTCGAGCCACAAAAAGATGAAAAGCGCAAGGAGATGCAAGAAAAGCAACAACAACCAAAATTACGTCCTCCGCCACCGATAAACGTCGTTGGAATTACGGACTATAATAAGTTGCATTGCCTCCTTAAAGGAACTCTGGCTTCGAAGTTTAAGGTGACATCTCTGCGAAACAATACGTGGAAAATCAATGTCGATGATGCCGACGGTTACCGATCAGTATCTAAAAAATTGAATGCCGAAAAGATTCAGTGGTATACTTATGAAAATAAGTTAGAAAGACCACTGCGTGTTGTAGCAAGGGGACTCCACCCCTCGTGCACTAAAGAAGATGTAATGCACGACCTTCAAGACAAAGGCTTTAAAATTCTTGATGCCGTCAATATTATCAAGAAGGAGAAACAACAGTCAGAGGGAGATCATGAAAAATTGGTAAAGCGCGGTCTTCCACTATTCATGCTTAGTTTTGATAAAGACGAAAATAAAGATATTATATATGGTATCAAGACTATTCTAAACATCGTGGTCAAAATCGAACCCATGCGTAAGACCTCCAGATCGATCCCGCAGTGTAAGCGCTGTCAAGGCTTCAACCACACGCAGACTTACTGCCAGAAAGAGCCGCGGTGCGTCAAATGCGCAGGTAAACATCTCTCGGAAGAGTGTCACCTAAACAAGCAAACCCCAGCCACTTGTATAAATTGCAAAGGAAAACATCCTGCGAACTATCGAGGTTGCGAAGTGGCGAAAGAGCTTCAAAAACGCCGCGATACGCTAAAAAATTCGATGCGTCCGAATATGAAACCAATCAAGAACAGACCCAAAATAGCTACGAAAAAAGCAGCGAAAGATAGAAAGTCCGTCAATATTAACTTAAGATCGGTTAATGATAAAAAATCCGAAAGTAATAGAGATAAGGTAACAGAAGCAAAATCTCCGAATATTGGCGTGCAGTCTTATGCTCAAGCGGCGAAGACAGTTAAGGGTACGTACACGACCGACAACTCACGGGAGATCAAAGCAAGAAACCGTCCAAACTTTAATGTAAAAACTCCTTCTCAAGTTGCGACATTGAAAAATAGTGATAGAGGTAGTTCAGAAGATCATGTATCCAATGTTTTTTCCTTAATTCTTGCGAAACTTGAAGAGCAATGCAAAACAAATAAACTAATTTTCGAGAGACTAGTTGCACTAGAAAACAACATTCATAACACGCGCACTTCAACCAGAATATGAAAGAAACGCTTAAAATTCTTACTTGGAACGCTAACGGGCTCATACAAAGACTCGACGAGTTAGAAATATTTATGCGAGAGAAAGATATTGATATATGCTTGGTCTGTGAAACTCATCTGAAAAAGCAATCGAATATTAAGATAAGGGGATATAGCGGATATCACGCCTTTCACCCATCGGAAAGAGCCAGAGGCGGATCATCTTTGTTTATAAAAGAAAATATCGAACACTCAGCAGAAATAAAAATTGAATTAGAAGCAATGCAAGTAAGCACGGTACGCGTTAGAAATAGACATTTTGCCTTCAACATTTCGTCTATGTATTGTCCACTGCGATGTAAACTTGAAGAAAGTGATTTCACAAACATCTTCAACTTCCTTAAACCAAATTTTATTATTGGTGGTGACTTCAACGCGAAACACCCCTTCTGGGGCTCAAGATACGCCTCTCAGAAAGGTAGAAAGCTTTATAATGCGGGTATGCAATTCAGTTGTGATTTTTACTCGACGGGTAAACCAACATATTGGCCAACTGATAGAAATAAGATACCAGATCTGATTGATTTCTTTGTTGTTAAAGGACTATCTAGCAACTGCATAAAAGTTGAAGAAAGCTTTGATCTCTCCTCTGATCATTCTCCAATCATTATGACGATAAGCGAAGCTTTGATTAAAAAAGTAGGACCGGCCAGATTAACTGGCGCGAAAACTAATTGGGACGGCTTTAAAAAAGATATTGAAGCAAATATTGAGCTGAGCGTATCACTTAAAACGCCCTATGAACTTGAAGTTGAAGTAGATCGCTTCGTCGAAATCGTACAGAATGCCGCGTGGAAGAATACTCCCAAACTAAAGAGAACCCCGGCCAGTTACATTAAAATTTATCCGCAGGAAATAAAAGAGATGATTAAGGAGAAGAGAAAAGCGCGTAAAAGATGGCAACAAACTCGGGCTCCGCAACATAAAGCACATCTTAACCGTTTGTGCAACTCACTAAAACGATCTATTAAAGACCTTAAGAATAATGAAATACAAACTTACCTAGAAAGCTTAACGGCAGAAAAAGATTCTAACTATTCGCTTTGGAAGGCTATAAAAGGTATTAAAAAACCTCAAATTCAAGCCGCGCCAATTAGGAAAAATCAAGACGAATGGGCCAGGCATGATAAAGAGAAAGCGCAAGTTTTCGCCGCCCACCTGGAAGAAACTTTCAAACCGTTTGATGGACAAGCACTTATTGAAAATATAAATACGTCGTATATAGACAATAGCGTAATAAGAAATGCAACGCTTACCGAACTTAAGGAAGAAATAAAGAAACTTAAACCTAAGAAAGCTCCTGGATACGACCTAATTACGGGAGAGGTTCTTAAAGCACTACCAAGAAAAGCTCTAATTAAGCTTCTGTTCATTATAAACGCCGCGATTAGACTAGAATATGTTCCTAGTCAATGGAAAGTCGCCGAAGTTATAATGGTCCTTAAGCCTGGAAAACCGCCGAATGAAAAAACCTCTTATAGACCGATTTCGCTTCTTCCAATTATATCCAAAGTGTTCGAGAAAATATTGGTTAGGCGAATACAGCCGGTTATAGAAGAAGGGCATCTCATCCCAGATCATCAATTCGGATTTAGAAGTAAGCATTCTACAGTTGAACAAGTACATCGAATAACACATGTAATCGAAAAATCACTTGAAGAAAAAAAGATTTGTTCAAGCGTATTCCTTGACGTTTCTCAAGCCTTTGACAAGGTCTGGCACGAAGGCTTAAAGTTTAAATTACGACAAGTTCTGCCAGAGCACCTATATAATATTTTGAAGAACTACCTTACGAATAGGCTATTCCGCGTCAAATGTGGAAACGAATATTCAGATTTTAAGGAAATAATGGCTGGGGTGCCGCAAGGAAGCGTTCTTGGTCCAGTCTTATATCTATTATACACTCGTGATATACCGCAAGTAGAAGGCACTGAGCTAGCTACATTTGCCGACGACACTGCTATCTTGACAGTAGGTAAAACGGTCGAAGATACTACAGAAAAACTGCAAGAAGCTTTGAATAGAGTAAATGAATGGACAAAGATTTGGCGAATCGCACTCAACGAGACCAAATCTGTTCATGTAAATTTTACTTATAAAAAAATAAATAATTTGCCGATCTTTTCAAACTCGGTTCAAATCCCGTTTGCTAACGAGGCTAAGTATCTTGGAATGACACTTGATACAAAGCTGAAATGGAAAACGCACGTTAAGAAAAAACGCAAAGAACTAGATAACAAATATCGAGAAATGTATTGGTTACTTGGAAAATATTCCAAGCTTAATATATATAACAAACTGCTTTTATATAAGCAAGTGCTAAAGCCTGTATGGACATATGGTATACAACTCTGGGGTTGTACCAAAATAAGTAATATTCAAATTTTACAAACTTTTGAAAACAAAGTGCTAAGAGGTATTGTAAATGCGCCATGGTATATCAGAAATAGCGATATCCACAGAGATCTTGGCATTAAAACAATCGAAGACGAAATTCAAACCTACGCGAGAAAGCATAGAAGTCGACTAGAAACTCACGTAAATATTACAGTCCTCCAACTTTTGGAAGAAAGAAATTTACTGCGCCGTCTACAAAGAACCAAACCTTTAGACCTAGCGCGATAAGTAACTGCGTCTAAACTGCGGAGCTGGCAGGAACTTCCAATGGGAAGGTACCTGCAAAACGTCATTATTTCGCGAAACGAAAACTACTTGATAAGTCGAATACTTAGTTGTAGTAAAAATAAAAACAAGTCTGTTTTGAAGGGAGGTTTTTTAGTGGGTAAGAATCCCACACTACTATGAGCACGCGCTGTCGATCCTCATAGTGTCTTGTTGAAGATTTTCACCTACCCTCGGAAAAAAAAAAAAAAAAAAAAAAAAAAAAATATATTATAAGTAGGAACGTGCTGTTTTTATTTGAATAGTTAAACAAATCTTAAATCTATAAACATAAAAATTAAATGAGATCAGAAATTAATTTTTAAACTAAAATTAAATTTAAAATCACATTCGAGTTTTAAGATCACAAAGAAAAAAAAATAGTTAAGTAAAAGATAAATCTAAAATAAAAGGATGTGTTAAAAAAAAATCATTCCACGTTATATCGATTCATATCAACGTCCTTAAAAAAGATAAGGTTTGAATATCTTGACGATCCAGCTGGGTGTTCTGGCAATGGTAGCTTTAACTCAATGTCACTTCTCAACACTAAAGACACATCCTCAAAAAGAGGTTTAAAAAACTGCCAATTGTTTGATTTTTTCCGGAAAAAATTAGCAGTCAAAAGAAATTCGGTTGAATTCTCAAATTTGGTTATCTGACCAACATAATATTTTGGAGTTCGGGCGTCAAATTTCACCAAAATATAGTCACCAATGTTGAGTTTATCCTCGGGTTTCAGTCTATAGTCACTTGCGTTTGATACTTCTAAATCAAAGTCCTCATCATCATCTTCCACATATGGCCCAACAGACTTATCTGAATCTGCAACGCTGAACGTATCTGAATCACTTGAATCATCTAGTTCAGTTCTTTTATTAATTTTCTTTTGGATTTTGTTGCTTTTATTCGCCTTACAGCTTTTTTTGTCCTCTTGTTTGCGCTTTAGTTCAGTGATTCTGTTCTTTTCAGGTGTCTCAGTATAAATTCTTGATTTACCTTTATTTATTCGATTTATGCATTTCGGTGGAGGGATTTTTGGAACCGGTCTCATCTCATCAGGAGTAATTTGACTCTCTTTCTGATTAGGAGCTGATTTATTTTGATCTTCAGAGAGAGTTGATGCTATATATTCCGAGCTTTGTATAATTAGGCTATTAAACGGGAATATACCTGTGGCTTTAAATCCCTTTTCAATATTTTCAGGACAAAAAGCTCTTTGAAATGGAACTTTTGTCAGTCGAGCGATATCATAAATTGTTATTTGTTTTCCTGGGTTATTGATTTGAAACTCACTAAAAAATGTCTTGCAATAACTTTTAAAAGGACTGAATATAGACACATCCAGTGGCTGCAGCTTATGAGAGCCATGAGGTGGAAAAGACAATAGCTCAATCCCATTTTCTCGACAAAAATCAATACCCTCCAGCCCATAGTACGATGAATGGTTATTCAAAATAATAAGAATGGGGCTTTCTTTGCTGCAATTGGTAGAGTTCTGAATGTGTTTAAGCACATGAATAAACAGTTCTCCGACTATCCAACCATTTTTGCTCAAAAGACCAATGCAGTTGGTTGGCTCGTCATTAATGAACTCATCTTTAAATCGTATCCTCGGGAATACATACACTGGAGGAAGAGCCCATCCGGAGGCATTGACAATTCCTACAACAGTTACAAGCGTTCCCCTTTCTGCCGAAAACACTTGACTAACCGATTTTTTTCCCTTTTCTGCTATTACCTACAAATTATTTCTAATAAAAACATCATATTACATTTTAAGATTTTACTTCTTACCTTTGGTGATGCTAAAACTGTTGAGATGCCTGCTTCATCTAAGTTAAAAATACTCTGAGAATTATATTTGTGTTTTTCGTATAGTCTTTTCAAGTTTGAAAAGAATTCTTGTACGGAATCTTCATTAAAACCCCTCAATCTAGCTATGCTAATATTTTCTGGTTTACGCAGAGAAATATCTGGATTTCTTTTCAAAAGCCCACGTATCCATTCAATTCCAGTCTCTTTTTCTTTCATCCAGGAACTTGGCACTATAATATTATTTTTGTTTCGTACTTTCGTGCCATTGAATACGTAAAACCAAACGTTTGTGCGGAACACCTTTTAAAACAGTCCACGACCTCACGCTCTTGATGTTTGGAGAATACTTGTTGGGTTGCATATTTCGAGCTATAAACTTCAGTGAGCTGGGAATCACAGGACTCTTTATATGAATTTGGTTTCTTCAACCTCGAAATAAGTGTTGTCCGTTTTAGGCCATACTTCCGAGCAGCCGACGTGGGAGTTTCGAGTTTATTTCTAATTTCTTCGAGAGCCTTCTTAACTATTGTTTCGTCGATATTACATCTATTTGTAGTTTTCTTATAAGAACGAACCATTCTGTAAATTTTTTATAATTTCCACTTTCAGTTTTAAATTTAAACTTAATAAATCCAACATGGGGCACTTTCAACTTTTGCCGAAACTGCCCCATGTGCTTTTGTCGAAAGTGCCCCATCCTTTGCTTTAGTAAACGTTATTGTTTTTCACAAAACTTATAAAAATAATTCAATCAAATGTTATAAATAACTTAAATATATTACAAACCCAAATGTTTGACACTCACAACCAAAGAATTCCCATAAGAAACAATTAAATATCACTTACCTCGTGTACAGGAAAAATTGAAAAAAAATCACTGAACTAGTTAAAAACCGGTCTAACCACCACCACGGTCTAACTGCTGAAGAAGAACTGTCATAGTTTGTATATGATCTGAGAGAACAGCGTGGTACGAGTTGCCATCAAACATTTTATTTAAAAATTAACCGCCTTTCTGTAATAGCGAAAGTCGAAAGTGCCCCATCGTCGAAAGTACCCCACCCTACCCTACCTGTTACATCACTCCAGTAAACACCATCAATGTGTCTTCTTGTGGTGTTGTTATTGCTACCACCGCCACCACCGTTGTTTTTGTTGTAAGCACCTTCCTTTTCCGATGTTGACTTCTTCACCTTGCGGCACATCTTGGCGAAATGACCCGTTTCCCCACACGTTCGGCAGCTGATACCTTTTGCTTTACTTTCGACCATATGCCCGTACTTCTAACCACCACCTCAATTGAAACAAAAGCCACTGATTGCGTTAACAGTTGCGGTATTTGCGGTACTGTGTTCCGTTGCAGTAATGGATATTACGTTTTACGTAGTCGCATCCAAAATTCCTTTGTTCACATCAGCCGCTTCATAAATCTTGCACGTATCAACTACACGTGGCAATAGTTCATCACGTCCATCCAATAATTTCAGTTGAAGCTTTTTGTCGTGTACACCTATAACTATCCGAACACGAAGCATTCTTTGCTCGTATGATGCACCACATTCGCACTTGAATTCACATTTGCTTATTTGTGTGCGCAATTCCGTTTCAAACTCCGTGAGCGATTGCATTTCTTTTTGTACAATCGAATTGAACTTATAGGATTCCATCGCAACGCTCTTTTGTGGCAAACAATGTGTATCAAATGCTGATAATACTTCGTTTAATGTACGCTGTCGTATTTCTCGTTCGACACATGCTGCTTGCTGTTTAACACCATCAACAACCACTGCAGGTATTTGTCGCGCAACTATTGTTCTACTACCAAGTAACGAATCTTCAGAACCATCATTTGGGAAAAGCGAGTTATAAATTCGTCGACCACCCGCTCCAATTGTCCACACAAACAACGCGACTTTTGTTTTCTCATCTTCACGTGTTTGTCCGTGTGGGATCATATACACTTTGAATTCACTTTTCCATAGCGGCCACTGTATTGCGGTTGCTCTGTCATTATGGTGTAACGAAGCGTTACACTTCGCCCCTCATCTGCACCGTCCCCGCGATCATCATTCCGGCGTTGGACGCGCGAACACTGCACATTCACACAATTACCCGAATCCTGCACCAGAGACTCATTGAGCGTCGTTCTACCTACCGACCCCACTGTGAATATTCCGAACAACCATCAACACCCCATGCCAAACTCAGCCGACCGACACGCACACCCATCAATTGCCGTAACAGAAATCCCACACCATACTCACAGCTCCATAAGCGCCAACGTCTTTTTTTTTTACCCCACCGTAAATAAATAATGAGATCACACCAATCCATTTACATACAAACAAAGACCCCACTCGAACGACACACACACGAACCATAACATAGTATACCCGCAGCAGCGTTGCCACTTCTATCCAGAGCAATGTAGCATACTGACAATAAAAATGTAGCATTTAAAAAAAAAATTTAGCGTAAGAAAATGTTCTGTTAATTTTCTTTATTTTTGCGCTATTACACATACCATTCAGTTTAAACATTAAATAACAAATATCATAAGAGAAGCCATTAACATAACAAAATTAACATAAAAGAAAAATAATAAATTCATTTATAAAACACAAATCTATAACATTGAATAAATAATAGTAGGAATTCATTGATAAAAAAAAAAAATTAAATAAGAAAATAAAAGCTAATTCAATACATATTCAATTGCACAGAGAAGTAGGTATCTCTTATATTAAATAAAAGGAGAATGCTAATAAAAGGAGCAAACATTTTTACTTAATTTGAATGTATTTGCGATCGAGGAATTTCATTTAAACAAAACCTTGCCAACACCTCAGAAGGATCAAATATTGCCTCACCTTTTAATAGCTCTTTAGCCAGTAAAATTGAGTCCACAGTTTCTAAACTTAGCCGATTTCTCAGATCGTCTTTTATCATGTTTAATTCAGAAAACTTTCGTTCAGCGCAACCACTGCTGTAATTTAGTATATAATTAGCCCAGGATAGGATCTAAGTATCTAACTATTTGTGTCTTAGAGTTTTTTAAATCAAATCTTTGATGTAGCTGCTTGCATAATGCAATATAAACTTTTATTGCATTTGACTTTACAATATCTATTAAGTTTGAGTTTACTTTGGATGATTGTACACATACTTCAAATTGCATACCGGTATAGCAATTTACCGATTGCAAATGATAAAAATTATTTTTAAAATCGATATCTATATTTAAATATTGAGGCTTAATAAAATATTTATATATTTCGATTAATAAATTTGTTACTTATTTACTTAATAAATGTATTTGTAGATTTTCTGTTTGAAAACATTTATTCAAATCGTTAAGTTTTTTTTAATAAATACGATAAAAACAGTAAATAAAGTTTATTCTCCCCATTAGTAAAAAAAATTGTAAGCTTTTCATTTTCGTCATTAAATGATGCCAATGTGAAATAGTGAAACAAGGAACTCCATTGTTCTTACACTCTATTTATTACGACTTCCAAAGACAGCCAATGTGTTGTTACATGCCGCAATAATTTATGCCCCTGTCGCTTGGGGCTATGTGCAAAATGGGTATATAGCTTTGATGCAATTTACAACATTGGAACCACGAGATCTGATATGGGTGGCGCTAAGACGTTGAGGGCTTCCAGAAAGATGATCAGATCATCATGGGCATGTATGAAAGAGCAAAGACAAAGTAAGATGCCCCGCTTTTAAGTCCTTTGCTCTTTATTATAGTCCTTGACCATATGCTTGAAAGTAAAGTGACGAACGCCAAGGTACATCAATTATTCTTTGCTGACGATGGAGCGATCATAAGTGAGGATCCTGCATCCCTGCAACGAGCTCTTGATGTGTGGGTGGAGGTTTTGGATGGAAATGGGTATCGCATTAGTGCACAAAAGACAGAGTACTTGTGTTGCCCATTCTCTGATATACTTAGGCCTATTCCAGACATTTATTTCAATGGAACAGTGCTTCCCAAGTGCGAAGAGTTCAAATAGCTGGGATCTATGATCAATAGCAAAGCAACCTGTGATGAAGACATCAAAGGAAGGGTCTATACTGCAGTTGTGCATCCAGCGTTCACATATGGTTCACGATGTTGGACGATGTACAAAAAATATGAGAGTAAATTAACGGCAGCTGAGATGAAGATGCTTCGCATGACCGCAGGATCGAATAAGAAGTTTGAAGATCCGTGGAAGCTTTCACGTCAAGGAAGCCATCGATAAAAGATAGAGCGCAACCGGCTCAGCTGGTATTGCCACATTCAAAGAAGATATCATTTGAACCCTGTTAAAACGGCAAAATCAATTAACGTTCCAAAGACATCGCGAGGCAGGAGAGGGAGGCCTATAAACGGCTGGATCACACAAGTGTAAGGACATCGACATTTCATTGGCCTCAGTAGGCGAGTGATCCGAAACCGACAGGTCTGCCGATGTTTTCTGATGTCAAATAGGCGAACAACACAGGCGGAACAGTAGAAATGCGATGAATTGAAAGGGTTATGATCCCTTGTTTTCGGACCATAACCTCGCTGAAAAAGGGAGAAGATGAAGAAAAGAAGCAAAATCAAATAACAAAAAAAAAGAAATAAAAACAAAAAAAAAATTAGGTATACACTTCAGAAATATGTAGCATAATGAGGGAAATATGTAACATGTAGCATGGCACTCCAAAATGTAGCAGTTTTGCTACATATGTAACAAAAATGACATGACGCTGACCTGCAGCCACGGTCGCTCTTATCTCTCTTCGATCGAACGACGAGATAGTCAGGATTTACTGTCAGGCACACTGTGGTGGGTAGTGTGGTAGTAATATGGAGAGCTGAAGTATACGTGTGACATAGAACCAAGGGGAATCGGCTATGTGATATATAGAGAGGTGAACGAAGATGTGTGCCGAATATAGGAAAGTTTTGCTTTGGGTCGTCGAATTCACACTCAATGCTTACACGGATTTTAATAAGGCAACCCACTGCCGACGAAGAAGTCGGAGCTCCTAACGCCGTTGATTAGAGTACCAATCTGGTGTACTGTGAGTAAACGGCACGATTACGATTTCCGTGGAAACGCGTTTTAAAGACGCAATTTTATTTTCCCGAAGAAATAAGCACCAAATATAAAGTACCAAAATTCTCGTTTTCGACTACTTTAGGAGATAAGATTAAGGTTAAAAAGTTTATTTTTTCCTATGGGATTTCTCATAGAATATTATTTTTTTAGCATGTGGGACAGAATTTTGTTCGCATAGTTTTATGTATGAACATTTTTGCGATAACATGATGTTGCATAACTTTAGAAGTGTCAATATGAAACCTACATGCATAAATCTGAATGAAAAATGTAGGCATACTTTTAGGAGTAATTAGTAATCCAGGTACATATTGTTACGGAGCCTGGTTATGTGGGGGCGGTAAACCAGTGCCCTAAAAAGCAACCCTGGGAAAAAATAGAAAAGAAATAAAACTGCAAAATAAACAAACTTACAACCGCCATCGATATTAGTCAGAATCCATTTGACTTTTTATTTATCATTTCTTTTTGTGCTTCGTTCGTGGTTGTCTTTTG
The DNA here is from genome assembly GCA_945910035.1 of Brachypalpus laphriformis. NCBI lineage: Eukaryota > Metazoa > Arthropoda > Insecta > Diptera > Syrphidae > Brachypalpus > Brachypalpus laphriformis. The sequence continues at coordinate 136,449,313 of OX246754.1, forward strand.
TCCTTGTTTGTTTGTCGGGTTGTACCGCTCACGCCGTGTATTGACGTAAATCGATAGTTAATATCGATTATTGGTTTTAGTGGACGTGATAATTACGTGTTTTATTATCGTTATTTTACTTTTATTTTATTGTCATCATTATTGGGATAATTATCATGATCAGTATTATTATTATTATTATTATTATTATTATTATTTTAGTATTGTCTGGTAGATGTAATAGTTTACAGTAGGTATGTTTTAATAAACATAATAAGCTATCGTCTAGTGAAAGGGAATCGATAGGGGAGTTTGGAAAGTAGGAAGGTCTCCACACTATCCTTCCAGTTCCGAAAAAAACGAGACATCTATGTTAGAGGGGAGGAAAAAAACAAGACAGAGAAAGACAAGACAATTTAACAAGAGAATAATGACGAGAACGAAGAAAATGGAGTGAGACAAGAGGAGTACATAGAGAAAAGACAAAGCGAAATTAGGCCAGAGAGCATCGACCACATATACCTGACCTAGATATTATCTTTCTGGTATATAGCGAGCGGTCGATGCCCTCTCAGATAAGGTTTCCTTTTTTTTTTCTTTTTTTTTTGATTCTACGGCACAGTGACGAGGCAAAGTCGAGCCCCCAGAGTTATTTAGATAGCTGGGAAAACCTTGATCCGACCGGCGCAAGTGTGTCGAAACTACATAATCAAGATACAATTGACATAGAGGCTCTGAGTGACCGTGGGTGCCTGATGGAAACTCAGGCCTCTGCCTTTTGGGTGGAGCACCGATCAGGACCGGTTCACTGCCGAATCCGGTGTAACGGGCAGTGTACGGTGGCAAATACCGACCCGTACAAATACGAGTACATACACGAATATACGTACATATGTAAAATAGGGTAAAGCCACAAAACCGCAATCGGGTGCTCCGCTGCAATTGGTCGATTCGCATCATAGAGCGATAACTCAACGTAACAAATCGCCCCAAGGGGGTGCTCCGAGAGACACAAGTGGACCCACAGAAAAAAAAAATAAAAACAATAATAATAATAGAGATAGTGACTCCTCAGTGAATTCAAACTGAAATAGTGAATTCTGATATTGACCTTTAGTGATAGTGATATATTTTTTTTGTTTCTTTCTCCTTTTTTTTTCTTTTCATATAATAGTATTTATTAGATACAGTAGTGGATTTTCTGAACAAGCTCTTAAATTACCTTAGTCAATATAGTGTACATAGTGTTAATTGGGTGCTCTGCCTTAGAGGCAATTGTACGCAGAAAAAAAACAAAAAAAAAACCCATATTGGCGTAATTAGTGTCAAGGCGTCTTCCATCAAGTGCTGCCGGCAGGACGACGGGGGATTGCAGTAAAACAGAGAAAACGTGAGTACGTACAAATTTTTATATAAAAATATATATAATATACCAGTGGGGCAGGGCATTTGAGTTAATACATATATTGCATAGATTTTACTTTTATTTTTTTACTGTAATTAAATTAACTTTGAATTTGTATTAATTTAAGGCAAATAACGCCAGTAGTAAGTTAAGAGTTAGAAAACAATAAAGCTAGAAATTGTGTATAGCCCATTTAAATCGAGAGTTTGAGTCTGCTGGCGATGAGCGCGTAAGCAAAGCCTAAGCATAGGTGTGTGGAGGATGAATTGGCCGCCTTTCTATAGATGGACGAAGACCTGACAAGACTAATACGAACGCTGACGACATGAACTGACACACGTACCTCTACTACAGACTTAGGTTGTGACTGAAGGGAACTTTGAGGGGCTATCTCTCATAGAATCTAGCCACGGAGATAGCATTTTGGTTTGCGTCGCAAGACGTGAAGGGTGGGCTGGCTTACCTTTGCCACTAACATCTGGCTTACCCTGGGTTCCTGACGAACCTTTATCCAAGAGAGACAGTGGAAAAGAGGAGTCGCGTGTTAGGATAAGTTAGGTTTGCGTTAAGATAGTTTAGGGGTAGTTTAGGGGTTTATATTAAGTTTTAGGTTAGCTTAGGTTTAGTCTAGGCTAGTTAGGTTTAGTTCGCAATCTTTTCCGCACATTCTATTGGGCATAGGCATAGGTTCTTGGACATGGCCTTCCTTTTCTTCTTTTCTTGCTTTTTTCTTGTCCGTCCGAAGTCTGGTTACTCTTCTACTAGGTTTAGCTTATTTTGGCATGATTTTTTTGTTTGCTGAGTAGGTGGTGTACGGTGGGGCTGGCAAGAACCACCTCGTCCGACGAGCTGAGCCAAGCAGCCACAAGTATGCCGCCGCCCTCCTCACCTGCACCGAAGCTACCTCCGTGGTCCTACCCTTACTCTCAACAATGGCGCACAACGGTATCTTACCTAAACGTTTTGCAAATTTTTACCGGCTATGAGCAAGTGGCAAGCCCGCTGACACCTTGGACTTGCTGCTGCTTTCCATTCTAGTTTGTTCAAATTTATTTTTTTTACTCTTCTATCCTTTTTACATGTTCAAGGGCTGTTTAGGTTCTTTCTTTCCACATAGACTGAAGACGGCTGTCCAATCTACAGGCCCATTGCTAGTAGATCTCGTGAGGTAGTCAGAGGTCTATGAAGAGACAAAGAGCGGGACAGGGTGGAGAGGCCTACTGCTAGCTGCTGCCAAGGATTCAAGGCTTCCAGTCAAATTCCTTGTGAGGCGTAAGCAGTGGGTCTTGAAACTTGGTCCGTGTTGGAGTTCACCTTCGAGGTTCTGGCCAGCCTTCTACTGAGTTTACTCGATGGTAAGTAGTGATAGGGATCGAAAAGGTAGACTTCAGCACTCGTCAAGATCCGGGGTAACAGGCATAACCCGACGAGACTAAGAACCAATGACTAACTTGACGACTACCGACATACTGACATCTATAGAATGTAGCAGGAATACCGATTCAGAATCCACACACCAAAGCTGCATCCAGTAGAACCCTAGACAATAAACAAATTTATTATTGCGTTGCACAAATAAATACACACATATAATCCTTTTCCTTTTTATATTTTGGAACAGTTTTTGAATAGCGATAGTTTTAGTAATAGCATTAAGTTAGAGTTGAATCCTTTTTTTTGAATTCATTTATATAATCGTACACTGACCGGATCGTTTGGATTTCGATCAGATCACCTTCCTTTTTTTACCTTTTTTTAATATGGTCGGGACGAACAAAAGCACCACCCCCGAATGGGCGAAAAGCCCGTGGCAAGACGAGACTGGAAAAAGAACGTGCGACCGAGGAGTACAACACACCACCCGGTACGGAAAGCGTTGACAGCCACGAACGCCACCCGACGACCTACGATTTCCCTCTCTTTAGCCACCATGAATCGACTATACATCCGACAACAAAGAAACCGGACGCGACAAAGAAAGATGTAGCTACACCTTCTATTGAGAGACGAACGAGGCGAGAGCAACCATCACGCACATTAGGACTAGACCAATATGACTTACAAGACATTCCACCGGAAAGGACGTCACTGACACAAGGGGGAAAACGGAACAGGACAGAACACCAAAGACGAGTATACACGTCGCCCGAAGAAGTTGGTGCTACCGCCACGATAGCGAGGAGGACAACAGGACAGCAACAACGACAACTTACGGACGTCGAAGACGACTTACCTGGACGATGGAGGATAACCACCGATTTCCAAGGCAGTTCAACAGCGTGGTGTCACAGGCTATACACGAGAATAAAATAGAGATTACGTCAGTGTTCGCGGAGACTATGAAAGACATGAAAAACATGATGAACACATTCCAAGACAATGTGAAGGAATTGAGTGAAAGGGTTTCTCAACTGGGGGTCTCCGCAGCACCCCAAAGGACACCACCCTGTTCATCTGCCCAACGACAAGACCCAACACAGCCAGAACTTGACTTTAGCGAACTCTTAAGACAGCCGACTCCGACATTAAACAGACCCAGGGGTGTTCCAAGACCGACGCAGCATTGTGATGACCAAACTGCCATTCGCCGCCACTCCACTCAAGAGTCGAATAGGAAAGTAGATATGCAGAAATGGGGAATTAAGTTTGACGGAACCCCAAAGTCTATGTCAGTCGAAAGTTTTATTTTTAGGATAGAGACCTTACAAAAGAAGAACGGGTTGTCACCGGAACAGCTGCTGACCAACTTTCATCACCTAGTAGCAGGCCCCGCCGAACGTTGGTACTGGCAGTATCTTGAAGAAAATCCGGGCAATGACCTGCTTAACTATTTTGATTTAAAGCAGGAGCTGCTCCACCAATTTAAAGATTCGAAACGTGACCATGAAATCCTTAGGGCCATAATGGATAGGAGACAGCTACCCCAGGAGGCGTTCGACGACTTCTACGCTGACGTACGGACTATGATTCTACAAATGACGAACAGACCAAATGAACTGGACTTAGTTGACATAATACGACACAACGTAAAAGATAGAGTAATGACGCTGATCTTCGGGTGCTCTATAACGAGCATCCGAGAATTAAGAGATGAATGTCGGCGCGCGGAAAAACACTTGACGGCCAGGGAACACAAATTTAGGCGACACGTTAGTGAAGTGGACGAACATTTAGAAACCAGGACAAGAGAGCCCCGAGAAGACTTAGACGAAGATTTGGAGATAGCGGCGCTTCAACGCCACCGAACAGACAGACCGTTGAACTACGTTAAGACCGAAAAGGGTAGGCGTACGAACTTTACTGACAGACCTGAACAGACTAGGAATGCGACAACGAATTCATCAGCATGCCCTTCTCCCTTTCATAACCTCACATGCTTCAGCTGTGGTCAAAGCAACATCAATTTCAGCTGCTCTCAATGCCAGGGAAACCTGAAGGCCGGCAGTGCGACCGGGACGAACCCGCCGATCCAGAAGAGCCTCCCGGAAAATCAGGATAACACATCCGACTCCTAAAAAGGGAGCCGAAATGTCTACTCACCACCACGAAGAAAGAGCCAGCTCAAAGGAAAAGCCTGCACGAAAGTATCCAGGAGTATGAGGCAGCAAGAAAGAGGATATTTGGAGAAGAGGTGGCACTGCCGATGGCGAAGACTAGGAGCTATGTAAAATTTGGTAGACTAAGGGAACGGTGTGCAATAACTAGCCGACTAAGGAATAGAATAGTATCGACTGTGATATCTTTAATTGAAGACAATAGGCCCTATGCGAAGGTTAAAATAGATGACGAAGAGGTTATGGGCTTATTGAATAGTGGAGCTTCTATTAGCTGTCTAGGGAAGGGAGCGCTAGATTTTATAGCCAGACACAATATCGAGATAAAAAACATGACGACAGAAGTTAGGACGCCCGATGGGAATCAACAGCAGATACTAGGATGTTTTAATACTACTGTCTCCTGGCGTGGCAGATCTCATGAGCTAGATTTGTTTGTAGTGCCCACCTTACAACAGTCTCTATACCTGGCGGTCGACTTCTGGAGTACCTTTAAGGTCGCTCCAGGTGGTCAGGTTCGGGCTCTTAGGGCAAAGTCTTTGGACGATCCCTACTGAGTAACCGTTACAAGAAGACTCACTGCCTCCACGGGGCGGCCACCGGGCAACGAATGCTACAGCGGTATAACCGGCCTAACATTCCATGTTTTGTTCAATTGAATGTAGTCTTTTGCGCCTGCCTGATATGTACGGCTTGAATCACCGACTGTAAGTATTCGGCCAAAATGAGCGACGTGAGGAGTAAACCTCTGGAAAATAATCTCTAATCCAAGGTGGAACAGCATACGCCGAGGGATGCATAGCTAAGAGAGTGCTTAGTCGCTAGTATGTGGACTCCGAATACCTTGGCGACCTTCGGTTTCAATTCAGCCTTCCCATGGTATATCGGGTGCACTCCTCCACCTTGTGCTAGCCATGGACGACACCTCCATGAGGGTGCTTAGCACGTTTAAAAACAAGTTGTTCTACCGTTTTGGCCAGGTCAAACTGATCCTGAAGACCACCGAAAAGGGTCAAGAGCCTGGTCACGGTAGCCCGAAGAAGGTGGACGCAGTTGGCTCAACAACTGCTTCTGCGGCGGACACTTCACCACCCGCTACCAGCAGCAGTGCCTCTGGGCATACTGCTTGTACAAGCTCCGCCGCTAGAGCTACTGCTACACCCAATGCAGTTAGACGTCCCACGACCGGCAATGTGGCCGGACTTTCAAAACCCACCAGCGGTGCCCGAGGGCACGTTTCTCGGACGAATGAGGAGTCGGCTAGGAACAGACCTCAGGGTCATCCTAATCTGACTGCTTGCCGTAGAGGAAAGGGCCCTAAAAAGGCTCAACTACTCCGGCAAGTTCGATCTTCAAAGGAAGATCGATGAGCACGATCAGGGTGCTACAGGCGAACCTGCATCACGCTAAGGGCGCGTCCGCTACCCTCAGCAAGCGGCTCGCCGAAGAAAATATAACCCTTGGTCTCATCCAAGAACCCTGGGTTAGTTGCGGACATATAAGAGGTCTCCGGAATAGGGCAAGTAAGTTGATTTCCAAGTGTGGAGAGCAAGCGCCTAGAGCGGCCTGCTTAATTAGCAGTAATATAAACTTTCTTTCCATTCCAGAATTTATAACTAGAGACCTGGTGGCCCTACTACTGGAAGTCCCAACCGGAAAGGGAACACAGAATATCGTGTGCGCCTCAGCGTACTTCCCTGACGATAATGGTGATATCCCGCCTAAAGACGTCCAGAGCCTCATTAACTACTGCCAAAACAGCAACCTCCACTACATCATCGGTTGCGACGCCAATGCACATCACGAGGTCTGGGGTAGTAGTGACATCAACAGAAGGGGTGAGTGTCTTTTAGAATACCTTGTCAGTAGTCAAGTAGATATTTTGAATAACGGCTCCAAACCCACCTTCATAAATGCGGTTCGCGAAGAGGTACTTGACCTCACTCTCGCTAGCCCATTTATCTCTAATTTTATTGAAAATTGGCACGTATCAGACGAGGCCTCACTGTCAGACCATCAACATATTAGGTTTGACATACCCGGTCAACTCTCATATGCCCTTAGCAGATACGATCCCAAATCTACGAATTGGCATCGCTATCGTGAACTAGTGTTCTCAAGAAAAGATATGCTCCTCACATCTATTGAGTCCATAGAGGACCTGGATGAAGCTGCTTACCAGCTTAACAATATACTGCTTAATTCCTACCACGACAGCTGCGTCCCCAAAACCAATGTTAGCAAACGTAAAGTGCCCTGGTGGAATGACCAACTGGCGAAACTTAGGAAGAAGGTCAGAAAACTCTTCAACTCTGCAAAGCGAACGAAGAGGTGGGACGAATACAGGTTTGCTCTCACCGAATACAATCTAGAATTGAGACGATCTAAACGAGCTGCTTGGAGGAAATGCTGTGAAACCATTGCCGCTATGCCAACAGCGGCACGAATCCATAAAGCGCTTGTTAAAGATCAAGTCAACTGTGTAGGGTTATTGAAGAAGAATGACGGAACCTACACGACGGACCGTACGGATACACTTAGAACCCTGCTCCAGGTACATTTCCCAGGTTCGTCTCTTAACACATCTCATGTGTACTCGAACACATTTGACCACAGGGTTTTTGTGGAAAGTAGAGTTAACAGTTTATCAGGTAAAATATTTAGTCCAGATAAAGTTGAATGGGCAGTGGGCACCTTCAAATCTTTTAAAGCTCCCGGCGGTGATGGTCTCTTTCCAGCACTTCGACAAAAGTCAATCGACCTCATCCTGCCGGGTTTGACAGCTTTATTTAGAGCTAGCTACAATTGGGGATACATACCACCCACCTGGAGACAGGTTAATGTGGTATTCATTCCCAAACCAAGCAATAGGCCTAGTGAGCTGCCTAAATCCTATAGACCTATAAGTCTAACTTCATTTGTCCTTAAGACAATGGAGAGACTAATTGATATTAACATCAGAGACAGGTTAGATGTGTCTAACCCTCTGCACTCGAATCAGTACGCATACAGAAAAGGCAAATCCACAGTAGGTGCCCTTCATTATCTCGTCAAAAAGATAGAGGGTACACTCAGTTCTAAGGATATAGCCTTGTGTGGATTTCTTGATATCGAGCCATCAAGCTGCAGCTAGATTATGAGTATAAACCAGGTGACCTAGTGGGGCATCTAAAGATACTCAACTCGATCCCTAAAAGAGACATGTTTTGTACTATACCGGATATTATGGTCAGGCAACATTGCTTCGGAAGGTTATTCGAGGTAGAAATATTGGACCGCGGAAATTGGTCCAATGGTGTTCCAACACTGGACCCCAAAAGTCTCGTCTGGTTCACCGACGGATAGAAAATGGATTCTGGAGTTGGAGCCGGGGTCTTTGGACCCAACACAAAAATTTCGGTACCTATGGGTACGACTCCCACTGTGTTTCAGGCCGAAATCCATGCCATTGAGATCTGCGCCAGGCACAATCTCCGTAAGGAAATCAAGGGCGCTAGGATTCACATATTTTCAAATAGCCAGGCAGCATTTAGGGCATTATCGTCCAACCAAATGGACTCCATAACTGTAAAATGCTGCTACGATTCTTTGCAAGATCTTGCCAAACACAACAGAGTAATGCTCGGTTGGGTCCCTGGACACCAGGGAATTGTGGGCAACGAATCTGCAGATGAGCTTGCTAGGGCCGGCTCAGAATCTGCGTTTATAGGTTCCGAACCTTATTGTAGCGTCAATTGGACAACAGCTACAGCGTTGATTAACGAATGGGAGAACAAACTTCGTCTAGATCACTGGACTAATGGGCCCGGTTTAAGACAATCCAAACGTTTAATCAAGCCTTATTCCTATAAGGAAATCCTTAACTTAGATAGGGAAAGCATTAGGAAGCTAGTGAGCTTTCTAACTGGCCATTGCGGCCTAAGATACCACCTTAACAAGTTGAACCTGTGCCAAGAGAAGGACTGTCGGCTATGCCTAGAGGAGGATGAAACATCCGAACACATTCTTTGTGAATGCCCGGCACTACACTGGTTAAGGAAACGTATTTTCCACAAGGAGATACTTACTTCAGTGGAACTGAAATGCTCCACTACTAGAGACATACTCACTTTCATAAGGGGGTAGTACGTCTTTTAGGTTAACTCCAACCCTCCGACACAATAGATCTTTCAGGTCGCAGTGTCGTTACCACGCGGGCATGGGTTGTAAAAGAGAAAAAAAAAATAAAAATAAGGTCGCTCCAAATATTATCAACGAACTCGACACTCCATCGCCGACGGAAGAAAGGTCTCCAATCCAGACACTCTTACCAGCACAGACCCAAGAACTTGGAAGGATTAAGCTGCAGTTTCCATCATTTGCAGTGGTGGGATTGGGTAGGACCAGTCTTGAAGAACATGTGATCGAAGTGGAAGACGACCAAATCCCCATTAAGCAGAGACACTACCCAGTCTCACCTGCTATTCAAAAGCTCCTGTATGACGAGCTTGATCGGATGATCTCTTTAGGGGTAATTGAGGAAAGCAATAGTGCTTGGGGCTCCCCAGTGGTGCTGGTGAGAAAACCCGGCAAGAATCGATTGTGTCTGGACTCCAGGAAGGTAAACGCGGTAACAAAGAAGGATGCCTATCCGCTTCCTCACATCGAAGGGCTGTTGAGCCGACTTCAAGATACTAGATTTATATCAGGAATAGACCTGAAAGATGCATTCTGGCAGATTCCGCTGGAGCGCAAGTCAAGGGAGAAGACAGCCTTCACAGTCCCTGGGCGGGCGGCCGTTATATCAGTACACGGTTATGCCGTTTGGACTGTGCAACGGTGCCCAGAGAATGTGTCAGCTTATGGACAAAGCCATACCCGTTTGAAAGAGCATGTCTTTGTCTATCTCGATGACCTTTTGGTTTGCTCCCCAGATTTCGAATCACATGCCAGATTGCTGCAGTGGCTAAGTGTCTAAGAGAAGCAGGTTTGACAATAAACGTGGAGAAAAGCAAATTTTGTTACAAAGAGATCAGGTACCTGGGATATATTTTCGGCGATGGATGCCTACGAAAGGACAAGGACAAGGTATCGGCGGTCGAGAACTTTCCGGTTCCAAAGACCCCCAAGCAACTCCGTAGGTTTCTGGGAATGACGGGCTGGTATAGACGCTTTATTCCTAATTTTGCGTCTATGGCAGCCCCAATGACAGACTGCTTACGAAAAGGACAAACGTTCCACATGACAGACGAAACACTTACAGCTTTTGAACAGCTCAAAATGAGCTTGGTAACTGCCCCTATACTAACAAATCCAGACTTTTCAAAACATTTTTATATACAATGCGACGCTTCGACTTCAGGCGTAGGAAGTGTACTCTTTCAGATGGATGCCGAGAAAAACGAGCGACCGATAGCATTCCGCTCAGCGGAATTATAGCGTGACAGAGCTTGAATGCTATGCGGCCGTTTTGTCGGTGAAGAAGTTCAGAGCCTACGTGGAGGGTTTACCCTTTACTATCATCACCGATCATGCAAGTCTGAGGTGGCTGATGACCCAGTAGGACTTGTCCGGTCGATTGGCTAGATGGAGCCTAAAACTTCAGGGCTTCGACTTCGTGATCGAGCATAGGAAGGGTTCCCAAAATGTAGTACCTGATACTCTCTCGCGCATCCATATGGAGGAGCTCAAACCAGAAAATACAACGCTGGAAGTCGACCTCAAATCAGCATGCTTTTCATCAGAGGAGTATGATGAATTAAGGAAAATTATTGACCAGAACCAGAGCAAGCTACCTGATGTTCACGTATCAGATGGAATTGTTTATAAACGGACGGAGATACTGACTGGCGATCCAATTGAAGAGGACAGAGCGTGGAAACTCTGGGTTCCTAAGGAGTTGCATGTGGGTCTTCTAAGAGCAGCACCTCCGGTAGCAGGTCATGGGGGTATAAATAAAACGTTGTCGAAACTAAGACAGAAATATTTCTGGCCAGGAATGGCTTCTGACGCGCAGGAATGGGTGAAATCCTGCGAAATATGCAAGAGTAACAAACCCATGAATATCATATCTCGACCGCCGATGGGACAACAGACCATCACGGAGCGACCTTTTCAACGACTATACATTGACTTTCTAGGACCGTATCCTCGAACGAAAAACGGACATACACATATTTTTATCGTACTTGACCATTTTAGTAAATATATATTCTTAAAACCTATTCGAAAGGCGAAAGCAGCGGAGGTAGTTAAGTATTTAGAGGAGAGTGTTTTCCATGTCTTTGGTGTCCCGGAATATGTTCATTCAGACAATGGAAAGCAGTTTACATCCAAACTGTTTTCTAGCTTCTTGTGTAAGTATGGTGTCCGACATGTTCGCACCGCGATCTACTCTCCTCAAGCGAATGCATCTGAAAGGGTCAACCGGTCGGTCCTGACAGAGATTCGGTCGTACATTGATGGTGACCAAAGAAATTGGGACCTCCATGTAAGCAACGCTGCCTTTTCGCTGAGGAGCGTGGTACACGATGCGACCACGTTCGAACCATACTACGCAGTATTTGGGACTCCCATGATCCAACACGGACACGCCTATGAACTACTCCGGAGACTTGACATGATCAGAGACAGCAGAATTAATATAATCAACAAGGAAGACAAATTAGAACTGGTAAGAGCGATAATATTCTCCAACTTGAAACTGGCGCATCAGAAAGCAGCCAAGATTTATAACACGAGAAGTAGGGAGATCAAGTATAGCGTGGGACAAATAGTATATAGCAGGAATTTCAAACAGAGTAACCAGGCAGATAATTATAATGCGAAGCTTGGCCCGAAGTTCCTCAAGTCAATCATCTTAAGCCCCGTTGGAAATTCCCTCTACGAAGTGGGGAATTTAAAGGGTGAGAAGGTAGGCGTCTACCACGCTAAGGACCTCCACACTTAAAAGTGATCACGACTGACGCACTCACGCTGTTGCTGGTTTAGCTGTGATATTTATGTAATCAGTGTAGGTCTTTCAGAGTTTATTTATTTAATTATTTTTAGAGTTTATTTATTTATAGAGTTTGTTTATTTATCGAGTTTATTTATTCATAGAGTTTGTTTATTTATAGAGTTTATTTATTTATAGTTTAATTATTTATTTGTAGAGTTTATTTATTTATCCATAGACCACATAGTTATTTATTTATTTATAACATAGTTTATTTATTTATTGGGGTATCATTTAGATCTATCGTTTATTTATTTATTTCCGTCTATAGCCTTATTCTTGTAGAATTTTCGTTCATTACCTACTTCTAAGCATGCAAAATCTGCTTACCTGTCCGGCTAACATCATCTCAGGGCGCAGGCTCTTGTCACACGTTTTGGAATGCGGCAAATTTTGATATCAAGTCAAAAGACTGCCAGCCCATTTATGGGGTAAAACACGTTTACCGACGTACGGATAGCTAAAACAAATTAATGCGACGGGCAGTTTTAGGAATTCATGTTCCCGCCAGCAATGAGGGAGGTCACACCTAAATTGCAGGCCCTTTTTTTGCGAGGTCGGTACGCTTGTGACCACGCGCCCACCGACGTCGAGCCTGTTACGGAGGCTGGTTATGTGGGAGCGGTAAACCAGTGCCCTTAAAAGCAACCCTGAGAAAAAATACTAAAGAAATAAAACTGCAAAATAAACAAACTTACAACCACCATCGATATTAGTCAGCATCCATTCGACTTTTGATTTATCATTTCTTTTTGTGCTTCGTTCGTGGTTGTCTTTTGTCCTTGTTTGTTTGTCGGGTTGTACCGCTCACGCCGTGTATTGACGTAAATCGATAGTTAATATCGATTATTGGTTTTAGTGGACGTGATAATTACGTGTTTTATTATCGTTATTTTACTTTTATTTTATTGTCATCATTATTGGGATAATTATCATGATCAGTATTATTATTATTATTATTATTATTATTATTATTATTATTATTATTATACCCGCCTCTTCCCCCTCCCCATACCGCGCGAGGGGGAGTCCATTTTTAACTGAACACGGCGGCAGCATACGAACTGCAAGCCACTTCAGTACTTTATTTGGGTTATTTATTTATGTGTGTATTGTATTATTGCATTAAAAATTTTCGCGTAATTCTACATGTATTTAGAATCACAGCCTTTTGCATATTTTCTAGCTCCGCCTCCATGTCCCATTCCTTTAGTGTGGTTACTAGACTTTTTGGTACCACTCCAGTTGCAGATATGATAATGGGTATGATCTTAACTTCTTGCGCTGCGTACATATTGCTTAGCTCATGGCTTAGGTCAGCGTATTTCCCAATCTTCGAGCTAAATGTGGTTTGGATGTTTTGACTCAGCGGTATTGCTACGTCGAAGATTGTTATTCTTCTCATCGCTTTGTCAAACAGCACAACGTCTGGTTTGTTTGCACTAATGGTTTGATCTGTTGATATAGTTCTGTCCCAATAGATTTTGTATCTGCTGTTTTCCAATACTGGTAGTGGCTTGTATCTGTAATATGGTACATTATCTGCTTTCAGTTGGTACCTGTTAGCAAGCTTTTGGTGGAGTATATTTGCAACTTGATTATGCCTCTGTGTGTAATCGAACCCTGCTAACGTTGGGCATCCTCCGATGATATGCTCTATGGTTTCATTAGCGCTGTTACATCTTCGACATAAGTCACTTTGTAGCTCTTCTCTCAGTATAAATTTTCGATAGTTTCTTGTGGCAACTATCCTGTCTTGAATAGCTACCATGAAACTCTCAGTTTCTGAGAACAGATATCCGCGCTGTAACCATAGATTGGATTTCTCCCTATCAACGTGTGATTGTTCTAGGTGGTACGCGTGCACACCATGAAGCGTTTTGTTCTTCCAATCTTCCATTAACTCTTCCTCAGTTTTGGCATTCGGTGGTCTCTGATACTCATCTGATTTTAGATTAAGAGGAGTGTAGCGTTGATCAGCTAAGCATATTGCCTTAACAAGTGTGGATGACTCCATTTGACTCCTGAAGTAGTTCCTTAGGTCTCTGATTTGGTTGTAATGCAATGCGGTTATATTAGTTACTCCTCTACCTCCACTTCCCCTTGGTAGACAAACTCTTTCAATCGCACTTCTGGGGTGATGACTGTTGTATTTGGTCATTGTCGTTCGCACAGTCGTGGCAATGCTGTCCAAATCGGTCTCTGACCACTTAATCACCCCGAATGAGTACGTGAAAATTGGTACAGCCCAGGTGTTAATTGCTTTGCATTTGTTGCCTGAATTCAGGTGTGACTTCAGAATCTTTTCAGTACGTCTTTTGAACTCATTTACAATTGTACTTTTTATCGCAGTGTTCTGAATTCCTTTTGCCTGTAGAAAGCCGAGATACTTGTAGCCCTCACCATCCTTCAGGCTCTCAATTATCATCCCCTCGTCGATGTTATATCCCTCTACATTGCTTTGTAATTTTCCTCTTTGTAGATGCATTGTCTTGCATTTATCTAGGCCAAACTCCATACTGATGTCGTCGCTGTAGTTTTTGACGATTTTAAGCATACGTTCCAGTTTTTCTTTGTTACTAGCATATAGTTTAAGGTCGTCCACGTAAAGGAGGTGATTTATTCTGTGCGATGTATTCTCAGTTTTTATTTCAAAACCAAGATTCAGCTTTTTTAGCAATCTGCTCAGCGGATTAAGGGAAAGGCAAAACCACAGTGGACTCAAAGAATCTCCCTGAAATATTTCACTTCTTATATAAACAGGTGAGCTCCTGTCCGTACCAAGTTGGAGTCTTACGTTCCACTTCTCCATGGCTGCTCTTAAAAAGTTTATTATATCGGTGTTAATTTTGTAAATTTCCAGTATTTTCAGGAGATAATTGTGAGGTAGACTATCGAATGCCTTTTTGTAATCCACAAATGCCATGCTTAGGTTGCGTTTGTTGCTTAATGCTTGTCGTACCACCACTGAGTCGATTATCAACTGCTCCTTACAGCCTCGAGAATTTTTGGCGCATCCTTTCTGCTCAGGTGTTATCAAGCTGTTTGTTGTACAATGATTGTAAATTCGGTTTGTTAGTATCTTAGTAAGGAGTTTATACGTGGTCGACAGGCAAGTGATTGGGCGGTAGTTTGCTGGATTGTTGGGTTCAGATCCTTTTGGAAGGAGGAAAGTTGTGCCTGATGTTAAAAAAGCTGGTGTTTTGCTTGGGTCTTGCATCATCTCTGTGAAGTACTTTGCCAGGTGCTCATGAGTTGTTGTAAGCTTTTTTATCCAAAGATTTTGGACTTTGTCAGGTCCTGGAGCCTTCCAATTGCTACACTCTCCTATAGCTGCTGATACTTCATCAGACGTGATTGGGCTGTTTGGCATTTCGGTCATAACCTGAGTTTCCTCTAGTTCGTCTTTTAGCCATTTCGCTTCCAAATTGACTGCTTTTGTTTTTTCCCATATACCTTTCCAGAACGGCACCACCAGATTCATTGCAGGTCTATGGTCCAAGCTTACTGGTCCCTCCCCATTTAGCAAGCGGCGGTAGAACTTGCGTTGGTCTTTGCCGAAAAGCATATTTTCTTCCTTTCTCCGTCTGCTAGCCTTAAACCTGGCCAATCGCTTGGCATAAGCAGCCAGTTGTTGGGATTTCCTGTCCTTGATATCGAGTAATTCATCCTGAGTAAGCTGGTTGAGTTGTAGTGGTGCTACCAACGCTCTTACTCGGTGTGTAAGCCTCCGAGTTCTCGCGCCGTTTAGGTATGCTGTCAGTCTCCCTATTTGCTGCCTGAACTTTTCTATTTTGTTTGTAAGGCGTTTTTCCCACGGTGGTGGGTTTCTTAAGACATAAGACCTCCTTTCGGCACTGATGTTTTTTCCCATCATCCTGACTATTGCGACGGCCGAAACGTACAAAAGAAGGTGTATCCTTTCCAAGCAGTTGGCAGTTGTCAGGAACGCTGGTAGTACACATGTGTTGACCAGATAGCAGAGTCTGTTCACCTTGCTTACCGGGAACACCCTTGGAATTTCAGGTCTACAAAGAGGGTCGCTCCCCTCAAACTCAGCTAGAGCTGTCTCAAACTGTTCTCGAAGTGGGCCAATGTCATTTTCGGCCACATTGGCATTTTCAATGCTCTGCCGGGAATCGTCCCCTCTTCCGACCAATTCGATTCTTTCCTCTGCTGAAGCTGTGTCAGGTAACGAGGGTGCAGTTTCATCATTTGCGATTTGGGGGCGCACATCTGGCTCTGCCTCCAATTGAGACCTCGCTTCTTCTCTAGCTTCATCAATTTCTTGAGGTGTCAGGAGCTGCCTGGTGATTATCGCTCTTTTTCTATCCACTACGTTTTGTTCCGTGAGGTAAGTTAAATTGTCGTAATCAAGTACAAATAGCTGTCTCATCTGCGTTCTATATACATGAATTTGGGTTTCCATTTTTGTTGAAATATAGTAGCAACGCATAATTGCCTTATTCATTGCAGGCGTCCATCTTATGCGCTGCCTTATTATTATTATTATTATTATTATTATTATTATTATTATTATTATTATTATTTTAGTATTGTCTGGTAGATGTAATAGTTTACAGTAGGTATGTTTTAATAAACATAATAGGCTATCGCCTAGTGAAAGGGAATCGATAGGGGAGTTTGGAAAGTAGGAAGGGTAGGTCTCCACACTATCTTCCAGTTCCGAAAAAAGCGAGACATCTATATTAGAGGAGAGGAGAAAAACAAGACAGAGAAAGACAAGACAATTAAACAAAAGAATAATGACGAGAACAAAGAAAATGGGGTGAGACAAGAGGAGTACATAGGAAAAGGCAAAGCGAAATTAGGCCAGAGAGCATCGACCACATATACCTGACCTAGATATCATCTTTCTGGTATATAGCGAGCGGTCGATGCCCTCTCAGATAAGGTTTCCTTTTTTTTTTCTTTTTTTTTGATTCTACGGCACAGTGACGAGGCAAAGTCGAGCCCCAGAGTTATTTAGATAGCTAGGAAAACCTTGATCCGACCGGCGCAAGTGTGTCGAAACTACATAATCAAGATACAATTGACACAGAGGCTCTGAGTGACCGTGGGTGCCTGATGGAAACTCAGGCCTCTGCCTTTTGGGTGGAGCACCGATCAGGACCGGTTCACTGCCGAATCCGGTGTAACGGACAGTGTACGGTGGCAAATACCGACCCGTACAAATACGAGTACATACACGAATATACGTACATATATAAAATAGGGTAAAGCCACAAAACCGCAATCGGGTGCTCCGCTGCAATTGGTCGATTCGCATCATAGAGCGATAACCAATCGCCCCAAGGGGGTGCTCCGAGGGACACAAGTGGACCCACAGAAAAAAAAAATGAATAATAATAATAATAGAGATAGTGACTCCTCAGTGAATTCAAACTGAAATAGTGAATTCTGATATTGACCTTTAGTGATAGTGATATATTTTTTTTGTTTCTTTCTCCTTTTTTTTTCTTTTCATATAATAGTATTTATTAGATACAGTAGTGGATTTTCTGAACAAGCTCTTAAATTACCTTAGTCAATATAGTGTACATAGTGTTAATTGGGTGCTCTGCCTTAGAGGCAATTGTACGCAGAAAAAAAACAAAAAAAAAAAACCCATATTGGCGTAATTAGTGTCAAGGCGTCTTCCATCAAGTGCTGCCGGCAGGACGACGGGGGATTGCAGTAAAACAGAGAAAACGTGAGTACGTACAAATTTTTATATAAAAATACATATAATATACCAGTGGGGCAGGGCATTTGAGTTAATACATATATTGCATAGATTTTACTTTTATTTTTTTACTGTAATTATATTAACTTTGAATTTGTATTAAATTAAGGCAAATAACGCCAGTATTAAGTTAAGAGTTAGAAAACAATAAAGCTAGAAATTGTGTATAACCCATTTAAATCGAGAGTTTGAGTCTGCTGGCGATGAGCGCGTAAGCAAAGCCTAAGCATAGGTGTGTGGAGGATGAATTGGCCGCCTTTCTATAGATGGACGAAGACCTGACAAGACTAATACGAACGCTGACGACATGAACTGACACACGCACCTCTACTACAGACTTGGGTTGTGACTGAAGGGAACTTTGAGGGGCTATCTCTCATAGAATCTAGCCAGGGAAATAGCATTTTGGTTTGCGTCGCAAGAGGTGAAGGGTAGGCTGGCTTACCTTTGCCACTAACATCTGGCTTACCCTGGGTTCCTGACGAACCTTTATCCAAGAGAGACAGTGGAAAAGAGGAGTCGCGTGTTAGGATAAGTTAGGTTTGCGTTAAGATAGTTTAGGGGTAGTTTAGGGGTTTATATTAAGTTTTAGGTTAGCTTAGGTTTAGTCTAGGCTAGTTAGGTTTAGTTCGCGATCTTTTCCGCACTTTCTCTTGGGTATAGGCATAGGTTCTTGGACATGGCCTTCCTTTTCTTTTTTCTTTCTTTTTTCTTGTCCGTCCGAAGTCTGGTTAGGGTTTAGCTTACTCTTCTACTAGGTTTAGCTTATTTTGGCATGATTTTTTTGTTTGCTGAGTAGGTGGTGTACGGTGGGGTTGGCAAGAACCACCCCGTCCGACGAGCTGAGCCGAGCAGCCACAAGCATGCCGCCACCCTCCCCACCTGCACCGAAGCTACCTCCGTGGTCCTACCCTTACTCGCAACAATATCTAGCATTTATTTGTTTGCATATTGATTGATAACTACAAAGTCGGTTAAAACGAGCGCACTTTTGATAGCAATACAATTTCTATTACAAAGTTAAAAGTTACAAATTATTATATAAAAATGTCTACACATCCTCAACTGCAATATTTCAGTAGAAACTACGTCTAATGTTGCCAACAGTGGGTAAGTGGCACGCTTCGCGCGATTCATTTACTTAAACTCCGCTTTCCGGAGGGGTTTAGCCGCTCACGCGACTTTGTCGCTCCGCTAAAGGTATGTCAACAACTGTCAGGCAGGCGCCTGGGGCTAAGTCTAACTGTCTTTTATCTCCTTTTTTTGTAACAGAGATCTATAAGAAAATATCGTCAATGGCTGGCAACACTGAAATTAGTTTTTTTTTTAATCACTTAATACCCGAAATGCACCGGTTATTAAGGCTATTGAAATATCGGTTGTCAAAAGTCAATTTTCAAAGTTCGATGTCTCGAAAACTAAGGCAGCCAATAAAAAAATTTTACTTATTATTTTTTGTTCGGTGGGTCGAGATCTATCAGAAAACATCAAAACACCGTGGCGCCACGAATATCGTAATATCCCCTCTGAGGATTCAATCGCGATGGTTTTTGTTTTAATATTTAACCTGAATACATTCCTCTTAAGAATTGCTTCTTCCTAGCGAAACAATACGTATATATTTACATAAAAGCTGGACATGTGTACAAACAAATAAAACAACTCGTAAAATGATGCAACATTCTTTTATCGCAGGAATAGTGTTTTTGTGCTACTTTAACTATGCAACATTTTGTTATTGCAAAAATTGTTCATACCCATAACTATGCAAACTAAATTCTATTCCACGTGCAAATAAATTAATATTCTAAGAGAAATCCTATAGGAAAAAAAATACATTTGAAACCAAAAACGAGAATTTTGGTACTTTTTTATTTTGTTCTTATATCATCGAGATCTACAAAACTGCCTTTTCAAAACATGTTACCACGGAAATCGTAATATCCCCGAGTAAACTCTCTGGTGTGGACAAATCCACCGAACCTTTTGACCGCTCTTCCGTCTTTTTCAAGACTTGAGCATTAAAACATCGGACCTGCTGCTGACCACAGCCGCGCTAACCGTAAAGTTTGGGCTCATCCTCCTCTAGGAGAAGCCATTGCCAGTCCTAGCCGTAATCCTCAGTTTGGATGATTTATTCCGCACTCCTAGGAGTATTATTTTTGTGACATTTGCTGTCAAAGTACCAGCCTTAAGCCGGTGTTGCTAAGTAGCTGCCTTCAGCAGCCGCTGCCATAGCCGACGCCCTAAAAAGTTGTCGCTGCCAGAGCTGACGCCATAATAAGCTGTCGCTGCCAGAGCTGACGCCCTAAAAAGCTGAGGCTGCCAGAGCTGACGCCCTAAAAAGCTGTCGCTGCCAGAGCTGACGCCCTAAAAAGCTGCCACTGCCAGAGCTGACGCCCTAACAAGTTGTCGCTGCCAGAGCTGACTCCCTAAAAAGCTGTCGCCAACATAGCCGACGCCCTAAAAAGTCGTCGCTATCTCATAGTTAAGTCCTAGTGTTAAGAGTCTAAGGCCTACGTAGGTAAATCACTATTGTTAAGCATCCTAAGATTGTTAAATACAGTGCAAACCGAGGCCACCTTAGGTATTCCAATATTGTTAAGTATTTCCGACATTGTTAAGGCTAGACTAAGCTATATCAACAATAAATAGAACCTAATAATACCTCTTTTCCAAAGTGTCACTTGTCACTTGTGTTATAGTTTTATATCTTTATTAGCCGATGTTGCTCTTACAATGGTTGATCCTCGACTGACCTATGACTGTCTTACATATGTTTGACAATTCAACCTATTCTAGTTGCAGTTAGGTGGCAGCACTTATTACATGCACACATCATAAAATTGTACAACCCCGAACACAAAACTATACTATTATCTGAAACACCATCGTTTGAGTAAGAACCAGCTATGTTGCAGATGGATGATGATAGTACGCTACGTCCAGTTGCAATTGCCTCTTGAACCCTTTTGAAAGCCGAAAAAGCTATGCACAAATTAAGAAGGAGACACTCACTATCACTATGGCAGCCACAGAGAAATAACGTTTACTATTGAGACGGATTGTAATAGGATTTGGGAAAGTTTTGGGAGTTAGGATTTGAAAAAGGACAGGAAACAAGGATTTGGATGGGATGGAACGGAAAAGGAAAGAGTCTCGGCTATGAGGGACGTGGCATGCTTCCAATTTGCTCAGCCATTTGCCGGAAATGGCGTGGTTCTTGCTCCCGTAGCACGACCAAACCTACTACAAACACATAAATCATGCCAAATGTTTACTATTTTTTTCTTACCATAAAGTGGATGGACGTTCACCACACTGAGGGCGCTGCAGATGATGTGGCAGCGTTGGCCTTTGCCCTCCAACCCACGAAGTCCGACGGCCTTAACTAGGACTTCCCAAAGCCTATTACATGATTTAGTAATCTTTAAAAAAGAAGGGAAAGAATGGAATTATGGGTCAGTAGTTGAGATTGTTAATGATAGGTCATACGTTATCAAGGATAGTTTTAATAATTATTTTAGACATAATCGACGCTTCATTGCTAGAACAACTAATAGAGATTTTAATGCTAGCGACTTGTTGCATGAAGCTAACGTTAAGTGCAGTCCGAATCAGATAAGAGCAGGCTTAAAGGAAACTCAACTTGTCACACCACAAAGAGTTAGCATTGAAAATAAGGAGAATAATCGACCTGTGAATCAGTTAGATAGTCAAGGAGAAAATGTAACAATTGCGGACGAACCAATACTCCTTGTAGCTAATGAGAATGCTGACTAATTATTGGTGAAAGAAAATCGTCCTGGTAGTAGTGGTTCAGAAGCAACTGTATTGGATAAACTAAATGTAACACCAACTCCAAGCAATCAAACTTCATACTCAACATGTAGTGGACGCATAGTCAGCGCTCCTATAAGATATGGTTTTGATGATTAACTAAAGGCCTGGTCCATCAATAGAGAATTGTTAAAACTTAAAATTTCATTGAAAAGAAAAGCGTGTAATAAGTGCTGCCACCTAAGTGCAACTAGAATAGGTTGAATTGTCAAACATATGTAAGACAGTCATAGGTCAGTCGAGGATCAACCATTGTAAGAGCAACATCAGCTAATAAAGATATAAAACTATTACACAAGTGACTAATGTTTAATTTATCTTCGAACATAATACAGTGCACTTGAAAGCATTTTTTTCACCTTCATAAATGCATCGTCTTGTGGATAACCCACATGAAAGCTCACATTGCTACGTGGGTAGTTCGTTTAAGGAGCTACACCAATCTGATAGATATGGGACAAACTTTTCTAGAAAGTGGACCATACCCAGAAACTTCTTAAGCTCAATAATATTCGTTGGCTTAGGACAATCAATAGCCTTCACTTTAAAATCGCATAGACGGATGCCATACTAATCGTTTTTATCTCCTTTAACGCTATCGGGACACGCCTAGCTGCAAAAATTTGGGATGGTTCTACACCATTTTTTAATTTGATTTCGTATTCAAAGTTTTTAATTGCACCAAATCCTACAAATAACTCTGGAAACTCTTTTTCCACGTCCACCATCGACCTTAAAATGCCTTGTTTGCAGAAAACATTTCCCACCCCTTCATTATTAATTTAAGATTTTCACTGGTACTGGTAGGCTGAACAAAGCCATTTTTAGTTTATTTATAACGTGCACAAAACTTTCTACTCTTTTGGAACTATTTTAAATTTTCGTCTGAAACATGCCTATAATATTTCGTTTTACACCATCAAGACCACATATTTCTTTATTGGGGGACTTTAATTTAAATTTTTAAATGTTTCTTCATAGATTCCCCCCACAATAACATACACCGGCGAACCCGTATCAATCATAAATGTCACTTGTTTGTTATTCACTAGAACACTAGCTGCCCACGACGAAATAGTGACATTGTTTATTGTGAGTCAGATGAGTTGTCAGATGACTCATGTCCGGGCATATGTCTTGTCTTCAAAATGTCTTATGGAGACCGCATTATGTCTTCATGTTTGCATACCCTGACATATACAGGGTGGGCCAACTACAAGCTTCTTTTTAAAAATCCAATAAAATGAACAAAATGAATTTTTTTCCATGTATTATGGCTTTATTAGTAAGAGCAAACCAAACATTCCCATTAATTACGGAATACAACGTCGTTCAAGTGGCTGCCTCAGCTGGCCTCGCAGTAGCGCACCTTGTTGATGGTTTCGGGCTGTAGCTCACGGATTGCTTGGATGATATTGGCCTTAAGTGCTTGAATCGTTTCCGGATTGTTGGCATAACATCGGTCCTTCACGGTTCCCCACAAAAAAAGTCCAAAGGCGTCAAATCGCAGATCCGAGGCGGCCAATCGACATCGCCAAGACAGTTGATAACACGATTTGGGAATTTGGTTCGCAAAAGACCGATTGTGGCATGGGCTGTGTGGCATGGCGCGCCATCCTGCATGAACCAGAGGTCGTCCTTATCCATGTCTTCAATTTCAGTAGAAAAAAAACTCGTTAACATGGCTCTGTAACGCCCACCGTTGACCGAAACGTTGTTCCCAGCCTCATTTTCGAAGAAAAATGGTCCAATGATGCCACCACTCCACAATCCGCACCAAACTGTCACTCTCTGTGGATGCATTGGCTTCTCGACAATAACGTGCGGGTTTTCCGAGCCCCAGATGCGGCAATTTTGTTTGTCAACGTAGCCACCGAGATGAAAATGTGCCTCGTCAGAAAAGATGATTTTTCACCCAATAGCGTCGTCCAATTCAAGCTGCTCTAAGGCCCAAACTGCGAAGCGATAACGAAGCGGATGGTCGTGCGCTTTCAATTGCTGAATCAATTGGACCGTGTAAGCGAATAATCCCAGATCTTTGTACAGAATTCTCCTCAGGCTAGTGCGTAAAATGTTGAGCTGTTGAGATCGATGACGAGCTGATGTTCGTGAATTGAGTCTCACACTCTCGGCTGCAGCAGCCACGTTCTCGTCTGTGCGCACCGTACGATGACGGCGACCATGAGTGTTGTCCACTAGCATACCAGTCTCACGAACTTTTTGCACAAACTTGCGTACAGCAGGCGCGGTGGGTGCTTCATTTATTTTCAAAAAACGCACTGTTTGTGCTACACATCACTCACTTTGGAAATTTTTTATTTTTTTTTTTTTTCGTGGGTAGGTGAAAATCTTCATGAGACACTATGAGACCGTGTACTCATAGTAGTGTCAGATTTCTACTGACTAAAAACACCCTTCCCTTCGTTTTGTTTACTACGACTAAGTTAGACCTTATCAAGTAGTTTAAGCTTCAGATTTATATTCGCGTGAGGCAGGTAGATTTTCAATAAAAGCACCTGCTGAAACCGTCATGACATGCGGCTTTTTGTCTTATTGCGCTTATTTAAACGGTTTCGTTCTTTGAAGTTGGCGCGTAAGATTTGTCACATCCAAAGTTTGGAGTATGGCACAGTTGCAATGGCCATGAAGACGAATACGAAGCTTGCGAGCGAAGTTTTTTATTTCGTCCTCCACGGTAGCTATCCCTAAGTCTCTGTGGATATCATTGTTTCTGATATACCAGGGAGCGTTCACGATTATTCTTATAATTTTATTTTGGAATGATTGTATGAGATTCCTATTGCTTCGTTTGGTACAACCCCAGAGTTGTATACCGTACGTCCACACGGGTTTAAGCACTTGCTTGTACAGAAGCAGTTTGCTATATACGCTTAGCTTGGAATATCTTCAAATTAGCCATTACATTTTTCTAAGTCGATTTTCGACTTCGTCACGTTTCTTTTTAACGTGAGGTTTCCA
The DNA here is from genome assembly GCA_945910035.1 of Brachypalpus laphriformis. Taxonomy (NCBI): domain Eukaryota; kingdom Metazoa; phylum Arthropoda; class Insecta; order Diptera; family Syrphidae; genus Brachypalpus; species Brachypalpus laphriformis. The sequence continues at coordinate 136,473,792 of OX246754.1, forward strand.
TTTAAGTTTCGCGTCTAGTGTCATTCCCAGATATTTAGCTTCGTTTGCATGCGTTATTTGTACCGAGTTAATGAAAACGGGAAGGTTGATTATTTTCTTGTAAGTGAAGTTAACATGCGTCGATTTGGTCTCGTTAAGAACAATGCGCCAAGTTTTTGTCCACTCACATATTTTATCCAAGGCTCGTTGGAGTTTTATGGTTGCTGACTCGATTGAAATTTCCGTTGCCAGAATAGCCGTATCGTCCGCGAACGTAGCTACAATAGTGCCTTCAGTTTGTGGTATGTCCCGAGTGTACAGCAAGAATAAGATAGGCCCAAGGACACTTCCTTGCGGAACTCCGGCGGCGATTTCTTTAAAATCAGAATATTCAGTTCCGTGCTTCACGCGAAAAAGTCTGTTTTTAAGGTATGATTCTAAGATCTTATGAAGTTGCTCCGGAAAGTTTCGTCTTAGCTTATAATTCAATCCATCGTGCCAAACCCTGTCGAAGGCTTGAGATACGTCAAGAAAAGCGCTAGAACAAATCTTTTTCTCCTCAGGGGCTTTTTCAATTTCGTCGGTTATTCTATAAACCTGGTCAATTGTGGAATGCTTGATTCTGAACCCGAATTGGTGGTCAGGTATTAGGCATCTCTCTTCAATGACCGGAAGAATCCGTTTCAGTAGTAGTTTTTCAAATACCTTCGATATTATTGGTAGTAGCGATATCGGTCTGTACAATTTTTTGTCATTTGGAGATTTCCCCGGTTTCGGAACCATTATGACTTCTGCGACTTTCCATTGATTTGGAACGTATAATGATCTAATAGAAGCATTTATTAAATAAAGCAATTTTAATAGTGCCTTTTTTGGTAATTCCTTGAGGATTTGTCCGGTTATTAAATCATAGCCAGGAGCTTTATTATTTTTCAGGTTTTTTATTGCCTGGCAAAGTTCTATAAATGACATACTTTTTATTCTAAGGTTGTCAGATGTCGTAGTCGTACCAGTAAAATCGTCTACCAATGTTTTTCCATCAAATGGCTTAAAAGTCTCTTCTACGTGCTCGGCAAATAGATCCGCTTTTTCTTTGTCACCTTTTGCCCATTCGTCGTTGTTTTTTCTTATCGGTGGCGAATGTATTCGGGGTTTTTTAATTCTTTTGACAGCTTTCCAGAGCGAGTAATTAGTGGTTTTTTCGGCGATTGAACCTTCAAGATAAGCTGAAGTCTCTCAGTTTTTTAGGTCTTGGATCGCATTTTTAAGGTTATTGCATAGGAAATTCGAGTGGGTTTTATGCTGGGGAGCGCAAGTTTGTTGCCATTTTTTGCGTGCTCTCCTCTTTTCTCGAATAAGTTCTTTTATTTCCGGCGGATAATTAGCTTCATTGCATGGGACTTCTTTCCTCCTTAAAGGTGTATTTTTCCACGCGGAATTCTGTATTGATTCAATAAATTTGACGAGTTTATCTTCTATTTCGAAGGGTGTTTTGAGCGATACATTTAAGACAATATTTTCTTCGCAATCAGTTCTAAAGTCGCGCCAGTTAGTTTTTTTGTTAGTTAATCTAGGCACACCTTCTACTGTCATTAGTCGGTCACTTATTGTCAAGATTACCGGCGAGTGATCTGAGGAGAGATCAAAGCTTTCCTCTACTTTCGCAAAATTTGAAGATACTGCTTTTGCTACGAAGAAGTCTATTAGGTCCGGTGTTTTTGCTGTGTCAGAGGGCCAATACGTCGGTTTCCCCGTCGAAAAGAAATCAACCCCGAATTGCATACCGGCTTCGTACAGAAGTCTGCCTTTCCGTGAATTGGATCTGGAACCCCAAAAGGTGTGTTTTGCGTTGAAATCGCCACCTATAATGAAATTCGGTCCAAGTGAGTCAAGGAGACGTACAAAGTCGTTACTTCTAAACGTGCATCGCGGAGGACAATAAATGGACGCAATGTTGAAATACGAGTGCCTATTCTTAACTCGAACTGAACTTGTTTGCATTGTATCGATTTCAATCGTCGTATTTATGGAGTGCTCAATGCAGTCTATAATAAATAAGGAGGATCCGCCTCTAGCTCTTCCGGAAGGGTGGTATGCGTGATAAGCACGATACCCTCTTATTTTTACTCCGGATTCCTTTGTCAAATGAGTTTCAGAGATCAAGCAAATGTCAATGTTGTCATTCCGTAAGAATACTTCTAATTCGGCGTTTTTTTGTAGAAGGCCGTTTGCGTTCCATGTTAAAATTTTTAGTAACTGATTCATATTCATATGGGAGTTCTTTTTTGGCGAGGTTTTAACTCGAGCTTGCTCGATTTATCAAATATGACTTTGTTTACCTTCGTTTGCTCATCAAGTTTCGGAAGAATTATAGAGAAGGCTTGGGAGACTGGGTCTACCGTAACACCGCCTTGCTTGTTTTCTAGCGATGCAGCTTGAGCATATGTAAGCGTCTCTGGAGATTGTGGCTTTTCCTTTGATTTTGCCGAAGGAACTTTACTTTGCTCGACTCTCGTCTTAACTTTGACGTGTTTGAGGTTTCAGCAGAGCTGAACAACTCAGGGGTTATGGAGGATGTCTCCTTGATTTCATCATCGCCCATTTCAACTTCATCACCATCAACATCTGCAATGGCATCGATATCAGCTTCCTGTAAACAAGCCAGAAGGAAATCAGCACCAAAATCCACCTCAACATTAACGAGTAGCAGCAAGTATGACAATGCAATCAATGCCTTTGTTAAAGGTTGGACAGACGAGAGCATGTACTCAGCATTTGGGAGGACTGCGGCATGGCAACTAAGCCAATTATCATTGGTGGAAGCTGCAGGTGCTATGTCGGAAATTCATCAGCTGCTGAGCAGAGAAATTAAAAAATCATATCTGTTGTCGGAGGCGAAATCTGCAAAAAAATTGTCATCATCTGCAGAAAGCAACATTTTGTCACACTCTGGTGAAAATGACAAATTACAAACCGCAATTTTCGACGCAAATATTTCATTCGATGATGAATATTGAAAGATGTAGTGCAAATAATAAAATAAAAAAAACAAAAAATACGTTTTTATATGTGATTTAATTAAATTGTTTGTTTTTTTATTTTGTCCCATTGATATGGAACATCTCCATCAGTGACACGATATCTACACACGTTATCCCTCATGTTTATATCTATTGCATCCTTGTTTTGTCAATGATGTTATTGTTTCAAGGATACTCTCCGTAAGATTTCCTCCTTCGGTATTTGTGTTTGTAATTTTGGGGAGAGGTAATTATGTAATACGCAACATGCTTTTACCAAAATGTCACAAGTATCTAACGCCACTTCGATAGGCCGATGAAAAATTCTGAACCTCGATGCGAACCTTCCAAAACCCACCTCAACAGTCAACCGCACACGACTTAGCCTATAGTTGAACAACTCTTGCGAAGTGGTTAGGCTGCTGTTTTTGTTGTAGGCTTTTAGGAAATTCCGGTCATCATATATATCATCCCCGATGAAATAAAAAGGAGTTTTCATTGTCTGTCCTTTCAAAGGCTTTGCAGGTGGAATGTTAAATTTCCTAGACGTAAGTGCTCGGTACAAACTACAGTTCTTCAGTATAATAACGTCGGATGCCTTCCATTGCCAACCACATCAATGTATGTAAATCGGCTGTGGGCATCTACGACAGCCAATAAAACTATACTAGAGAACAACTTCTAGTTGTAAAAGTCGGATCCAGAATCCGGCGGGGCCTTGATACGAATGTGCTTCCCATCTACGGAACCCAACGTATGAGGAAAGTCCGAAAATGTTTCGAAAACTTTCGAAACAATATAATAGGTCAGTAGGGAAGGTTTTGGGAGTTAGGATTTGAAAGTGACAGGAAACAAGGATGTGGACGTGGCATTCTTGCTATGCACAGCTTAGCTCGCCGGAAATGGCGTGGTTATGGCCCCATGTGTGTATATGCACATGTAGATATGTGTATGTGAGTATATTCTGGGCGCGATATACTTAAGAATATTTGAAAATCCTTTTCCTTTGTTTTAAAAAGGAAAATTAATTTTGGCGGCCACGAATTGGGCTCAAAAGAGTCTGTGACCGCCTTGTTGGTTCAAGTATTACAGAGCCCATTTGTTAAAATATTATTGAAAAACATTCACAAAATTATCACTCATCACTCACCCTTATAATAAAGTTGTTTAATAAAAAAAAAACTATTTTTTCTCCTCCTTAATGTTCATCTTAACACACACTTTTACTTAGCTTACTATGTACATATGTATATGCTATACGCTGCCTTCACTACCGAAGGTCTTTATAATTAAACTGCACTGTACTTAAAACTTTAACTTTTAGCCCATGATTATAAGGTGACCATACGTCCCGCTTTCGAGCTTTGTGCCAAGCTGTCCCCAACGAACGCAAAATGTCATTCTCAACTCATTCTCAGTAAATGTATACCATATACTTAAAATAATATTGCTCACAGATAGACTTCCAGAGACAGCACAGAAAAAGAAAAACTAAAACCAAAAACAGCAAAAAAACAGGCTTGAAATTGAAATACATAACTGGGTAGTTAATAGGTACTTTGTGCTCTCTCGCTCCGTGTACCGTGTCAGTATCTACTATGTATCAACTCGTATAATGTATCGTTTGTTCGAGAATGAAAAAAATGATGAACGAACGAAGCATACTTTGATCGTTTTAAGACTGAAACGATTGGATTCGGTTTGAGAGAGTTCATAGGGCGTTTTAAGTGATACGCTTGGCTCAATACTTGCTTCAATATTTTTTTTAAGGCCATCCCAATTAGTTTTCGCGCTGGTTAATCTAGCCAGTCCTACTTTTTTAATCAAGCTTCACTTACGTCATGGTGATTGGTGATTGAATGATCAGATGATAGATCAAAGCTTTCTTCAACTTTTATACAGTTGCCAGATATTCCTTTAACAACAAAGAAATCGATCTTATTTCTATCAGTCGGCCAATATGTTGGTTTACCCGTCGAGTGAAAATCACAACTGTATTGCGTACCTTGAACCCCAGGAGGAGTGTTTCGCGTTTAAGACGCCACCAATAATAAAATTTGGTTTAAGGAAGTTGAAGATGTTTGTGAAATCATTTTCTTCAAGTTTACATCGCAGTGGACGATATATAGACGAAATGTTGAAGATAAAATGTCTATTTCTCACGCGTACATTTTTTTTCTTCATATTTCTTCTTGCATTGATTCTAATTCAATCTGTATTTCTGCTGAGTGTTCGATACATTCTCTTACAAAACAAAGATGATCCGCCTCTGACTCTTTCCGATGGGTGGAAAGCGTGATACACGCTATATCCCCTTATCGTAGCATTCGATTGTTTTGTCAGATGAGTTTCACAGACCAAGCATACATCAATATCTTTTTCTCGTATACATTTTTCTAACGCGTCGAGCCCGTTGACCTTCCATGTAAGAACTTTAAGCGTTTCTTTCATATTTTGGTTGAAGTGCGCGTGTTATGAATGTTGTTTTCTAGTGCAACTAGTCTCTCGAAAATAAGTTTGTTTGTTTTTGCATTGCTCTTTATGTTTCGCAAGAATTAGAGAGAAAACATGGGATACAGGATCTTGTGAGCTATCTCTATCCACAATGCCGCAAGTTGAGCAGGAGTCTTTACATTAAAGTTTGGATGGTTTCTTGCTTTAATCTCCCGTGGGTTGTCGGTCATGTACTTGCCATAAGCAATCATCGCCGCCTGAGCATAAGACTGCAGCCAATATTCGAAGATTTTGTTTCTGTCACCTTTTCTCTACTACTATTATGTCTTTCTTCATTACCCGATCTTAAGTGAATATTGACGGATTTTCTATCTTTCTCTGCTTTTTTCGTAGATATTTTGGATCTATTTTTAATTGGTATTGGATTCGGACGCATGGAATTTTTAAGCGTATCGCATCTTTTTTGGAGCTCTTTCGCCACTTCGAAACCTCGATAGTTCGAAGGATGTTTTCCTTTGCAGTTTGTACAAGTGACTGGGGTTTGCTTATTTAGGTGACACTCTTCCGAGAGATGTTTACCTCCGCATTTAACGCATCGCCGTTCTTTCTAGCAGTAAGTCTGCGTATGATTGAAGCCTTGACAGCGCCCTCACTGCTTAGCGATCTGGAGCTCTTACGCATAGGTTCGATTTTGACCACGGTGTTTAGAATAGTCTTAATACCATATATTACATCTTTATTTTCGATTTCGATTTCGACCACGGTGTTTAGAATAGTCTTAATACCATATATTACATCTTTATTTTCGTCTTTATCAAAACTTAGCATGAATAGTGGAAATTTAAGCTTTACTAATTTTTTCTGATCTCCCTCCGACTGTTGCTTCTTCTTCCTGATAATATTGACGGCATCAAGAACTTTAAAGCCTTTATCTTGAAGGTCGCTTATAACATCTTCTTTAGTGCACGAGGGGTGGAGTCCCCTTACTATAACACGCAGTGGTCTTTCTAACTTATCTCCTCGGCATTCAATTTTTGAGACACTGCTCGGTAACCGTCACCATCATCGATATTGATTTTCCACGTATTGTTTCGGAGAGATGTCACCTTAAACTACGATGCCAGCGTTCCTTTAAGGAGGCAATGCAACTTATTGTAGTCCGTAATTCCAACGACGTTTATCGGTCGCGGATGACGTAATTTTATTGGTTGTGGCTTTTCTTACAACTCCTTGCGCTTTCCATCTTTTTATGGCCCGACTTCCGGTGAGGAACCGGCTTTGCGTTTTTTGCTACGCCGTTTCTTTTCTATCGAATTCGTTTCACGTGTTAGCTCTTCTTCATCCATCTGGTACTAAGTGAGCGATGTGGGCTAACAGTATTTTCTTTTTGTAAATACGTGCGGTAAACAAGATGGTCCCGAGTATCGACACGTGGAATAAAATATCTTTATTCATTGAGACGGTACTCATATCGAAAAAGAGAGAGGAGGAAGTAAATATACCGGCAAGATATTATAAACCCGCACCGGGAGAAAAATGTAAAAAAGCCGGTCCCTAGAGGGGAAAGAAAACGACATCACTCTAAAGTAATGTATCCGGTTCCGGAGTGGATGGTGTCATGTTGAAAAGGGGTTAAAGTTGGTAGAAGTCCGCACTTCTCGTGCTCATTAGCGTTTTTCCACTACCCCTTAGGCAAACAAAATTATACTTTAACTTAAAATATAAAAAAAAAAAATGTATGTTTTGCCGAAAGAAATGTACAGGTGTCCCACTTTGAGAGGAAAAAATTATGGTCACCTTATCCATGAACCAAATGTGTTCACTAGCACCACTAAATGAGGAATGACTCTCGCTGCACAGCTGCTCCAAAAACAACAACATTCGCTGCTGCTGCTAAGAACAGAAACAAAAAGTATTGAAGCTAAGTTCATGAGTTTATTTATCTTTTTTATAAACTAAGTAACATGTTTTTTTCCTTTTCCAGGGTAGCTTGTTAGGGTGTTTTCTCAAGGGCTGAGGTTTAGCTCGTCGGATCCAGGGTCAACCAAAGAACACCCGAAACTTTAGGAAAGAGGTATTATTTATTTATAATGGTTATGCTTAAACTAGCCTTAACAAAGTCAGAAATATTTAACAATAATGAAATACTTAAGGTGGCCTCGGTTTACGGTTCTTAACAATATTAGGATACTTAACAATAGTGAGTTACCTACTAGGCCTTAGTTTCTTAACGCTAGGACTTAACTAGAGGATAGCGACGGCTTTTTAGGGCATCTGCTATATAGCGACAGCTTGTTAGGGCGTCAGCTCTGGCAGCGACAGCTTTTTAGGGCGTCAGCTATGGCAGCGACAGCGTGTAACGGCGTCAGCTCTGGCAGCGACAGCTTTTTAGGGCGTCAGCTCTGGCAGCGACAGCTTTTTAGGGCGTCAGCTATGGCAGCGACAGCTTTTTAGGGCGTCAGCTCTGGCAGCGACAGCTTTTTAGGGCGTCAGCTCTGGCAGCGACAGCTTTTTAGGGCGTCAGCTATGGCAGCGACAGCGTGTTACGGCGCCAGCTCTGGCAGCGACAGCTTTTTAGGGCATCAGCTATGGCAGCGACAGCGTGTTACGGCGTCAGCTCTGGCAGCGACAGCTTTTTAGGGCGTCAGCTCTGGCAGCGACAGCTTTTTAGGGCGTCAGCTATGGCAGCGACAGCGTGTTACGGCGTCAGCTCTGGCAGCGACAGCGTTTTAGGGCGTCAGCTATGGCAGCGACAGCTTTTTAGGGCGTCAGCTATGGCAGCGGCTGCTGAAGGCAGCTACTTTGCAGCACCGGCTTAAGGCTGGTACTTTAGAAAAACCAATTTCACAAAAATATTACTCCCAGGAGTGCGGTATAAATTCTCAAATCTGAGAATTACGGTCAAGACCGGCAATAGCTTATCCTAGAGGAGGATAGGCCCAAACTTTACGATCGGAGCGGCTGCGGTCAGCAGCAGGTCCGATTTGATTTATGCTCAAATCTTGAAAAATACGGAAGAGCAGCCAAAATATTCGGTGGTTGTTTCCACTCTAGAGAGTTGCCCCACAGTACACTGGATTGGTACTAACAACAACGGCGTGAGGAACTCCGACTTCTTCGTCGGCAGTGGGTTGCCTTATTAAAAACCGTGTAAACATTGAGTGCGAATTCGACGACCCAATGCACACATCTTCGCTCACTTCTCTATTTATCACATAGCACGTATACTTCGGCTCTCCATATTACTACCACACGACCTCTCACCACAGCGTGTTGAACAAAAACACCGCGAGCATACCTTCGCCCGACCAACAAATCTAGCCGCAGTGTATTTCGCAGTGGGTCTTTCCTGTTAGCACACAATGTTTAGGTGTTTCTTAACCAATATCCCAAGTGCTCTCTCTCTCCTTGTTATGGAGTGGCGTGATCTTATGCACAGTGGGGTCGGTCGAAAAGGAAAAGTTATTGAGTTGCGAGTATGGTGTGGGATTTCGGCTACGGCAATTGATGGGTGTGCGTGTCGGTCGGTTGAGTTTGGCCTGGGGTGTTGATGGTTGTTCGGGATATTCACAGTGGGGTCGGTAGGTAGAACGACGGTCAGTGAGTTTCTGGTGGAGAATTTGGGTAATTGTGCGGATGTGCCGTGTTCGCGCGTCCAATGCTCGAATGATGATCGCAGGGACGGTGCAGGTGAGGGTCGAAGTGTAACGCTTCGTTACATTCCCCCTCCACTTTCTCAGACGAGAACCTTCTCGTCGTAAAACATTCTAATTTCAATTAGTAATTCAAAAATTCTTACATCTACCTAAACTAAAAGAACGGCTTATAACTAATTATATGAAATCAACGGCTTATAATAATCTTAACTATGAGACTTCTATGCAATAGGAGTAAAAAAAAATAATAATAAAAAAAAATTGTGAGCACTAATTACGATGACCGTGACTGCAGAACTTCAGGCGGTCGGGGCTGCTACCGTCGTGATCGGATGTACTTCCGTAACGGTGGTGTCATTGGTGGCGACGGTGAGGGCAATACTTCACCTTTAGACCATGGCGGAAGTTTTGACGGTGTGGCCATGGTTAACGATGAGCTTATCGATGGTGACGGCTCGTTCCTTGGTGTCGGCAATGGTATCAGTAGTCCTGCTATAGTACTTGAAAATGGTAGCAGGATTGTTTCCTCGTCTGGCGGTCTTGAATACGGTGACGGTATGGTTTCTTCGTCTGGCGGTGTTGATGTAACATGTCGCACTGACGGCAGCGGTATGACATCTGACGGTGGTGACAAGTTGTGGTGTCGCAACTCTGGCGGCACTGATGTCGACGACAATAACGGTTCTGGTAACGGTGACAGTGGCAGCTGCGGCATGACATCTGACGGTGGCGACAAGTTGTGGTTTCGCAACTCTGACGGCACTGATGTCAACGGTAATGACGGCTCTGGTATCGGTGATGACGGCGGCGGTATGACATCTGACGGCGGCGACAAGTTATGGTTTCGCAACTCTGGCGGCACTGATGTCGACGGTAATGACGGCTCTGGTAACGGTGATGACGGTGACGGTGATGACGGCGGCGGTATGGCATCTGACGGTGGCGACAAGTTGTGGTTTCGCAACTCTGGCGGCACTGATGTCGACGGTAATGGCGGCTCTGGTAATGGTGATGACGGTGACGGTGATGACGGCGGCGGTATGACATCTGACGGTGGCGACAAGTTGTGGTTTCGCAACTCTGGCGGCACTGATGTCGACGGTAATGACGGCTCTGGTAACGGTGACGGTGATGGCGGCGGTGTGACATCTGACGGTGACGACAAGTTGTGGTTTCGCAACTCTGGCGGCACGTATGTCGACGGTGATGGTGGCTCTGGTAACGGTGACGGCGGCGGTATGACATCTGGCAGTGGCGACAGGTTGTGGCTTCGCAACTCTGGCGGCACTGATGTCGACGGTAATGGCGGCTCTGGTATCGGTGATGACGGTGACGGCGATGACGGCAGCGGTTTGACATCTGACGGTGGCGACAGGTTGTGGTTTCGCAACTCTGGCGGCACTGATGTCGGCGGTAATGACGGCTCTGGTAACGGTGACGGCGGCGGTATGACATCTGACGGTGGCGACAAGTTGTGGTTTCGCAACGCTGGCGGCACTGATGTCGACGGTAATGGCGGCTCTGGTAATGGTGAGGACGGTGACGGTGATGACGGCGGCGGTATGACATCTGACGGTGGCGACAAGTTGTGGTTTCGCAACTCTGGCGGCACTGATGTCGATGGTAATGGCCGCTCTAGTATCGGTGATGACGGTGAGGGCGATGACGGCGGTGGTATCGCATCTGGTGGATGCGACCAGTTGGAATTTCGCAACTCTGGCGGCATTGATGTCATCGTTGGTGGGGGCTCTTGTACTGACGGTGGCGTTGACGACAGTGACAATTTCAGTACGGGAGGGCGTCGGTGCAGCGGCTTCGTGCGTCGTGTGGATAGGTCGTACTCTGACAACGGTATCGACGGTGATGAACAACGTTTCATTGTAATGTCGGCAGGAAGCGTCGTAGGAAAGCTTGGCGGAAATGCTTCCAGGAACTCCACGAATCTCGATTAATTCTGAGCCGCTCCAGCGCGGTCCCTCGGAATATCTCTGGTAGGGTGCGTGGGATGTGGTCCAGCGGGATGTCATAGCATCCAGTCAGTTCTTCAATGCGCTCAAGAAATTCTAGCGCCGAGCCGTTGCCTTCGAATCGGAGACCCCACTTGCGGACCGTGTTCATGATCTCGGCTTCCTAGCTGAGCACCGGTCAGCTAAAGGTCCTTGATGGGGATAGCCCCTGGCTGGTTGTGGCCGCATTGGCCGCTGGAGCGGTTTCTGTGGAGACGCTCGGCCGCGGACTGACGGTAGCAAAGTCCGGTACACCATACTTTCGGGGTGGCTGTTCGTTCGACCCAGTCGGTGCCATCTTGGGTACATGTACTCGGGTTTCCTCGTACTGTGGGCTAGGGTCTGGCTTATCCTTGGTTATGCTGCTATCCAAGTATTCTTGGTTTTCCACCAGTGCTTCCCATTCTTGGCACAAGCTCTGGGTAGACTTCCGTGTCGGGGCCTCTTCAAGTAGCGGCTTAGCCGTTTGCGGAGTTCGGCTAAGGTCCCGGTGGTGTCCAGCTGCCGTTCGCTCATGGCAGCAGTTATTTCGGCCTTGCTTAGTAAATAGCGTCCATGTTGTCCTCGTGGTCGGACATCTTATTGGTTCGGTTGTTTTTGTCTCGGTGATGTACCTCTTGCAGAGGTCCCTGTTCGGGCGCCAATTGTAAGGGTGTTTTCTCAAGGGCTGAGGTTTAGCTCGTCGGATCCAGGGTCAACCAAAGAACACCCGAAACTTTAGGAAAGAGGTATTATTTATTTATAATGGTTATGCTTAAACTAGCCTTAACAAAGTCAGAAATATTTAACAATAATGAAATACTTAAGGTGGCCTCGGTTTACGGTTCTTAACAATATTAGGATACTTAACAATAGTGAGTTACCTACTAGGCCTTAGTTTCTTAACGCTAGGACTTAACTAGAGGATAGCGACGGCTTTTTAGGGCATCTGCTATATAGCGACAGCTTGTTAGGGCGTCAGCTCTGGCAGCGACAGCTTTTTAGGGCGTCAGCTATGGCAGCGACAGCGTGTAACGGCGTCAGCTCTGGCAGCGACAGCTTTTTAGGGCGTCAGCTCTGGCAGCGACAGCTTTTTAGGGCGTCAGCTATGGCAGCGACAGCTTTTTAGGGCGTCAGCTCTGGCAGCGACAGCTTTTTAGGGCGTCAGCTCTGGCAGCGACAGCTTTTTAGGGCGTCAGCTATGGCAGCGACAGCGTGTTACGGCGCCAGCTCTGGCAGCGACAGCTTTTTAGGGCATCAGCTATGGCAGCGACAGCGTGTTACGGCGTCAGCTCTGGCAGCGACAGCTTTTTAGGGCGTCAGCTCTGGCAGCGACAGCTTTTTAGGGCGTCAGCTATGGCAGCGACAGCGTGTTACGGCGTCAGCTCTGGCAGCGACAGCGTTTTAGGGCGTCAGCTATGGCAGCGACAGCTTTTTAGGGCGTCAGCTATGGCAGCGGCTGCTGAAGGCAGCTACTTTGCAGCACCGGCTTAAGGCTGGTACTTTAGAAAAACCAATTTCACAAAAATATTACTCCCAGGAGTGCGGTATAAATTCTCAAATCTGAGAATTACGGTCAAGACCGGCAATAGCTTATCCTAGAGGAGGATAGGCCCAAACTTTACGATCGGAGCGGCTGCGGTCAGCAGCAGGTCCGATTTGATTTATGCTCAAATCTTGAAAAATACGGAAGAGCAGCCAAAATATTCGGTGGTTGTTTCCACTCTAGAGAGTTGCCCCACAGTACACTGGATTGGTACTAACAACAACGGCGTGAGGAACTCCGACTTCTTCGTCGGCAGTGGGTTGCCTTATTAAAAACCGTGTAAACATTGAGAGCGAATTCGACGACCCAATGCAAAGCTTCTCTATATTCGGCACACATCTTCGCTCACTTCTCTATTTATCACATAGCACGTATACTTCGGCTCTCCATATTACTACCACACGACCTCTCACCACAGTGTGTTGAACAAAAACACCGCGAGCATACCTTCGCCCGACCAACAAATCTAGCCGCAGTGTATTTCGCACACTGGGTCTTTCCTGTTAGCACACAATGTTTAGGTGTTGCTTAACCAATATCCCAAGTGCTCTCTCTCTCCTTGTTATTGAGTGGCGTGATCTTATGCACAGTGGGGTCGGTCGAAAAGGAAAAGTTATTGAGTTACGAGTATGGTGTGGGATTTCGGCTACGGCAATTGATGGGTGTGCGTGTCGGTCGGTTGAGTTTGGCCTGGGGTGTTGATGGTTGTTCGGGATATTCACAGTGGGGTCGGTAGGTAGAACGACGGTCAGTGAGTTTCTGGTGGAGAATTTGGGTAATTGTGCGGATGTGCCGTGTTCGCGCGTCCAACGCTCGAATGATGATCGCGGGGACGGTGCAGGTGAGGGTCGAAGTGTAACGCTTCGTTACAAGCTGTAACAACAATAGACCACTTATTCTCTGTAGCTGGCGTCTGTAAAAAAAATGAAGACATCATTGTTTTAAATAAACCATATATACATTCGTACCTTCAAAGATTCATTTTCAAGGGATTCATATATTGCACTCAGTACTTGTGGCACAAATCTATCTATTGTTTTCCTTGAAATATGCGATAATAACTCCAAAGACCGGTAAGAATCACCAGAAGCAATGTATCTCAAAGATACAGCGAGTCGCACTCTGGAGGTAATCGCATGTCGCATTACCGTGTCTTTTTTTTTTATTTGAGGCTCAACCTATGAAAAATATTACAATAAACAATTATTGAACATGTATCTAAAAATAGTTTTATTTTACCAGCGCAAGAATTTCTTTAAATTTATCGATGGTCATTCTGCAAAAATTTTGGTAATCTTTTCCACTTTCCTATAAGATATTTTTCAATAAATGTGCCTCTATATCATGAAGTGCCCTCTTTTCCAAAAATGGATTAACCCTAAATCGATGTTTCCTTTGTTTTTTTTTCTCTTCACTGTTTTGAAGTTGTTCTAAATTTTCAAGCGCGAAAATGCACCGTACTTGCCTATTATACGGCTCCATCTTCAATGAAATGTTCAGACGTGATCTGCCCACCCATTAAAATATGGCAGCTGCCTGACAGATGTCCGACATATGCCCAAGCATGACTCATGGCTCGTGGAGGCACCATGTGAGAAGTTATTTCTTCATCGCAGAAAGCTTCAAGTTGGTTTATGTTGTGTCTCCTATCGATACTTGCCAAGCTCACTGTTGGCAACGCCGCCAACATCAAGAACGCCATCTAGGAGTTGACAGTTGAATTTCGCAATCGATTGCCAATTTAACGAACGCAGCCGAGAAATTAAATGACCGAAACCCTGGAGCGAGGGAGAAACAAGACTCGAGGAATCAAAAAGAAAAGAACCACGACGACGGCAACAACACAAAATTTAAAACTCTGTCTTTCCTTTATTTAAAATAAATATTCTATACGTTCCTTATAAAATTAAAGTTCAATAAAGTGAAAACGTTGTATTTTAAACAGTGCTGTTAAATTTAATAATTTCAGTCCGTCAATAGTTGCAGTTCGCAACAATTCTTTAAATTTTTTGTGACTCCGTAAGATCCGCATAAGACCATTTCCTGAAAAACAAAATGGCGGACCAGCAAGGAAACGACGAGACGCCAAAGTTATCGCGCATGCGATATACCGGGCGGAAGAATCACCACTGCAAGCTTTGTGAAATCAATGACACAAAGGAAATGGTACAGTGTGATAAATGTGGGCATTGGTACCATCTTCAATGTGTTCACGTCACAGCAGAGATAGAAAACGACGACTGGATGTGTCAAGACTGCATACCTCAAGAAGGCGAAAACAAATCGATACATTCGAAAGTGACCACCAAGAGTGCATCATCGACACGTTCCAGACGTCGTAAGCTACAACTGCAACGCTTGAGTGAGGAAAAGGTCCTAGCGGAAGCATGCGACAAGGAGGCGGAGCTTTGACAGCAACAGCGAGACCAGGAATTCTTGGAAAAGCGCTTTCAGTTACTGATGAACGAGAGTACTGAATCAGATGAACCAGATGAACCCGATGTGGGTACATGGAAGGAACGTGTGTATGAGTGGTTGGAAGAGAAGTCACAAAAGGCAACGGGCACGCACATTGACAACTCGGCGATTTACTTGCCAACTACCAGTCAAACCGCAGCTTAGCCTAAGATCGAATCAACCCACCATCTGCCACAACTTCCACAAGTACTGCACTCAACAGAAATTTCATCCTCTACCACCAATCAACTCTCAACCTACTGGCTGGATGCATCTGACTGCACAAATATCGGACCCAGCAGTCACGATTGGACTATACACCGATGGATTACCTCACAGCTCAACTAATGCAAAGTACGAGTTTAAACAAACAGACCCTCTGACATCGAGACAGAATGATGCATTGGTTAAAGAAAAAATCGTCAAATCGACCTGATGGAATGCGGGGCCCGTTGAAATTTGCCCTAAACCAGTAACATTCGCTAATGTCCTTGGCTTTCTTAAGTTGAGAAGTTGAACAGCATTCTCTGTAATGAAGGTAGCCTCTGAGCCAGGGTCCACCAATGCCCTAAGAACATGTTGCGTTCCCGTAGAGGAATAAACTTTCACCGAAGCTGTAGCTAGTAGGGCTTTAGATCGCATTTGGTTAAAATGCTCATTAAACGTTTGATTTTCGGAGGTTGAAGCACCCTCTTGCTCATTGTTAACGCCCTAAATTAAATTACATGCACCATTCTATTCCTATTATTCGTCCTAAATACTAATCTATTTCATTATTAGAAATCTATGAAATTTTGTTCTATTCTATTACAAACTAACTCATTTTCCGATATCACGTTTTTCATCTTTTCAATTACATCGAAGAGAAGAAGGTGAATTGCCAGGAGAACGATTAAGTATATATATATATTCAAATTTATCTTTGTATTTTAAACTTGTATATTTATATAGATAATAAACCATCGGTGAACGAGAGTTTTTATTTTCGAACTCCTTACTTTTAATTGGTTACCCAACATCTTTATTATTTAATCTCCATCGCCACATTGCCGGCGCCATCACTTGCAGCACATGAATCGAGAAAGGGTTATAGAAATGTCATCGCCGTCCCTAGTCGCACTAGAAGACGATACCGAGCCAACCCTAGAGCAACTTAACAGCTCTACATCGATAGCTGACTTCACGAAGCGAATTGAAGACCTGCAATTATCGTTTGCCGAATCTGAAAGGGAGAGAATACGACTACAACAAATCATAGCTACACATATCGACACTGGAGCCGCGCAAGCAAATCCAGCTACAGTTGTATCCACGTGTTCTACTCTTACATCAGCCGCCATCCCTATCGCCAACAAGCCATCCCTCCCCCAAGGTACGTCATCATTACTGCCGATTAGCACCGCCACTTCGATCAATCCTAACCTCACAACTCCTATAAGTCAACCTCATGCCACTGCCATCACATCGGGGAATGTGAATTGGAACCCCTATTTCCCAGGTATGTTCAATAGTTTAATTAACACTACAGCTGCCAGCCACTTTCCATACACTAACATGCCTACGATGTCCGTACCAATGCCATATTCACATTTTACCGCGTCCACGCATTTACCGCCGACGAACCAGTCGACCCCTTCTTACCAGCAACAGCAGCCCCAACAATCCATTCGCAAACTGCAAGATTTGCCAGAATTCTCTGGTTTACCCGAACAATGGCCAATGTTCTCCGTTGCCTTTAAAGAAACCTCAGCTGCATATAGCTACACGAATTTAGAAAACCTGTCACGTCTTCAAAAAGCTCTCAAGGGCATAGCAAAACAGCAAGTCGAAGCATTACTTATTCACCCCAATAGCGTCAACACAATAATGCACACACTGGAATTTCACTACGGGCGGCCAGAAGTCTTAATTAGAAGCCAATTAACCAAGGTAAGATCCTTCCCGCCTATACATGAATCCAGGCCAAGTGAAATTGTAAACTTCAGCACAATGGTAGCCAACCTGACTGTATTCTTAGAGAATGCATGTGCAATACCTCATCAGACAAATCCAACATTGCTCGATGAATTAGTTGGAAAACTCCCTTTAAGCAAAAGGGAAGAATGGGCTAAGCACACGATCACAACCATGTCACTTTATCCGAATATACGCGAATTCAGTAATTGGCTAAAACAAATCGCAACATACGTCACCATAGCCACCGAAATAACATGCAATAATTTCACTAATATTCAATCACCATTACACGAAAGAAAGCCTAAAAATGTAAACACGGTTTGCCTTGTGGCAGAAGATCGTCAACAAAAAGCCAAGTGCGTCACTTGTAAAGAAGAGCATCACTTATACAAATGTGCGAAATTCCGATCAAAGAGCGTTCCCGAGCGGTGGAATATAGTTAAAGAACATCACTTGTGCTTCTGCTGCCTTCGCTCTGGCCACAGCGTCTCGAAATGCCCATACCGCAGAGAATGTGGGATCTTATCATGTCGTAAGTGTCATAATCGTTTGCTCCACGACTCTGAGGAAAAGAAAAAGCCAATCTCTCCATCGAACTCTGGCAGTACTCAAACAGCTGTAGTAACAGTGAATGCATTAATCAAAACATCAATAAATGAACTGCCGTCAATGAAGAATACCACAAGCATAAAGTGTCCCAGAAAGATAACACTATTTAAATTCTTGCCTGTGCAATTAAGTGGTCCGAAAGGTACTTGCACTGCCATAGCGTTCATCGACGATGGGGCAAAAATTTCTTTAATCGAAGAGAACGTGGCAAACACTCTCGGCATAAAGGGCGCATCCGATTTGTTATCACTTAAATGGATCGGTGATCAAACGACAAGTGAAATGTCAAAGCACGTTAATATTGAAATTTCGGGTGTGCAAACAAATGCAACGAAATATCAAATGAAAAATGTCCGCACAATTAAAAAGTTATTACTACCACCTCAAAGCTTAAATTTAATAGAATTTCGGAAGCAATTTCATAAAATAGAAAAGCTTCCGATTGTTGATTACGTCGACGCCGTACCACAGATTTTGATTGGAATTCCCCACACGAACTTAGTTCGGCCTGTGGAAGTGATCAATTTAGATGAAGGCTTTTCAGTTCATAACACTAAATTAGGATGGACACTGTTCGGATCAAATGAAGAAAACACATCCCCGGCAATAATCAGCTTTGTCGATAGT
This sequence comes from Brachypalpus laphriformis, assembly GCA_945910035.1. Classification (NCBI taxonomy): domain Eukaryota; kingdom Metazoa; phylum Arthropoda; class Insecta; order Diptera; family Syrphidae; genus Brachypalpus; species Brachypalpus laphriformis. Next base: position 136,492,081 of record OX246754.1, read on the forward strand.
GAAGTAAATCGAATGGACGATTTGCACAGGCTGGTAGAAGAATACTTTGAGATTGAAAATTTTGCATCGAAGCCAACTAAGTGCATAGTTTCTGAACTTGATAAGAAAGCCGAAGGGATTTTAAAGGAGACAACGAGAAAAGTTAACAGCCAGTACGAAACCGGACTTATTTGGAAATATGACAACGTAAAATTTGAAGAAAGCTATAATATGGCATTAAAGCGATTGCAATTAGTAGAACGGAAAATGGCAAATAACTCGGAATTCTCTAAATGGTATACGTTAAAAATTAATGAATATTTAGCAAAAAATTACGCCAGAAAGTTATCGCCAGAAGAAGCCTCCATGACCAGTGATCGCATTTGGTATCTCCCACACTTCGCCGCTTGCAATATGAATAAGGGCAATAAGCTACGCCTTGTTTTTGACGCCGCTGCCCAAGTTCACGGTATGTCATTGAACTCAATGCTCCTAAAAGGACCTGACGAGTATCAGCCAAAGCCGCTCCTATCAATCCTTTTCGGATTTCGCCAGAGGCAGATAGGGGTATGTGGGGACATACGGGAGATGTTTCTTCGTGTTAACATCCGCCAGCAAGACCAAGACGCACAGAGATTCTTATGGAGAGACGGAAATTCATCTCAACAGCCAGGTGTATTCGTCATGAGTGCCATGATCTTTGGATCCAAAAGTTCTCCCTGTTCGGCACAATACGTAAAGAACTTGAATGCTAATCAATACAAAGACATTCATCCACGTGCTGTAAGGGCTATAGTCGACTGCCACTATGTGGACGACTATGTCGATAGCTTTGATACAGTGGATGAAGCAACTGCAATAACGAAAACAGTTATAAAAATCCATAGTCATGCCGGATTCGAGCTACGAAACTTTTCATCCAACTCGCCGAAGCTCCTAGAAGCACTAAGTAATACATCATTCGCACCTTCGTCGCCACAGCCGAACCTGAAAAACATATGTTGCAATGACCTAAATACTGAAAAAATTCTCGGCATGTACTGGGACCCAAAGGCCGATCAGTTTTGTTTTATATTAAAGTTTGGAAGACTGCCGAGGACAGTCTTAGACGGGAAAATTCGTCCTACCAAAAGTCAGGTCTTGAGCCTCACAATGTCAATATTTGACCCATTTGGATTCCTAGCCAACATCACAATTGAGTCAAAGCTGCTACTTCAAAGGCTATGGAAAGCAAATGTAGGATGGGACGAACAAATACCGGAAGAGATAAATATTAAATGGTATGAATGGTATAAGCGGCTGGCTAACTTGAAGGAGTTTAGGGTTCCTAGATGCTACCACGCGAATATAACGAAGCCATGGGTCGATGTCCAACTCCATATATTCGTTGACGCCAGCGAAGTGGCATTTGCTGCAGTTGGTTATTGGCGTATAAGCGATGAAAAGGATGTCAAAACGGTATTCGTTATGGGGAAGACAAGGTGCAGCCCTATCAAAGCTCTGTCTATACCAAGGCTCGAATTGGAAGCAGCTGTATTAGGCGTTCGAGTAAAGGATGCTATCTTAAGCGGGCATGACGCGCAGCCGAAGAAGGTAATTTTGTGGTCGGACTCAAAAACAGTCATTCACTGGATTAGGTCCGATACTCGTGCATATAAACAGTTCGTTGCGCATCGAATTTCTGAAATTTTGGAGTCTTCAGAGGTTAACAATTGGAGGTGGGTTCCAGGCTGCCAAAATCCCGCTGATTATGCCACGAGACCGTACAAGGCAACTCACGTACCCGCAAAGTCGTCTTGGATAAACGGCCCCTCATTCCTACAACGTCCCGAGGAGGAATGGCCAAAACCCCCAAATGATATTGCGGCTCACGAAAAGCCCGACGAAAAGCGTTCGAATTGTATTTTGGCCATAAGCCATATCACGTCCGTGCTCCCACTCGAAACATATTCCAGCTATTACAAGTTACTGAGAGTGATATGTTGGATTCAACGAGCAGTTATGAAATTCAAATATCTGGTCCAAAAGGATGTTCATTGTGAAATTGAATTATGTAAAAATCAGCCCTCAGTAGCAGAAATAGATTCAGCGGAAGCTTTACTATGTCGCGTGGTACAGGAAGATGCGTTTCCCAACGAGGTAAAAATACTTTTATCAAACAAATTCGTATCAAAAAATAGTTCGATATATAAGCTGTCGCCTATACTGGATGAAAACAAGGTAATCAGGCTCGGTGGACGAATCGATAATGCCGATTGCTTGCCTTTGAGCGCAAAACGACCAATTATCATGCCAAAACATCATTCAGTTACGAAACTTCTGGTGAGGTATTACCATGAGAAATTTAGACATCACAACCAAGAAGCCATCATAGGTGCGATACGTGCAAGGTATTGGATTCCGGACCTGCGACGACTCGTGAGGACAACCAAGTCAACATGCCAACTTTGCAAAAATTCATCAGTCGTGCCAGAGCCTCCACTTATGGGTCAGCTACCTGCCGATCGACTCACACCATACGTTCGAGCATTTTCTTACACTGGCATTGACTATTTCGGGCCCCTACAGGTTGCCATTGGACGTCGGCATGAAAAAAGGTGGGTGGCAATATTCACATGCCTGTCAACACGAGCGATCCACTTGGAATTGGCCAAAGATCTTTCGACTGAAGCGGTTATTATATGTTTGCGAAACTTCATTAATCGTCGAGGCATTCCGGTACGGATAAGGAGCGATCGTGGAACAAACTTTGTTGGAGCAAGTAAAGAGGAGTGGCTGGCAACTGAAAAGAAACTGGACAATGAATGTACCCGTCGCAGAATCGAATGGGTATTTAACGTTCCAGGAAATCCATCGGCGGGCGGTGTATGGGAGAGGATGGTTCGCTGCGTTAAACGGGTTTTATCGTTTACATTAAAGGAAAGATCTCCGCAATTGGAAACGCTTCAAAGTCTTTTGATTGAAGCCGAAAACTTAGTAAACTCTCGACCTCTAACACATTTGCCAGTTGAGAGCGCAGATGCCGAACCACTCACCCCTAACCACTTCCTGCTAGGATGCCCAAATTACGTACAAACTCCAACCGTCGACGAAAACATATGTTTGCGAAAACAGTGGCACGTACTGCAGCAATTGAAGCAAACGTTTTGGAAGAGATGGATCTTAGAATATCTTCCTATGCTTACGCGTCGTACAAAGTGGCATCGTCTATCATCACCATTGAAAGTAGGAGATATCGTCATAGTGTGCGATGACAACGAAAGCCGGGGGGAGTGGAAGCGCGGAAAAGTAACTGACGTTTTTCCCGCGCCTGATGGTCAGGTGCGATCAGCTGTAGTTCAGACATCTGGAGGAAAATTAAGACGGCCCGTCTCAAAGTTAGCCAAGCTGGATGTGCAAAATTAGTGAATCTAGTGCATAGATCGATTCACGGGGGGTGGGATGTTAACGCCCTAAATTAAATTACATGCACCATTCTATTCCTATTATTCGTCCTAAATACTAATCTATTTCATTATTAGAAATCTATGAAATTTTGTTCTATTCTATTACAAACTAACTCATTTTCCGATATCACGTTTTTCATCTTTTCAATTACATCGAAGAGAAGAAGGTGAATTACCAGGAGAACGATTAAGTATATATATATATTCAAATTTATCTTTGTATCTTAAACTTGTATATTTATATAGATAATAAACCATCGGTGAACGAGAGTTTTTATTTTCGAACTCCTTACTTTTAATTGGTTACCCAACACTCATTGTTTAACGTATTGGATGTGATAACGTGATTCATATTTTGAATAAAGTGAGTGTTATACTGGGAATTATTGTTGTGCCTCCCGAAATGCGCATTATGCGGCGTAGTCTGTTGGTTATTGTTTGAATTCAACACAACTTTCGACTCAATATGTAGTGTAGTGTGGTGCTTAAAGCCACATTTATAGCAATGGTTACTGCTGCTGCAAGTTGATGAATGGTGATCATAACCAAGGCAGTTAGAACATATGGAATTTTGCCTAACTACTTCGACGCGTGCTTTTGGTTCCATGCTCAAAAATTTCTTGCAATGCCGTATTACATGAGAGGCCTTGCACAGGCTGCAAAGAAATTGCTTGTTTCCAGCTTGCGCTTTAACGTGGAAGGCTGTAGCTGTAGCTTTGCGAAAATTAGTTGTTGGTCCTGGCTGTCTTGAAAATCCGCTTTCTTCTAAAAAATTTTCTAGCAAACTGAATCAACCTTCAATAAATGATGAAAAAGTCTTCCAGTCAGGAAGCGCCTTGGAAGTGCCTAACTTATTTTCCCAATCTCTTTGTGTTTGAGGAGGAAGTTTGTGGTATACTACATATATAAGTATGCAATCCCAAGCGGCGGTTGCTATTCCTAGATTGTTAAGTGCATGAATACACTCAGTGCTGGTATCATGCAAAGATTTGAGACCTGTGGCGGATTCATGGGTGAGTTTCTTTTGTTCCATTAGTATTCTAAGCTGTGTGTTAACAAGTTTACGCTTGTTCTGAAATCTATCATTTAGGATTTCCCAGATATTCCAGCAGATACATAACTTTTGGCGTCGATGGGGAGGTGTTGTATTAAGCGTGCAGCTTCGTCACACACAGAGGTTTTAAGGTACTGCAGTTTCTGAACGTCAGATAGATCGGCATTTTGATCGATCATACTCTCAAACAAGTTGCGAAACTCACACCATTCCTCAAATTTGCCAGAGAAAGGCTTAATGTGAATTGGTTGAAGGCGTACTTCACATGAGGATGACTTTGTCGTATTTAAACGAGACGTTTCTAAAACCGAATTGCTTTTCTCTGCAAATTTATCGATTTCATCTTGAATCATACCGATAAAACTTAAGTAAATTCGCTTGATTTTTAAAAATGTTTCGTTTTCAAAATATTTATCTTTTATAGGATCAGCAGCGTTATTTACGATAGCACTGTGATTCGTTATAGCCTGTTTGAAAACATCTTCAATCTCATCGCGATACGCGTTCCCATACCCCCTTGAACTTCGCGACACGATTTCTTTTTTAAAATCTTCAAATTCGTTTGAAGTTCTTCAAGAGTTTTGTCTTGAATTTCAATGTATTTGCATAGTTTAGACATTTTATAAATAAATTTGCACTAGCACTTGGTTGATTTTTTATTTAGGATAAAGTATGGGCGTTATAAATTGATTTCAATTCACTTAAATTGCTTAAATCTTAATTTATTTAAATGTATGTTTGTGTACAATTGGTAGAATTGGTAGAAAATAAGTTGAAATTCCTACCTTGATATTTCAGTTCAATGAGTTGAAAACTGAATTGATTCCACTCCGTTGTTGCTGGATGCCGCTACTTGATCTCCGTTGTAACCGCTTGGTGTCTTCAATGCTGTTCTGCTACTCCTACCCGTTGCTCCAGTACTTGCCGCAACCGGATTCCGTTGCTCCAGGTTTCCGTTGAACCAGTTCCTGCTCCGTTGAACCAGTTTCTGCTCCGTTGAAACGGTCTTTTTGACTCCTTGATGTGGAGTGGTATCCTTAAGGCAAAATTCCTTACGGCTTCGCAGGACGATAGCTTCACTGGACCAGTACTCGAAGGACCAATGTTTCGGACTTAAGGCGTTAGTCCAAACCAAAAGAAAGTGGACCTTGCAACCGTAAGTTGTAGTTGAAAGGGGACTTAAGTTGATAGTCCAAACCACGAAAGAAATATAACTTTACAACCTTAAGTTGTGGTTGAAAGAAAGTTGGAGGGAAACTCTAATACCGTATTTCTGATACGTTATAATAACTTTTATTTATTCTTAATTAACTTTGCTCGTGACACTTGCTGCTTTATTTGTTAACTCAAAAGGAAAGAGTGACAAAATTAGTTAGAGCTAGGTTAAATGAAACCTCTGTTTCTATATACAAGTTCCAGCTGATCTTATATACAATGTGTATCGAGTTCAATAAACTTTGCCATAACTTTCTGAACATGATCGCTTACATACAAAGAGATAATACATAGATAGACAATGTGATCAATGCCCCGTATTGAAAGCCTTGTAGTTAGACTGTAAAGCATCTATTCATGTAGTGCATCCTTTCTCCTTCCTTAATTCGGCCATCATTAATTCAGCCGTAGTTGTTTTACATGTTGTAAGCAATAAGCTTTATGATGTATGGGAGAGAGATAGCATGCATTACAAGTGGCCTAGCCTTATAACTTTTCATATTTGACATTAGTTTTCCGACATGTTTACATCGTGTGTGGTTAGGTTTCGCGTGTGCTTAGTTAGAATATATTTTGTTGCGTGTGCAATGTGTACAAGTCCTTAACTTGCATACGTTCAATTCCAAATCTATTACTTTTTTATTGTATACAGTTCAGTTGCTCCTTTGACTTTTTGTTCATTCTCCTTTTTGTTTTTTCAACCACTTGAATATAAAATAAAACCTTAAAGTAATTCTAGAGGAATCTGTTTGTTCTCCGTGCGCAACTCAACAGGTTATGGGCCCAGACTATAACAAAAATTGAGGAGAACATTTTACGAACAAAATTTATTTTCTGTCGCTGTACAAATAGTCGATTGGCAATAATCGGAATCGCCATGAGCTCAAATTCCCATGGCCGCATACCTCTCCTGAATGCAGAAAATTACACCACATGGAAGGCGCAGATGGAAGCTGTTCTGCACCGTGGAAGATTCCTCAAGCACATAAAAGGTGAAACCACACGCCCCGAAACGGCTGGAATGGAGCAAAACGACTGGGACGACAAGGATTTGGACGCCCGCGCGGAATTGCTAATAGCGATGGAAGCAAATATAGTTGCTCTGGCGGCGAACCTGAAAACATCTAAAGAGGTCTGGGACTTCTTGGTGGAATGCTACGATAAGAAAGGACCACGCCAAAAGACTGAGGAATATCGCAAGCTGACCGGCTTGGAAATGACCACAGGGCAATCGATCGGTGAATATGTTCGCGAATTCAAGACGATAACCAACAGGCTGAAAGAGTTGGGAGCTACTTTGGATGAAGACTTGCTGGTGGTTGTGCTTCTAGATGGACTATCAGAAGATTACAAGGACATACGATCTGCTTTTGACGCCCAAAGCAAATATCCTGAAGTTTCAACTGTTTGCACTAGACTACTGGAAGTAGGGGACAGAAAAAAGGAGCCTTCGAACAACAATGTGCTGAGTGCCAAACACTTCAAACCCGAAAAACACCAGAAGAAGCTAAGTCAGTTTAAGATAAAATCCGATAGTAATAATGTTCCTTACAATTGCAGAAAATGCGGGAAGCGGGGTCACATGGCCAAGGATTGCTGGAGCAGAGGTGACAAAATCAGACAAACTCAGAGTGGAAATGAACACCAATGTGGCTTCATTGTACAGGAGTGTACACCACAATCAGCAAAAGTGACGAGTGAGTTGAACCACCGAAATAGGCTATGGTGCCTGGACAACGGGGCGACTTCACACATGTGTGCTGAAGAATCAAAATTCGTTACTCTGAATAAAACTGAGGAGTCAAACCATGTAAAACTGACTGACAACCACCTAGTCAAGGTAAAGGGGACTGGAACTGTCAAATCTGGCATCTGTGTTCAGGATGGAAAGGAACCATTTTATCTCTACAACACCTTACTGGTTCCAAATTTGATGGACAATCTCATTTCGATCAGCAAGGCAACGGAACACGGCTACAAGGTAGTTTTGAAGGTGCTGGAGCCAACATTTTGGATAGGACAAATCGCGTCATGATGAGAGCTGAAAAAAGGAATGGTCTGTACTACATAGTCGTCGATGAAAAGGCGCAGATCAACGGTGGTATACCGGGAGCGCCTAGGTTTCGATGTGGTTCTCTTATGTCTTGGCACAAAAGGCTGGGGCACGTCAACTTCAATTCTTTGAAGTAGCATTTGTCCAAGGAAATGGTTCGTGGACTGCCGGATAGATTCAACGATGACGTCAACACCTGTACAACGTGTATTCGAGCAAAGATAACTCAATTACCTTTCCCGAATAATAACGAGAAGAAGACAACACAGCGATTGCAGCTTGTTCACTCTGACATTTGCGGCCCAATGCGGACGGAATCTCTAGGGAAGGCGAAATACTTTATCACGTTCATCGACGATTTCTCGCGGAAGATATTTGTCTATTTTCTGCACCAAAAAAGTGAAGCTCTACAAGCGTTCAAAATATTTAAGGTCTTCGCTGAGACGCAAACTGGCGAGAAAGTTAGGATACTGAGGACTGATAATGGTCCTGAATATTGCGGCAAGGCTTTCCAAAATTACGTGGAGGAATGTGGTATTCTGCATCAGAAGACGGTACCACATACGCCGGCGCAGAATGGTCTCGCGGAGAGAGCAAATCGAACTTTGACTGAGATGGCCAGGTGCTTAATGAACGAAGGTGGACTGCCTGAGTTTATGTGGGCGGAATTAGTCAACACCGCGGCCTTCTTACGAAACCGATGTCCGACCAAAGTCAACGGTGATGTTACTCCAGAAGAGCTGTGGGGCGGAAGGAAGCCAAGTGTGGCTTTTCTCAGGGAAATCGGAGCAAAAGTTTACACACTGAATAAAGGCTCAAATCTGGGAAAATTTGACTGCAAATCCGAGGAGGGCATCCTAATTGGTTACGCGGAAGAGACTAAGGCCTACAGAATTTGGGTACCAAGCAGGCGAAGTGTGATTAAAAGCAGAGATATCAGATTTGTTCATAACGATAGCAAGACCCAAATGCAAGGTAATGAATCCATGAATAATAACTATTATTATTTTTCGTTTCAGGATAGTGCTGAAACTTCTAATGCACTTCTTAGAAATGGAAATAGCCAGAAAAGTTCTGATCAACACACGTCAACTGTGAATTCACGATCAAATGAGCAGTTGGATGACCGTGATACAATGGAAGTTCCTCAAGAAAATCCTAACCACTCACGAAGTGATCCTGAAACAGTTAAGGAAATTGAATGTTCAGAAGACGCGGATAAATGGCGAGAGGCGATGCAAATAGAGTACAACTCTCTACTCAAGAACAATACGTGGACGTTGGTTGACAGACCACTAGACCGGAAGGTGTTAAAGTCAAAATGGGTTTTCAAGACCAAGTACAAATCGGACGGAACAATAGAAAAGAGGAAGGCGCGCCTCGTTGCCAGAGGATTCGATCAAATTCAGGGTGTCGATTATCAAGATACATACTCACCAGTAGCAAACATCAGTTCGATTCGGTTAACCTTGGCAATCGCGATTGAAAATTCGTTGGACCTGCATCATCTGGATGTTTCTTCAGCCTATTTGAATGGAGAACTTGACACCGTGATTTTTATGGAGCAGCCGGAGGGTTTTGCGGATGGAGATCGAGTATGCAAACTGATAAAAACGATTTATGGGTTGAAGCAGAGTGGACGACAATGGAACTTGAAACTGGATGCAACGCTCAAAGCGCTTGGTTTTACTGCCTCCAAATATGACAGGTACATTTACTATAAGATTACTACTGAGAAAATGACGCTGATTACCGTTTATGTGGACGACCTGTTAGTGGCAACGAACGATTCGAAGGAATTCGATGTGCTAAAGCAACGACTTACCGAAAATTTCGAGATAAGGGACCTGGGATATCCTGAATTGTGTGTCGGACTCGAAGTTAAACATTTTTCAAACAGTTTGCGTGTCAGTCAAGGTGGATTTATCAACAATCTGTTGGATCGATACGGACTTAAGGATTGCAAACCGGACCGATTACCAATCCTGACAAACTTGAAATTGGAACAGGAACCGACAGTCCCAGGAGAGTGCAAGAAATTGGACCAAACAAAGTACCGTCAATTGATAGGGAGTCTACTACACCTTTCCACCTTTAGTAGACCGGACATAGCCTACGCGGTCAATGCGTTATCGCAATTTAATGGTGACCCACGACAGCAGCACTGGAATGCAGCGATGCACATCCTTCGATACCTTAAGGGTTCCATGAGTGCTGCGATTGTGCATAAAAAGACGGCAGCGGATCTTCACGCGTTTGCTGATGCTAGTTGGGCGAACGATTTCAACGATAGAAAGTCACAAAGTGTATATGCTTTCATGTATGCAGGAGGAACAGTCCTCTGGGGCTCAAAGAAGCAACGCATTGTCACTACGTCGAGCACAGAGGCTGAGTACGTAAATCTCAGTTCTGTCGTAAAGGAAGCGGCGTTTTTACGAAACTTGCTGGAGGAACTTGGACTTCATCAAGGACCAGTGACGATATGGAGCGACAACCGCAGCGCACTGGCAATTGCAAATGAAATGGATATCCAGGGGCGAACGAAGCATCTAGATATCAGGTATCACTTCATCAAGGAGGCGGTTGCAGATGGAAAGATTAATCTAAAATTTATCCGGTCAGAAGAAATGCCAGCGGACGCATTAACAAAATTAATGGCGGTACCAGCTCACATGAGATGTTTCAAACATTTAGGAATGTGTTTTTCGGATTGAACCAGAACAGCTGATTATGGAATTGAGGAGGGGTGTTGCGTGTGCAATGTGTACAAGTCCTTAACTTGCATACGTTCAATTCCAAATCTATTACTTTTTTATTGTATACAGTTCAGTTGCTCCTTTGACTTATTGTTCATTCTCCTTTTTGTTTTTTCAACCACTTGAATATAAAATAAAACCTTAAAGTAAATCTAAAGAAATCTGTTTGTTCTCAGGCGCAACTCAACATTTTTAAATTTTGTATAAATCAAATTGGCTAATGTTCATTGAACCACCAAGTTTGCAATATGTTAGTTGGAAGTGCAATTTACTATTACTCCATATTGTACTTGGTAATTCAATGCACATAGCCTATTAATTGCATCTACGAGTAAGGTGAAAAATGTGTGAAGTGTTTTGGTTTTCGTTTTTTAGTTTGTTGTGCAGCAACAAAAAGAAAGAAATGGAAAAATATGTCACGCCAAAAAACAATAAAAAAAAATACACGTATCGATGAAATCTTAGTTGGTTCGGTTTGACCGCTAGCGCACGATGAACTTCTTTTGTATCCGCTCACAACGGAACTCTACGGATCGGATGCGGACTCGGAGCATCTATGCTCCCGTTGAATTGGCGACACAAAATCCAAAATTCAAAATTGTTCGCTTCACTTAGTTTTTCTATGTGTGTTTTTGTTTATTATAGGGGAACCAAATTTCCTTAGGGATACGAAAAAGATGATTGGCGGCCACTTTGTTTGAGGGATTTACCCTATTTTACGTTATGGGTATATGTGTGTATGTGACCGCCAATTATGTTTTTATGTTCGCCAAAAAAAAAAAAAAATATTAATCACTGACTCTGCTCTTGCTGTAAATACTAACTTCATAATACAATAGCTACACTAAACGTCTTTGTTTTTTGTGGCACTGCCCATTAGAGGGTCTTTTTAGCAAAACTGATAAGACGTGTGTCTCCATGGACTTTCGTCTCTCTATTGGCGTGAACTGACTTTTGACCAGTTCCACATCTCTTCCAAAAATATCCCTCTAGCCTACGGATTATTCCACTGGCCGTTTTGGATCTCTCTCAGCTAGAGGAATTTCAATCCATAACGGCCTCTCTAATCTGAATTTTGTGTTATGGGAATTTTGTGTTACATTTAGTTGAACGATGGTATGGCCAGGGCGAAACAGGAGGAATGTGAACAAAACAAATGTCAAAATAAATAGAGGCGGCAAGTTGCAGATGTAAGTGCGAAAAACTTTTTATTTATTTTATTTCCTAAATTATAATATTTTCTTTTTCTTTTACCGCATAGCATAGATTAAATTAAATGTAAGTACTACGTGCATATTTGTTATTTTCCTTTTGTTTACATATTTCCTTGAAATTCTCGGAGCCGCTTGCCAGTGCTAAGGGTGGATGGACTACAACATGTGGACGGACGGATATTTGCTCGCTTCCAGTGTGTCGTAAGCTATTCTATTAAAATACATCTCTTTTCATTATGATTTATTTTATTTTTCTGCCCCAGGGTAGCTGCAACAAAAACTTCGACCTTGTTGAAGTGCAAAGGATGACAGGGGCGAAAAGAGGCAGATCCCCGAATCAAAACGTTGGGAAGAAACCCACCCTCTGCAAGCCGGGCACTATTCAAGTAGGTGGTATGTATTTTAAAGTGCTTGACCTTCGGTAATACTTAACTTAATCCTATTCCGTCACGATATACATATTTCACAAAATAAATTTTCAATCCTTACAGATAAAACACGACATACATAAAAGAAAAACTTCATCAAATGAATGTAATACAGAACACACATCCTGTAGAACACTCCATCCTGTAGCAGCTGTGGCCATTTCATCGCAGTGAGTCGGATTTTATTCTGGTATGGATGCATTGTTCTCGTATATACTTAGATATGTGAAGGTACTTAGGAATTGATTATATGGACTAAGATTTCGTAAATAGGTAACAGAAAAAAGGAAAACTGATTATACAGGTTAGACTAGGTGGAAGGGAAAAAAAATAAAAATTTATTCGATACGTATACAACATAGTTAATAGTCATACGAACAATTAAGTAAATAAATAAGTAGACGTACAGAACTAATAAGTAAATAGATAAATAAATAGATAGATATATTATATATGTGAGGAAAAATAAATAAATAACATATACTTAGAACTAAATTGAATAAGACTAGATATTAAAAGACTAGATAGATATAATGAATAAATAAATAAATAAATAGATATGTATATAGGGACAAATAAATAAATAAATAACACATACTTAAAATAATGAATAACTCTAATATACTTTAATAGATAAATAAATTAAACTTAATAATAAGTGACTAGATAGATGCAATAAATAAATAAATAGAAATGTACCTGGAGACGAATAAATAAATAAATAACACATACCTAATATTATAAATGACTAGATAGGAATTGCAGATAAAAACTCGAATAAATATATATTGATAAACAAATGCCTTAACTTACTTATCCTATACAATTTAAAACATATTATACATGAACTTAGAATAATCTATTGACGGGAGCAAATACATAAGGAATACATAACACTTTTATTGCTTCAAGTCTTTTGCATGGAAGACGCCTATCTTTTTCCCAGCTAAATTTTCTATCTCATACATATTGTTCTTGATCGGTTTTACTATACGACATTTTAAATATTTCGGGCACAGTTTCGACGCTATATTCTTTGTCGTGTCGCTAAGAACGAAGTTGTGCCGAAATACTTCCTGTCCGGGTAGGTAGCGTACTTTTCGCGTGCGTACGCTATACGTTTTTGCGCTTTTCTCATTAGCCCGTAATAAGTTTTCTTTTACTTTATCGCGCACACACTGCAAACGACTTTGTCGGGGTAGGGTTAACAGCTCGCTGTCGGCTGCCGCGTTCAACCTTTGCACTAGTTCATAGCCACTGGCGTGAGTCATCATATTCACTCCAAAAAGTGCAAAATATGGTGACACACCAGTGGAAGAATGAACCGAACTTGGTAGTGCGCATGCTATGTCGCTGAGGTGAAGATCCCAGTTGCGTTGATCTTCCTTCAGGTATGAACGTATGGCCGCCAACAGCGTTCTATTCACCCTCTCCGACGCGTTTGATTGTGGTGCGTAGTTTGCAGTCTTAAAATGCCTAATACCATATTTTTGAAGAAGGTTTTGGAAATCTTTTGCCAAGAATTGCTTCCCATTGTCGGAATGTATGATTTCCGGAACTCCGAACATGTTAAAAACGTCGTTGTAAAGGAATTTTACGACACTGCTGGTGTTAGCACTTTTTAAGGGCTTCAGGAAGACAAACTTTGAAAAATGGTTTAGGGCAACAAACACGTATGCATTACCGGACTTTGATCTTGGGTACGGGCCCAAGAAATCTATGTACAATTTTTGAAAAGGACGATCGGTACAATAACTGGTACGTATAGGGGGACGAGATATCTGACAAGAAGACTTACATTGCTTACATACTGAACAATTAGATACAAAACGTCTGATTTGGACAGTCATGTTCGGCCAGTAAAAGTACTGTCGAACTCGCTGCAATGTTTTTGCCATTCCACCATGAGCTGCTTGAGGAGGACTATGTGCTCGGGAGATTATGTCTTCGGTTAATCCGGAGGGAATCCTTAACAGCCAGTTGTGTTCTATCAGAACTTTATCTCCAATAGGTGGTAATAAGCGTTTATACACATAATTATCTTCGATTTTTAAGTCAGGCAGCTCTTCGTGGTGATCTCGTATGGTGGCTATCAGACTTTTATACTCCTCAGACTGAAATTCTTCGGAGTTCAAGTCGATCAATTGTGCAACACCTTCTAATTCCAAACTTTCGGCGAAAACTCGGTCTGGCACGACATTCAAAGTGCCCTTGCGGTGGTCTACGTCAAACGTGAAACCCTGTAGCTTCAGACTCCACCGTGCCAATCTGCCGCTAAGATCTTTGACCGTCATTAGCCAACGCAGGCTAGAGTGGTCGGTAATTAGGGTGAAGTCCATGCCCTCGACGTATGGTCGGATTTTCTGCACCGCCATAACGGCAGCCAGACACTCTTTCTCAGTCACGCTATAATTCTTCTGGCAAGAGTTTAGCTTCTGTGAAAAGTAAGAAGTGGGTGACTCTTCGTTTGCATCGTTCCTTTGGAAAAGGACAGCACCTATTTCGGACTCCGAAGCATCGCACTGGATGTAAAAGCGCTTTGTGAAGTACGGATGTGTGAGCACAGGGGCAGATGTTAAAGCCTCTTTGAGTTTCTCAAATGCTACAAGTGCCTCAACCGACATTTTCAACTTTTCATTTTTTTTCTTCAGCGTGTCCGTGATGGGCGCAGTCAAACTCGAAAAATCCCAAATAAACCTTCTATACCACCCTGCAAGACCAAGCAGCCTGTGAACCTGCTTATGGTTTTTTGGCACAGGGACGTCCACAATGGCTTCCACCTTAGCAGGATCAGTCTTCAGCATCCCACCACCAACTATGAACCCCAAATACTTCAATTCCTTGAAGCAGAATTTGGACTTGTTCAAGTTGATGGTGAGATTAGCTTTACGCAAGCACTGTGCGACTTCGTCAAGCAGAGCCACATGTGTTTGGAAATCCGGCGCTATGATGAGCAGGTCATCAAAGTACACAAAGACGCGGTCCTTTAACCGTGAGGGGATAGCCTTGTCCATTAAACGGCACATCCTTTAAGCTGTATTACACAACCCAAAGGGCATGACCGTAAACTGATATAAGGGTCTCCCCGCACCGTAAACGCAGTCTTTTCTCTGCTCTGTTTCTCCAGCGGTATTTGCCAAAAAGCATCCTTTAGATCTACGCTACTAATATAGTACGTGTCTTGTAGACGACTGAGAAGCCCGTCGATATGGGGGAGAGGATAAGCGTCATTTTTCGTCAAAGTGTTCACTTTACGCGAATCCAGGCAAAGACGATCCTTACCTGGCTTCCGTATAAGGACTACTGGTGAACACCAAGGACTCTCACTCTCCTCGATAACGCCTAGGCTTATCATTCGATCTACTTCTTGGTACAAAAGGGTTTGTATCGCTGGAGACACAGGGTAGTGACGCTGCTTCACAGGGGCCACATCCCCTGTATCGATGACATGATCCTCAAGCACCGTCCTTCCAAGCCCATGTTGAGTATAGCAGAAGAATCTACGCTTGACCGTCTCCAACTCGGGCTGCTTCACTGATAACTGGTGGGTATTTGCGACATCTGTAGCATCCGAGAGGGTGACTGAGCTCACAATGTTAGGTTCTATCTAAAATGCTTTCCAAAAGTCGACACCTAGATACAACTCTTGGTCCAAGTTTGGAACTAAATAGAACGTGAAGTTCTTTTTGCTACCGCTGTACGTGACCGGAACTTTAATTTTGCCAACGATCGACTGACTTTTGCCATCGGCGGTCTTTACGCCGGACTGGAATGGGACAATGGTTACCGCTAAGGACTTTACAAAATGAAGGCAATCTTTCCCCAATATACTGACACTGGCCCCGCTGTCTAATAGACCAAGAACATCCTTATCCCTTATTTTTATTTTTGGCATAAGGTCTTGGGTCAATGACAGTATCTAATATAGTAGAAGATATGCTCTTTCTGACTTCTCTCCTAAGCTGGTATCTCTGTCTAGCTTTTAGTATTCGTTTTTAAATGATGTTACTCTTCCTGTTAAATATTCTCCCGCGTGCTAAATTGTATTCTCGTATCCTTATATGTAAAGGTCTAATTTCGGTTACTTTTTTATTTTCTACTAACCCTTCTCTATTTTCCCTAGCTAATATCCTGATCTTACTATCGTCCGATGGTGAACGATCGCTACAGGTCTCCACAGTTTGCGTCTCAGAGTCCCTCTTTGTTGTGATTACGGGGTCTGAGTCGAACGCGACTCCTCCGAAGACATCGCGTTCGTCAGCCGGTTTTCCGGATTGCAGCGGCCGCACTTCGGAGTTATGACCCCTTCCTGCCCACATTTGTAACAGAATATGTTCCGCGTACTAGAGGGGCATTCCATGAACGTATGTCCCTCCGTTCGACAATTCCAACAGACAAGTCTTTTGGGATCTGGGTTCTTTCGGGTCATCTTAGGGTGAGCTCCTGTTGTGGGTTTTATGTTCGGCCCCACTATTTGCCGGAAATGTGATCTTAAATTGGGGAAAATAAATGCAAAGAAACGATAATTCTAATAATGGAAACTTTATTGGGAAAGAAAGTTTATATGTTTTAATGTTCACTGATTGCTTCCAACTGACTGCTTCCAACTGCTGGGTTTGAATGTATCAATTTGACTGAGTTCCAAACGTCATATATGACTTGGATGTGGAATGTGGAATCTGTGTTGACAGCTGTCAGCTGACTACCCTACAACCACTCTCTCCCCAGTGGCAAAGTCGCGATGAAATTGTTTAAATTGTTTTTTGAATGTTGGAAAGTTAATTGGAGAAGGTGATCTTTTTCTTCATGTAGGTTTTCAACGGTTGCACGATTTGAGAAACGAGTTCTTCCGAAGACGCTGTTGATGCTGGTGTTGTGTCATCTCTTTCGACATATGCTGGTTTCAGGCGCTCCACGGAGATGGTTGTTTCCTTGCCTTGAATTTTGATGACGAAACGCCGGCCATCGATTCTTTTGACCACCTGGTAAGGACCCGAGTAAGGCGGTTCGAGTGGAGGTTTGACGGCATCGTTTCGAAGAAATACATGCGAGCAACTGTAAAGATTTTTAATGATAAATGGATTAGCTTTACCTTTAAGATTGTGGGCAGGAGGTGTAGGTCGGCATTCGCGAATGTGTTCTCTGAATTTGCTGAGAAACATCTGTGGGTCATCGGGTGTATCTAGATCGATGAAAAACTCATTTGGTAAACGCAGTGGTGTACCGTACAACAATTCTGCTGCCGAAGAATGAAGGTCTTCCTTGAAAGTTGTCCGAAGTCCTAAGAAAACAGTTGAGAGGAGATCAATCCAGGGAGTCTTTTTATTGCACATGAGCGCTGATTTGAAAGTTCGATGAAAGCGTTCTATCATGCCGTTTGCAGCAGGATGATATGGCGTAGTATGAATATGTTTCGCTCCGACCAAAGTGGCGAGGCTGCTGAATAAAGCTGATTCAAATTGCGATCCCTGGTCGGTGGTTATCGTCTTAGGTGCTCCGAAACGTGCAATCCAATTGTTGTAAAATTCCGTTGCAATGGTATCCGCTGAAATGTCCTTGATTGGTATCGCTTCTGGCCAACGAGAAAAACGATCTATCATAGTTAGACAGTATCGATGTTGCTTGACTTCAGGCATCATAACTATATCTAGATGAACGT
Source organism: Brachypalpus laphriformis (assembly GCA_945910035.1). Taxonomy (NCBI): domain Eukaryota; kingdom Metazoa; phylum Arthropoda; class Insecta; order Diptera; family Syrphidae; genus Brachypalpus; species Brachypalpus laphriformis. Next base: position 136,509,885 of record OX246754.1, read on the forward strand.
GGTCGAAACGGCTGCTGGGAACATCAATCTTCTTCGGAAGTAACTGGTTGTGTCGCTGGATTTTCGATCGTTGACAAGCCAGACAAGTTCTTGCCCATTCCAAGATGTCTTTGCGCATTCCCGGCCAAAAGTAACGCTGAGAAATTTGACGTGCTGTTGCTCGACCACTGGGATGTGCCAGTCCGTGAATGCTGCTGAATACCATTCGCCGCAAACTTTTGGGAATGTATGGTCGTATGGAGGCGTTGGCAATGTCGCAATATAGTGTTATATCGTTGTCCAGCGTTAGCTTTTGTAAACGTAGTGATGTTGTGTTTTGCAACAAAGTTTGAAGTTCGTCGTCCTCTTTTTGTTTTTGCTGAAGTGTGCTATTTTCAAGTGATACTGGCATGTTAATTTGGTTGAGTCTCGAAAGTGCATCGTCATCTACGTTTTCCTGGCCAGAGATATGGATGATCTCAGTGGAGAATTGTGAAATAAAATCTAGGTGACGAAGTTGCCTCGGTGATGCCTTCTCGAGTTTTTGCTTGAATGCATGTACTAGGGGCTGGTGGTCCGTTTTAATGACTAAAATTCTGGCTTCGAGTAGGTGGCGAAAGTATCGTATTGCAGCAAAAATGGCGAGCAGTTCTCTGTCATACGTACTATATTTTTGCTCCGCAGTTAACAGCTTGCGCGAGAAAAATCCCAGTGGTCTCCATACATCCTTGTCTTTTTGTTCTAGTGTACCACCTATGGAGACATCTGATGCATCCGTCACGAGGGAGAGTTGTGCACCAGGAATCGGATATGAGAGTAAAGGTGCTTGTGATAGACTGTTGCAACAATTGTTGAAAGCTTGTTCTGCTATCGATGTCCAAGGAATTTTTCTTTTATCGTTCTTTCTGGTGTTTTTCATGAACTCGTTGAGAGGTGCCTGAAGTTGTGCTGCATGCGGTATGCACTTTCGATAATAATTTAGGATGCCCAGGAAACGCCGCAGTTCTATGATGGCGTTTGGTTTTTTATAATTTGCTATTGCGGCTACTCGTTCAGTAGGTGGTCTGCAACCAGAGTTGGAAATGATGTAGCCCAGGTAGGAGACTTCTGATTTGCCGAATGCACATTTGTTGATGTTTATGCACAGATTGTATTGCCGTAATCGAGTTAGAACCGTCTTAAGATGAACGTAGTGCTGTTCCGGAGTCTCTGACATGACGAGAATGTCGTCGATATAGCACTAGACATAGTCGAGGTCTCCCAAAACAGAGTCTATATGTCTCTGGAATGTTTGAGTTGCATTTCTTATGCCGAAAGGCATGACTACAAACTCAAAAAGACCAAATGGCGTCGTGACTGCTGTCTTAGCGATGTCTTCCTTGGCCATTCGTATCTGGTGATACGCTCGCTGGAGATCTAGCGTGCTAAATATCTTTTTTCCATGCAGGCGGTCGACGAAGTCGTTGATGTGCGCAATAGGATAGCGATCTGGAACTGTCTGGGCGTTTACTTTGCGATAATCACCGCAAGGTCTCCATCCTCCATCTTTCTTAAGCACCATGTGTAACGAGCTGGCCCATTGGCTGTTGCTAGTGCGGCAGCTGCCTAGTTTGACCATCTGCTCAAACTCTGTTTTTGCCGCTCTCATTTTGTCACATGACAGTCGTCTTGGACGCTCGTGTATTGGTTGTCCAGTGGTCACTATGTGGTGTTCAACTGGATTGCTCTTGTGAACTACATTTGTTGCTTGCTTCGCAACTTGTGCGAATTGTCCAACTAGTTCACTATAGGGAGTAGAGCTTGTGACGATAGAGATACCATACAGCTGCGGTTTGGTGCACTGAGTTTTGGAGGAGAGACCTGTTAGTGAATCGATTAGTCTTTGGTTTTTCAAATCAATTATTAAAGAAAACTTAGCGAGAAAATCTGCGCCGATGATTGTTGACTGTACGTCAGCAATGACGAAGTTCCAATTGAAATGGCGTCTTAAACCCAGATTCAATTCCATCATTTTCGTGCCGAATGTTTTTATAGCCGTATCGTTGGCCGCGTACAAAGTAAGTGCATCTGTGGGTGTTTCGATTTTGCAGGAGCTAACAGGCAGAACAGATAAAAGTGAGCCGGAATCAATGAGAAACAGTTGATTAGTTCTAAGATCTTTGATTTGGAGGCGATAGTCTGTGTTAAATTTGCTGCCGCAACTAGCCCCCTCAGTGGACAGCTGATTTAGTTTCCCGAATGTTGTTGTTGTTTTTCAGGCTTGAAAGAGCAAGGATCTACGCATTTTGTTGCTCTTGATCCAAACCTCCTGTGGAAGAAACAAATGTTTGATGTGTTTGGGTGGGTCCGCGAGCTGGATCCTGATCGTTGGAAGGTCCGTTGGTTACCAACTTGAAGTTTTGATAATTCTTCTACTATTTGTGTGAGTTGTTTCTCCATGGCAACTACTCGTTGGGTTAAGTTGTTTGCGTTAACGGCGTTGACCTCTTGTGGTGGAGCAGTGGCAGTCGTTGGAGATATTTTCGCAATTTGAGCTGAAATCATGTTGTCCATGACACGATCGGCGATTTAGACGAGTCTCATGGAACAATTTCTTGAGTTGGCGATCCGTGGACTCAGAAAAACGGCTGATAAGCGCTCTCTTTAAGACATTGTATCTGTTTCCTGTGTGAGGATTACGAATTATGTCAGCTATTTGCCTGAGTACTGTTTTGTCATTTATTGTTGATAAAACACTGAAGTAGCGATCCTCGTCAGATCTGAAGTTGAACGCTGCAAACTTCGACTCGATGTGTGCAAACCACAGCTCTGGTTCCTCCACCCAAAAGGAAGGTAAATTGATTCGGGTAATTGCTTGCGAATTCTGATGAAATTCAGCTGGTTGGCGACTGTCGCCATGAACAGGAATGTCGTCTGAACAATCGACAAATTGCGCGCCTGATGACGAACTGGCATCCTCGTATGGAGTGTTTATAGAAGCCACGTTTGATTGGCCGTTGGATTCATGTTCGGTTTTAGGTTGGCGCCGTTTAGTCCTTGTGGTGCTACGCAGTTTCCCTTGTTGAACAGATCGGGGTCACCAATTGTGGGTTTTATGTTCGGCCCCACTATTTGCCGGAAATGTGATCTTAAATTGGGGAAAATAAATGCAAAGAAACGATAATTCTAATAATGGAAACTTTATTGGGAAAGAAAGTTTATATGTTTTAATGTTCACTGATTGCTTCCAACTGCTGGGTTTGAATGTATCAATTTGACTGAGTTCCAAACGTCATATATGACTTGGATGTGGAATGTGGAATCTGTGTTGACAGCTGTCAGCTGACTACCCTACACTGTGTACTGCATTTGCTGCCACCTCCTCGTCGGGATAAAATGACTCTTCGTAGAAACGCATTCTCAGAGTAAATATGGCCATGGGATACACCAGCTTTCCTACCTTCTCATTAAGGTTACGTTTGAGTATCCTTACTAACTCCACCTCGGGAATCTGCATCCTGAGCTGAGATCTCAGCTTGGATATCGACGAAAAGAGTTCATCGCAACGCTCCCAGGTACTTTGCCTCCTATCCATTATGTCACGCATTATTTCAAAATCGGACTTCGTGTTTTGGAATTGGCGGATTAGGGCCTCGCGTAGCATTGGCCAGTCAGAGCGATAATTGGTGCGCTGAAACTGCCAAAACCACTCGTGCGCAGTACCTGACAGCAATAGGCGAAAATCTCGCAAGATCTCAGCCCAGGAGCAATCATACTTGGAGTGTTTCCAATCTAAAAATGAAGTCTTCCACAGTCAGAGTTTCTGGCTTACCCTCGAAGTTTATTCCCCACTTATCGATTTTAATCGGACCTCGGATTCCTGAATTGGGATTCACATCGAAATAACGCGGCGGTAAATCCGGATCCAATTCGGGAGGAAAATTCCTCTCCTGATAAGCCGTTTGGCTCTGAGGGTATAAGGGTATACTTTTTGGCTGTGAGAAGGTCTGTATTGTCTAAATTGACATCTTGTCTGGTTTGGATTAGGCATAGCCTGGCTCTGCCGATGAGTGTCTCGCTGGTGCATCTCAAGACTGGCACTGTTTAGCAAATCATTGGCATGGCCTTGCCTTTGGTCGGGAATTCCAACCAGAATATAGGCTTTGGCCATTGGATCTAGCTGAGGTTGCGAGTGGGAGACGTTGAATTGTTGCGGAGGAGTCGGCTTGCGAACGATATCCGGATTCATCCTAGACCTTGACCTAGACGCTTTCTTCTTGTGGAAGAGTCGGACGGGTAACATGATCAAATTCTTTCATGAAATCTGAAAAGTTATTTCTCAACTCCGTTTTCAGATTTTGCGAAATGTCTTCCCTTAAGGAGTTCTGGTATGTGGTGAGAGCATTCACCACAGTCAGATCAATGTAGTTCTTTAGTTCGGACGATACCCTATCTTGCTCATTATTGCTACTCTGGCTACCTGGTCTGGACCTGCTTATATCTTATCGCTCCATTTGGCCAACCATCGACTGGACACTACTGCTTTGAGCCGAAAGCGAAGCTGCTCCTAATTGGCTAAGGCTACTATTGGACGGAGCATGCGCAGATTCAGATGAAGTTGTGGAATGAGTAGAAGACATGGGAACACCGGAGCTAAGGGGAAGATCGGAAAAAGATGTGTTCACTGGAATTGGCCTTTTCTTAAGCGGTGGACTATGCTTAACTGGCATTATGTCCAGGTTTTCTAAACATTGTTTTGTTACGGCTGGAGTGAGTACTTTATTTTCTAAAACTTCTATTTGTTCGTTTCTAATTTGTTTTCTTATTTCCTCCTCTATATCTTTTGTAGATGGCATTATGTATTATAACTACCTACTATTGCACAGAAGAGAAAAGGACAACAGCAACAGAAGATGACTTTTCAACATGTGTATCTATGGACGAAAATCAAGGGGTAAGGGCTAGCGTATAAGCTAATAAAAAAGAAAATTTAATATGTAAATGTTTACATAGGTTAGATGAAGCAAGATGTATGTATTGTAATATAAGAAGTTATGTATGTATATGTAAAGGTATTTAATAGAAAACATAAGAGAACACTTAATATACAAAAAAAAATTGTGATAAAGAATGTGAAAACAAAGAAAATAATGAAACAACAAAAAAAAACAAAAATCGTAAGAAAACAAAGAAAACTCAAACTATAATAAATAAGCAATAATGTTCTATATATTTGTATACGTATGTACTAAAAATGATAGTAGGTATAATAAATTTTGAAAATAAGTATATAAGAAAAATGTTTGTTGTCATTTATCATAAGGAGGTGTTTCAGGTGGCTTTTTTCGGTGGTATTCTCGTTGGCGTGACTTGAGTTCCAACAGCATTATGAATAAAGACTGCAGACGGACTTAGTTGTATATCCCTTGGTGTGGTGATACATGAAAACATAAAACAAAAACGACAAGGACACACTGTTGTATTTCCCTCTGCTCCCGCAATTCTAATACACCCCGAGGGCTTTGTTGGAAGACTTGGAGCAGTGAGAGCAACAACACATATAATGACTTAACTAAGGACGGGATAGTGCTACATGATACGACTAGACAACATCGAACAAGGCCACTATACCACTAAAACAAAACATAAGACAATAAAAAAAATTTAATTTTAAACTTTATGTAACAAGTAGGTAAACAAAACTAGATAGACAAACACAAAAACAAAACTAGGACAAACAGATTTCAATTACTGTCGCTGGTAGCATGAAAGGCACTCGTCGCAATTCACCACGGCCTGCTCAAGAGCTACCCAGGTAAAGACTTACGAGTTCTTCGATGTTGACAGCAAGGGTAATTGAGGACAAGGACGACATTAAAGGTTCCAATTGTTGTCATTGTCAATATCAAAGGCACTCGTCACAATTCACCTCGGCATGTTAAATAACTATCCGGGTGAAGACTTACAAGAACTTCGATATTGACAATAAGGACAATTGTGGACTACCACTACATAGAACGAAAGACGTGGACAAACATATATACGTTGGGCGCCATTTTTTGAATTAGGTGACAAAGGAGGTTATGGGAGTTGGGGTTTGAAAATGAAAGGAAGCGAGATGTGGATGGGACCTAAGGATGGGATGGGGTGGAAAAGGAAAAGGAGAGTCGACTGCGAGAGACGTGGCATACTTGCGTTGCTCGACTTCGCTCGCCGGAAATGGGGCGGTCCTTGCTCACGCAGATCGACTAAACCTACTACAAATACATATAACATGCCAAAATTATTTACTCATTTTAACGGACGGACATCCACCACACAGAGCGCGTTGCTGATGTTGTTGCAGCGTTGGCCCTTTACCCTCCCAACCATGAAGTTCGGTGGCCATTTTTTTTGGACTTCCCAAAATTGCTGCTGCTGTCACTCAAGCCGTTCTCGCCGAAAGGGTTTAACCAACCCTACCGCTGAAATCTTGTTTTACCAAGCCATGATCTTATTTATAAATTGAAACACGTAAGTTTTCACTCATGTGGCGTGACTCACAAACAAAAATTTTATTTAAAATTGAATGCTGAAGGCTTGCAATTTAAATAATAATTGTTCTTTTAATTTTTATAAAAATAAAATCTTATATAAAAAAAATAATTTAAATTAAATTAACAAATAAAACAAAAAAATAGCCCCCTGGCAGCTGACCTCCTCTTGGTGGGGGGCGGGCAACGTGACTGGGATGTGCGGATGGGGTAACTTAAATAGTTATTCCCATCCATACAATCCAGTCACGGCTAACAAAGCGCACATCCTATGATTACAAGAAGAAGACGACCGGCCTCGGATATTGCCAAGCCTGGTAAGCCAGGGCATCCTTTGGAGCCAGGCCTGAAGGGTGTCAGGATGCGAGCGTCTGGTGGTCGGCTTCTCCCGCTCGGCAGCCGGCCGGGTCAAACCCGAAATGGCTACGAGCTTCCTGTCAATGGTCTCGCGAACCATTCCGGGGGTCAAGGGGTGAGCGCTCTGTGCACCGACAGGGGCACAGATGGACTCTCTGAGATTCGACAACGGCATCGACTTAGGATAGGCCCATGGAACGTCTCATCGCTCACAGGGAAGGATCTTGAGCTTGTTGGGGAGGCTGTTAAAAGTCGACTAGATATAGTTGGCGTCTCTTCAACAAAGCAGAGAGGTTCTAAAACTGTGGACCTTTCGGGTGGGTGGAAGCTCTTCCTGCCAGGAGTAACACCCTCAGTGTCTGCTTGGGCGGGAGTGGGGATACTCACAAGTCCCAGGTTGACAGACAGAGTATTGGAGTGGATACCATTAGGAGGGAGAGTTGCGATCTTAAAGCTCAAGCTTGAAAGATCAACTCTGGCATTGGTGAACCTTCAGTTAGAGTACGCAGCTTTCTTAGATGAAGTTGATGCTGCCCTTGAAAAGGTTGCAGATAAGGATTCTTTAATCCTGATGGGTGACTTCAGTGCTCATGTGGGTGTAGATGTTATGACATGCTAGAGTGTGATTGGGAGGAACGGTGATCCTGATCAAAACGCGAACGGGGAGAGGTTGTTGGATTTTTGTTGTGAAAATGGCTTATCCATCATGAACACTATCTTTCCGCACAAAGACATTCACAAATACACGTGGTACCGTCAGAGTCTTCAGCAGAAGTCGCTGATCGATTTCTTTGTGGTACCATCGTGTCTGAAGAGAATGGTTTGTGATGTTCGCGTATTGAGAGGGGCTGAACTGTCAACTGATCATCACTTAGTGCTGTGCGAATTGTATCTTAGCGAGAGAGTGCCTCCCCTACCAAAGCGTAAACCAAGGATGGTTACACGCATGCGATGGGAGAGGTTACAGGACGATGAGATACGGGAGACATTTGCGTGGCAAATATCTAAGAGGTTTGAACGAATTCCAACTGTTCCATCAAATGTAGAGGAAGAATGGCAACTGTTTTCAAAAGCGGTTATTGCCTCTGCGGGAGATGTTTGTGGAGTGAAGCGGCTTGGTGTGGCGGCTGGTGGTGAGAAAAGAACTACTTGGTTTAAAACGCCCGGAGTTCAAGAAGCCATCAGAGAGAAGAAGAGAGCCTTTAAGGTGTGGATTCACTTGGGGAACTCTGATTCTCGAAATCGGTACACTGAGGCGCGAAGAACTTGCAAATTAGCTGTGAAAACAGCGAAAGAACAGTCTTGGAAAGCGTTTGGTGAGAAATTGGAACGTGACCACAGATTTGCAAATAAAATGTTCTGGCAGACCGTCCGCCGACTCAGAGGAAAAAAGTTGAATGTCGTTGAAGGAGTCAAATCCAAAGACGGTAGACTTCTTTCCAATGAGGAGGACATCTTACGCAGATGGAGCGAGCACTTTTCAGAATTCCTCAATCCCGAACAGGGCACCGAAGATGACAGACCTATGGTCGAGAGTTGGGCGGATAGTAGTCCTACGGTAGAGGAAGTAACTTTGGCGATCAAAGCGCTGGCAAATCTGCTGGTGTGGATGAAATTCGGCCAGAAATGCTCAAGGCTTTAGGTCAGGGGTCGGCAAGTAATTTTAAGTGGGGTCCAGATACGATTGAAAACTTTTACCGAGGTCCAGAAAAATAACTCATAATGTTTTGTAATTTTTTTTTTATTTGGCTTCATTTAAGTAACTGTAGAAAACACAATATGTAAAATTAATGAGAGAAATTACAACGACGGTCTTGAGCCAGTTTTGTAAAATTTGGTTCACGCGGAGAACAGCAAATGCGAAGCGTCTGATAATCTCGAACGATATTTGTTCTTAAAAAAATTCATTTTTTAGAAAGACGATTCGCATATATACACAGCTGGTCAAAGAAATAGGTGTTAACTTAATTTTTTTTTTCAAAATTAAATTGTACCAAATGTTTTAAATAGTTTTAATGTTTTTCGAGTTTAAATTAATTTAAATAAAATAAGCAAATGATTTATATACATAACAACTCTAAAATTAAGAAATTAATAAATAAAATGAAAAAAATGGTTGAATTTCATGATTTTTGCGTGGCCAATGAAATAGGTGTGTTGAGCTAAAACAATGAAACTTATCATTTTCACCAACATGTTTTCGAAAATTCGAACGTTTTTCGTTTCCTTCCTGAATATCCTCCATCATTTGCTAAAACTTTCTCAATTCTTCGTGGCATTGAATTGATTGATTTTCAACATTTTGCCAAGGGTATAGCATACCACTATCCTTGTACCGCTTCCCATAACTGATCCCTGTTGGTGAAATCTCTTTGTGGCTCAAAGCGAATTCTTTGCGAAACTTTAAGTTCTGACCTCTTAAAAGTGGAACTTTCCTGGCGATTCTTCTTGGCAAATTGGCATCTTTTTTGCCGAGTCTGGTCACGCACTCACACTTTTTTCCTGTCCACCCGACGGTAAGCACACTTGTAAAATTTACAAATAAGAATAAAAATTGTATTACCCCAAAAAACGTTTCTTTTTCCTTTCTTAGCATTGGGTTGGAGATCACCCCGCTCACGGTGCATACCCAGTAGAGAAACCCATACTGTTCCACGGCAGCAGGTACCCACCAGCACGCAGCATCCCACGGGAGTCACCCATTAAGTTGCCATTCCCCCCCATGCACCAGAACATGGTCCAATCGAACCGGATTCCCAATCTCAACCCAAGGAAAGGATAAGCCCAGATTCCATCCCCTGAAACCTATCGCCAATCATCTCTATCCAGCAGATTATAATATAATCATCATCCAGAACGTCATCATCATCCAGAACGTTATCATCAATAAGAAAATCGTCATTTCAAGTTCAACCAAGCAAAAAAAAAAAAAAGGTGCGTACAGTGTTTTAAAGATCAGTGTTGCTTAAGTCATTTTCCTACAATAAAAATAAAATAAAAGAAAAAGTACTATTTAGTATTAGACACGTGAATTGCGATATTTCGGATAGCTATTCAATTCGGCCGTAGTTGGCCTTTCTTTAATATATATATATATATATATATATAACGGTGACAATTAAAACTCGGGCCATTTAACGGTACATGTTCCGCATGCATGTACAGTTCCCCTCGCGTCAGTTTACCGAAACGCGCTAAGCAACGGGTTAGTTCTCAGTTTGTAGTACATTCCCAGTCTTTATCGTTTATTCACTCACCCTTTCACACAAATTAATTAAATTAATTAAAGACCATGAGTGGTATAGAAGATTTCATTCGGACCTCGGACCGTATGGTTGAGTTTAACGAAAGTTTTCAAAATATTCCTATTACCGATCACACAATCGAATCATTAGAAATTCTTAAAACGGAAATTAAAGATCTATGGCAAGAACTTAAAGGGTCGTATATGTTAGCTCTTAAAACTACTAAAAGTTCTTCTCCTGACACTGACTTAACGCCGGCAAAGAGAGAAGATATAAGACCATATCTGCAGTTTATGTCACGTGCTTAGGTGACATAGTAACTGCAATCAAGAAATTAACCATTATTAAGGACGACACTCCTTCCGAGTCCACTGTTACAGCAACTCTTGCATTTCCCTGTGTAAAGGCTCCCCCGTGTGATACCGATGTTTTTTACGGAGATTATCTGACATGGCCCTCGTTCAGGGACATGTTTACAGCAATTTATATCAACCACCCTAAACTTTGCCCGGTTCGAAAACTCTATCATTTGCGTTCCAAAACTAAGGGGGAGGCTAACCGTCTTATTACGAAATTTGCATTAACGGACGAGAATTTTACCCTTGCTTGGGAGGTCTTAAAGGACAGTTACGAAAACACGCGTATTCTTGTGAATAATCAGTTAAAGAAATTATTTAGCTTATCCTCAGTCGCTTTTGAATCTGGTCAAAATATTAAATCGATTCAAAGAGAAATTAATGATTGCATCTCTATACTACAAACTCATAAACTCAAAACGGAGAATTGGGATCCGATTATAGTTTATTTGTGTTCTAGCCGTTTGCCATTAGCTACTCTATCTATATGGGAGCAATCACTTAAGAACCCACGTGATGTTCCTACTTAGAAGGAAATGGACAGTTTTCTCACGAAAAGATATCGCGTTCTTGAAACAGTTTCAGATATGCAAATCACCACTCATTCTAAGCCTAATAAAGCTAAGCCCTCCAGTCACCAGGTATTTCATGCCAAGCCCAATCGTTTTAGTTGTAAACTGTGCAGGGGAGAGCATGGGCTTCGACTTTGTAGCCAATTTTTACAAATGTCGGCTGGAGATAGGCTCGCTACAGTAAATTCCATTAAGTATTGTCGAAATTGCCTAGCATCATCTCACATGGTGAAAGATTGCAAGAGCAGCCACACTTGCACGCATTGTCGCTTAAGACATCATACCCTTCTACATTCGACACCCATAAATCATATATCAGACCCAAATACTTCCGCGCATCCCTTTGTACCCACATAGCGCCACACCCAAATACAGTCCACTATTCCGCCCGATAATACTCATGATCCAGTCAGCCTTTCATGCTTTGTAGCAATCGCGTGGTTTTAGCTACTGCATTAGTTGACATAGAGACGCTCGGAAATAGGTTTCGAGTACGCGCACTTCTTGACCCGGGGTCAGAAGTAACTTTCATTTCGGAAGAGGCACAAAGGCGTTTAAGGTTGCCAACCCATTCTATTCAAGCGCAGATCTCCGGAATGAACGCAGTGGTGCCTGCTAATGCCTCTAAGCTATGTCCTCTCGTCTTAAGATCCAGGTATTCCCCTCAATTTTCAATAGGTGCTAATGCAATCGCACTGAAACGGTTGACGGAAGATTTACCATCCCATACCGTCGATATTTCTAAAGGTTTAGCAGCAGTTGATTTCGAACTGGCTGATCCCTATTTTTACCGAAGTGCAAAGGTGGATCTCGTAATAGGAGCAGATATACATCCTTCAATCCTACAAGACGGAGTTAAATCTAAAGTGTATGGTTCCCTAGTTGCTCAAAATACGATTTTTGGATGGATTTTAACTGGCCCTCTCGTTAAACCCACACTGAAAGCATTCTCAACCTATGTTTCTGTCTACAGTGACACCCCTCTTGATAAAGAGTTATCCAAATTTTGGGAAGTCGAAGTGGTCACTGAGTCGAAACCACTATCGCCTGAGGACGAGATATGTGAACAACTTTATCGGGAAACCACTGTTCGAAATTCAGAGGGCAGATATACGGTCAAACTTCCATTTAAAGCCATTTCTGGGACTCTTGGTCATTCGCATGACATCGCTATGAGTAGATTTCTTCGACTGGAAAAGTCTTTGTCCAAAACTCCAAGCTTACATAAAAATTATATGGATGTCCTTGAGGAATATTCTACTCTTAAGCAAATGAAGCCCGTCACACCCCGAGAAATTATTACGGACAATCTTGTTTCCTCGTACTATTTGCCACACCATGCGGTTGTGAAACCGGATAGTCTCACTACCAAATTACGGGTTGTTTTTAACGCATCGAACCCCACTAGCACCGGTGTTCGATTGAATGATGTACTGCACGTCGGCCCAAGTCTTCAATCAGATCTCACTACCCTTCTCTTAAACTGGCGTTTCTACAAATATCTATTCAACGCAGACATTACCAAAATGTATCGCCAAATATTGGTGCACCCAGAACACACCCCTTTTCAGCGTATTCTCTTCCGAGAAGACCTTAGTTCTCCTATAGTCGATTATGAATTGCAAACTGTAACCTTCGGATTCAATTGCGCTCCATATTTAGCAATTCGAACCCTCCTTCAATTGGCGGATGATGTCCAAGATGAATTCCCTCTAGCGTCATCAATGCTACGACGCGAATTTTATGTTGACGATGTGCTGTCGGGCGCGCACGATATACAAACTGCAAAGCTAGCGCAAACTGAATTAGTTGAAGCCCTCAAATCCGCTGGATTTCGCCTGCGAAAATGGACTTCAAATTCTCACGACTTGCTAGCAAATTTCACGACAGAAGATCTCCTGGACAAACATTTTCTAAAGTTGGACGATAAGAGCTCAAGTAAGATGTTAGGTATCAATTGGAACGCCCAAATTGACAGTTTTGAATTCTTTATCAAGTCGTTTAAAGAACAAGATAATGCCTCTCAAGTGACTAAACGATACGCTCTTTCAATCATAGCTAAGTTATTTGACCCAGTTGGATGGCTATCCCCAGTCATTGTAGTAGCCAAGATCATAATGCAGCATATATGGAAAGACAACACGGGATGGGATAGCCCACTCGAACCGACAACTTATCTCAGATGGAAACAATTTATAACAAACCTTCCGGACATCCAATATATTAAAGTTCCAAGATGGATAGATTTTACCCCTTTTACATCCGTCCAGCAACATGGCTCTAGCGATGCCTCCGAGCAAGCGTATGCGGCGGCCCTATATATTCGCATACAATGCCAAAATAACACTTATTCCTCGCACCCTCTCTGCTCGAAAACTAAAGTAGCTCCGCTAAAGCAACTGACCCTGCCGAGACTGGAACTATGCGCCTCGGTTCTGTTGTCAAAACTTATTAAAAAACTACTACCGCAGTTAAACAATCCTATTTCTGATATTCACTTATGGACCGACAGCTCCATAGTCCTAGCGTGGTTAAAGAAACCCCCTTCTGCTTGCAAAACATTTATAGGGAATCGAATCTCACAGATAACCCAAAATGTAAGCACCCAAAGATGGAATCATGTATCATCAATCGACAACCCAGCGGATTTAGGTACCCGTGGTTTAGTCCCAACTGAACTAAAGAATAACTCATTGTGGTGGCATGGTCCTGCATGGCTGTCCAAGACCGAAGAGTATTGGCCCTATTCAATCCCAGCGGAACAGAGCGAAGGCTTGCTCGAACACCGGAAAATTCAAACCTTCTTGGCTATTAATGCTCCAAATGTGGAAAATATTCTCAATCGATTCTCCTGCTGGTCAAGAACCCTACGGGTCATGAATCACGTATTTCGATTCCTAGCTATGCTCAAACTAAGATCTAAGACTCCATCTCCAATTCAAAGTGTGTCCACAGCTTCAAGAACAACTGCATCGTACGAAGATGGAGTTGGTTCGTTTAACCCAACAACTGCACTATCCACAAGAGTACTTATGTTTATCGGAAAACAAGGCCATTCCAAGCCAAAGCTCACTTTTAACCCTTAACCCTTTTCTTGATACGGAGAGAATTCTCCGCGTAAATGGACGCCTAGCCTGCTCTACACATACCTATATTGAGAAGTACCCAGTGATATTGACCTATCATTCCTACCTCAGTAAACTTTTGATAGATTTTGTCCATAAGATATCTATCCATGGTTGGAACCAACTCGTTATACGATTAATACGCTCTGAATTTTGGATACCCAAAGTTAAAAATCTGACTAAAGCGCGCTTAAAGATGTGTAAGATTTGCAACCTTCACAAAAAGAAATCCAGATCGCAAATGATGGCGGCACTACCCAAAGAGCGTACTACTTTTACTATTCCCTTTCTCACAACGGGTATTGATTTCGCCGGTCCATTTAAGATCAAAAGCTTTTCAGATCGTAACTGTCGCATCTCCAAAGGTTATGTCTGTCTCTTCGTCTGCTTTTGTACAAAGGCAATTCATTTGGAAGCCGCTAGTGACTTATCGACACCAATTTTCTTAGCAGCCTTTTCAAGATTCGTTTCCCGTCGGGGCGTCCCCAAAGCGGTCTTTTCCGATAACGGAACAAATTTCGTTGGTGCCGATAAAATTCTTGCCCGAGATCTCAAAGCATTCACTCAAAGTTTTGCCGGACATGTCGCGCAAAAATATAAGGACATCCTTCAATGGAAGTTTATCCCCCCAGGAGCTCCTCATATGGGAGGCTTGTGGGAAGCGGGGGTTAAAAGTTTCAAATCACACTTCCGGAAGATAGTCGGGGATAATAAGTTCACCTTCGAAGAGTTCTCAACGCTGCTATCGCGAATCGAAGCTTGCCTCAACTCTCGACCCATATCACTTATATCCGAAAACCCATTCGATATTCCACCATTAACACCCGGTCATTTTTTAAGAGGGGCTCCACTTCTGGCTATACCTGAGCCTGACAAATCTGACAATTCGGTCAACCTTGTTCATAGGTGGGACAATGTGAAACTTCTACATCATCAGTTTTGCATTCGCTGGAAAGAAGAGTACCTTAAAGAACTCCATCATAGGTATAAGTGGAAATTCCCTCAACGAAACATTTCCGTCGATGACCTTGTCTTCGTCAAAGATGAACGGTTGCCTCCTAATGAGTGGTTATTGGGTAGAGTTATCAAAGTCCACTTAGGCGCAGATGGTAAGGCCCGCGTTGCAGACCTTCGTACCCAGCAAGGTACCACTAAACGCCCTATAGTTAAACTTGTTACCCTTTTTGAATAAACTCGCTTCTTTGAGTATATCGCTTACGAAGTATATACGCAATTCACTTTAAAATATTTCCTCGTTTCATTTATTGATCTTTAAAGCATTATACCACTTAACAGATATGTACATCCATGAATTTTTTTTACATAATTTGATACATGAATATGTAGTTTGAAAAAAAAAAATAAAAATTTATTACCTCCACTACTAACTATAACCACTATAACCTTCCCCAACGGAGTGAGTGTAGTCCCTCCGATATCAAAAGATTACACCTTTAGAATAATTACAATGTATGTGATTGAATTTATTGCAAACTATGTTGCAAGGTGGCCGGCAATGATGAGGTGTAAACAGACCCTCAGACTCATTACAACGAGCTGAATGGACTCAACAGTGCCCCCCTCTAATGTACCGAATTATTTACCACTAACGAAACTCAACGAACGAATGTTCGTCAGTAATATAACCTTTTTTGCCGAGTCTGATCACGCACCCACAATTTTTTTCTGTCCACCCGACGGTAAGCACACTTGTAAAATTTACAAATAAGAATAAAAATTGTATTACCCCAAAAAACGTTTCTTTTTCCTTTCTTCGCATTGGGTTTGAGATCACCCCGCTCACGGTGCATACCCAGTAGAGAAACCCATACTGTTCCACGGCAGCAGGTACCCACCAGCACGCAGCATCCCACGGGAGTCACCCATTAAGTTGCCATTCCCCCCCATGCACCAGAACAGGGAGTTCAATGGCTCTCGCGTGTCATTAAAGTGGCCTGGGAATGCGGTGAAACACCTGGTGATTAGCAATTGGGGGTGATAGTTCCTCTTTTTAAAAAAGGGGACAAAAGAAATTGCGCCAACTATGGGGGTATATCTCTTTTAAGTCTCCCTGGAAAAGTCTAAGGTGCTAGAAAAGCGTTCCAGAGCTGTGGTTGAGGACAGTTTGGGGGATGAGTAGTGTGGTTTTTGGTCCCGATAGAAGCACAACCGACAAGTTGTTCGCTCTCAAAATGGTTCTTGAGAAGGCCTGGGAGTATGCCAAACCTGTCTACACTTGTTTTGTGGATTTGGAAAAAGCATATGATAGGGTTTCTCGAGGCAAACTCTGGAGTATTCTGCAGGAGTATGGGATTGCTGGTTCCCTGTTAAGGGCGATTCAGGTTTTATATACAAACTGTAGAAGATGTGTTCGGATAAACGGTGTTAAATCAATACCTTTCACAGTGGGCGTTCGACTTCGCCAGGGGTGCGTTTTGTCACCTCTCCTCTTCATTGTATATATGGATTGGATGTTACAGCGCAGCCGTGGCGGGGAATGTTTCCAAGTGGGAGACCTAAGGAATAGTCATCTGCTCTTTGCGGATGATTTGGTCATCCTTGGGTCCTCTCAAACCGAACTTCAGCGCGCACTCGAAAGGTTTGTAGCCATTTGTGATGATGCTGGAATGAAGATCAACGTGAACAAATCGGAAGTAATGGTCATATCCAAAAAACCCATTCAGTGCACTCTGCATGTTAGTGGAGTCCCACTGAAGCAGGTGGATAAGTTTAAGTACCTCGGGGTCTTATTCACGAGTGATGGGAGGAGCAATGCCGAGTTATCCTGTAGAATTGGTCAGACTGGATCAATTTTGAGAGAGCTTGCCCAATCTGTTATAAGGAAGGCCGAACTTAGTATTCAAGCTAAGCTATCGATTTTTAACTCGGTGTATGTTCCAACTCTCACCTATGGTCATGAAATTTGGGTAGTGACCGAAAGAATAAGATCGCGGTTTGAGGTTCCTTCGCGGTGTTGTTGGAATAACTCGTAGGGATCGAGTGCGCAACACCAGAGTACGCGAGGCGCTCAATGTTGAGCATCTACTTCTCCGAACGGAACGATCTATGCTTCGATGGTTTGGTCAAGTAGTGCATATGGCCCCAGACCGGCTTCCAAGACGCGCCATGGTTGCCGTGCCATCAGGTAGGCGACTTCGCGGAAGGCCTAGAAATAGAGGGTTGGATCAAGTCCGACATCTCTCCTGGAGCCGCTTAGGGATTCACCCTGATGAATTGGAGTCAATGGCGGAGGATCGAAAAGGATGGAGAGTCCACCTGAGCATCCTACCCCCGCGACCCTCATGAAGGATTAGCGGGCCATCGAAAATGAGTGAATGAGTGAATGAGTAAAAAAAATAACAAAATAGATAAATTAAATAAATAATTAAAAAGCAAAACAATTAAAGACAAAATAAAATAAATACGACTTAAAAATATAAGATAATAAAAGAAAAACAATCAACACTCTCGTAACACTTCTTTTTTTGTTAAGCCACCTACTACGCTTAGAAAAAAAAATACCTAGCTAGAGCTCTAATTAGGTTGTTGTTTTTGGTGCCATAAAATGGGCATATACACTATTCAACGCAAACAAAGGGAAACGGAATTTTTACAGAAAAAAACAAACTAATCAAAAAAGGAAAGAATCAACCAAAACGAGAAAAAAATAACGAAAAACTAATTTAAACTTAACAAAAGGAAAGAAATGGGAAAATATGTCATGCCAAAAAACAATAAAAAAAATACACGTATCGATGAAATATTAGTTGGTTTGGTGGTTTGACCGCTAGCGCACGGTGAACTTCTTTTTTATCCGCTCACAACGGAACTCTTTGCGGGCCGGATGCGGACTCGGAGCATCTATGCTCCCGTTGAATTGGCGACACAAAATCCAAAATTCAAAATTGTTCGCTTCACTTAGAGTTTTTCTATGTGTGTTTTTGTTTATTATAGGGGAACCAAATTTCCTTAGGGATACGAAACAGATGATTGGCGGCCACTTCGTTTGAGGGATTTACCCTATTTTACGTTATGGGTATATGTGTGTATGTGACCGCCAATTATGTTTTTATGTTCGCCCCAAAAAAAAAATATTAATCACTGACTCTGCTCTTGTCTATAAATACTAACTTCATAATACAATAGCTACACTAGACGTTTTCATAACACGCACTATATGTACTTCTTTGTTTTTTTGTGGCACTGCCCATTAGAGGGTCTTTTTAGCAAAACTGATAAGACGTGTGTCTCCATGGAGTTTCGTCTCTCTATTGGCGTGAACTGACTTTTGTCCAGTTCCACTAGCTAGAGATAGAGGAATTTCAATCCATAACGGCCTCTTTAATCTGAATTTTGTGTTATGGGCTTTATGTACTGTAACGTAATGTTAGCGTAATGCTTTAGTACATTTAGTTGAACGATGGTATGGCTAGGGCGAAACAGGAGGAATGTGAACAAAACAAATGTCAAAATAAATAGAGGCGGCAAGTTGCAGATGTAAGTACGAAAAACTTTTTATTTATTTTATTTCCTAAATTATAATATTTTCCTTTTCTTTTACCGCATAGTATGAACATTACCCAAGTCCTCCAGCTCTGAGAAGAAGTAACTACCAAGAGTCCTGATTCTTCTGACGGATAGGGCAGGACAGGCACACAACAGGTGACGAACAGATTCAATTTCTTCTTCGTCCCTGCAACTTCTGCAATAGTCATTATGCAGCACACCGAGTCGCTCCGCGTGAACGCCAATGGCGCAATGTCCGGTAATTATGCCAGAAATGACCCATGCGTTATAATGACTAAGTTTTACCAGAGAGGTTGATCTCTTCTTGCTGTAGGCCGGCCATAGCGCCCTGGTAGTTGCGCATGTTTCCAGATGAGCCCAGCGTCTGTTTGCTCGACCGGTGGCTTAATCCTCTTTTTTTTCCGCAAGGAACTGATTGGGGTTGCTACAGAGGGGAGGGCCCGCAATAAGTGCAGCACCGACACTTTCCTAGCAAGCTCGTCAGCCCTTTCGTTACCTTCGATATCCATATGCCCTGGTACCCAGCAGAGAATCACCGCATTGGCTCTGGATATCTCGTTTAAGGGTGATTTACAGCTTCTTACGAGCCTCGACCTAACTACGGCAGAGTCCAGAGCCTTAACGGCTGCCTGGCTGTCTATATAGACAGTGATCGTTTTACCAACGATATTACTCTCGCGTATAATTTCAGCAGCCTGTATAATGGCTGCGACCTCGGCCTGGAAGAAGCTGCCGTCGTCGTTTATTCCTAGGGTCTCACAATAAACTCCGGCTCCCGTGCCAACGTCCATCTTAGAACCGTCGGTATAGAAAGCCAACTCCTTTTTCTTCATGGTCCTTCGATTCTTCCAGTATATTCGAATGCTAGCGTCGGATTCATGTGATCAGTTCCCGTCAATCCGCTGGTGATCCCCCATCGGGACAGAATGGAGGCATGGCCGTAAAGGCTTGATGACCACAACCGGCCTTCTCTCAGTCTTATAGCGGTCTTAGGCGCCAGACTGCTGCAGTATATGTCAAGCGGAATGAAACTAAGCATGGTTTCCATTGCCGCTGTTGGTGTTGTTCTCATTGATCCCATGACTCCGATGCGCGCCGCCCTCTGGATTTTGGTGAGGTTTGAAAGCAGGTATTGCTTCTCAAGTGCCGTCCACCATACTAGTGAACCATATGTGGGAATGGGTCTTACAACCGCCGTGTATATCCAGTACACCACAGCCGGTCTGAAACCCCACGTATTGCTGAAAGCCTTTTTGCAGGAGTAGAAAGCTACGCTTCCTTTTTTAACGCGTTCGGCAATATTTTCCATCCAGTTAAGTTGTGAATCTAGAACTACGCCCAGATACTGAGCTGGACTTGAGATACTTTGTTCAGTGCCACCAATATTTGGGGGTCTGAAGGTAGGGATTGATCTTCTCTTAGTGAAAAGAACTACCTCCGTCTTTGAAGGATTCACTCCAAGCCCTTTGCTGCTGACCCAGTTATCCACTAGTTGTAGCGCGAAATTGAGCCTTACACTTAGGACTGGAGGAAATTTTCCCGAAACCAGGATAACGACATCGTCTGCATAGGCCGTGACGTTGAAGCCGTTTTCCTTCAGTATTACCAAGGTCTCATCCACCACAAAGAGCCATATTAGCGGGGACAAGACTCTACCTTGGGGTGTTCCTCTGCAGACCCTTCTCCGGATGGTTACATCCCCTTGAGGGCCGTGTCTACCGTTCTGCCGCAGATGTATGCATGTTGTGATTTAGATAGGTAATCATCGCCGATCACACCTCTTATATATACACCTATCAAACGTTCCAAAGTTTTCAGCAAAAAGGACGATAGACTGATAGGTCTGAGGTCTTTTGCATTTGTATGGCTCGCTTTCCCTGCTTTGGGAATGAAAACAACGCGCACCTCCCGCCATGCTTTAGGAACATAACCTAGCTTAAGGCATCCTGTGATGATACGCTTGAGCCACGGAATAGAAATATCCACTCACTCCTGCAGCATCACAGGTCGAATGTTATCCATTCCTGGTGCCTTATATGTGTCACCAACACATACGTGATACCAGTTCTGTGCCTTAATGACCCTCTCCATAAATGTACATATGTCACCAACACAAACGTTACACCAATTATACCCCTTTAATTACACTCACCATTATCTGTATATATACCCTTCCACACTTATCCCGCAGTTCAGTCAGCAGTAGCGAACCATCCACGGAGCAGTACGGTTGTGCAGCCCGCGCAGAGTACTTGTGTTAATTAGTGAAAATTAATTACGCGAAACCCGTTTTGTTTGTTTTCTTTCACTGCAATAAAATCTCTAATGAGTGTTTTAGTAGTGGGAAAACGTCAGTTTTAATACTTTATTGCTTTATTCTTTTATTATTGTGTTGCCGTTTTTATGAAAATAGTGCACATCCATAAAATTTCATTTATATATACCATATATGTATAAATAAAATTTAATTATCGTTCATTGTTCATTTCCAGGAATTAAACCCAAATTCGGATGGGTAAAAAACAGAAATTGAAGCAGGTAGCTTATCAGCATAGGACAAGATTGTCGAACTGATCTCTCAGAAGGCTGCTGCCCATGCAAGGGAGGTCATACCTCACATACATGAGATGATGGCCAACTCCAATGACCTCTACGAGATGGTAGAAGATGCCAATTTCGATCCGGATCAGCCATGCAATGACAGCTCGCCCGACGAAGAGGTAGAAATGGAGGTCGGAGATGACTTAGATGAGAGCGGAAACGAAAGTGGAACCGATCACCAAGTCGTAAGCTCGATAGACAAGGAGGAATGCGCTCCAGGAGAAAACGACTTCAGCGTCTTAACTAGCAAGAAAAGAAAGAAGTCAGATTCGTCGACTTCTTCCTTACCTAAAACTAAGACTAAGCTGCCTCGCTCATCTACGGTGCTGAGCGTAACACCAGCACCACGACCTCCATCGCCTCCATCGACGTCATCGACAGTGACAGCTGCTCCAGCAACATCACATCCGGCGGCCGCATCCTCAATCAAGGGTACAGTTATGCCCCAAATAGTTTACTACAACCTGAATGTAGCTGAGCTAAGCCGCTTCTCAAAGGAAGGAAAAATGGAGTTGAAAATCCACAACTCCACCAAGTCAGTCATCACCACCAAGACGAAGGACCACCATAAAAAAAAGGGAATTTTTAGCAGCAAGAAAAACGGCGTATAATACATATACCGCAAAGGAGGATAGGAAGATCCTTCTTGTCTTGAAGGGGATCCACCACAGCTACGAGGTAGCTGAAATAAAAGAGGAGAAGTGCCAAGTTGGTATCCCAGCGGTTGAGGTCAGCCCTTATAAGACCAACAGGTCCAATCGGAAGTTTAACAACTTCGTAGTACAGGCTCCAAACGGCACCGACCTGTCAGCTATTTACAAGAGGACTCTGCTAATGAAACAAAAGCCTCATTGGGAGCGTTTTAAAAGCAGTGGAATCACGCAGTGTAAGAACTGCCAGAAGTTCGGACGTGTTGCAAGCAACTGCGGCATGCCGTATATCTGTGTGAAGTGCAACAGTAAGCATGGGCCGGGTGAATGCAAGAGGTCGCAAGTTGACACCAAGGACGAAGGGGTTTCCTGCCCAAACTGCCAGAAGACCGGTCACCCAGCCAACTACAAAGGTTGCCCCAAGCGAGTTTTTGGAACAGATCTCCTGACTCTGCTTCAATAAGCACGCAAGGTTGTACCTAAAAACTATGCCTTACTGTACGATAAGGCCAAGACAGCTATCCTGGGAGCACTTATTTGTAAACTATGTTCACAATGAATAAATTAAGTGTTTTTTCATACAACGTCAGCTCTGTGTACTCGGTTGCTAAATGTATTGAACCTTGAACTTGTTCGTTAAGGCGAAACGTCCTGACATTCTCCTATTGCAGGAGACTATGGTCACGGCAAGGAATAGGATCAATATTCCCGGCTACCGAGTATAGTTGACAAAGTAACAGGAGGGGGAGTTACGGCAATCCTCTTACGCAACTTCTGCAAGACTGAAAAATTTATAATCCATGGATTAACATCAATGAAAGCAACAGCGGTCAGCATCAGGGTCTCCGAATTTGATACTCTACTGGTAGTCTCGGTATACAACCACTGTGGGGCAACGTGGGAGAATATTCACCGATACCTCACAAGTATCACCAACATCACCAATCAACACACATACTGCCTTGCCGGAGGTGACTTCAATGCTAGGCACACACTTTGGCATGACAGTGAGTGCTCATCACAGGGACTAGCAATTGACAACTGGCTAAATGGAAGCAGCCACCTGCATTCGTTTGTTGTTGTATCACAAGTAGAAAGAACATTCCCAGGTACACCATCAACGCTGGACTTTTTCCTGGTGACATCCAATTTCGTCAACATACTGCCGGAATTTCAGAATTATTCGTGCCTTGCGCACCCGAGTGATTCTGATCATCTGGCAGTGGAACTCAAAGTTCGCCTGATGAGGCGTATCTTGACTGACTGACTACACCCGAGTTCCACATCAGGTTTAACCGAATGAACTGGGTACGACTTCAATCGAAAATCGAGGCGGAGCTCCCTCAAGCCCCAACCACAAGAAACCTGAGCAATACAGAGATTGATGAAAACATCAACCGTTTTCAATCCGTCATTAACAATGCGTTGGAAAGCAGAAGACACCTAAAACCAGTAGAGACAGGTACGAGAACCTGCCGCGATACATCCAGGTTATTTACGCTCATAGGCAGCGGCTCCGTAAAAGGCTCCAGATGATCATGCGGCGGACACTGAACAGAGTCAACGATGAATATCGCGGTGTATCTTCCCAGCTACAGTGCACCAATACGATGTTCATCCGGGTGGTCAAGGACTATCAAGGCAAGGAGTTCAACAAGCGACTCGAAGACATCAAGCCTAGGCCTGATGCCTTCAGGAAGATAAATTCCCTAGTAGGAAGAGTACATTCCTTACCGAAGAATATCAGCAACGGCCAGGTAACTGCAACAACTCACGATCATAAATTTAGGATTCCCAAATTACTTGGTAAAAATAATTTATAATTTCATAACACATAGATATTTTTTCCTGCAGACTGACAACGCAAAGTCGACAATAAAGACGCCAAGCACATCAACAGGAACCAGGACTTTGCTCTATGCAGATGACTCCTTAACGTATGCAATCTCCCTCTCTCCAGAGTTAGCAGTCCGAAGAGTTGAAGCACACATCAGGACACTTTGGGAGTACTATCTCAAATGGGGACTGAAGATCAACAGCAACAAAACTGAGCTAATTTGTTTTAGGCCACCAACACAGCCACAAGAGGACGCCGTGCGTTTGCAACTCGGTGCCGTAACATCAGGATCACACTTCCTGACAGCAGCTAAGACGACAGCCAGGTATCTAGGAATACATTTCAGTGAGAAGTTTAAATTTAATCCTCTTGCTGAAATTATCCTGAGAAGAGCCAACTTCGCACTCCCCCTAGTGCACCCACTGCTGCGAAGAAGAAATGGCCTAAGTAAAGCGACCAAGCTCCTTATATACAAGCAGTTGATACGATCAGTCATCACATATTGCTGTCCCATTTGGTTCACGATCTCACCAACGACGATGAAGAAAATCCAAGTTTTCGAAAGGAAGTTCCTTCGAATATGTACAGGACTGTGGCGAAATCCAGTCACACTGAAGTACTATTCAAAGAAGATGCTCTACGAGAGCGCTGGTGTGGGCGCAATCGACGAGCATATAATGCAGCTATCAGGTAAAATACTGCAAAACCTTGCTGACCATCCAAATGACGAGATCCACGAATTCATCCAGCAACAGATCGAGCCAAGCCACCGTTACCTGAGCGTACGAACGATCATCGATGGAAGATTCAATGACATCATTTACAACGAGGAAACACCGTTTTACCAACTTGCAGACAACCAGCACTACCGAGGATAGTCGGATAAAACCCCCATTATTTTTTTTTTTTTTGTTTTACAAACATTCAAGTATAAATATATTTTGTATTTAGTAAAACACATGTATTAGATTAAGTAAGACAATAATAATATTTTTGTAAAATTTTTTAATATAGATATCATTTGAAATACGTTGGGCCCCTATTTAAAATATTGAGCCAACATTTAATTTATTAGCTATAAGTCTAGTTCTAAGTCAATTTGTATATAGAACAAAACATTAAATAAAAACCTTAATCGGAAATCCCTGCAGTTCAGTTGTTATTCGCAAGGCGGTGACGACGGTCAAATTCCTCTTGTAGTTAAAACAATAAAGCTATATTAACATATATTGAGTAATTCTTTTTGGCTGGTCAAACGGTAGTGCATGCGATCATATGAAAACACAAGCGTTTTCACTCAGCTTAGGCCTACCAACTCCTACTCGAAACCTCCACGCCGTGACAGCCGGGTGCCTACTACCTTAATCCAAGAAATGGGTAACCAACCCCGTTTGGCAGATTATTTGTGGCAGCAGATGAGAGAGGGGGGGAGAGTGCTTTTCAACTAGAGCACTTATTCCTGTTCCAGGCGGCAGCGGACGAATTCCCTAGATGGAGTCAACGGTGGCGTCTATAGCTTCAGTTAGGTTGAACTTAGTGAATACCTTGCGCGAGCTTCTTTGACGTATTCGGATCACAGATCAGTAAGGAATTTCCAATGTTGGTCAGGACATTGGAATAGAGATGGTGGCGGACGAGCCCTTAATGGCCCAACGGCAGCGCTCATACTCCCGTAGTGGACTACTGCCACCGGTGTA
Source organism: Brachypalpus laphriformis (assembly GCA_945910035.1). Taxonomy (NCBI): domain Eukaryota; kingdom Metazoa; phylum Arthropoda; class Insecta; order Diptera; family Syrphidae; genus Brachypalpus; species Brachypalpus laphriformis. Next base: position 136,535,343 of record OX246754.1, read on the forward strand.
CCCGGCCCCTCGTCCTAGGGGAATAATTAAGGAACTGGCCCTCCAGGCTGGGGGTTGTGCCGTCGGGGTAACTTCCCTACCACGTAAAAAATCGATGGTTCCGAAACAACCAAAAACCTCGGATAAGGATGACTCAACTAATGACGACCCCAGCAAACGAAATAAGGTCAACGACCTTCGGATCTGTACGTGGAGTGTTCTGTCCCTTTACAGACCACGTGCAGCCGAACAACTAGCAGAGGCCCTAGACTGCTATAAAGCAGATATTACCGCCATCCAGGAAGTGCGATGGGGTGGGCCGGGTAAAAAGAGGATGAAAAACTGTGACATCTACTACAGTGATTGCTACAGAGGCAACAGGCAACGCTTATTCGGATGCAGATTTGTCATACGCGGCAGACTTAGGCAAGAAGTCTTAAGCTTCCGACACGTAAGCGAGCGTATTATGACTATCCGGATCAAGGCTAAATTCGCAAACATAAGCCTAATATGTGTTCATGCCCCCACAGAAGAAAAGGACCCTGCCACCAAAGAGTGTTTCTACGAGCTCCTTGACAAAACATACGAGCAATGTCCTAAATACGACGTTAAAATCGTATTGGGCGATTTTAACGCCAAAATAGGAAAGGAGGACGTCTTTGGTAGGACAGACGGTAAGCATAGCCTACACGAAACCACGTCTGATAACGGACTAAGGCTAAATGATTTCGCTGTGGAGCGAAATGTCACCATAACAAGTACATGGTTTCCTCATCTCGATATTCATAAGCAGACATGGCGGTCCAATGATCATGTAACGATCAACCAAATTGATCATATTGCGATCGACGCAAGGCATGCCTCCAGTATTCTGGATGTCCGAACCTACCGAGCGGCCAACATAGACTCGGATCATTACCTTGTTGTAGCCAAGGTACGAATGCGGATATCCCAATCCGGGCAACAAAGAAGAATTACTGTGAGAAAATTTTACGTCGAAAAGCTACAATCGCAAGAGACCGCCAGACTCTTCGCTGAACGCGTATCCCGAAATCTCTCAATCACCCCTTTGCCGCCAGCATCAAGTACCGAAGACCAGTGGCAACGCTGCCAATATGCCATCAGAAACGCCGCGACTGATGTGCTGGGTCTCGCTCGACCACCACCGCGAAACCCCTGGTTTGACGAAGAATGCCGGCGAGTGCATGCAGCAAAACAAGAGGCATACAAAGCGGCGCTGCAAAGGAAGAGGAGAGCTGCTCGTGAGCTCTACGAGCAAAAGAGACGGGAAGAACATCGGCTTCTCCAAAAGAAGAAGAAAGAGCATGAAAGGCGCGCGTTTGAGAGTATCGAGAGTTTATATTCCAGGAACAATGTACGGAAGTTTTACCAAAAGGTAAAAAGAACGTGTCAGAGAAGTAATACCCGTACAGAAACCTGTAGAGATGAAAATGGAATCCTCGTAGTAGAATCACAGTCGGTGCTGAGAGTATAGAAAAACTACTTCTGCAGACTGTATAACGGCGACGAAGACCAACATCCCGATGTCAGGCAGAATGAACCATTCAACATAGACGATGATAGTCAAAATTTCCGTCCACCTGACCAACACGAAGTGAGGATAGCAATATCCAAGCTAAAATCCAACAAGGCTGCTGAACCTGACGGCTTACCGGCCGAACTTTTCAAGGCAGCTGGGGATGAATTGGTAGAGAGCATACACCAACTCATTTCTAATATTTGGTCAGACGAGTGTATGCCTGATGAATGGAATCTCAGCATCGTTTGCCCGATCCACAAGAAAGGAGACCCCCTCAACTGCGCCAATTATAGAGGCATCAGTCTCCTCAACATCGCATACAAGATCTTTTCTGCGACATTGTGTGAACGCCTGAAACCTTTTATCAACAGCCTGATTGGACCCTATCAGTGCGGTTACAGGCCAGGAAAGTCCACCATCGATCAAATCTTCACACTTCGGCAGATCCTGGAGAAACCCCAAGAATTCCAAATCGATACTCACCATCTCTTTATCGATTCCAAGGCCGCCTATGTCAGCATCTATAGAAAAGAGCTTTATAGAGCCATGTCTAGTTTTGACATCCCTGCCAAACTTGTCCGCCTGTGCAGGCTGACGATGGAGAACGCTCGCTGCTCCATCAAGGTCGGTAATGACCTCACCGAGACCTTTGATGTCAAAAAAGGCTTTAGACAAGGTGACGCGCTGTCATGTGACTTCTTCAATATTGTACTTGAACGGATTGTGCGGAACTCACAAGCCAACACCGGAGGCACAATCTATTACAAGTCTGTACAACTGCTTGCATACGCCGACGATATAGACATTATCGAAAGAACTCAGGGGGCTGTCACTGGTGCGTTTGCAAGCATTGAGGCGGAAGCGGCCAAAATGGGTTTAGCGATAAATGAGGACAAAAACAAGTATATGCTGTCAACAAGAAGGGAAAACCGACACCGACGCCGACGAATTGGACAAAACGTCACCGTAGGCAGCTATAACTTCGAGGTAGTAAGGGACTTTGTCTACCTTGGCTCTGCTATAAATTCTAAACGAGCAGAATATGCCAGCAAATAACGAAACTAGGGCAAAGCTACAGGATGAAGTTAGCACTCTCCGACGAACAATGGAGATGTTGGCCCAACAGCTGAAAGCAATAGTTCATTTGACGACTGGAGATAAAAACAATTCTGAACTTGCACACGCCAAAACATGTCCCGCCGGAAGTGAAAATCAAACGACGACGCCTGGTTTGTCGGAGGCACCCGGTTTAGTGGTGTCACAAACTACAGGCACAAAAACGGACGATTTTAGTCGGTATGAGCTTGGTCCCTCGCCATCTGTGTCGCGACCACAGGTATGTTTGCAAATGGGAAAAAATGAAAAGGGTCATACCTTAATGACAAGTGACTCATCGTTAGTGTCGGGCACCCAGACGATAACATCCGCCGCAGTTACAATGCCGACGACTGCAATACGACCAAAGGCACCAAACAGAGGAACAGCATCGCAGGTAGCGAAATGTGATCGCCGCCATATACTCAGTGTCAGCCAAGGGAAAACGAGAGCAATAATGTACATGGCGAGTATCAGCAATATAATGTGCGCGATATTGTGATGATTCTACCTGAATTCGATCCGTGTGGTGGTGTCACAACATCCGTTCAGTTTATTGATCGCGTGGAACAACTAAAGGGCGCATACCTCTGGGACGAAAAATTGTTACTCTTCGCGATACATAGCAAACTAGAAGGGGCTGCTAAGCTGTGGATAGATTCAAACCCGGTTTTTCGCGAATGGGATGGGTTTGTATCCGCTTTTTTAAATGATTTTCACTGTGTGGTAAATGCTGCCGATGTCCATATGCAGATGATGAAAACACGCATACACAGAAACGAATCACTTGTCGAATTCTACTATCGTGTTTTATGAACTGGTCGCTGCGGGAATCTAGAAGATAACGCAATTATTCGCTATTTTGTCAACGGGCTTGGCGACGATGGGCTAAGGAAGACACTATCGGCTGTGTATTTAACAACGTGTTCCGATCTATTGAAAACAATAAATGGCATTGCAGCGAATAGTGCCAGCACTTCCCGTGGGACAGAACGGCGATTTAACACGAGTGATGCGAGAGAAAAACAATTTAAAGTGAAAAACGAAGAAAACGCGAAATCGGGGCCGGCCTGTTTTAATTGCCGAGAGCGTGGGCATATTTCGAGAAATTGCCCTCAGCCACAAAGAAAACCGCGAGACAATGAAGCAAAAAGTTACCCAGTTCGAAATACCGCGTCGATTAATGCAGTCGGAAATAACCCATCGAAACTTTTAAAAGGCATTTTAGTAAATGGTGTAAAATGCAGCGCGTTAATTGATTCGGATAGTTGCAAGTCGATCGCCAAACGAAACATTGTGGGGAAATGCAACGCAGAAGTGACTCCATGCTCCGAAACTTTACACGGTTTTGCAGGTGGAAAATTCCAGTGTCGGGAAATGGTGAAAACACGTGTAACAGCTGACAATCGCGATTATTCTGGTGAGCTCATGGTCGTGGATGATCATATAATGAGGCATGATGCCTTAATCGGTACAGACATACTGTCGCAAGGTCGCGTAGTGATCGAAAACGGCAATTGCTAAGTTTTTGCTCTCACCAACGAGAACGTTAATGTCGACTGTTTCGATGAAAATTTGAGGGAACTCGGAAAATGTTCGACGTCTAAAATGAAAATTTCACTGACAAGTAATAATCCAGTTGTTATATGGATGTTAATAGCCGCCTTAGTAGTGCCTGGAGTCATTCTTGGTTTGGTATTTGGTCTAAAGGCTGCAGGTCAAGTAACAAGAGGGGCAGTTGTATCAAATGGAAGTGTATGTGCCACAATTGGAGGTCCAATGCTGGTCGAGGGTGGGTCAGCTATTTATCCCGCAATTGCTAGGTTACTGCGTGAGGGTGTCATTTTACCACATAGCATGGGAATTGGTGGTTGATTCGTAGCAACTGTGTACAGAGATGAAACGAGAACGATTGAAACATTGATTGCATGTGAATCAGCACCATTGGCGGCGACAGAAGATATGTGCATTGGCAAAAATATACTCGTAAATCTCTAGTTGCATAAGGATGTTGAGAATTTTCAAGCAGGCCTATGGCCAACGCACCAAGGTCCGTGATATGCACTTCGAGCCGGAAATTGAAGCCGTCTTTAAGAATTAAAAAAATCCAATATTTGCCGCACATATTCGTGAACTGATACACGATGACAGTACCTCCCAGGATTATGAGTACTATGGGGCAGAGTTTCACAATGAAGACGATCATGGTACCGCCAATATGGCTGTACTGGATCTGCATGGTGATGCTATCACTGTTACCAGCACCATTAACAACTACTTTGGTTCAAAAGTACGTTCCTCCCAGACTGGTAGCTGACGATGGAGAAGAGTAACTCGGGACGAGTTATGTCAGGAGAGGCCGAATTATCACCAACACATACGTGACACCAGTTCTGTCCCTTAATGACCCTCTCCATAAATGTACATATGTCACCAACACAAACGTGACACCAATTATAGCCCTTTAATTACCCTCTCCATTATCTGTATATACCCTTCCACACTTATCCCGCAGTTCAGTTGTTACTCTCACGACGGTGACGACAGTCAAATTCCTCTTGTAGTTAAAACAATAAAGCTATATTAACAAATACTGAGTAATTCTTTTTTATACCGAGTTTTTGGTCACCTTTACGTATGGAGCAAATGATTTAATTGCATAAGCTATCTTGTCATCATCTATTACATAACCCACCTCTTCCGAGCTTATTCCCGATGTCGTCTCTGGAATGGTTAGATCATCTCCGGAGATTGATGTACATCCGGGAAAGTGAGTACTCAGTAGCATGTCCAGCGTTTCCTCGTGTGATTCTGCCCAGGTGCCATCGCTTTTCGTAATATTGGATTCCGGCGTTGGTGTTTTGGCCATGCCCTTCCTTAGGCGGGACGCTTCGTTTGTTGATTCTATAGATGCGCAAAAGGACCTCCAAAAGTTCCTCTTTGCGAACCTAATCTCTTGAGGAGCTTCACGCTTTCTTTATAGGTGGACCACTCGACGACCCCCTACTTAGCGAGGTTCCTCCCTACTATTGAAATACGAATGAGTTCCGCTACTTTATCGGTCCACCATGGTGGACGCCTTTACCGCTAAGCCTACTAACCGGGCAGGACTTCTCGAAGGATCGCGTAAGGGAATCACTCAATGCATCGACTGCTTTGTCAACTGCTTCAGTCGAGTCGAGGTCCACAGTGAGGTGATACACTGATTTCCTCAGTTCTCTATTGAATTTTGACCAGTTGGCCCTACTCGGATTTCTAAAAGTCCCTCCCATGTGTAGAAAGTTGTAGTTTGAAGATTATCCAACAGTGATCAGATAGTGATGCCTTGTTGGAGACTCTCCAGTTAACAACTTCAACAGAGCTCTGGTTAGAAATAAAAGTTACATCCAAGACTTCCCTTATATTAGACGTCACAAAGGTGGGGTCATTGCCTCTATTACAAATAATAAGATTGGTTTCAAGAACATAATTGAAGAAAGCTTCGCCTCTAGCATTGATGTCGGTGCTACCCCACAGAGTATGATGGGCGTTGGCATCACGTCCCAAGACTAAGTTTTTCTCACCTTTTTGAAACGCTGATATGAGCGACCTCAGATTTTGAGAGGGGACGTTGATGCCGTCATCGTAGGGTAGGTACGCAGACGCCACCGTGCAGTTTCCATTCACCCCTCTCACGTTTACCACTGTCAAGTCGCCGGAGCTGAAATGAGATAGCATTAGTATTGTAGCACTGACTACAGGATGGTTTGTGTACAAAAAAAAAAAAAAAACTAAAACACTGTATCTCAAACTGTAGCAACGACATCTATTGCAAAACCTGTTAGCGGTAAATATTCCAACCTGATGTGCTTACAGTTGTTTATAAGTGCATACAGCGATTACAAGAGGAAGATTAGACCAGTGGTGAAAATAAGCGACATCATTTGAAATAAATAAAGAATAAAGTGATTGAATATTGTGTTGAAGTAAAGTTGGTGTTTGATAATAAATAAACGATTAAAATATACAAAAGACGGTTTTATTTAAACGAACCCCAGCAAGAATATTACATTGGTGTCAGAAAAGTGGAATAAAACAAATTTTGTGTGTTGCGTTTTGTGTAAGTGAAAAATAAAAATGGTTCGGAAATTGCTAGAAGATTTGTCAGTTCCGCAACTAAAGGAAGTACTGAGCCAGCGAAATCAGCTTACGACTGGTACGAAGAGAGAATTGATCATTAAGTTGCGGAAAATAATGACGGACGAGGGTACAGATCCTGATACGGCTTTGTTTAACGTCGAAGAAGAACAAGTAAGTACGACAAATGACATGTCAGCCTTGATGAAAATACTTTCCGAAAAATTCGAGAAGCTGGATAATTCTTTCGATGAGCAAAAGAATTCTTTAGACGCCAAGCTCGATGAACAAAAGAATTCTCTAAAGCAACAGCTATTCGATCAAAGGCGTGTTCTCGAAAGCAAATTTAATGAACAAAATAGAAGTTTGGAAACAAGATTCGGGACAATTGACGAGAAGATTGGAAATATAGAGACCAAAATAGAGATAACTAAAACAAAATTCGAGAATGTTCAAACAAAAATCGAGACTGTTGAAGGAAGATTCGAGAATTTGGCAAAAGAACTCGAATACGTGAAGAAACAGAAAGTTCGAGAGTATTCAACCGACTGCCCGAGAAGGAAAGAGATGCAGCCTCCCGTCTTCGACGGACAGACATCATGGGCGATATATAAGAGACAGTTCGAAGCTGCGGCAATGACGAACAACTGGGACGATGAAGAGAGGTCCATTGCCCTCACGCTTGCGCTTAGAGGATCAGCTGCAGAGCTACTACAAACTATTCCCAAGGACAAACAACGGAGCTACAACAGTCTGGTGAAAGTCATTGAGATGTGATTTGGGGACGACCACATGCAGCAAGTATATAGGGTCCAGTTGCGCAGAAGGTCCCAGATGAAGGGTGAGACGCTCCAGCAGTTACAAGCAGACATCGAGCGGTTGGCACATTTGTCCTATCCAAACGCCGGCGAGGAGATCATTAACGAGATGGCAACCGAAGCGTTCACCCATGCCATAGCTGATGCGAAACTACAAATGGCGGTAAGAATGGCTGCAAAGAAAACGCTCGCCGAAGCTTTGGCGTTTGCTCTGATGATGGAGGCGGCAGACCAGGCGTGTCAGGGAATCCACCATGTGAGGGAAGTAGCCGCCATCGAATGCTCTTGCCAGAGGATGGACGTCGAAGACCGAAACAACGCTCGCGGAGGACAAATTCGTTGCTGGAACTGCAACAAAATAGGACACCTACAACGGCAATGCAGAAATCCACCCAGACGCGGAAACTGTTCACATTGTGCGAACAGGCGACGCAACGAAGAACCATCCAACTGGGAACACATCCATCCTGTTGGCCAGGCTCCTCGAAATCAGGAGTCGGGAGCCAGCTTCGCGGGGCAAAAGTTGGCTAATGGAATCGACGCCCCCAAGACCACCATCCAGGTCTCCCAAACCAAACGATGCAACAAGAGTCTAACAGTGGAGGCATCCATCGGCAATAACAAGTGCGTGGCTACTATCGAAACCGGTGCCATGGCTTCGATTGTAAGAAGAGATCTCGTCCGGAAGTCTTGGCTGCACAACACCAGCTGCTACTCCCTTAGGACTGCGACAGGGGAAGCGGCGAAAGTATACGGAGAAGTTCGCCTCACGTTACAACTAGCAGGGTTGGCCTTTTCTCATGCGTTCTTGGTGGTCGACATATGTGATGAATGCATCATCGGAGTGGACTTTATGAAAGAACATGACGTAATCATCGACATCGGGATGCAAGTTCTGCGGTACAGGAACGTAGGTATTCGAGAAAGAGAATGCAGCACATTTAAGGACAATACTCAAGAAGGACGAAGTCTTACCACCATCTTCCGAGACTATCATTTGGACAAAACTAGAGGGTGATCCTGGGAGGCACCGATTCTAGCTATTGGAGCGGGATTCAGGAAGGAATTCCCCAAACTACATCGTGAGAAAAGTTTTAGTGGAGCGAAAGAATAGCCTGGTCCCAGTAAGGCTCATGAACTTAAAGAGCCACAGCATCAAACTAAAACAAGAGGAGGTTATTGGTGAATGTGTTCCGATATGCTTAATCTCGACAATAACTGGAAAGGAATCTGCGGGGCCCGTTTCATCAGCCAGGTTGGCGGAAGTAAGGGACATGATCCTCAAGCACTGCGAACTGGATCGGAATCAGCGAGCCATGGCAGAAAATCTAATCGGTGAGTACGCTGATATATTTGCCTCACAGGATGGAGAGTATGGCCGAACACATCTGGTGCAACATCGCATAGACACTGGGGACGCCAGACCAATTCGTCAGCCTGCCAGACGACTTCCATTGGCAAAGCAGACGGAGGTTGCGGATATGGTGTCAACGATGGAAAAGGAAGGGCTCATCGAAAGTTCTAAGAGTCCGTGGGCCTGACCTGTTGTACTGGTTAAGAAGAAAGACGGCAGCACTCGATTCTGCGTGGACTATCGCAGACTTAATGATGTTACCAAAAGGATAGCTACCCTCTGCCACGGCTCGATGACACATTAGACACACTCTCAGGAGCTCGATGGTTTTCCACCCTTGATTTAAAGAGCGGTTACTGACAGGTACAGATCTATCCAAAGGACCGAGAGAAAACTGCGTTCACTGCAGGAAATGGGCTGTGGCAATTTACAGTAATGCCATTTGGATTGTGCAATGCTCCGGCAACTTTTTAGCGCCTAATGGAACACGTCCTGCGTGGATTGACCTGGAAAACTTGCTTGGTGTATCTGGACGATGTGATCGTGATAGGAACATCGCGACAACCTGAAGAATGTGCTAGAACGGCTTCGAAACGCTCACCTGAAGCTGAACCCAAAGAAATGTGACCTCTTCAGATCCGAAGTCAAGTACCTGGGCCATGTTATCTCACCAGAAGGAGTGCAAACCGATCCAGACAAGGTGGAAGCTGTGAAAAACTGGCCAGTTCCAAAAGACAAACACGAACTCAGGAGATTTTTGGGCCTCGCCACGTACTACCGACGATTCATAAAGGACTTTGCCCGAATCGCGAAAAGCTTGCACCAGCTGACGGAAAAAGGAAGGCAGTTCAAGTGGTCAGGTGAGTGCGACAATAGCTTCAAGAACCTTAAGCAACAACTATGCGAAGCACCAACACTAGCATATCCCATTCCCGGAGAAATGTTCATCGTGGGTGCAAATGCAAGTAACGTCGGTGTCGGAGCGGTTCTTTCGCAGGTACACAACGACGTAGAGAATTGGTGCCGAAAATGCGTCGTCAGCAAGGGACCCAGGACGAAAACTCGAGGCAAGATGCAACAGTACAACGTGGACGCACCCTTTGAATGGATTGCCGCTGACATCGCTGGTCCATTTCCAGAAACCGACAATGGTAACCGTTACATCCTAGTCGTCATGGACTACTTCAGCAAATGGCCGGAAGCGTTCGCCATCCCTAACCAGAAAGCGAAGACCATCGTGGAACAGATCGTCAACAACTGGGTGAACAGATTTGGCGTACCCATGGAACTGCATTCTGACCAGGGACGAAACTTCGAATCGAAGATATTCCAAGAGGTATGTCAACAACTAGGAATCAAAAAGACGAGGACGACCCCGCTTCATCCACAATCCGACGGGATGGTAGAGCGCTTCAACAGAACCTTAAACGAACATCTCTCCAAGGTCGTAGAAGACCACCAGCGCGATTGCGATCGGCAAATTCCTCTCTTCTTGATGGCCTACCGAAATGCAGTGCAGGACCAGGACGAGGATAAGGATAGCGAGTGACCGCATGAAAACCAGATACGACACGAAGGCAACAACGTCTAGCTTCCACGAGGGAGACCTAGTATGGTTGTACAACCCACACCGGCAAAAGGGGAGTTCACCTAAGCTGCAGCAAGACTGGGAGGGCCCTTATAAAGTGGTCACATGCATCAATGACGTCGTCTTCCGGATCCAGCGTGGAGTAAGGGGCAAGATGAAAATTGTCCACCTGGATCGTCTTCATCGTTACCATGGCAGTAATCCAGATGATCTTGTTCGGGACGAACAAGTTTAAGAGGGGAGCAGTGTAGCACTGACTACAGGATGGTTTGTGTACCAAAAAAAAAACTAAAACACTATATCTCAAACTGTAGCAACGACATCTATTGCAAAACCTGTTAGCAGTAAATATTCCAACCTGATGTGCTTACAGTTGTTTATAAGTGCATACAGCGATTACAAGAGGAAGATTAGACCAGTGGTGAAAATAAGCGACATTATTTGAAATAAATAAAGAATAAAGTGATTGAATATTGTGTTGAAGTAAAGTTGGTGTTTGATAATAAATAAACGATTAAAATATACAAAAGACGGTTTTATTTAAACGAACCCCAGCTAAATATTACAGTATATTAAGATTCTTTTTAGACACGATACACTTCCTTACCTTGCCAGCGTCGCTTCTATAATATGCATTATCATTTTTTGACCCTAATCCCATCACGCGATTGTTATGAATCCACGGTTCCTGGATTAGGGCCAGATCCAACTGCTCCTCCATGAGGAGGAGCTTCAGGTTGTCGGAGGCGACCGCACTACGATGAAGATTGATTTGCACTACCTGCATCGGTTGCCACAATCTCAACTACTCTAGCGTCAGTCGCGAGAGTTACCTCTCCCACTCCATAGCACAACCTCAACTGCTTGTCTGCCAGAAGTGAGGCCGGGGGTTCATTCATAAGAATGATGAATCCCTTGGTCCCATTCTTCGTCTCTTCCTCCCCGACGACCTCCCAGCCCTTCATATCAGTAGAAGCGTTCTGGGCTTTAAGGAAGCCGAGGATCTCCGTTTTGTCCACACCCCAGTCAGGAACACACAGCCTTCCCTTGGGCACGGTGGGTATCTCCTCTGGGGGTACCGCTCGCAATGCAGCCCCCTCCCAGAGTTTAAAACAGCGAACCGTGGCCTTTGCGAAGTCAAGCGGTAACTGATTCTTGCAGTCTATCATAATGACCCCACGATGCCACTTCGCTCTCTGAATGTGGGTGCAGTTCCGCCGGCATTCTTTCGAATACGGTCGAAGATTGCTCCAGCAAGCCTCTTTAACACAAACTCCTCCCGCCTGGTCTCGGCCATCCTACGCCGATGTTCAGCGGCCCTCGAGGTTTCTGGCTGTACCCCAACAGGACCTGCCTTAGCGGCAGGGGTCTTACTGGTTTTCGTCTTTGCGGCTGCTCCTTTTCCGCAAAGGTTTGCCTTAGGGGCAGCGACCTTACGACTGGCCTTGGTTACAGCAACGCTCTGTTTAGGCGCAGGCCTGGTCAGAGCGTCCTTTGCTGTTGTATCAATAGCCTAGGCCAGGGAGTTCTTTTCCTTTACGGAGAGGGAGGAGGGATCTTTTGCGGCCAGCACCGACTTGACTGTGTCGCTCTACGGAATAACCGCCGTCTAATCTGGCCTGGAGAGACCTTCTTCCCTCCCTTCGGTTTCCGGGGACCCTCGAATGGATCGGCTAGAAGCCGCTCCTCCATCTAAATAGATATCTCCTCCTCATCCGAGCTAGCTGCAGATGGTGGCTGCAGCTCAGCCAGTACTGGTACGCCCGCGGGTAGCGTGTCAGCTTCCGAACTGGTGTTATCGTTTTTTGTTGTCTGTTTGTTTTCGTTGTTGTTGTTCATCGTTTTTGTTCCCACGAGTATGGCCGGAAAGTATAATTCGCCCCGCCAGAGCCGCCATTCCGGGGTAAGGCATTTACTATACACAGACCTCGCCAGGGCATCTGTGAGAGCTCGTTAGTGGTTGGTTTTGTATATCTCCCCAACCTTTCATCTTTTGGCACGGTTTTAAGAACGCTCACACCACCGGAAGAATTAGGGAGACTATCTCTTGGTTTCTTGGACCTCAGGTAGTCTAGGAGTCCAGCACTCGCCGACATATCTCCGCAGAAAATCTTCGGCCTTACTTAAGCCCCAGCACCACGACAAGGTGGATAGTCATCGCTGCATTTTACTTACTACTCCCTTCTTACTCTATTCCTATTTTTCTTCTCTTTTTCCTCTTCTTCTCTTCTTTTTTTTGTTTTTTCTCTCGCAGTGTTAAGATTTTTTTGAATTTAAAAACTTTTAAATATTGAATTTATTTATATGAATTGTTGCGTGCAACTTATGCTAAGCTTCTTGATCCTCTCTGTCAGTCCATTTCTCTCACCTCGTTGCCCTTTTCGACCATACCATTCTCTTTTCTCCGTTATCTTCGAAGAGCGATGGGATCGTTAAGCGTTCTTGGACTAGTTTCCAGTTCAGTGATTACACTTTTCAAATTGCTCCGAAAGGATAATAAAGCAGGCACTCCCGGAACCAGAGCCCAACGGACCGTTGGCAGCTCTCTGATGTGGGTGGAACACCCGTAAACGTGAATGTATGAAACGTGAGCGAGAATGAAGCAACGAGGAACCCAATGTTTTCGCCCCTATCATTACGGGCATACATAATACACAATACCACATTATGACGAGAGGGGACGAGATGGTCCAGCAACACTAAACACACAACATTAACAGCAAACTACAACACAAATAAAAATATTCAACATAACATCAGGTACAATCGACACCGAACGTAATATTCGACCACGTTACACCGACGAAGACGACATCAAACACTCGAGAATGTACCTAACAGCAAAGTCCCCGAGCTACGGACATCAGGCCGAACACCAGACGACCAGCAACAACAATGGGCGAGAGCCCACCCTAACCCAGGACCTTTCGTACGGGGTAGCACATCATCGTCTCGTTCTAATTCCCCAAATCTGCGCGAAGTTCTACCAGGGTAGCTTAGGTTGCGTGTAATTACGAATTTTAAAGATAAGTGGGATCCTCCCAGCTTAATTCTTCTCTGACAGAGTCCAACGCTGCGGCGTTGTTTGAAACAGAGAATTAAAAGTTCAATCTTATACCCTTTCTATCTCTTTTAGGTTCCGACGCAAAAGCGTTGTTTAAAAAATTTACAATTAGGATCCTTTTTTTTAGAACTCTTCTTCTTTCCTTATGTCGTTTTCCATTGGGCAGAAAAAAGTACCCTTTTTGTGTTCCGCACAGAAAAAGCACTTCTAATCATGTTCCATTGGCTGTTGGAAGTGCTGTTCCGGGAGTGTTTTTCCCTTCCGAATTTCATTTGGGAGTGCTCTCAAAATGCGCTCACACATATAAACCCTAACATCGGACTGCTTGTCAAAGTCATATGGTACAAGACACATTATTTTATTCATTTTATTTTCTGAGTTCGGAGAAGTTAGTACAAACAAATTTTACATAGATGTAATTAACTAATTGATAATATTGGTAATGTCGTTTTCCATTGGGCAAAAAGAAGCAATTGTTTGTTTTGTTTTCCTGTGAAAAATGTGAACAACAAATCGGATATTCACCAACACACGCAAAAGTAAGCAGAAGACGACTTCTCATGTTCCATTGGAATCGAAAAGAAGTGAAACGATGGAAAACCACATTAGTTGATTATTTTTTTGCATTATATCGGGGAGATAAAAATTCTCACACTGAATTACCGATTGTTCTTAGACCCTCAATTGAGGAAATTGAACGCCACCAGTAACACTGCCAAAGGAATGCGAATGGCACATGCCTTAAGCAGCATGTACTCAGGTCAAAAACTTTTCAAGCATGTGAGAGTGCGTTAGTAAATTCTTTTTGACGTTACATATACACACATCAAGGATGAGTCTTCAATTATTCATTTTTACGTAAATGTTGAGATGAAAGCGCGTGCGGTTTCTGGTGAGGTTTAGGCGATAAACACTTGAAAACAATTTTTAAAAAAATATGGGTGACACGGACGATTGCTGCATCGCTGTGGGATGCGTTTCGTATTGCTCAGTTTAAAAAATGCGGTTACTATACTCTTTAGCTTTTACGTTCCACAATGCTGGTAGAGAACGATAAACTTCTATAAATCCTAAAGTAACATTTTTCTCCTCCATCTTGCAAAAAATAAAAACTTTTTCCGCAATCTGGTTTCTACTATGTTGCCTCGTCGCCGTACACGCGAAATTGAGAATATGCATGATCAATCAGTCAATGAACGGGTGCGCACTGTAGCAAATGACCGAAGTGTTGCACACATAGCCGTGAATGAATCTCTCTAGCGCTGAAAGAGCAGAATGTTTGTGGATGTGCTATCGGATCGAGCAGGCGAAGTACCACGGCAAGGAGAACAAAGGCACACTTCTTGGTTTGCGATCAGAGACAGTACTAGTGTTCAATAACTCAAATTGAGGAGTTTCTTTTTAGTCAAAATTTGGGAAACAATAGTTAGTGAAAAGTAAAGGAAAATGAAAAAGGAAACACAAGGATCAGTTTAGATGAAAAATAAAACAAAGAATGAATTATTGGAAAGGAGAAATGAAGGATTTAGAATCTAGAAACGGAAGACAGGAGAAGCAGGAGAATCAATTCCAAAGCAGATAACTTCCGTGTTGAACGTTTGTGTAGGTAACTGTTTTTTATAAAATTCTGGTAGGACTCCGCTCAAAATTATTCCCGACAAAGCGGGACACGCGGTCTGGTAAATAGACATTACAGTTTTTGGAACCGCGTGATAACGGGCTACCCTAACAGCTGACAATATCTCATCTCCGTTTTCAACAACTTCTGTATTTATACATTCATTTCCGTTTTTAAATCAATCTCTAATTAAAAAATTAAATACTTTTTTTCATTTATAGAAAAATAAATTAGCCGTTACTCTCTTCTCATTTCACCAATTTTCTTCCTCATTCTCTCGAATGTTTGGAAATTTCCCATAAGATTACCTGGCATCTAACTTTTCATACCTGTTTTTGGCACAGTGTACTAAATAAAACCCAACCAGTAATTCCCCGAACCCACCCCAATCTGAGCAGCTGGAGTTCGCCGCAATTTGACACTTGTGGCTGTCGAACAATCCCACCAATTCGGCCATTCCCGAATTTTCACCCATCGCGGCCGCGCATCCTTTTTCGTCTTTCGTTTTCTTTGTTTTGGTGATCTCCATAAAAGTGTTCGCGCATCTACTTATAAATATCTTGGCAGAAATTGTTCGACAAGCTTTTTTTTTACACTTCTTGTTACGAAAAGTAATCCTATAGCGGACAATGCAACAAAAATCCATGATGCGGCTTTGAACACGCTCATTTTCATTTACTTATTTTTCAACACATCCTTTTTTGCCACCATTTATTTTCATTTGCTTAATGTTCCATCTTTTCCCATTTCCGAAACGATCCTAGGTTTTCATGAGGAGGACAAAAGATGAGATCATCGCGAGTTGGATTTGAGGAGCCGGAGCCGTCGCTTTGATTTTTTAGTTGTTTTTTCTTTAACTTGTCTTTTAACTTTAATGTGTTCCATTTTGATAACAATAACGTTTTTGTTAAACTACTTAAGAAATTAGCAGACGTGTTCATTTTCCAACCTTTCATTTGCTGTCGTAACATTGTCTAAAAAATCAAAGGCTCAAAAGAATTCTAAGGAAAATTCTAGATGGTACACGAATTTACGCGGTACAAATCGTGTCGAACAATGTCGCCGCTAGGACTCCAAAAGGACAGATGTCCTGTCGGCAATAATTTGTATACAAAGGAAGATATGGTGGAATGCACCGAATGTGGAAATTGGACGCATTATGTGTGCGCAGGCGTAGGAGATGAGGTAGCCAACGATGTGAGGTGGAAATGTGTCAACTGCGTAGAAGCGGGTCTAGATGCGAATCACCAGTCACCAGCCGGCACCAACAAATTCCCACCCAAAGCCGCATCCACGACAGCAGTACCAACATCTTCCAAAACGATTCCAGCAGGAATTCTTCGCAGGACAGCAGCAGAATTTGCCAGTTCAGGTATTTCGAATACTCTTAAATCATTCGTTCCAGTTTCAGCTCCAGCATTGAACCTCAATACCGAAGGCGTATCCGGTGCAGCACCGACGTCAACAGGAAGTTACTCCCACAGAGCGCACAAAGAAAAGCCTATTTGCAGCAGTGTGTCTGTACGGGAGCAGTTGAGGCTACTACAGGAGGAACAAGAACTTCTGAAGAGGCAGCAAATTCTGGTACAAAGGCGACAAGAACTTATCCAACAGCTCAGCATCCAAGAGGAACACCAAGAGAAACCTATTCAAAAGAAAATCGTCGTACCTGAGCAAGTACATGTCCAGACGCACGAGTTGCGTCAACCAAAAGCAGCTCATACCACTACACAGGAATTTCACAACGCCAAAAGTAAAAGTGAAAACCCAATAAAAGCGCAAAATTATCAAGAGCTAACATCGCGTCAACTTATGACTAGGCAAGCCATTGCCAAGGACCTGCCAACATTTACAGGCAATCCGTCAGAGTGGCCAATTTTCTTCAGCAGGTATAAGCAAACGACAGCAGCATGTGGGTTCTCTGAATACGAAAATCTAATTCGACTAGAACGATGCTTGAAAGGTAAGGCAAGAGAGGTAGTGGAAGCTCAACTCACGATGCCGGATTGCGTCGACAACATCATAGATACGCTGCAGATGTTATTTGGTAGACCAGAATTAGTAATGGGTCAACAAATTCAAAAGCTACGTACATTACCAGGTCCGAAGCTAGATAAAATGGACAGTGTAATAAATTTTGCGATGGCTGTAAGGAATTTGTGCTCCACTTTAACGCAGGGTATGATGGAGGATCACCTTCGTAACCCCATGCTTATGCACGAGCTCCAGGAGAAGCTTCCTCCCACAATGAAGATGAGCTGGGCGGAGCGTAAGCGATATGCAAGTGACCCCAATAACCTATGCACATTAGCTGAATGGCTGAACGAGATCGCCATGGACGTTTGCAGCGTTACAGCAACATCGAGTTGGATTCCCAGAGAATCTTTGCCACAGCAGAAAGGCAGAAAGGAGATGCAAAACTTATACCAACACCAGGAAGTAAGTTCCAGCGAGCCTCATCACACCACAGCTAAGGTGAATAATAATAAGTGCAAAGTGTGCAGTGGAACATGTAGAAATGTGAGTAGCTGTAAGAAGTTCACTACCATGGACGTGGACGATCGCTGGAGCACTGTCAGGGCTCAAAGATTATGCCGCGAATGTCTGAAGAAGCATCAGTCGAAATGTCGTACGCCAACACGATGCGACAGGGAGAATTGCGAGCGGAACCACCATCCATTGTTGCACACCGACCAGTCTCAAGTTTCCCATTATCAGGCGAAAGAAGCAGCGATGAGTCATCAGACACGGTCGTCAACCGATATTCACTTTAGAGGGATACCAGTAATACTAGCGTCTAAAGGGAAACACATTAACACTACTGCTTTCCTGGATGAAGGATCAACCAGCACTTTAATAGCAGAAGACATCGCGGAGCATCTTGGACTGGAAGGGATAAGTGAGCCGCTGTGTCTCAAGTGAACAGGAACTGTTTCCAGAACTGAAGAGCAATCCAAGAAGGTAGATGTTGTAATTTCTGGTGTCCATCGAAATGCTGCATTATTCACGTTGACTAACGTGAGGACTGTAAGCCTATTAAACTTACCAGCTCAGTCACTTAACTATCCCATGTTGGCAGCGAAGTATAGCCATCTTAGAAACTTGCCAGTCACATCATATGAAAAGGCGAGTCCCGGAATTCTCATCGGTTTGCGTAATTGGAAAATGGCAATTCCACTAAAGGTAAAGGAAGGCGCAGACGACGAACCAATGGCAATTAAATGTCGACTTGGATGGACAATCTTCTGCAAGATGGGTGACAAAATTGGCAAGGAAGTTACTGGCGAACACAGCTATCATGTATGCGAATGCCATAATGAAGACGACGGATTGCATGACCTTGTAAAACAATTTTTCTCAATCGATAACTTTGGAGTCGTAGGTCCATCGAATGAGTTGCAGGAACAAGAGGAAAAGCGTTCCAGGAGTTTATTAAATTCTTTAACCACTTACATTGGCAATCGATACAAAACGGGACTGCTATGGCGATACGAAAACTTCAGGTTACCAGATAGCCGACCAATGGCAATGCAAATGCTGAGATGTCTCGAGAGGCGGCTGAAGTCTGATCCAGCTTTGGCAGATAGTATGAAGCAGCAAATCAAGCAGTATCAAGAAAAGGGTTACGTACATAAGCTCAGTCGTGATGAACTCTTGGACAGTGCTGCCAGATCGTGGTAAATTTACCTTTTCGTGGTAAATTTCAACTCCAATTTTAAGCATATGGTAAAAAGGTAATATTTTCCGTTTTCCATACAAAAAGGGAAATTCTACTGTCAAATTCGTCTTCTCATTTATTATGACTGGAATAGTCAGTAGTGAATTCAGCCCATAACTTGAAAGGGGTAGTTTCACCGATCTCACGTATTTGGTGATTGCATGCGTAGCGATCTACTATTGTTGTGTAGCAATTATTAATACATGTGAGGGAATACGGAATTATAAGTTTCATGTACACATGGTACACAACAGCATATGATTTCATTTTCAGAGTCATTCTTCTAGAAATACAACTATTCTTTCAGTTGTAGCAAATGTAAAAAATAAAAATAGGAATAGTTTAAATGGTGGTTTGCTTAATAGTATTTGTAAAATAAGATCTTCCTTTCAGGAACATTATTGTCGAATCGGATATTATATTTAAGAATTTTATTTTTATAAAAAAATCATTTATCCAAATATCAGATGCATGTAAATAAATAAATATTTAACTACGGATAGGTTCAAGAAAAAAAATTAATTTGGGTTTGCAGTTGTTTTGCAGAAGATCGCTCATTTTTTGCAGTTGTATTATTTTGCAATGGCAAGGTCGTTTTTAAAAAAAAATGTTCGTTAGTTTTGTGGTTTTACTTTAATTCCGTTTCGTGCTTTTGTGGTGCTCTTATGACCTTGAAAGTCATTTTGTACTTGTGTGGGAAATTTTTGGTGGAAATGGTAAATTTTTAGCCATCATGTGGTATTTTTCTTGAAAAAAGTCTGGCAGCACTGCTCTCGGAGCCACGAGAGCGGGTATGGTATCTACCCATATTTCCTGTACGTAATCCCAACAAACCTGACAAGATGCGCATAGTATGGGATGCAGCTGCTAAAGTCGATGGAGTATCGCTGAATACATTGCTGATGAAAGGTATAGATTTAAATTCTTCTTTATTTGGTGTACTTTTGCGTTCCAGAGAAAGGCGAGTTTATATAGCCGCTGATATCAAAGAGATGTACCATCAGGTCTGCATAGTAGAACAGGATCAACATGTACTGAGGTTCCTGTGGAGAGATGCTGACGAAACTAGGGAACCAGACACTTACGTAATGAGAGTCATGACTTTTGCAGCTACATGCTCTCCAAGCTCAGCACAATATATCCAAAATATAAACGCCCTCAAGTACGAACAGGACCATCCAAGAGCCGTCAAGTGTATCATTGTGATTGTCAATACGTCGATGATTTACTCGACAGCGTGGATACCGACGAAGAAGCTGTATGTCTAGCCAATCAGGTATCGAATATACATCACAACGTAGGGTTCAAGATACGCAACTGGATGTCAATCTCAATCAAGGTGATGCAAACTTTAAACCCAAACTCCTCGAATGCAGATGCCAACATGCAGATGAACTCAGGAAACTCCACAGAGAAAATCCTGGGCATGTGGTGGTGTCTTAGCAGCGATGAGTTCACATACTCACTGCGTTACAATAAAGGAAATCAAGCTGTGCTGAATGGTGAGGAAAGACCATCCAAACGCTAACTTTTGAAAATCCTGATGTCAATTTACGATCCTTTGGGCTTGATATCACATTTCCTGGTATATCAGGAAAGTATGGAAAAGTCACATCGATTGGGAAGATCCAATCCAAGACGAACAGTTCGAAGCATGGCTGCAGTGGCTGAAGGTGCTTAGAAATATTGAAAGGGTAAAGATTCCTCGATGCTACCTAAAGGACTTGCCTAATTGGTCCAACGTCAACGCACAGCTGCACATTTACGTCGATGCTAGTGAGCAAGCATATGCTGCAGCGGCATATCTCCGGATTGAGTCCGGATGCAAGGTCTCATGTTCATTGGTTGCCGCAAAGACAAAGGTCGCTCCCATCAAACTGCGATCGGTGCCACGTTTGGAACTGGACGCAGCAATTTTGGGATGCAGATTAGCGAAGCATATCCGAGAGCAGCTGTCAGTGCGACTCAACAATATTTTCTTCTGGAGTGACTCTAAGACTGTTCTTAGCTGGATCAAAGGTGAGCCACGTAAATATAATAAATATATAGTTTTTAGGGCAGCCAAAATCCAGGACAACTCTAAAGTAAAAAATTGGCGCTATGTACCATCTAAGTTCAATGTCGCAGATGATGCCACCAAGTGGATGAAGCCTCCGAAGCTTGACATGATCGATCGCTGGTTTCGTGGTCCTGACTACCTGTATCTAGAAGAAACACAATGGCCGAAGGATGTCCCACCGAATTCACCAACAGCCGAAGAACTGCTAAACATACATTCGATTCAGAACTCAATCATAAATTATGAACGATTCTCTAAATGGAAAAGGCTACTTAGCTGCATGACTTACGTGTTAAGGTTTATTAACAATTCCAGGAAAAAGACCAAGAAAAATGGGATGTTAGCCAGCGAGGAGCTTCGGCAAGCAGAGACTGTTTTATTCCGAATGGCACAAGCGGATGTTTATTTCAACGAAATTAAAGTCCTTCAGAAGATGACATCGAATAAGCAACAGCCCATTGTCAGCAGAACCAGCTCAATATATCGTCTTTCACCTTATCTGGATGAGCAATGAGTACTTCGCGTTCAAGGAAGGATAGATGCTGCTACATGCCTAGGGGAAGAAACTAGACGTCCAGTTATACTCCCAAGATGTCATGCTACTACGCTTTTAACCATACAAGAGCATGAAAGGTTCCCACACGGCAATAACGAAAGTGTGGTGAATAAACTTCGTCAACGGTTCCTGATACCGAAACTTCGATGCGTGGTAAAAACAGTCAGGCGAAAATGCCAATTGTGTAAAATTCGAAGTGCGAAGCCGCAGCCGCCGCAGATGGCACCATTACCCCCTGCAACATTGTCTAAATATGTCGCTCCTTTTACATGCGTTGGAGAAGACTATTTTGGTCCTATGGTTGTTAAAGTTAGTAGAAGAGTTGAGAAAAGGTGGGGAGTGCTGTTTACGTGCCTGACTATCCGAGCTGTGCATATTGAAATTGCACATAAAATGGATGCATAAAGGTATCCTGTGCTTTACGGATTTTATAAACAGACATGGCTGCGAGAGGAGCTTAACGCCGTTGACCCCGAAGCACTGGCCCAACATTTTATAACCCCAACTTTAAAATGGAGTTTTAACCCTCCAGCATCGCCACACATGGGTGGATCATGGGAACGCCTGGTGAGATCTTTTAAGATTGCGCTTTATAATTCTTTACCGGCAGTAACTCCAACAGATCAGTTGCTGAGGAGGCATTAACGCCCAATCATTTTTTAGGTCTAGTCTCAAGCAACCTCAAGTCCATCGGCAAGCCGGATGTCAGCGAAAGGATGCTCAAGCTGAGCTACAAATACAAAGAGCGGTTTGCTGAACGATGCTGGAAGATCTTCATCAATGAATATTTACCAGAACTTACTCTGCGCACCAAATGGTTTTAAGCAGTGCAGCCGCTTCAAGTTGGCGACATCGTATTGATCATAGATGGGAATTTACCCAGAAATAACTATCCAAAGGGACGACTAATCGAGATCCGACGAGCAGCCGATGCACAAGTACGAAGTGCAACCGTGCAGACTGCAAATGGCATCATGGAGCGACCAGCGGTGAAGCTTGCCCGCTTGGAGGTTCAGAGTGTAGAGTAGCAACGACATACTACAGCAAGTCGTAGTACTGGGGGGAAGTGTTACGAAAAGTAATCCTATAGCGGACAATGCAACAAAAATCCATGATGCGGCTTTGAACACGCTCATTTTCATTTACTTATTTTTCAACACATCCTTTTTTGCCACCATTTATTTTCATTTGCTTAATGTTCCATCTTTTCCCATTTCCGAAACGATCCTAGGTTTTCATGAGGAGGACAAAAGATGAGATCATCGCGAGTTGGATTTGAGGAGCCGGAGCCGTCTTTTGTTCTATATGCAAACTGACTTTATTCAAACATAAGAGAAGAGAGTTACTGTGTTAGTGCATATAAGGTGATCGCATATATATACGTACAATACTCTACAAGTGGCCGCCGTTGCGTAAGTGGTTAGTGTGTCGGACCACTGCGCGTGAGGTTCCATGTTCGAATCTCAAAAAACTTCAAAAAGTTTTATCACTTACCCACCTCTCGCGAGCGTTTGACAAACATCTGAGAGTATTATTGCCACGAAAAAGCTTCTTAAATCTCCCTTCGGATACGGCTCAAAACTGAAGGTCCCTTCCATTCGGGTGAAAAAATACAACGCACACGACACGAGTGGTTGCGAGAAGCTACGCTCAGGCACTTGAAGAGCTGTTGTGCCAAATATTTAAGATAACGGCTAGAATCATATTAGGATTAAGGAACATTTAAATTCAACTTTCGGTGTCGAACAGGCAGGCTTTCTTGCTGGGTCCTCCTTCAGTTTGCTAATATGTATATGTTCGAAAACATCATCTGCAGCACAGATATGCAGTAAAAAAATCGAGTGATAGCCAACAATTTCATACTTGCCTCTCGCTCGCTCATCAAAACAAATATGTGCGTTACACCTTCCCCTTGTATTACTTTCTTGGATATGTCAAGTCGCACATAAAGTTGGGTTATCGTCACGCCGGCAGGGTCAAATAAAAAAATGTTGCGATACACTCCCTTTCATGATTGATTTTCTTTGGTATTACTTTTTGTTCGAAAATGTCAAAGGGGCTTGAAAGAAAATAATTTGACGTTCATCAAAAACCATTTGCGCAAGAGAGACGAATGCATATTTGACGATTGCAACTTTTGCGTCATAAAAAGATAAAAGAAACAATTACAAAAGAGATTTTGCATGCATTAAAAGAAGCAATTACAAAAGAGATTTTGCATGCATTAAATGTGAAGGAAAACATGCAACAAATGGCTGCTCACTAAAGAAGGATGACAAAGCGAAATGTATCAACTGTCATGGATATTACCCAGCTAGTTACAGAGGTTGTCCAGTTGCAATACAATATCAAGAAAGGAAAAACAGAGTTACTAGCAATCACCAACAAAACCCACCCAAAAATAAAAACAAGCAACAAGTAAATATCGAAATCAATAAAGTAGACAAAATACTAATTGCTATTAAAACAAATACACCGATTGTGAATAACAAATCGTATTCCCAAATTGTGAAAAATACACACAAAGAAGGATAAATTTCAGTAAAGGAAATGCTTTTTACTATTATTCAAAGACTGGATAATCAGGATAAAATAATTAAGCTACTAAACAAAGAAGTTTTCACAGGAAAAAACCAACAAAATAGTAATTATTAAAAATCTGAAAGTCGCAACCTGGAATGCAAACGGTTTACTCCAACATATCTGTGAATTTCAGGTATTGTATTTATATGCAATGAAGATATTGATGTTTGCCTGATTTCTGAAACGCACTTCAAACAGGGAACACAGATTAGAATTCCTGAGTACCTCTGCTACCATTCTTCCCATCCAGCTGACAACGCCAGGGGAGGTAGTACTGTAATTGTAAAAAGTATTTCGGAACCTTACGAATTGCCAAAAATAACAAAAGCAAACCATGCAAGTAGCTGCTATATACTGCCTACCCAAGCATTCGCCTACATATGAAGATCTTAATGACCTTGTTCAGACCGTAGGCAACAACTTTATCATTGGAGGTGACTTCAATGC
The DNA here is from genome assembly GCA_945910035.1 of Brachypalpus laphriformis. Lineage (NCBI taxonomy): Eukaryota > Metazoa > Arthropoda > Insecta > Diptera > Syrphidae > Brachypalpus > Brachypalpus laphriformis. Next base: position 136,559,878 of record OX246754.1, read on the forward strand.
AAAAGACACCTATTGGGGGTCAAGATTAATAACGACAAAAGCCAGGAAGCTTTACAAAGCATGGCGAAATTTTAATTGCAATTTTATTTCGACTGGTTCGCCCACTTATTGGCCATCTGACCCAGCGAAAATATGAGATCTTATTGACTTCTTCATAACCAAGGGAATCAATATAAATGAGGTAAAAGTCAAACTATTTTCGGAGCACTTGGCAAATGTTTTTAAACCTTTTCCACCTAGCATGGCAAACGAACGTCTTGATTTCTCTGATAGAGTAGATGAAGACGTAAATGCTTATGTTTCGCTAAGAGAGATCAGCATATGCATTTATAAACTTACTAATAGAAAATCTCCAGGTTATGATCTCATAACCACCCAAATCCTTAAAGAGCTACCCTTAAAAGCATTGTTAAAACTGAAGCTTATTATGAACGCTTGCTTTAAACAAAGATATATCCCACTTCACTGGAGAGAGCGTAGATTATTGTTATTCCTAAACAAGGAAAACCTATATCAGACGTTACTTCATATAGGCCAATCTCACTTTTACCGGTATTATCAAAACTTTTCGAGAAACTGCTTCTTAAAAGACTAAACGGAATCATAGATCAAAGAAGTCTTATTCCCACCTATCGATTCGAGTTTAGAAATAAGCATTCGACAATAGACCAAGTGCATCGTACAACTAATGTTATAGAGAAGCACGTTGCACTGGCTTTTGATTAAGTTTGGCATAAGGGTTTAAAGTATAAACTTCATAAAGACTTACATAGGCAATATTATGAGATACATAAATCTTATATAGCAAATAGATTCTTTAGAGTTCGCTATGGTTCAGCGTATTCTGAACTTAAAGAAATACAAGCAGGTGTTCCACAGGGAAGTGTTCTAGGCCCCACTTTATATTTGATATATACTAGGGATTGTAAAGGTCTTTTTTGTCGAAGGCTGAGGTGAAGCTCGCCGGCTCCAGGGTCAACCCAAAGAAATACCCTAAAACTTTGGGAAAGAGGTACTTTATTAGAGGGATGTTAAATATATCGTTACAATGTAACTTTTAACAATGCAAGGTGATTTTTTGCTAACACTTTTTATACCTAACAATCTTTAAATATCGCCTTATAATACTTAATGCGGTGGTGCTGGATACGGCTTGACGATGCTTAAGGTCAAGCTCAGGCTCGGGCTGGCAGTCCTTGGCTGGTTCCTGGTGTCGCAGCGTCTCGTGGTCGGGTTGGCGGGCGTGCGGTCCACACGCTGGATCGGCTAAATGGCAGTCCGGCTGAGGAGCCGGGCTAACTGGCAGTCCGGCTAAGAGCCGGGCTAACTGGCAGTCCGGCTGAGGAGCCGGGCTAACTGGCAGTCTGGCTGGGGAGCCGGGCTAAGTGGCAGTCCGGCTGAGGAGCCAGGCTATATGGCATCCCGGCTGAGGAGCCGGGCTAACTGGCAGTCCGGCTGAGGAGCCGGGCTAACTGGCAGTCCGGCTGAGGAGCGGGCAGGCGTGGGCAATCCGTACAAGGGTAAGACCTTGCTAGCAGTCGGAGAGGGACTGCTTATCGAGGGCAATTTTAAGCGTAAGCTCAAAGGAGGACTAGCGGCAGAATCCGCTAAAAGTCAGGTAAGGTCAACCCCAAAACGGGGAAGAAACTTAATCGGTTCTTGGCCGGTTCTGGTCAGCAGCGGACCTTTAACTGGGTGCTCACTTACAACTGTGAACAAAAGGGAACCAAAACCAAAGTATCACTTTGGTTGCCGAATTCGGGAGAGTCTGTTGGCACGGTGTTACCACTGAGCAAGCTCTGTCAACTGCATCGAATGTCCTCTTATATATGCATAATTCCTGTAGGAACGAAATGTGAATTTTAAAAATTCCCTTGTCTTTTGTTGTTGTTTGTATCTCTCGGTCTTATGTTGTTGCTCGTGTCTCAAATTCCTTGCGAAGTGCCTGAGAGTATGCAATACTCCGCCCCTTTACCTAATGGTAGTCTTCGGCACTTGCACAAGTGCCGGAAGGTATGCAACTCTTTTTATCGCCGTGGGTCGGCCTACGCAGGATGCCTGACTGTATACTAGCTTTCCTTTTACTTTCGTCTCGGCTGGTAGAGAGAAACATGTCACTTCGTTACAGGATATACCACATGCGAATGACACGATGATATCCACATTCGCAGACGACACTGCTCTTCTGTCATCTGATGGATGCGTAGCAACTGAAAAGCTTCAAAATTTAGTTAACGAGATATGTGATTAAACACAACGATGGCAAATTAAACTTAATGAATCGAAGTCCACTCATATCAATTTTACAAATAAAAAAATAACGAATTTTCCGAAAATCAAGTAGTTCCTTATTTTAACACAGCTAAGTATCTGGGTATGAATCTGGATGCAAACTGAAATGGAAGGAACATGTGAAAAAGAAAGTAGAAGAGCTAAATATCAAATATACAAACTTTATTGGTTGCTAGGATATAATTCAGAAGAGTCTGTTGAGAATAAAACCTTAGTATATAATCAGATACTAAAACCTGTTTGGGCGTATGGTATCCAATTATGGGGGTGTACAAAGAAAAAAAATGTACAAATAATACAAACATTTAAAAACAGAGTCCTTCGGGGAAGAGTAAATGCCCCATGGTATATTAGAAATGATGACTTGCATCGTGATTTGCAGATTGATCATGTGACGGAAGCAATTAAAAAGAACGCAATCCGTCACAACGAGCGTCTGCAGATGCATATTAATCCTGAGATAGAAGACGTCTTAAATGTAAAATATTGTAGCATTGACTACAGGATGGTTTGTGTACCAAAAACTAAATCACTGTATCTCAAACTGTAGCAACGACATCTATTGCAGGAAATGTTAGCAGTAAATATTCCAACCTGATGTGCTTACGTTCCACAATTGTTCCACACAATATCCCAATATTCCAGGATCCTCGATTCACCCGGAGAAACATCTAGCATGTTCTAGAACCCCTTGCAATTTCCTATAAATACCCATACCACAACCACCATGGACACAGTTGTTTGTAAGTGCATACAGCGATTACAAGAGGGAGATTAGACATTGTAGCGACAGTTTAATTTGAAATAAATAAAGAATAAAGTGATTGAATATTTTGTTGAAGTAAAGTTGGTGTTCGATAATAAATAAACGATTAAAATACACAAAAGATGGTTTTATTTAAACGAACCCCAGCAAGAAAATTACATTGGTGTCGGAAGTGGGATAAAACAAATTTTGTGTATTGCTTTTTTGTGTAAGTGAAAAATAAAAATGGTTCGGAAGTTGCTAGAAGATTTGTCAGTGCCGCAACTAAAGGAAGTACTGAGCCAGCGGAATCAGCATAGAAGTCCATTGCCCTCACGCTTGCGCTTAGAGGATCAGCTGCAGAGCTACTACAAACTATTCCCGAGGACAAACAACGCAACTACGACAGGGTGGTGAAAGCAATTAAGATGCGATTTGGGGACGACCACATGCAGCAAGTATATAGGGTCCAGTTGCGCAGAAGGTCCCAGATGAAGGGTGAGATGCTCCAGCAGTTACAAGCGGACATCGAGCGGCTGGCACATTTGTCTTATCCAAACGCCGGCGAGAAGATCATTAACGAGATGGCAACAGAAGCATTTACCCATGCCATAGCTGATGCAAAATTGCAAATGGCTGTAAAAATGGCTGGTAAGAAAACCGTCGCCGAAGCTTTGGCGTTTGCTCTGACAATGGAGACCGCAGACCAGGCCTGTCAGGGGGTCAACCGTGTGAGGGAAATAGCCGCCGTCGAATGCTCTTGCCAGAGGATGGACGTCGAAGACCGAAATAACGCTCGCGGAGGACAAATTCGTTGCTGGAACTGCAACAAATTGGGACACCTACAACGGCAATGCAGAAATCCACCCAGACGCGGAAACTGTCCACATTGTGCGAATAGTCGACGCAACGAAGAACCATCCTACAGGGACAACATCCATCCTGTTGGCCAGGCTCCTCGAAACCAGGAGTCGGGAAACGCCTAAGAGCCAGCTTCGCGGGGCAAAAGTTGGCTAATGGAATCGACGCCCCCAAGACCACCATCCAGGTCTCCCAAACCAAACGATGCAACAAGAGTCTAACAGTGGAAGCATTCATCGGCAAAAACAAGTGCGTGGCTACTATCGAAACCGGTGCCATGGCTTCGATTGTAAGAAGAGATCTCGTCCGGAAGTCTTGGCTGCACAACACCAGCTGCTACTCCCTTAGGACTGCGACAGGGGAAGCGGCGAAAGTATACGGAGAAGTTCGCCTCACGTTACAACTAGCAGGGTTGGCCTTTTCTCATGCATTCCTGGTGGCCGACATATGTGATGAATGCATCATCGGAGTGGACTTTATGAAAGAACATGACGTAATCATCGACATCGGGATGCAAGTTCTGCGGTACAGGAACGTAGAGATTCCAATGGTGTACGGGAACGAGAATGCAGCACATTTAAGGACAATACTCAGGAAGGACGAAGTCTTACCACCATCTTCCGAGACTATCATTTGGACAAAACTAGAGGGCGATCCTGGGAGCCACCGAATCTATCTATTGGGGCCGGATTTAGGAAGGAGTCCCTCAAATTACAACGTGGGAAAAGTTTTAGTGGAGCCAAAGAATAGCCTGGTCCCATTAAGACTCATGAACTTAAAGAGCCACAGCGTCAAACTAAGACAAGGGGAGGTTATTGGTAAATGTGTTCCGATATGTTTAATCTCGACAATAACTGGAAAGAATTTGCGGGGCCTGTTTCATCAGCCAGGTTGGCCGAAGTAAGGGACATGATCCTCAAGCACTGCGAACTGGATCGGAATCAGCGAGCCATGGCAGAAAATCTAATCGGTGAGTACGCTGATATATTTGCCTCACAGGATGGAGAGTATGGCCGAACACATCTGGTGTAACATCGCATAGACACTGGGGATGCCAGACCAATTCGTCAGCCTGCCAGACGACTTCCATTGGCAAAGCAGACAGAGGTTGCGGATATGGTGTCAGCGATGGAGAAGGAAGGGCTCATCGAAAGTTCTAAGAGTCCGTGGGGCTCACCTGTTGTACTGGTTAAGAAGAAAGACGGCAGCACTCGATTCTGCGTGGACTATCGCAGACTTAATGATGTCACCACCAAAAAGGATAGCTACCCTCTGCCACGGATCGATGACACATTGGACACACTCTCAGGAGCTCGATGGTTTTCCACCCTTGATTTAAAGAGCGGTTACTGGCAGGTACAGATCTATCCAAAGGACCGAGAGAAAACTGCGTTCACTGCAGGAAATGGGCTGTGGCAATTTACAGTAATGCCATTTGGATTGTGCAATGCTCCGGCAACTCTTGAGCGCCTAATGGAACACGTCCTGCGTGGATTGACCTGGAAAACTTGCTTGGTGTATCTGGACGATGTGATCGTGATAGGAAAAACGTTCGAGGAACATCGCGACAACCTGAAGAATGTGCTAGAACGGCTTCGAAGCGCTCACCTGAAGCTGAACCCAAAGAAATGTGACCTCTTCAGATCCGAAGTCAAGTACCTGGGCCACGTTATCTCATCAGAAGGAGTGCAAACCGATCCAGACAAGATGGAAGCTGTGAAAAACTGGCCAGTTCCGAAAGACAAACACCAACTCAGGAGCTTTTTGAGCCTCGCCACGTACTACCGAAGATTCGTAAAGGACTATGCCCGAATCGCGAAGAGATTGCACCAGCTGACGGAAAAAGGAAGGCAATTCAAGTGGTCAGGTGAGGGTGAGGTCAAAGGGCCAGGTCGCAAGATGGATTGAACGGCTGCAGATGTACGATTATGAAATACAGCATCGTAAATGGAAACTTCATTCCAATGCGGGTGCCTTATCCCGCCGACCATGTAAAAGCGACTGCAAGCATTGTGTGGGGCAGGAGGAGAAGAACCTTCTTTCCATCCAAAGGGTAAGAGCTGAGCCTATCGCCGTTTGGAGTGCAGAGGAAATCCGCAACGCTCAAAAAGAAGACTCGGACATCGAGCCGATATTGGCGAGGAGGGAGTTTATGGAAAAGCCAAATAGACGAGATATCTCGGACAGGAGCTCCACTCTCAAGGCATACTGGGCTCAGTGGGACTCCCTTCATGTGCAAGATGGTGTGCTGAAAAGGAAATGGGAGAGGCCGGACGGGAAAGATTTCATAATGCAGCTTGTCTTGCCGCGATCAAAAGTGCACAAGGTGCTACGGGGGATGCATGATGGAGCATCCGGAGGTCATTTGGGTGCAAACAAGACACTGGAGAAGGTGAGAGAACGTTTCTATTGGCTCAGCTCAAGGGTAGACGTAGAGAGTTGGTGCCGAAAATGCGTCGTGTGTGCAGCCAGCAAGGGACCCAGAACGAAAACGAGAGGCAAGATGCACCAGTACAACGTGGGTGCACCCTATGAACGGATTGCCGCTGACATCGCTGGTCCATTTCCAGAAACCGACAATGGTAACCGTTACATCCTAGTCGTCATGGACTACTTCAGCAAATGGCCGGAAGCATTCGCCATCCCTAACCAGGAAGCGAAGACCATCGTGGAACAGATCGTCAACAACTGGGTGAGCAGATTTGGCGTGCCCATGGAACTGCATTCTGACCAGGGACGAAACTTTGAATCGAAGATATTCCAAGAGGTATGTCAACAACTAGGAATCAAAAAGACGAGGACGACTCCGCTTCATCCACAATCCGACGGGATGGTAGAGCGCTTTAACAGAACCTTAAACGAATATCTCTCCAAGGTCGTAGAAGACCACCAGCGCGATTGCGATCGACAAATTCCTCTCTTCTTGGTGGCCTACCGAAATGCAGTGCACAGTACTACTGGACATACTCCATCCGAAGTCTTGTTTGGTAGAGCAGTTCGGCTACCTAGTGAGGTGAAGTTTGGATCCCCTAACGATGAGCCCAAATGTGAAGAGGACTACGTGGCAGACCTCAGGGAAAGCATCCGAGACATACACCAGAGGACTAGGACGAGGATAAGGATAGCGAGTGACCGCATGAAAACAAGGTTCGACACAAAGGCAACAACGTCCAGCTTCCACGAGGGTGACCTAGTATGGTTGTACAACCCACACCGGCAAAGGGGCAGGTCACCTAAGCTGCAGCAAGACTGGGAGGGCCCTTATAAAGTGGTCACACGCATCAATGACGTGGTTTTCCGGATCCAGCGTGGAGTAAGAGGCAAGATGAAAATTGTCCACCTGGATCGTTTTCATCGTTACCATGGCAGTAATCCAGATGATCTTGTTCGGGACGAACAAGTTTAAGAGGGGAGCAGTGTAGCATTGACTACAGGATGGTTTGTGTACCAACAACTAAATCACTGTATCTCAAACTGTAGCAACGACATCTATTGCAAGAAATGTAAGCAGTAAATATTCCAACCTGATGTGCTTACGTTCCACAATTATTCCAGACAATATCCCAATATTCCAGGATCCTCGATTCACCCGGAGAAACATCTAGCATGTTCTAGAACCCCTTGCAATTTCCTATAAGTACCCATACCACAACCACCATGGACACAGTTGTTTATATGTGCATACAGCGATTACAAGAGGGAGATTAGACATTGTAGCGACAGTTTAATTTGAAATAAATAAAGAATAAAGTGAATGAATATTTTGTTGAAGTAAAGTTGGTGTTTGATAATAAATAAACGATTAAAATACACAAAAGACGGTTTTATTTAAACGAACCCCAGCAAGAATATTACAATTTATATAATAGTCGTAGATTAAGAAGAACTAAACGTCACGAACTTATAATTTGACAATTATGAGAACCCGTATTTAATTTATAATACCTTCTCAAACGCAACTGAACGTTGAAATTAAAATCATTCGTCGATCTTTCTCTGATTGGTCATGTTAAGGAGGTGTTTTTAGTGCGGTTAGAGTCCCACACTACTCTGGGTTTCTAGCGCCACAGTGTCTTTCGAGATTTTCACCTTCATTTAAGAAAAAAGTGGAATGACGATCAATTGCAGGTCAAAACCGAATTTAGTTTTGCGATGCTGAATGTACTACGAAAGTTTGCGACCCCACTGTCAGATATTGTGTGTAAATATTGTATCAGAGTGTTTTAAACCGTGCTGATAACACAAATAAATGTGTTTGGCAATCAAACATAGCGCAATTGCTTAGGTTTAAGACTGCGTGTCTGAGAGACACATACTCCCAAGAGTGCACTGAAAGCAGATATCTCTGATTGACAGTAAAGCTAATGACATTGTATTTTCCTACATGCAGAATCTGACAACTCAGGTACAATTGTTTAGAAAACGCATTATGGCAAGGTAAGATAAAATTGTTTGGTGGAAAGAAGAAAAAAAAACAGGAAAAAGTGTAGAAATAAAGTTAAAACATTATGCCATAATTTCGTGAACATATTCACAATACTTTTAGCGAATAAAATGAGTGGTTATTGTAAAAGTGATTCGCTCTTGTGGGTGCGGTCTTATTTTCCGATTAAGCAAAGCGAACAAAGTGTATGTAATACATCCTTGAATTGTGCCTTTCCTGAATGTGATTCCTTCAGGGGAAATGGAATTACAAAGAAGAATCAAATTCATTATTGGAATCATGGGTTTTTCAATTATAATATTGCAAATAACACATTTTTTGTAAGGGGAATATTTTAATTTGTCTATCCAACCATATCTTTACACATTTAATCACTTCCTCATTCATAAAATACTTAATTTACATTGCACTTATTTCCATCGTTCTTCACTAAATCCATATAGATTTGGTAACTGTCAAATTCCTGCGGTATTATCTCTCTTCATTTTGTTGCCACCAGCTATTACAGGTTGACTTTCCCAATCGACAATTACTTGCTGACAGTTGCGGGGTGCAGAAACACGCATTCTGATAAATAATTTGCCAGCCTTGTACACGACGACGTACTTCTTCTTGTATTACTTCTTCTTCTTCTTCTACTTCTAGTACTTCTATTGTATTATACACAGCGATCTGGGTATTACCTAGGCGTCCAATCTTTCAACAACCTACCAACCAACAAAAAACAATCAAACAATGTTAATGAATTTAATAGACTAATATCTGACTACACAGGAAGAAATATTGTATACGTAGAATGTATAGAAACGTAACGAAATCGTTTATTATTTAAATTTTTATATACCTATTTAATGCAGTTATAATGGCTCTGTAGCTAAATAAATTAAAAACTAAAGAGGTGAACAGAATGATGCATCTGCGTCGGAGACTTGCATCGCTGTCAAAATTTTGCGCGCGGTTTGCGGCTAGAGCAAACACAATGAAAGCGACTGTCAAAATTGTATCTTGTGTTTTTACTACTTGGAAATATTTACATTGTGAAAGAAATTGTTATTTGTTATGGCCGATCAAGAAGAAATTGCTTTTATCATGTGTGTTCTGCACATGTGTTACTTAGCGCTAAAAATAGTGAAGAAAAGGAAACGGAGATGGTGGGTTCACCCCCTTTATGAGGAAAGAAAAGAAAGAGGATTTTTTGAAACAACTTTTCCACGTACTTGCTATTCCAAATTGCTGTGATATATCCCTCCATTTTTTCGTTTTATTTTTATTTTTTATTTTTGTACTGTAGGTCCGATAAGTTCCAAAGAATTTCATTTCGCCTCAATCTCAACAAATTTTCGACTTCCATTTTGCGCAAACAATAGCTTTTGTGTACAAAAATATAAACGTCAAATTTGCATCGCTGCTTGAAATTGAACAGAATTCAACTTCACAATGCACGAATCAGGGGCAGACGAACATTGTGTTGCTGCTTACGACTTTCCATACATTTAATATTTTGACAGCTTCAGACTCAGCCGCAGATCATCATTCTGTTCACCTCTTAACTATATTTGCAGCTATCAACAAATCCATAAGCATCACATGATCGGATGCAGCCACATCAATTATTTCTTTCAGGTGTTAATAAACTCTCTGGAACGCCACTGGAAAGAGGAAATATTCATTATTCATTGATTTATTAATGGTTTTAGAATAAAGGTATTCAACATATTTTTGATGTAGATACACCCGCGGCGTTGAACGAAGTAAACAATTTCTCTTCCTATAATTATGTCTCTAATAAATCTTCTACCACCGCCTGTGAAAATGCTCAATTCTGATGCTAATACGTCTGTCGATTTAAGGGATAAAGGAGTCAATATTTTATTTGAGACCAACACATTTTCGCCACCATATGGTAATAGAAAAAATTGGATTCCGAGAACTGAATCGGATTATGGCGATGGGGGAGCTTATCCTGAAGTACATGTAGCTCAGTATCCGTTGGGTGAATATAAAATTTGAAAAGATGTTACTAAAATCTAAAATTAACTCCTTATATTTAGGTATGGGTACTATTCTGCAGGCTAAAGGAAGCGAGAAGACACTGTGCATTCAATTGAATGAAAATGGAAAAATTAGATACGATTCGATAGCAAGAAGCGGTCACTCGATGGATAAAATTGTTTACTCCAATATTAGTCAGCTGCTCCCCGAAGAAGTGTTGCCTAAAAACAATGATTTAAAAAAACCGAATTCTGAAACGTTAGGAGAAACAACCGAAAAAACGCGCCGAGCTCTGGAGAAGTTAACAAGTCAAAAAATTAATGCTTCTATGCCATGCAGACATTTGGGCAAATCAAATTTTGCCCAATATCTAAGATATACTCCATTGCAACAAGGTGACGAATTTAATTCTGGTGCAAAGCAGAGAGTAATTAAAATGGTAGAAGCGCAAATTGATCCGATGGAACCACCAAAATTTAAAATAAACAAGAAGATCCCCCGAGGTCCACCATCTCCACCTGCCCCGGTCTTACATTCTCCATCACGTAAAGTAAGTATGAAAGAACAAAAAGAATGGAAAGTTCCACCATGTATTTCAAATTGGAAAAATGCCAAGGGATATACAATTCCACTAGATAAACGATTAGCCGCAGATGGTCGTGGCCTACAACAGCTTCATATCAATGAAAAATTTGCAAAAATGGCTGAAGCACTGTATATAGCAGACAGGAAAGCTCGTGAAGCAGTTGAAGCTCGTGCTCAGTTAGAAAAAAAACTAGCCCAAAAAGAAAAAGAAAAAAAAGAAGATATGTTGAGGGTTATGGCCCAAAGAGCTCGGGAAGAGAGGGCTGGAATACGATTGGCTGAAGATGGCGAAGGTAGTGAAATACGAGAGCGTGATGAGCTTCGAGCAGAAAGGCATAGAGAACGCGTACGAGACAAAAATCTTTCACGTGCAGCACCTGATAAGCGGCTGAAACTTCAACGAGAAAGAGAACGCGACATAACTGAGCAAATAGCTCTCGGTAAATCTGCCAAAGTAATAGTAAACCCTGAGTTGCAATTCGACCAAAGACTTTTTAATACAACCAAGGGTATGGATTCAGGTTATGGCGATGATGAAGCATACAACGTTTATGACAAACCATGGCGTGATTCCACAGCACTAGCATCGCATTTGCATCGACCTAAAAAAGACGTAGACAGTGAAGTGTATGGCACAGAATACAGCAGGGTTCCTATTAGCAATAAATTTGTACCTGATAAGGAATTTTCTGGTGTAGAGCGTGCCGCACAAGTTTTTAGAAGTGGCCCGGTTCAATTTGAAAAAGAAGATGATCCTTTTGGACTAGACCAATTTCTCAATATGGCGAAGAAAGCTACAAAGAGGGTTGAGGGAGAAGAGCATTTTTCTGAAAATAAGCGTCAGAAAATCTAAAGTTTTAATTTAAAACATCTATTTTTAATGAACGATTGCCTTCGCCATATAAATTGAATAAATTATTCTTTTATTAATAAAATATTAGCTGAGTCTAAAAGTGTTTTCATCTACGCTGTTAATCACTTACATAATCTATATGTATTCTATTCTGTCTCAAGTCGGAGTTCCAGGTCCAAGTATTGCTGACAAATTTGTTATAGTTCTTAGGTTTCAATGTTACAAGTAGGTAAGTAGAAATTGATAGCAAGATTTTTTTTAAATCACTTGTTCCGAATTGTGTTTACGACGATTTAAAAAACTACAATTTCAATTTGCGAGTGCCGCTGAAGGCCATTTATTTATTATTATTTTTTTTTTTCATCAACAGACCTTAGCTTAACAGATTACGAAATAATCACCCCTATCGTGGAATCCGCCGGGGGGAATTATTAACCGAAAAAAATATTTCAGTATCGTCAAATCCACAAAGTGAACAGTTCCCCATGTGGGTAATGTGAATCAGTTCCACTGTATCGTGGAAAACGTTCGGATCGATTTTTTCTCGAACAAAATTATATTTCTCATCCGCATCAAAATCATTGCGGATTTCTGGGTTGGCTGCTGCACGTCGTCTTCTTTGTTTGCAATTTTGTAAGTGAAATTAACAAACAAACAATTTTTATTTACATATAAATTACAGGAAAAAACGAACTGCTTTATTTAGGCCAGATTTTTTGATAAACCTATGCAATATTGAACTTTATTAAAATCAGAAATAAATAAATATTTTTTCTTGAAACATACATTTCTTCTGAAAGTTCCATGAAATCATCCACTGTTACTCTGAACCTCTGTCGTACTCTTCTCGGGGAAGACCGTTCATCTTCTTCCTCTTCTGCTTCCAATTTTTATTTCAAGCACTTTTTAAAGAAATTTTCCTTGTACGAAACGAATGTAGCTACAAACATTTTTATTGGCAAATAAAATACAGCTGTTTGACAGCGAAACTACCTTTCCCCAATCCCTGTCGATAAGAAGACGTACTCGGCGGATCCACCATAGCAGTAGAAAGTGAAAGGGAATCGAATAGGCGAAGTTAAACTGAATTCCGACGGATTCCACGATAGGGGTGAATGATACTTAGGTGAAGAGTAAAAAAGATAGAAATGAATAAAGTTAAATACAAAGAAGAAACAAATAAGATAGTAGGGTAGAGGCACTAGTATCCGGACATTTACTTACTTAGTGGCGCTACAGTTCGGGGTGAACCTGGGCCTCAACCAACAAGCCGCTCGGTCTTTATCTAATTGCCTCCAGTTGCGCACTCCAAGTTGGTCAAGGTCCCCTTGAACTTGTGCGCGCGACCTACGGCTATGATTCCCTCTACTGTGTCATCTATCGGGGTTAGATTCGAAGACTGCGCTCCGGAGCGTTGGTGTCCTTTCGCTCTACATGTCCTAGCCATCTCAGACGTCCGATATGCAGTTTTTTGACTAGGTCGATGTCGTTGTACAGCTCGTATAGTTCGTGATTGAATCTTCTCCAAAACCCGTCGTTCCTATCCGGATACTGCGTCGTTCCATTTCATTTATTAAACATTTTGGATTGTGTATTCAGAAATAAAATTCTCATTAATTGTACTTAAATAAACATAAAATAAGAAGAAGATATCTAGTTAAGAAACATTTTACATTGAGTCGACGAAAGAAGTTAATTGACATTGGAAACATGAGGTAATAATTAATAGAAAATATTGTTGTTTTGATTATTATTATTTACAAAAGAAAGAACTGATTTTTTTTTTAAATATGGAGACCGAATTAGATTGGCGTATATATAGCGGTAAAGAATTCCAAGGTCTTATGGCGTGAACAAAAAATAAGAGTCGTGTGTTCAAGTAGTTGAAATAAGGAATATTAATATTTCTAGTACGTTGTGACTGAGATATGCTAAGTTTTTATAGAGATAATTTGGTTGTTGAGTTTTGAGTATGTTATTGTAATATTCTTGCTGGGGTTCGTTTAAATAAAACCGTCTTTTGTGTATTTTAATCGTTTATTTATTATCAAACACCAACTTTACTTCAACACAATATTCAATCACTTTATTCTTTATATTCCACTGGTCTAATCTTCCTCTTGTAATCGCTGTATGCACATATAAACAACTGTGTCCACGGTGGTTGTGGTATGGGTATTTATATGAAATTGCAAAGGGTTCTAGAACATGCTAGATGTTTCTCCGGGTGAATCGAGGATCCTGGAATATTGGGATATTGTGTGGAACAATTGTGAAACGTAAGCACATCAGGTTGGAATATTTACTGCTAACAGGTTTTGCAATAGATGTTGTTGCTACAGTTTGAGATACAGTGTTTTAGTTTTTGGTACACAAACCACCCTGTGGTCAATGCTACATTGCCCCCCTCTTAAACTTGTTCGTCCCGAACAAGATCATCTGGATTACTAACATGATAACGATGAAGACGATCCAGGTGGACAATTTTTTATCTTGCCTCTTACTCCACGCTGGATCCGGAAGACGACGTCATTGATGCGTGTGACCACTTTATAAGGGCCATACTAGGTCTCCTTAGGCTGGACGTTGTTGCCTTTGTGTCGTACCTGGTTTTCATGCGGTCACTCGCTATCCTTATCCTCGTCCTGGTCCTCTGATGTATGTCTCGGATCCTTTCCCTGAGGTCTGCCACGTAGTCCTCTTCACATTTGGGGTCATCGTTAGGGGATTCAAACTTCACCTCACTAGGTAGCCGGACTGCTCGACCAAACAAGACTTCAGATGGAGTATGTCCAGTAGTACTGTGCACTGCATTTCGGTAGGCCATCAAGAAAAAAGGAATTTGTCGATCCCAATCGCGCTGGTGGTCTTCTACGACCTTGGAGAGATGTTCGTTTAAGGTTCTGTTAAAGCGCTCTACCATCCCGTCGGATTGTGGATGAAGCGGAGTCGTCCTCGTCTTATTAATTCCTAGTTGTTGGCATACTTCTTGGAATATCTTTGATTCGATGTTTCGTCCCTGGTCAGAATGCAGTTCCATGGGCACGCCGAATCTGCTCACCCAGTTGTTGACGATCTGTTCCACGATGGTCTTCGCTTTCTAGTTAGGGATGGCGAATGCTTCCGGCCATTTGCTGAAGTAGTCCATGACGACTAGGATGTAACGGTTGCCATTGTCGGTTTCCGGAAACAGACCAGCGATGTCAGCGGCGATCCATTCAAAGGGTGCACCCACGTTGTACTGTTGCATCTTGCCTCGCGTTTTCGTTCAGGGTCCCTTGCTGGCTGCACACACGACGCATTTTTGGCACCAACATTCTACGTCGTCCCTTGCGCTAAGCCAATAGAAACATTCTCGCACCTTCTCCAGTGTCTTGTTTGCACCCAAATGACCTCCGGATGCTCCATCATGCATCTCCCGTAGCACCTCGTGTACTTTTGATCGCGGCAAGACAAGCTGCATTATGAAATCTTTCCCGTCCGGCCTCTCCCATTTCCTTTTCAGCACACCATATTGCACATGAAGGGAGTCCCACTGAGCCCAGTATGCCTTGAGAGTGGAGCTCCTGTCCGAGATATCTCGTCCGTTTGGCTTTTCCATAAACTCCTTCCACGCTAATATCGGCTCGATATCCGAGTCTTCTTTTTGAGCGTTGTGGATTTCTTCTGCACTCCAACCAGCGATAGGCTCAGCTCTTACCCTTTGGATGGAAAGAAGGTTCTTCTCTTCCTGCCCCACACAATGCTTGCAGTCGCTTTTACATGGTCGGCGGGATAAGGCATCCGCATTGGAATGAAGTTTCCCTTTACGATGCTGTATTTCATAATCTTACATCTGCAGCCGTTCAATTCATCTTGCGACCTGGCCCTCCGGATTTTTGAACTGCAGCAGGCATTTTAGAGCCGCGTGGTCTATGCGCAAAAGGAACTTTTGGCCGTAGAGGTATTTATGGAAGTGTTTTGTCGCCAGAAGCAGCGCCAGAAGTTCTCGCCTGGTCACGCAGTAGTTCCTTTCCGGCTTGGAGAGCACTTTGCTGAAGTATGCGACTACCTTCTCTTGGCCGTTGTGTACCTGCGAAAGAACCGCTCCGACACCGACGTTACTTGCATCTGCATCCACGATGTCGATGATTACGTCATGTTCTTTCATAAAGTCCACTCCGATAATGCATTCATCACATATGTCGGCCACCAGGAACGCATGAGAAAAGGCCAACCCTGCTAGTTGTAACGTGAGGCGAACTTCTCCGTATACTTTCGCCGCTTCCCCTGTCGCAGCTCTAAGACAGTAGCAGCTGGTGTTGTGCAGCCAAGATTTCCGGACGAGATCTCTTCTTACAATGGAAGCCATGGCGCCGGTATCGATAGTAGCCACGCACTTGTTTTTGCCGATGAATGCTTCCACTGTTAGACTCTTGTTGCATCGTTTGGTTTGGGAGACCTGGATGGTGGTTTTGGAGGCGTCGATTCCATTAGCCAACTTTTGCCCCGCGAAGCTGGCTCTTAGGCGTTTCCCGACTCCTGGTTTCGAGGAGCCTGACCAACAGGATGGATGTTGTCCCTGTAAGATGGTTCTTCGTTGCGTCGCCTATTCGCACAATGTGGACAGTTTCTACGTCTGGGTGGATTTCTGCATTGCCGTTGTAGGTGTCCTATTTTGTTGCAGTTCCAGCAACGAATTTGTCCTCCGCGAGCGTTGTTTCGGTCTTCGACGTCCATCCTCTGGCAAGAGCATTCGATGGCGGCTACTTCCCTCACACGGTGGATTCCCTGACAAGCCTGGTCTGCGGCCTCCATTGTCAGAGCAAACGCCAAGGCTTCGGCGAGCGTTTTCTTTCCAGCCATTCTTACCGCCATTTGTAGTTTCGCATCAGCTATGGCACGGGTGGACGCTTCTTTTGCCATCTCGTTAATGATCTCTTCCCCGGCGTTTATTTTGTTCATCGAATTTGCTTTCGAGAACACTCCTTTGATCGAATAGCTGATGTTCCAGAGAGTTCTTTTGTTCGTCGAGCTTAGCATCTAGAGAATTCTTCTGCTCAGCCAAAGAATTTTCTAGTATCTCGAACTTCTTGTTTTGCACATCCAACTTAGCATCTAGAGAATCCTTTTGCTCATCGAGCTTGGCGTCTAGAGAATTCTTTTGTTCAGTCAAGGAATTTTCTAGCTTCTCGAATTTTTCATTTTGAGAATTCTTTTGTTCGTCGATCTTAGCTTCTAGAGAAGCTCTCGCACTTTCTATTCTGATCGTCAAATTTTTCAGATAGCAATTTCATTAAAGCCGACATGTCACTCGTCGTACTTACTTGTTCTTCTTCGACGTCAAACAAAGCTGTGTCAGGATCTGTACCCTCGTCCGTCATTATTTTCCGCAACTTAATAATCAATTCTCTCTTCGTACCAGTTGTAGGCTGATCCCGCTGGCTTAGTGCTTCCTTTAGTTGCACCAATGACAAATCTTCTAGCAATTTCCGAACCATTTTTTTTTTTTTTTTGTTGTCACTTACACAATAAGCAATACACAAAATTTGTCCTATTCCACTTTTCTGACACCAATGTAATATTCTTGCTTGGGTTCGCTTAAATAAAACCGTCTTTTGTGTATTTTAATCGTTTATTTATTATTAAACACCAACTTTACTTCAACACAATATTCAATCACTTTATTCTTTATTTATTTCAAATAATGTCGCTTATTTTCACCACTGGTCTAATCTTCCTCTTGTAATCGCTGTATGTGGTATGGGTATTTATATGAAATTGCAAGGGGTTCTAGAACATGCTAGATGTTTCTCCGGGTGAATCGAGGATCCTGGAATATTGGGATATTGTGTGGAACAATTGTGGAACGTAAGCACATCAAGTTGGAATATTTACTGCTAACAGGTTTTGCAATAGATGTCGTTGCTACAGTTTGAGATACAGTGTTTTGGTTTTTGGTACACAAACCATCCTGTGGTCAATGCTACATTATAGTAGTAGTAGTAGTAGTAAAAGTTCCTTATTACGTAATAAAAATAATTTTCGTTTACAATTTCACAATTTAAAATTTTAGAACATACGACTATGACATAAATGTCGTCTGTCGGAGGCCAACGGCAGCGCTCATACTCCCGTAGTGGACTACTGGCACCGGTGTACCCGGCCCCTCGTCTTAGGGGAATAATTAAGGAACTGGCCCTCCAGGTTGGGGGTTGTGCCGTCGGGGTAACTTCCCTACCACGTAAAAAGCGCATGGCTCCGAAACAACCAAAAGCCTCGGATAAGGATGACTCAACTAATGACGACCCCAGCAAACGAAATAAGGACAACGACCTTCGGATCTGTACGTGGAATGTTCTGTCCCTTTACAGACCACGTGCAGCCGAACAACTAGCAGAGGCCCTAGACTGCTATAAAGCAGATATTACCGCCATCCAGGAAGTGCGATGGGATGGGCCGGACAAAAAGAGGATGAAAAACTGTGACATCTACTACGGTGATTGCTACAGAGGCAACAGGCAACCCTTATTCGGATGCGGATTTGTCATACGCGGCAGACTTAGGCAGGAAGTCTTAAGCTTCCGACACTTGAGCGAGCGTATTATGACTATCCGGATCAAGGCTAAATTCGGTAACATAAGCCTAATATGTGTTCATGCCCCCACAGAAGAAAAGGACCCTGCCACCAAAGAGTGTTTCTACGAGCTCCTTGACAAAACATACGAGCAATGTCCTAAATACGACGTTAAAATCGTATTGGGCGATTTTAACGCCAAAATAGGAAAGGAGGACGTCTTTGGTAGGGCAGTCGGTAAGCATAGTCTACACGACACCACGTCTGATAACGGACTAAGGCTAATTGATTTCGCTGTGGAGCGAAATGTCACCATAGCAAGCACATGGTTTCCTCATCTCGATATTCATAAGCAGACATGGCAGTCCAATGATCATGTAACGATCAACCAAATTGATCATATTGCGATCGACGCAAGGCATGCCTCCAGTATTCTGGATGTCCGGACCTTCCGAGTGGCCAACATAGATTCGGATCATTACCTTGTTGTAGCCAAGGTACGAATGCGGATATCCCAATCTGAGCAACAAAGAAGAATTACTGTGAGAAAATTTAACGTCGAAAAGCTACAATCGCAAGAGACCGCCAGACTCTTCGCTGAACGCGTATCCCGAAATCTCTCAATCACCCCTTTGCCGCCAGCATCAAGTACCGAAGACCAGTGGCAACGCTGCCAATATGCCATCAGAAACGCCGCGACTGATGTGCTGGGTCTCGCTCGACCACCACCGCGAAACCCCTGGTTTGACGAAGAATACCGGCGAGTGCATGGAGCAAAACAAGAGGCATACAAAGCGGCGCTGCAAAGGAAGACGAGAGCTGCTCGCGAGCTCTACGAGCAAAAGAGACGGGAAGAACATCGGCTTCTCCAAAAGAAGAAGAAAGAGCATGAGAAGCGCGCGTTTGAGAATATCGAGAGTCTATACTCCAGGAACAATGTACGGAAGTTTTACCAAAAGGTAAAAAGAACGTGTCAGAGAAGTAATACCCGTACAGAAACCTGTAGAGATGAAAATGGACACCTCGTAGTAGAATCACAGTCGGTGCTGAGAATATGGAAAAACTACTTCTGCAGACTGTATAACGGCGACGAAGACCAACATCCCGTTGTCAGGCAGAATGAACCATTCAACATAGACGATGATAGCCAAAATTTCCGTCCACCTGACCAAAACGAAGTGAGGATAGCAATATCCAAGCTAAAATCCAACAAGGCTGCTGGACCTGACGGCTTACCGGCCGAACTTTTCAAGGCAGCTGGGGATTAATTGGTAGAGTGCATACACCAACTCATTTCTAATATTTGGTCAGACGAGTGTATGCCTGATGAATGGAATCTCAGCATCGTTTGCCCGATCCACAAGAAAGGAGACCCCCTCAACTGCGTCAATTATAGAGGCATCAGTTTCCTCAACATC
This sequence comes from Brachypalpus laphriformis, assembly GCA_945910035.1. Lineage (NCBI taxonomy): Eukaryota > Metazoa > Arthropoda > Insecta > Diptera > Syrphidae > Brachypalpus > Brachypalpus laphriformis. The sequence goes on from OX246754.1 coordinate 136,579,624, forward strand.
GCATACAAGATCTTTTCTGCGATATTGTGTGAACGCCTGAAACCCTTTATCAACAGCCTGATTGGACCCTATCAGTGCGGTTTCAGGCCAGGAAAGTCCACCATCGATCAAATCTTCACACTTCGGCAGATCCTGGGGAAAACCCAAGAATTCCAAATCGATACTCACCACCTCTTTATCGATTTCAAGGCCGCCTATAACAGCATCTATAGAGAAGAGCTTTATAGAGCCATGTCTAGTTTTGACATCTTTGCCAAACTTGTCCGTCTGTGCAGGCTGACGATGGAGAACGCTCGCTGCTCCATCATGGTCAGTAATGACCCCACCGAGACCTTTGATGTCAAAAAAGGCTTTAGACAAGGTGACGCGCTGTCATGTGACTTCTTCAATATTGTACTTGAACTTGTGCGGAACTCACAAGCCAACACCGGAGGCACAATCTATTACAAGTCTGTACAACTGCTTGCATATGCCGACGATAAAGACATTATCGGAAGATCTCAGCGGGCTGTCACCGGTGCTTTTGCAAGCATTGAGGCGGAAGCGGCCAAAATGGGTTTGGCGATAAACGAGGGCAAAACCAAGTATATGCAGTCAACTAGATGGGAAAACCAACACCGACGAATTGGACAAAACGTCACCGTGGGCAGCTATAACTTCGAGGTAGTAAGGGACTTTGTCTACCTTGGCTCTGCTATAAATTCTACTAACAAAATCAGCGTAGAAATCAATCGAAGAATAACTCTTGCCAATCGCTGTTTTTTGGGCTTATAAGGCAATTCAACAGTAAAGCCCTATCTCGAACAACTAAGGAGACTCTAAATAAGACCTTGATCATCCCAGTCCTGCTTTACGGCGCTGAAACATGGACTTTATTAAAAGAGGATGAAGATATCCTTGGTCGCTTCGAGAGAAAAAATCTTCGTAAGATTTTCGGTCCGTTTGTGTTGACGGGATTTGGAGGAGAAGATTCAATCACGAACTATACGAGCTGTGTATTGGACGTCTGAGATGGCTAGGACATGTAGAGCGAATGGACACCAACGCTCCGGCCCGCAGAGTCTTCGAATCTAACCCGGAGGGACGACGCAGTAGAGGGAATCATCGCCGCAGGTTCAAGGGGATCTCGACCAACTTGGAGTGCGCAACTGGAGGCAATTAGCTAAAGACCGAGCTAAATGGAGAGGCTTGTTGGTTGAGGCCCAGGTTCACCCCGAACTGTAGCGCCACCTAAGTAAGTAAGTAAGGAGGCTTGATTTAAACAAGAAAGAAAAAAATTAGTTTCAGTTTTAAGTGTTTAGTTATTAAATTCGTCGATTAAAAACTTCCTGTACGCTAAAGCATTGTGTAATAGGTGAAGGGAGGGTTTTGGGAGTTAGGATTTGAAAATGAAAGGAAGCGAGGATGTGGACGGGACTTAAGGATGGGATGGGACGGAAAAGGAAAGGAGAGTCGACTGCGAGAGACGTGTCATGCTTGCGTTGCTCAGCTTTGCTCGCCGGAAGTGGGGCGGTTCTTGCTCACGCAGATCGACTAAACCTACTATAAACACATATAACATGCCAAAATTACTTACATTTTTTTTTTTTGAACGGACGGACATCCACCACACAGAGGGCGCTGCTGATGTTGTTGCAGCGTTGGCCCTTTCCCCTCCCAACCATGAAGTCCGGTGGCCATTTTTTGGACTTCCCAAAATTGCTGCTGCTGTCGCTCAAGCCGTTTTCGCCGAGAGGGTTTTAACCAACCCTACCGCACCCCGCTGAAATCTTGTTTACCAAGCCATGATTTTATTTTCGTGAATTAAAACACTTAAGTTTCCACTTATGTGGCGCGACTCACAAACATCTTTTATTTAAACTGAATGCTGAAGGCTTATAACACACATATTCGTTCTTTAACTTTTATAAAACTACAATCTTATATAAAAATAATAATTTAAATTAAATTAACAATTAAACAAATAAATTAAATAAATAAACAAAAAAAAAAACAATTAAAGGCAAAATAAATTAAAAATATTAAAAATTTAAGATAACAAAAGAAGGATGATAAAAATAATTTAAATTAAGTTAACAAATAGATAAATAAATTAAATAAATAAACAAAAAAAAACAAAACAATAAAAAGCAAAATGAATGTAAAAAAAAAAATATAACTTAAAAAGACAAGTAATAAAAAAAATCATTAAAATCGAAAACTAAAAGAAAAACAGGAACCACGGACATTTACCCTAAACTCGGTTTCCCTTATCCGTAACCCAATTCATCGCTGGTTACGCCTCCTACTGCGATTCAGAACCCTACCTAGCTAGAGCTCTAATTAGGTCGCTGTTTTTGTGCCATGAAATAGGGCACACACACTATAAAACGCGAACAAAGGGAAACGGAATTTTCACAGAACAAAAAAAAACAAAATAATCAAAAAAAGGGAAAAGAATTAACCAAAACTAAAAAAAATAAGGAAAAGCAAATTTAAACTTTAAAGAACAAAAAAAAAGAAAAAAATATGTCACGCCAAAAAATATAAAAAAAAATATACACGAAACGATGACGTTGGTTCGGTTTGACCGCTAGCGCACGGTGAGCTTCTTTATTTCCGCTCGTAACGGATGTTCTTACGGGCCAGATACGGACCCGGAGAATCTATGCTCCCGTTGATTTGACGACACAAAATCCAAACTTCAAAATTGTTCGCTCCACTTAGAGCTTTTCGATATGTTTTTTTTGTGTTTATATTGGGGACCAAATTCCTTAGGGATACGATAAAAATATTGGCGGCCACTTTGGTTGAGGGATTTACCCTATTTTATATTATGGGTGTATGTGACCGCCAATTATGTTCCTATTTTCGGCTATATTTTTTAAATTAATTTTTTTTGTTTTATTGCACTGCCTTTCTTTATATTCCAACTTATAACTAGCACTTACCCCAAAAAAAAAAATTAATCACTCACTAATTCTTCTCTCGACCGTAAATACTAACTTCGGAGATAAAAATATACGTTTTTAAAAACACGCACTTTATGTACTCTTTGTTTTTTTTTTTTGTCACTGCCCATTAGAGGGTCTTTCAAAAAAAAAAACTGCTAAGACGTGTGTCTCCACTGACTTTTGTCTCTCTATTGGCGTGCGCTGACTTTGTCCAGTTTCACATCTCTTCCAAAAATCCCTCTAGCCTACGGATTATTCCACTGGCCGTTTGGATCTCTCTCAGCTAGAGGAATTTCAATCCATAACGGCCTCTCCATCTGAATTCTTGTGTAATGGGCCTTAATGTACTGTAACGTAATGTTAGCGTAAGGCTGTAGTACATTTAATTGAACGATGGTATGGCCAAGGCGAAACAGGAGGAATGTGAACAAAACAAATGTCAAAATGGATAGAGGCGGCAAGTTGCAGATGTAAGTGTGAAAAACTTTTTAGTTATTTTATTTCCTAAATTATAGTATTTTCTTTTTCTTTTACAGCCTAGTATAGATTCCTCGCAACTACTACTCCTGCTTTCACAGCAGCAGCAGAACCAGCAAGTTAAAAGTAAGTACTACGTGCATATTTGTAATTTTCCTTTTTGTTTACATATTTTTCTTTGCATTTCTCGGAGCCGGTTTCCAGTGCTAAGGGTGGATGGAGGACAACATATGGACGGACGGATGTATATGCTCGTTTCCAGTGTATCGTAGGCTAAGTTCTATTAAAACAAATCTCGTTTGATTATAATTTATTTTATTTTTCTCCCCAGGGTAGCTGCAACAAAAACTTCGACCTTGTTGAAGTGCAAAGGATGACAGGGGCGAAGAGAGGCAGATCCCCGAATCGAAACGTGGGGAAGAAACCCACCCTCTGCAAGCCGGGCACTATTCAAGTAGGTGGTATGTACTTTAAAGTGCTTGACCTTCGGTAATACTTAACTTAATCCTATTCCGTCACGATATACCTATTTTACTAAATAAATTTTTCAATACTTACAGATAAATGCACAACACAAAAGAAAACAACATCAGATGGAGGAATGCAGCGCATGCTCAGGATCGAGTAGCTGTGGCCGTTTCATCTCAGTGAGTCTTATTTTATTTTGGGTATGCATGCATTTTTATCATGTATTGGCAGTGTAGATGCTTAAGATTAGATTATGTGGATTAAGTTTTAACAAATAGGTAACATAAAGGACTTTTAATATGGGGAAACAAAAAATAAAAACTGATTTTGCAGGTTGTACACAACATAGTTAATAGTCATAGGTGTACATAAGTTACTTACAGAAGTTATACATAAATAAACAAGTAGGTAGATAGATATATAAACTATGTGAGGACAAATAAATAACATATACTTGAAATAATAAATAACTCTAATATACTTCAATAGATAATTAAATAAAACTAAATAATAAGTGACTAGATAGATGCAATAAATAAATAAATGAATAAATAAATAGATATGTATCTGGACGAATAAATAAATAAATAACACATACTTAAAATAATAAATAACTCTAATATACTTTAATAGATAAATAAATTAAACTTAATAATAAATGACTAGATGGATGCGCTAAATAAATAGATATGTATCTGGACGAATAAATAAATAAATAACACATACTTAAAATAATGAATGACTAGATAGAATTGTAGATAAATAACTCGAATAAATGTAAAAAGATAAATAAATGCCTTAACTAACTTATCCTATACAATTTAAAACATATTATACATGAACTTAGAATAATCTATTGACGGGAGCAAATACATAAAGAATACATCACACTCACCCTTATTGTCGAGGACGTCCACGACTCAAAAAAAAACGACGCGTCTGTTTGGCATTGTCGAACACAAATGAACGACTTTTGTCACCTCGACGATCGACAAAAGTCGTTTGAAATGTCAAAGAATGTGGATTGTATTTTTCGACGACGATCGTCGCATTGTGTAATTCATTTTGCGGCGACATTTGTCGTGGAAAGGGACTATTTTCGTCGTAGAGAATTTTGTGGACGACTGTGTGATTAGTGACAAAGAAAAGTATGTGCATTTAATTTTTAATTAACAAATTGAAGGAAAATGTAGTATTTTTCAGAATGAAGGTCACAAATAAACGACAGTTTCAAGCATTAGTCCGTGAAATGGAAGAAAACAACCCTTTGGCAAAATCCTTTACAAAGGGCTTAACGAAAAGTGATGTAAATCGCAAATGGGATGACATATCCTTAAATTCTAAAATACATTTTAAATCTGAAAATAATTGTGATTAAAACAATTGATTAGAATTTATTTATTTCTCCACTCACTTAACTCCGGGCAAATCCAATGGATTGGATTTTGTTCTGATTTGTTTCTAATCCTTACAAGCTCTTTTTTCTTATTTTCTTCTTCGTCACTGCTCTCGAAAAACATATCTACACTATTCATTTTTAAATAATTTTTGCAAATCCTTCACCAATTCACAGAAAAAAATACAAATTCGTCGAATCAAATATCAAAACACATGTGTGGAACGCATGTGGAATGTAAGCGTTCAGAGAGTCGTGTCGTTTTAGTTACGCAATGAGAAATCACAAAAGCCTCGACTCGACAGATGTCGCCTGTCGTTTTCGACAGACGACGTCGACAATAAGGGTGACTTATTGCTTCAGGTCTTTTGCATGAAAGACGCCTATCTTTTTCCCAGCCAAATTTTCTAACTCATACATATTGTTCCCGATCGGTTTTATTATTCGACATTTTAAATATTTCGGGCACAGTTTCAACGCTACATTCTTTGTCGTGTCGCTAAGAACAAAGTTGCGCCGAAATACTTCCTGTCCGGGTAGGTAGCGTACTTTTCGCGTGCGTACGTTATACGTTTTCGCGCTTTTCTCATTAGCCCGTAATAAGTTTTCTTTTACTTTATCGCGCACACACTGCAAACGACTTTGTCGGGGTAGGATTAACAGCTCGCTGTCGGCTGCCGCGTTCAACCTTTGCACTAGTTCATAGCCACTGGCGTGAGTCATCATATTCACTCCAAAAAGTGCAAAATATGGTGACACACCAGTGGAAGAATGAGCCGAACTTCGTAGTGCGCATGCTATGTCGCTGAGGTGAAGATCCCAGTTGCGTTGATCTTCCTTCAGGTATGAACGTATGGCCGCCAACAGCGTTCTATTCACCCTCTCCGACGCATTTGATTGTGGTGCGTAGTTTGCAGTCTTAAAATGCCTAATACCATATTTTTGAAGAAGGTTTTGGAAATCTTTTGCCAAGAATTGCTTCCCATTGTCGGAATGTATGATTTCCGGAACTCCGAACATGTTAAAAACGTCGTTGTAAAGGAATTTTACGACACTGCTGGTGTTAGCACTTTTTAAGGGCTTCAGGAAGACAAACTTTGAAAAATGGTCTAGGGCAACAAACACGTATGCATTACCGGACTTTGATCTTGGGTACGGGCCCAAGAAATCTATGTACAATTTTTGAAAAGGACGATCGGTACAATAACTGGTACGTATAGGGGGACGAGATATCTGACAAGAAGACTTACATTGCTTACATACTGAACAATTAGATACAAAACGTCTGATTTGGACAGTCATGTTCGGCCAGTAAAAGTACTGTCGAACTCGCTGCAATGTTTTTGCCATTCCACCATGAGCTGCTTGAGGAGGATTATGTGCTCGGGAGATTATGTCTTCGGTTAATCCGGAGGGAATCCACAACAGCCAGTTGTGTTCTAGCAGAACTTCATCTCCAATAGGTGATAATGAGCGTTTATACACATAATTATCCTCAATTTTTAAGTCAGGAAGCTCCTCGTGGTGATCTTGTATGGTGGCTATCAGACTTTTATACTCTTCGGACTGAAATTCTTCGGAGTTCAAGTCGATCAGTTGTGCAACACCTTCCAATTCCAAACTTTCGACGAAAACTCGGGAAAGTGTGTCTGGCACGACGTTCAAAGTGCCCTTGCGGTGCTCTACGTCACGTCACGCTGTAATTCTTCTGGCAAGAGTTTAGCTTCTGTGAGAAGTAAGAAATGGGTGACTCTTCGTTTGCATCGTTCCTTTGGAAAAGGACAGCACCTATTCCGGACTCCGAAGCAAAGCGCTTTGTGAAGTCCGGATGTGTGAGCACAGGGGCAGATGTTAAAGCCTCTTTGAGTTTCTCGAATGCTACAAGTGCCTCATCCGACATTTTGAACTTTTCATTTTTTTTTTTTTCAGCGTGTCCGTAATGGGGGCAGTCAGGCTCGAAAAATCCCTAATAAACCTTCTATACCACCCTGCAAGACCAAGCAGCCTGCGAACCTGCTTAGGGTTTTTTGGCACAGGGAAGTCAACAATGGCTTCCACCTTAGCAGGATCAGTCTGCAGCATCCCACCACCAACTATGAACCCCAAATACTTCAATTCCTTGAAGCAGAATTTGGACTTGTTCAAGTTGATGGTGAGATTAGCTTTACGCAAGCACTGTGCGACTTCGTCAAGCAGAGCCACATGTGTTTGGAAATCCGGCGCTATGATGAGCAGGTCATCAAAGTACACAAAGACGCGGTCCTTTAACCGTGAGGGGATAACCTTGTCCATTAAACGGCACATCCTTTAAGCTGCATTACACAACCCAAAGGGCATGACCGTAAACTGATATAAGGGTCTCCCCGGCACGGGGGGTGACTGAGCTCACAATGTTAGGTGCTATCTGAAATGCTTTCCAAAAGTCGACACCTAGATATAATTCTTGGTCCAAGTTTGGAACTAAATAGAACGTGAAGTTCTGTTTGCTACCGCTGTACGTGACCGGAACTTTAATTTTGCCAACGATCGACTGACTTTTGCCATCGGCGGTCTTTACGTCGGTCTGGAATTGGACAATGGTTACTTTTAAGGACTTTACAAAATTAAGGCAATCTTTTCCCAATATACTGACACTGGCCCCGCTGTCTAATAGACCGAGAACATCCTTATCCGCTATTTTGACCTTGGCATAAGGCCCTGGGTCAGTGACAGTATCTAATATAGTAGAAGATATGCTCTTTCTGACTTCTCTCCTAAGCTGGTACCTCTTTCTAGCTTTTAGTATCCGTTTTGAAATTATGTTACTCTTCCTGTTAAATATTCTCGCGCGTGCTAAATTGTATTCCTGTATCCTTATATGTAAAGGTCTAATTTCTGTTACTTTTCTATTTTCTACTAACCCTTCTCTATTTTCCCTCGCTAATATCCTGATCTTACCATCGTCCGATGGTGAACGATGGCTACAGGTCTCCACAGTTTGCGTCTCAGAGTCCCTCTTTGTTGTGATTACGGGGTCTGAGTCGAACGCGACTCCCCCGAAGACATCGCGTTCGTCAGCCGGTTTTCCGGATTGCAGCGGCGGCACTTCGGAGTTATGACCCCTTCCTGCCCACATTTATAACAAAATATGTTCCGCGTACTAGAAGGGCAATCCATGAACGTATGTCCCTCCGTTCGACAATTCCAACAGACAAGTCTTTTGGGATCTGGATTCTTTCGGGTCATCTTAGGGTGAGCTCCTGTGTACTGCAGTGCTGCCACCTCCTCGTCGTGATAAAATGACTCTTCGTGCTCGAACTCATTCGCAACATATTTTGTCAATGGCCGGTGGTGTTTTGGCATCTCCCTACTCGGAAACGCATTCTCCGCATCCTTACATGCGTACCTGAGCTGGTCCAGAGTAAATATGGCCATGGGATACACCAGCTTTCCTACCTTCTCATTAAGATTACGTTTGAGTATCCTTACTAACTCCACCTCGGGAATCTGCATCCTGAGCTGAGATCTCAGCTTGGATATCGACGAAAAGAATTCATCGCTACGCTCTCAGGTACCTTGCCTCCTATCCATTATGTCACGCATGACTTCAAAGTCGGACTTCGTGTTTTGGAATTGGCGGATTAGGGCATCGCGTAGGGTTGGCCAGTCCGAGCGATAATTGGTGCGCTGAAACTGCCAAAACCACTCGTACGCAGTACCTGAAAGCAGTAGGTGAAAATCTCGCAAGATCTCAGCCCAGGAGCAATCATACTGTCTTTGGAGTGTCTCTACCCTAAAAATGAAGTCTTCTACGGTTAGAGTTTCTGGCTTACCCTCGAAGTTTATTCCCCACTTATCGATCTTAATCGGACCTCGGATTCCTGAATCCGGATCCAATTCGGGACGAAAATTCCTCTCCTGATAAGCCGTTTGGGTCTGAGGATATACTCCTTGGATGTGAGAAGGTCTGTATTGTCTAAATTGACGTCTTGTCTGGTTTGGATTAGGCATAGCCTGGCTCTGCCGATGAGTGTCTCGCTGGTGCATCCCAAGACTGGCACTATTTAGCAAATCATTGGCATGGCCTTGCCTTTGGTCGGAAATTCCAACCGGAATATAGGCTTCGGCCATTGGATCCAGCTGAGGTTACGAGTGGGAGACGTTGAATTGTTGCGGAGGAGTCGGCTTGCGAACGATATTCGGATTCATCCTAGACCTTTGGACGCTTTCTTCTTGTGGAAGAGTCGGACGGGTAACATGATCAATTTCTTTAATGAAATCTGAAAAGTTATTTCTGAACTCTGTTTTCAAATTTTGCGAAATCTCTTCCCTTAAGGAGTTCTGGTATGTGGTGAGAGCATTCACCACAGCCAGATCAATGTAGTTCTTTAGCTCGGAAGATACCCTATCTTGTTCATTGCTACCATGGCTACCTGGCGTGGACATGTTTGCATCTTGTCGCTCCATTTGGCCAACCATCGTTTGTATACTACTGTCTTGGGCCGAAAGCGAAGCTGCTCCTAATTGGCTAAGGCTACTATAGGACGGAGCATGCACAGATTCAGATGAAGTTGTGGAATGAGTAGAAGACATGGGAACACCGGAGCTAAGGGGAAGATCGGAAGAAGATATGGTCACTGGAATTGGCCTTTTCTTAAGCGGTGGACTATGCTTAACCGGCAACATTAGTCAAGGTTTTGTAAATGCTGTTTTGTTACGGCTCGAGTGAGTATTTTATTCTCTAAAACTTCTATTTTTTTGTTGCTAATTTGTTTTCTTATTTCCTCCTCAATATCTTTTGTAGATGGCATTATGTATTATAACTACCTACTAGAAGAGAAAAGGACAACAGCAACCAAAATAATTTTACAACATGTATATGTGCCGACGAAAATAAAGGGGTAAGAGCTAGTATATAAGATAAAAAAAGGAAAATTCAATATGCATAAATATTTATATAGGATAGATTAAGAAAGATGTATGTATTGTAATATAAGAGGTTATGTATGTATATGTAAAGGTATTTAATAAAAAAATAAGAGAACACTAAATTTACAAAAAAAAAATGGTAATAAAGAATGCGAAAACGAAGAAAATAATGAAATAACAAAAAAAAAACAAAAATCGTAAACAAAGAAAAATCAAACTATAATAAATAAGCAATAATGTTCTATATATTTGTATATGTATGTAGTAAAAATGATAGTAGGTATAATAAATTTTTTAAATAAGTATATAAAAAAAAGTTTGTTGTCATTTATCATGTGGGGGTGTTTCAGGCGGTTGTCTTCGGCGGTATTCTCGTTGGCGTGACTTGAGTTCCAACAGCATCATGTTTCCAGACTGCAGACGGACTAAGTTTTATATCCCTCGGTGTGGTGAAACATGAAAACATAAAACAAAAACGACAAGGACACACTGTTGTATTTCCCCCTGCTTCCGCAATTCTAATACACCCCGAGGGCTTTGTTGGAAGACTTGGAGCAGTGAGAGCAACAACCCATATAATGACTTAACTAAGGACGGGATAGTGCTACATGATACGACTAGACAATATCGAACAAGGCCACTATACCACGTAATACTAAACATAAGACAAGAGAAAAATGAAATTTGAAATTGAAAAAAAAAATAAATAGACAAACACAAAAAAAACAAAACTAGGACAACCAGATTTCAATTATTGTCGCTGTCAACATCAAAGGCACTCGTCGCAATTCACCTCGGCATGTTAAATAACTATCCGGGTGAAGACTTACGAGGACTTCGCTGTCGACAGCGAGGGTAATAGAGGACAAGGACGACATTAAAGGTTCCAATTGTTGTCATTGTCAATATCAAAGGCAGTCGTCGCAATTCACCTCGGCATGTTAAATAACTATCCGGGTGAAGACTTACGAGGACTTCGATGTTGACAATAAGGGCAATTGAGGACTGCTACTACATAGAACGGAAGACGTGGACAAACATATATACGTTGGGCGCCATTTTTGTAATAGGTCAGAGGAGGGTTTTGGGAGTTAGGATTTGAAAATGAAAGGAAGCGAGGATGTGGACGGGACTTAAGGATGGGATGGGACGGAAAAGGAAAGGAGATTCGACTGCGAGAGACGTGGCATGCTTGCGTTGCTCAGCTTTGCTCGACGGAAGTGGGGCGGTTCTTGCTCACGCAGATCGACTAAACCTACTACAAACACATATAACATGCCAAAATTACTTAAATTTTTTTTTTTTGAACGGACGGACATCCACCACACAGAGGGCGCTGCTGATGTTGTTGCAGCGTGGGCCCTTTACCCTCCCAACCATGAAGTCCGGTGGCCATTTTTTGGACTTCCCAAAATTGCTGCTGCTGTCGCTCAAGCCGTTTTCGCCGAAAGGGTTTTAACCAACCCTACCGCACCCCGCTGAAATCTTGTTTACCAAGCCATGATTTTATTTTCGTGAATTAAAACACTTAAGTTTCCACTTATGTGGCGCGACTCACAAACATCTTTTATTTAAACTGAATGCTGAAGGCTTATAACACACATATTCGTTCTTTAACTTTTATAAAACTACAATCTTATATAAAAATAATAATTTAAATTAAATTAACAATTAAACAAATAAATTAAATAAATAAACAAAAAAAAAACAATTAAAGGCAAAATAAATTAAAAATATTAAAAATTTAAGATAACAAAAGAAGGATGATAAAAATAATTTAAATTAAGTTAACAAATAGATAAATAAATTAAATAAATAAACAAAAAAAACAAAACAATAAAAAGCAAAATGAATGTAAAAAAAAAATATAACTTAAAAAGACAAGTAATAAAAAAAATCATTAAAATCGAAAACTAAAAGAAAAACAGGAACCACGGACATTTACCCTAAACTCGGTTTCCCTCATTCGTAACCCAATTCATCCCTGGTTACGCCTCCTACTGCGATTCAGAACCTTACCAAGCTAGAGCTCTAATTAGGTCGCTGTTTTTGTGCTATGAAATAGGGCACACACACTATAAAACGCGAACAAAGGGAAACGGAATTTTCACAGAACAAAAAAAAAGCAAAATAATCAAAAAAGGGAAAAGAATTAACCAAAACTAAAAAAAATAAGGAAAAGCAAATTTAAACTTTAAAGAACAAAAAAAAAAGAAAAAAATATGTCACGCCAAAAAAAAAAAAAATATACACGAAACGATGACGTTGGTTCGGTTTGACCGCTAGCGCACGGTGAGCTTCTTTATTTCCGCTCGTAACGGATGTTCTTACGGGCCAGATACGGACCCGGAGAATCTATGCTCCCGTTGATTTGACGACACAAAATCCAAACTTCAAAATTGTTCGCTCCACTTAGAGCTTTTCGATATGTTTTTTTTGTGTTTATATTGGGGACCAAATTCCTTAGGGATACGATAAAAATATTGGCGGCCACTTTGGTTGAGGGATTTACCCTATTTTATATTATGGGTGTATGTGACCGCCAATTATGGTCCTATTTTCGCCTATATTTTTTAAATTAATTTTTTTTTGTTTTATTGCACTGCGTTTCTTTATATTCCAACTTATAACTAGCACTTACCCCAAAAAAAAAAAATGAATCACTCACTAATTCTTCTCTCGACCGTAAATACTAACTTCGGAGATAAAAATATACGTTTTTAAAAACACGCGCTTTATGTACTCTTTGTTTTTTTTTTTTTGTCACTGCCCATTAGAGGGTCTTTAAAAAAAAAACTGCTAAGACGTGTGTCTCCACTGACTTTTGTCTCTCTATTGGCGTGCACTGACTTTGTCCAGTTCCACATCTCTTCCAAAAATCCCTCTAGCCTACGGATTATTCCACTGGCCGTTTGGATCTCTCTCAGCTAGAGGAATTTCAATCCATAACGGCATCTCCATCTGAATTCTTGTGTAATGGGCCTTAATGTACTGTAACGTAATGTTAGCGTAAGGCTGTAGTACATTTAATTGAACGATGGTATGGCCAAGGCGAAACAGGAGGAATGTGAACAAAACAAATGTCAAAATGGATAGAGGCGGCAAGTTGCAGATGTAAGTATGAAAAACTTTTTAGTTATTTTATTTCCTAAATTATAGTATTTTCTTTTTCTTTTACAGCCTAGTATAGATTCCTCGCAACTACTACTCCTGCTTTCACAGCAGCAGCAGAACCAGCAAGTTAAAAGTAAGTACTACGTGCATATTTGTAATTTTCCTTTTTGTTTACATATTTTTCTTTGCATTTCTCGGAGCCGGTTTCCAATGCTAAGGGTGGATGGAGGACAACATATGGACGGACGGATGTATATGCTCATTTCCAGTGTATCGTAGGCTAAGTTCTATTAAAACAAATCTCGTTTGATTATAATTTATTTTATTTTTCTCCCCAGGGTAGCTGCAACAATTGATAATGTAATTTACAAGAGTTTCCCAATTACTGAATACTCCGTTTAACAATCTAACTATTTCCTCTTCTAATAAGTATATTTTTGCAAAGTATTCATATCTGAATTCTTTAAGAATAGGACATCTTCCTATGAAGTGTTGTATACTTTCAATTTCTTTTAGATTTCATAAGGAACAGTTCTTAGACCTGTTTGTAGTAAAAGTTGTTGCATTTAACTGGATTAAATCGCACCGAGCCTTAAGAATCCACATTATTTTATTTTGATTATTGGCGTCTGTAAGGTAGTGAGTGCCCGTTTCATAATCAAGGTTTCTATAGAACCTTTCAGTTTCCCTCGCTCTTTGTATCCTTTTCCAATGGTAGCTGATCTTTAATTTGGCTAACAATTCTGCTCTCTTATTGTTCCATTCCGTTTGAGTTATATTAGCGTTTCTCCAACTAAGGCTCAAGTCAGCACCCAGCTTATTTAAGTTTCTTACCCAGAACAACTCCTTCTGGATTAGCTTTAAGGTAAGCAAGTGCGGCAGCCGATTGCTTCCATACTCAAAAAGTGTCCGACCTATGTACCTTAGATGCAGGTCTAACGTATATATGTAGATGACCATCTTCCATTCCAGTTTCTAGCGTAAGTGCATAGTTGGGTGTGAAATTAGGTAATCGCAGTATTCTTTTGACAAAATACCTTTGGAGTTTCTCTACCTCTTCAAAAAGTGTATGACCCCAAACTTGTGCTCCATATGTTTGCACAGCCCTGCACACTGCTTGGAATAACTGCCCTTTGGATCGTAAGGAAATATTTCTTTTACTAAGTAAGTTATTCCACGTAGCGTCTATGCTGTTTTTTGACGTATAGTTTCTTTTCTCTACATGTTTTGTGAAATTCATTTTTGGAGTCAGTGTCATCCCCAGATAGCAGTAATTTATTGTTGTTTTTATTTCATCACCTGTCAAGTACCATTTCTCTCGGTTTGCTGTTCTGCCTCCATTTTTAAAAATCATAATTTCTGATTTGTTTAAATTCACTTCTAAGTTCTTGCAGTACTCTTCTAATCTATTTATCATCCCTTGTAGAACTTGTATGTTTTCGGCCAGAATGACAATGTTGTCTGCATAGAGAAGCTACCTTATATTCATATCATCTATGTATAAGCCACCATCCAAACATTCATGCAAATTGTTTAAGTATAGAGAGAATAGAAGAGGTGATAGAAGGCAACCTTGTTTAACTCCTGATAATGTATCGAAGTAATTTGATAATTCTTCTCCTATCCATACTGCTGATTTGGTGCTTTCATAAATATTCTCCAGTAACCTGATAATTTTGGTAGATACCCCCATTGCATGTAATTTGTATTTTAATAGTTTACGTGATACTTAATCGAACGCCGCTTTAAAATCCACGAAGAAGGCGTAAACCTTTTGCTTTTCCGAGGACTTGAAGTGTGCGATAACCGATAGGTTGTACATGTTGTCAACAGTGGAATATCCCTTTCTGAAACCAGCTTGATTTTCTGTAAGAATATTGTGTTTTTCAACCCAACCCTATATTCGTTCATTTACTTAAATGATATCCCCCGATAGTTGTTTGGTAAATTGCTGTCCCGTTTATTGGAAATTGGGAATATAATACTTTTTATAAATGTGTTGCCAAACCTGGCAATGCTCCGTCTATTCACCACAGCTCAAAAACATAAAACAAAAGAGACAAATGTATATATTTTAAGCTACGGCCATATTGTAAAAAGGATTCAATCAGAGCAGTAGAGCCAAGAAAAACGAAATTTTTTAATCCTAGTTTTTCGTATTAATCATAAATAAATATTGATTAATTCAAGTGAAATTAAAAACAAGTTCTTTTTTC
Organism: Brachypalpus laphriformis; assembly: GCA_945910035.1. Classification (NCBI taxonomy): domain Eukaryota; kingdom Metazoa; phylum Arthropoda; class Insecta; order Diptera; family Syrphidae; genus Brachypalpus; species Brachypalpus laphriformis. The sequence continues at coordinate 136,595,136 of OX246754.1, forward strand.
TTAAAACAACATTAAAAAATTTCGTTTATATAATAATAAATTGCGTTTATTCTAAAGTTTAAAGTATACGGCAAAAGCTAATGGCAAATAACCTACGATTTCGTTCATGCAAGCCACGCTACAGCATCAGAAGTATACGAGTATAACTCCATCCAGCGTATATAACATTTTCAACAAGCTTGACGAGAATTTGAAGAAATTAACGTTGAAAAAGGTACCAACTACTTAACAGCACGTGCACTGAGGTTAAGTGCAACACCAAACTGCAAGACCCCGGAATACAGTGAAGATTTCATACATACATACGTCTAGAAAGGAGACCCAGTTTCATATTTGTCACTGTCAGGTAAGCGATAGCATTAAGGTATATAGTAGGTTGTAGAACATATGGTGAACTTATCTCCGCCAAACCCACAACAAAACTGCAAAACATGTAATGCACTAGACGATAGTCAGATGGTACAATGTGACGAATGTGATGAGTGGCGTCATTTTAATTGCGCCAATGTAAATGGTAGCATTGAAGATAAGGACTGGAGCTGCCTAAAATGTCAGCAAAAAGGTATTCAACTTTCAACTACGGCGTCTTCAGGGAACAAACAGCACCAAACAACAGCAATGTCTTCCATTCATACATCTACAGTCAAACAAGCTAATTTTCAAGAAAAAACACCTACAAATGAACATCATAAAACGCGCACGCCATCTTTGCAGCCACTAGCTAGTTGCAGCAATGTTTCAGCAATAGGTCAGAAACATAACAATGTGCCAGCCTCACTGCCGCAACAAGCATTTGAAATAGACAAAACAGCAAATCGCACGCAACAGCAAATACACAAGTATCAGGCTTCAAAAGAATATCAGCTGTGTACTCCAGCACGAGCAAGATCTAAGTCTAAATCGATAACGCCCGTCAAATCTTTACAATTGAACTTAAAGAGATTAGAAGAGGAGAGAGATCTCATGAACAAACGCGACAGAGAGTAGGTATCTCGAAGCAAAATATAGACTATTGGAGCAGCAAACAGATGATGAAAGCGAAGTAGAGTCAACATCATCAAGAGTAGATAATTGCGTTAACCAGAAGGCCATACCCAAAATAGGAGTTTGCCCTACTTTTACCGATCAAAATAAAAGCAAGCACCAAGTTATCAGGCCTACCGACCAACAGGTAAAAACAGCTGTAAATCTCAATGAGACATTGATGGGAGCCAACGTTTCCACCATGTCAGTTCCATCCAATCCCAACACATATACTAACAGAGACTACACGACAATTCAAAATCCACCAAATGTCCAAGCCTGTAATAACGACGACGGTCAAATGTTCAGCCACAACAATTCTGCCACCAACCAAACAAGGGAAATGCAAAATTTGAGCAGTCAGCAAATGGCAACAAGACATATAGTGTCTTAGGAACTGCCAATCTTTTCCGGACGGCCAGAAGAGTGGCCACTTTTCGTCAGCTGTTTCGAAAACACAACGCGGTCATGCAGATTTTCGGATCAAGTTTCAAGTTTCATGTTTTATTTATTCACATTTTTTTTATGACTTTACAATTGGTAACCTGCGAAGCCGCATGGCTTATCTGCAGGAGATTATTCGCTAGTATTTACTTTTTAATACAGTTTCAATCATCAAAGTGAATTTTGATGTGCTTTAAAAATGAGAAATCAAGAATTTATGAAAGAGATTAATATTTAATTCAAGTTACGAATTTACTTTTTTTTCTTTTTTTTTTTAAACATTAAAAGATTATTGTGTTATTTCTAATAAAAATGATTTCAATTTTCTCTTTCTGAAATGGACCTGGTTTATATTTTTCAGATGTTGGGGTAGGCTGTTGAATATTCTGGGTATGGTGCACATAAGTCTTCTTTTGCCGTACTCATTTATGATGGAAGGAAGTTGATACAATCCCTCCGCTCGTCGTCTGGTATTAAACTGGTGACTGATTTGAGTTCGGAAGTTCGGATCATCATACTATACCAGCGCCGCTGTCATTTCGTATATCTGCTTCACTTTTAGAACTCTTACGTTGCTGCTTATGGGGCCTCTTCTAGATAGTAACTTGATCGCTCTATCTTGGATGTTTTGTAACTTCTCGATGTGTGTTTGCGCTGCACCTCCCCAAGCCAGTACACCGTATCTCAGCCTGGACTCTATAAGAGCATGGTACACTTGCTTTTGTACACAAGCTGTAGATTTGTACTGCAGACAGGCCAACGCAAACAGGGACCCCCTCAGCTTGTTACGGATATCATTTATATGAGCATCCCAGAGAAAGTGGTTATCGATAGTGATGCCTAGATATTTGTATGTATCGACAACCTCAATATCTTCGCAATCAGATATGGTGGCACCTCCAAAAGTCTTTAGTACGATTGGTGACGCTGGGTACTGTGGACTTCGGATATGCATAAGTTTTGTTTTTGATGCGTTGATTACGATCCTATTGTCATGGCACCACTTGCCGGCTTCATGAAATTCATCTTGCATCAACCTTGCTGCTGATTCCACAGATTGATGGCAGACAACGATCGCTGTGTCATCTGCATGAGCAAACGGGAAGCTCCTCTTCAAACATCTTAGCATTTCATTCGTATACAAAATGAACAGAAGTGGGCCAAGTTTTGAGCCTTGGGGGACTCCATATTGTACTCTTTGCTCACTACTACAACAATCCTTTATTTTTACGCGGAAGGTCCTTGCTTTTAGGTAATCAGTTAACCAGTATGCCAATTTTCCCCTAATTCCAGCTTTTTGGATAGTTTCTATAAGCCTATTATGGTCCAGTGTATCAAATGCTTTGCTAAAATCGAGAAATAGAACTAGCACGTGATGTCGTTTGCTTAAGCTGGTATTAACTAAGTTTGCAAAGTCTCCAAGGAGTTGGTTAGTACTTCTACCTTTTTGGAATGCACATTGTTTTTTGCATACTAATTCATGCTTTCCGATGAAATCCCGAATTCGATCTGCAACTATTTGCTCCATAATCTTCTCGATGGCAGGCAAGATCGCAATTGGACGATAATTCGTTAACTGGATTTTACTTCCTCCCTTATATATTGGTCGAACAACTGATTCTTTAAGCTTTTTAGGCACTGTTGATTTATCGAAGCTCAGATTTATCAACTTTGTTATAATGGGAGCAAAAATGTTTGTATTTGATTTCAGATCTATCGTTCTGATACCATCTGCTCCAGGCGCCTTTTGGACATTTAGGCGATGCAACAAGTTTTCTATCTCCGAGCATTCCATATCTCCAAAATACATAGAGTCTCGGAAAATCGCATGAGTATGCTCTGATGTTGTTAGAGTACACCGATGAATGATCGAAACTGCCTGCTGCGAAAAAAGGTTTGCAAATTGGTCTGCTAGTGCAGCTGTGTTCGTACTACGTGAGAAGTTTTTTCGAATGATGTCGTCCAAACACGGCTTCTTTCGTCCTAAAATTTCATTTATTAACGCCCACGTTTTCTTCGGATCGCCTCTTGTTTGCTCAAACTTTTCTTTGTAGAATTGATCCTTGGTTCTAGAAATTTTTTTGTTCACCCGGTTGCGCAGCTTTTTGTACTCAGTTTCATATGTCACATTGCCACGGTTGTTCTTCCACCTACGATATAGTACATCTCCTTCCTTGCATAACTCAACGATATCCCTGGTGATCCATGCAGCACTTTTTCTGTGATTGTTTTTCTCACAAACAATTTTTGCGTTAGAATATATTTCATTCATTTTTTCCATCAATAAGTTAAAAGGTATTTCGCGCAATGACATGTCATTATCAAGTTGGTGCTGATGTTGATTGTAAACCCCATATAATGTGCTGTAATGATCGGATATGTCATTTTTTACAATAGCCGAGAACGTTTTTGTATCGGGTAAATTCACCAAAACATGATCAATTAGCCCCCCTGGCAGCTGACCTCCTCGTGGTGGGGAGCGGGCAACGTGACTGGGATGTGCGGATGGGGTAACTTAAATAGTTATTCCCATCCATACAACCCAGTCACGGCTAACAAAGCGCACACCCCATGATGACACGAAGACGACCGGCCTCGGATATTGCCAAGCCTGGTAAGCCAGGGCATCCTTTGGAGCCAGGCCTGAAGGGTGTCAGGATGCGAGCGTCTGGTGGTCGGCTTGTCCCGCTCGGCAGCCGGCCGGGTCAAACCCGAAATGGCTACGAGCTTCCTGTCAATGGTCTCGCGAACCATTACGGGGGTCAAGGGGTGAACGCGCTGTGCACCGATAGGGGCACAGATGGACTCTCTGAGATTCGACAACGGCATCGACTTAGGATAGGTACATGGAACGTCTCATCGCTCACAGGGAAGGATCTTGAGCTTGTTGGGGAGGCTGTTAAAAGTCGACTAGATATAGTTGGCGTCTCCTCAACAAAGCAGAGAGGTTCTAAAACTGTGGACCTTTCGGGTGGGTGGAAGCTCTTCCTGTCAGGAGTCGCACCCTCAATGTCTGCTCGGGCGGGAGTGGGGATACTCACAAGTCCCAGGTTGACAGACAGAGTATTGGAGTGGATACCATTAGGAGGGAGAGTTGCGATCTTAAAGCTCAAGCTTGAAAGATCAACTCTGGCATTGGTGCAGGTGTATGCACCGAACCTTCTGTCAGAGTACGCAACTTTCTTAGATGAAGTTGTTGTTGCCCTTGAAAAGGTTGCAGATATGGATTCTTTTGTCCTGATGGGTGACTTCAATGCTCATGTGGGTGTAGATGTTATGACATGGGGGAGTGTGATTGGGAGGAACGGTGATCCTGATCAAAACGCGAACGGAGAGAGGTTGTTGGATTTTTGTTGTGAAAATGGCTTATCCATCATGAACACCATCTTTCCACACAAATACATTCACAAATACACGTGGTACCGTCAGAGTCTTCAACAGAAGTCGCTGATCGATTTCTTTGTGGTACCATCGTGCCTGAAGAGAATGGTTTGTGATGTTCGCGTATTGAGAGGGGCCGAACTGTCAACTGATCATCACTTAGTGCTGTGCGAATTGTATCTTAGCGAGAGAGTGCCTCCCCTACCAAAGCGTAAACCAAGGATGGTTACACGCATACGATGGGAGAGGTTACAGGACGATGAGATACGGGAGACATTTTCACGGCAAATATCAGAAAGGTTTGAACGAATTCCAACTGTTCCATCAAATGTAGAGGAAGAATGGCAACTGTTTTCAACGGCGGTTATTGCCTCTGCGGGAGATGTTTGTGGAGTGAAGCGGCTTGGTGTGGCGGCTGGTGGTGAGAAAAGAACTGCTTGGTTTAAAACGCCCGGAGTTCAAGAAGCCATCAGAGAGAAGAAGAGAGCCTTTAAGGTGTGGATTCACTTGGGGAACTCCGATTCTCGAAATCGGTACACTGAGGCGCGAAGAACTTGCAAATTAGCTGTGAAAATAGCGAAAGAACAGTCTTGGAAGGAATTTGGCGAGAAATTGGAACGTGACCACAGATCTGCAAATAAGATGTTCTGGCAGACCGTCCGCCGACTCAGAGGAAAAAAGTTGAATATCGTTGAAGGAGTCAAATCCAAAGACGGTAGACTTCTTTCCAATGAGGAGGACATCTTACGCAGATGGAGCGAGCACTTTTCAGAATTGCTCAATCCCGAACAGGGCACCGAAGATGACAGACCTATGGTCGAGAGTTGGGCGGAAAATAGTCCTACGGTAGAGGAAGTAACTTTGGCGATCAAAGCGCTAAAAGTTGGAAAATCTGCTGGTGTGGATGAAATTCGGCCAGAAATGCTCAAGGCTTTAGGTAAAGAGGGAGTTCAATGTCTCTCGCGTGTCATTAAAGTGGCCTGGGAATGCGGTGAAACACGTGGTGATTGGCAAATGGGTGTGATAGTTCCTCTTTTTAAAAAAGGGGACAAAAGAGATTGCGCCAACTATAGGGGTATATCTCTTTTAAGTCTCCCTGGAAAAGTCTTCGCTAAGGTGCTAGAAAAGCGTTCCAGAGCTGTGGTTGAGGACAGTTTGGGGGATGAGCAGTGCGGTTTTCGTCCCGGTAGAAGCACAACCGACCAGTTGTTCACTCTCAGAATGGTTCTTGAGAAAGCCTGGGAACATGCCAAACCTATCTATACTTGTTTTGTGGATTTGGAAAAAGCATATGATAGGGTTCCTCGAGGCAAACTCTGGAGTGTTCTGCAGGAGTATGGGATTGATGGTTCCCTGTTAAGGGCGATTCAGTCTTTATATACAAACTGTAGAAGCTGTGTTCGGATAAACGGTGTTAAATCAATACCTTTCACTGTGGGCGTTGGACTCCGCCCGGGGTGCGTTTTGTCACCTCTCCTCTTCATTGTATATATGGATTGGATGTTGCAGCGCAGCCGTGGCGGAGAATGTTTCAAAGTGGGACACCTAAGGATTAGTCATCTGCTCTTTGCGGATGATTTGGTCATCCTTGGGTCCTCTCAAACCGAACTTCAGCGCGCACTCGAAAGGTTTGTAGCCGTTTGTGATGATGCTGGAATGAAGATCAACGTGAACAAATCGGAAGTAATGGTCGTTTCCAAAAAACCCATTCAGTGCACTCTGCATGTTAGTGGAGTCCCACTGAAGCAGGTGGAGAAGTTTAAGTACCTCGGGGTTTTATTCACGAGTGATGGGAGGAGCAATGCCAAGTTATCCTGTAGAATTGGTCAGGCTGGATCAATTTTGAGAGAGCTTGGCCAATCTGTTATAAGGAAGGCCGAACTTAGTATTCAAGCAAAGCTATCGGTTTTTAACTTGGTGTATGTTCCAACTCTCACCTATGATCATGAAATTTGGGTAGTGACCGAAAGAATAAGATCGCGGTTTGAGGTTCCTTCGCGGTGTTGTTGGAATAACTCGTAGGGATCGAGTGCGCAACACCAGAGTACGCGAGGCGCTCAACGTTGAGCAGCTACTTCTCCGAACGGAACGATCTATGCTTCGATGGTTTGTTCACGTACTGCGTATGCCCCCAGACCGGCTTCCAAGACGCGCCATGGTTGCCGTGCCATCAGGTAGACGACTTCGCGGAAGGCCCAGAAATAGATGGTTGGATCAAGTCCGACATCTCTCTTGGAGCCGCTTAGGGATTCTCACTGATGAATTGGAGTCAATGGCGGAGGATCGAAAAGGATGGAGAGTCCACCTGAGCATCCTACCCCCGCGACCCTCATGAAGGATTAGCGGGCCATTGAAAATGAATGAATGAATGAATGATCAATTAGTGTGCAGGTACCTATGTTCAGATCGACCCTAGTAGCCCCTTTTATGATGTTGCACAGCCCATGTGAAGCGAGCATTTCGTGGTAATTCAGGACGTTACTATTTAGGTTATCATTTATATTTATGTTCATATCACCCAAAACTACCAGATCGTTGTCCGCTCTTTTTTCACGTTGGTGATTTTTATAAATTCATCCAGGAATTCACTTTGATTGTGTTTCGGTGGTCGATAGATTGCACTTATAACTTTTCTTTTCGAAAATGAGAAGGTTTCAATGGTTAGGTTTCATACGCTATTGTTTAAATATCTAGTCGTTCGTAGTTTATATTATTTTTAATGAACATAGCTATGCCTCCACCTTTTCTGTGCGTCCGATTATCAAATTCAGCACAAAAACCGTCCAAATGATACAGACTGTTCTCCTCTATTTTTATATTTATTTCTACCAAAACGATTATTTCAATATAATTTATAATTGGGAAAATACGTGCACAAAAGACATCGCAATTTTTTCGTAACGATCTAATATTTAAACATAAACAACGAAAATTAATTTTTTTCAATTCGTTTTTTGCTTGACAAAAATCTTGGAATTCCATAAAATTTAAATCGAACAGTTCTCCTATATTGTCATCCATATTTATAGCAAAAAAATTATTCAACACATGCATACACATACGTATATGCACATTAATTAGCGCGTTTTATTTTGTTTACATCAATCATAGATTGAATAAACAAAGCTTCGGCCCTTTCTTCCTTCCTAGCGAAGATTTTTCCAGCATTCTCCCACACAAATCTCCACCCTTCCTCTTTTGCCTTTTTCTTTGCTTGCCAGAGCAGCTGTTTATTTGTTGTGGCCAGAAAATTATTTATGAAGACTTTGTTGTTGTCATACGCCTCACTGACTTTAGCATTACTGGCTGAACACAATGCATGCCGCGGCCGCGCCGCGGTAGCGTAGTACGACCTGTCACAGAGTTAAAATATATGGGAACTCACTAGAGCGCCCACAATGAGGTAGCTGCGGCGTGGCGGTAGCAGTGGTGTAGTACGAAGTTGGTTTACTTTTAACTTGTGCAGCGCCACAAGTGACAGATAGAGAAATTGGCGACTGTTGAAGACTGTTTTGGTTTTCTATACGATGTTTTCGTGGTGGATTCTTGAACTGAGTTCAGCAGTGGCGCAATAAATTTGAAATATTCGTTACAGTCAAAATGGAAGAGCACGCCGTGGAAAAAATTATTTTGCTAGTGAAAGGAAAATAAATTTATTCATTTCTTATTATTTTTATTGTATTATTATAGCACAATAATCTCACAAAAATAATCAAATCTCAATAACACTCAAAAAGAAAAACACAATTTTAATCAGCTGGCATTATTTGACATTACTACGCGCTACACCATTGTGGGCGAATTTTGTGAGTGCAGCGCCACACCATTTGACAGCTCTACGTACTACGCTACCGCGGCGCGGCCGCGGCATGCATTGTGTTCAGCCAGTTACTCTCCAAGTGCTGATTGATTTCAGCGATTGTCAACGGGCGTATTGCACGGGCCTTTTGCATGAAAGTTGTTTTTGTTTGATAAGTGTGGAAGGTTGCGATAATTGTTGATTTTTCAGCGTTCTTAGTTTTTGTGCGATAAATGTCGGTTATATCGTAATTTGTTACGTCATGGTTAATTGTTTTCCCAATAGATTTAACCACTTCCAACAAATTTTCATTTTGTGTCGGTGGAAAATTTTTTATTTCTATGTTGTTTTTAATTTGTTGTTGTTCTAACCTGTTGATTTGTGCCTGCATGGAAGTGATTTGCTCATCTTTTTCTTTGTGCGATTCTTTTAGCTTTTGTATTTCGTTCATGAGTGTGTCCATGATGGTATTGTTTTTTTGGATATTTTTGTTTATCTCATCAAATTTCTGGGACACGAAGTTACAGAAATCGGATATACCTTTTATTTGGGTTTTCACACTTTTTAGTTCGGTCATTATGGTGTTTGTGTTTATATGTGGAAGATTTTCAGCGGCTATTTGTGTGTTTGTATCATTTGTAGAGCTGATTTCGGATCGATTTCTTTTGTTTGTTTGAATTTCTGGTGTTATGGGGCGTTCTGAAGAGTCATGGGGAGTGCTGCATAGATTTTGGCTGGCGTTTCTGCAGAAGTGACATTTCCACATATTTCTTTTAGAGCCCATAGATCTCCATGATTTTTCTGTCAAGGTGGTGCATAAATAGTGCAACTTTCGGGAGCATGAGGGACAAGTAATAAAGTCACCCGCGAGAGGTAACTCTTTTTTACAGTCGTCACACATTGGCATTGTATGAGTAGGTACTTACTGTGCAAGAGAAAGAAGCGGTGCAAATACAGCAATGGACACACAATTTACTGCAGCAAATTTATTTTTAAGTACTGAACTAAATTGTAAAACACTTTTTGATCCTTTTTTTTCAATAAAGGTTAGAAGTCACTGTCTTTATTATGTATCTCTATATTTTTCGTTTCGAAACTAGTTCTTATATGGGGAATTTAGATGAAGTTTCAGAGCACTTATATGGACCAACCGTTCACTTTGATGATGATATCAACGTGATGATGATGAAAATTTGATAAGATTAAATAGAAGTCTAAAGGGAAGCGCACTTGAAGCAGTGAGAGCCAAGCTCTTGTACCCAAATCAGGTGCCAAGCATAATCGCAACGCTACGTATGCTGTTTGGTCGTCCAGAACTAATCATAAAGACGTTGATTTCGAGGCTCAGGCAAGAGCGACCTCCTAGGGATGATAAGCTAGAATCATTATTGCCTTGTCCGCACAAAACATCGTTGCAACTATGGAAGCTGCTGGACTTACACCGCATTTAAATAACCCCTGCCTGATGCAAGAATTGACGGACAAGTTGCCATACCAAACCAGGCTAAATTGGGGCGTTTTCAAAATCGGAAAACAAATAGTAAACCTTTCGACATTTAGTTCCTGGCTGTTTCAAGTCGCCCAAGCTGCTTGTGAAGTAACTGACGTCAGTTTACTGTCAAAAGACGTTAAGCTTGACAAAAGGCGGTCAACAACCACCCCTTACTTAAGTGGGCATCACGAAGAAGCATCAAATGACTTGGAGGATCATGAACAGCAACATCCCTGTGTCGTCTGTAAAGGAGCTTGCAAGTCGGTTGAAAATTGTAGTGAATTTATTAGCCTCAACTTAAATAGCAGGTGGAAAGTGGTAAAAAGGCACTTTCTATGTCGCACATGCCTTATCACACCCGTCACACTCATCGTAGATGTTCATCCACCAATAAGTGTGGAATAATGCGTTGCTCTTTTAGACACCACAAACTGTTGCACAAACATGAAGAACTAGTAGCAATGGTTAAAAATCAAAACCCGTCAAGCTATCATTGCGCGCACAAACATAAAGAAAGTTTGCTATTTAAAATCTTGCCAGTCTCTCTCTACAACAATAATATAAAAATTGAGACCTGTGCCTTTCTCGATGATGGCTCTTCCGTCACCTTAATAGATAATGAACTAACAAGTGTCCTTAAATTGGAAGGAGAACCTGAAGACCTTTGTTTAAAATGGATGTCCGGTGCCAGTCGCACAGAAAAAAAATCAAAAAAGGTAAACTTAATGATATCAGCTCAAAGGGTTCTAAAAAATATATGCTCACAAACATTCGAACTGTCGAATCCCTCTGTCTCCTTCACATACAATCGACTTTGAATCACTTGCGTCACGTTTCCATTATTTAAATGGCGTTCCAATTGCATCCTTTAGTGAGGCCAGACCGAGAATATTAATAGGTCTTGATAATGCAAATTTATTGAACTCTTTGAAACATCGTGAAGGACAAATTAATCAACCAGCGGCCATAAAAACACGTCTGGATTTGGGCCCTGTCACGAAATAAACAAAAAAATGGAAACATCGGTTGAACACCCAAGTTATCACGTGTGTGAGTGTAAGGAAAGGGCCGATGAGAAGCTTCATGAGCTAGTTCGAGAGTTCTTTTCAATTGTTTCAAGAGATGTAAGACGACTTTCAAAGGTACGTGATGCAAGAGCCGAAAAACTACAATATTAGAAAACTCAGCAAAACGAGTAGGGAAGAGATTTAGTGTTCCACTTCTATGGAAAAGTGAATGCATTGAGCTTCCCAATAGTAGGCCTTCAGCAGAGCGAAGATTGTTATGTCTAGAAAAGCGGCTAAATAAAGAACCGGAACTAGCAGCCAATTTACACTTGCAAATTTCTGACTACTTAAGTAAGGGATATGTACGCAAACTTACAAATGAAGATATAGCCAACAACCAAGGAAACAGAATCTGGTATCTTCCTATTTTTCCGCTCTTAAATCCCAACAAGCCATCTAAAGTGCGAATGGTATGGGACGCAGCCGCGCAGGTTGAAGGAGTTTCTCTAAACTCAATATTGCTCTCTGGCCCTGATTACCTCACCTCACTCACAGACATACTGTTTCGTTTTCGTCAAAGAAGTATAGCCGTTTGTGGTGACATACGTGAGATGTTCCACCAAGTACTTGTAGAAGAGGCTGATCAACACTCTCAAAGATTCTTATGGAGGAACAAGGACACTGGAATAATAGAAGACTACGTTATGCAAGTACTCACCTTCGGTTCAACCTGCTCACCATACTGTGCAGATTTTCATAAAAAACAAGAATGCTTTAGAACATGCTGCTAAATTTCCCCGGGCAGTAGAAGCAATCATAAGAAATCATTATATTGATGATTACTTGGATAGCTTCGACACAGAAGAAGAAGCAATACGCGTGACAAACGAAGTCATATGTATTCATCAGCATGAATTTTATGAGCAACTCAGCAAACGTATTAACTGTCCTTGAAAAAAAAAGCAGCTAGCCCCAACAAATCTTTTAAGAACCGCTCAAGCATATACGAGGTGGAAAAAGTTTTAGAAATGTGGTGGTCGCCAACAGCAGACCAGTTCTCATTTTTACTTAACACCAAGAACTTTGATGAACAAATCCTCAAGCGAATACTTCCTCCGACTAAAAGGACCATTTTGCGAGTACTCATGAGCATATTTGATCCACTTGGTCTCATTGCGCACTTCTTGATGTTACTAAAAATTCGGTTGCAATCTATTTGGCGTTAACGTATCGAATGGGATGAGCCGATACATGCAGAACAGTTTGCACTTTGGCGAGAATGGTTGAAATTACTGCCTACAATCAGGGAAATCGAAATAAGTCGACCTTATCTTAACACCTTGAAATTCTTAGCTGAGAGTTCAGTACAGTTACACGTTTTTGTAGACGCTAGCTTATCAGGATATGCAGCAGTTTCCTACTTAAGAGTACAGAAAGGAGAATCCATCGAATGCACTCTAGTTTGTTCTAAAACAAAGGTCGGCTCTCTAAAACAAATTTCAGTCCCGCGAATGGAGTTGGAAGCAGCTGTGTTAGGTGTCAGGTAGCGCAAATGGTAACGAATGGACACTCAATTCAAATAGACAGACGATATTTTTGGTCGGACTCCCAATCAGTACTTTGCTGGATAAAAAATGATCATCGAAAGCTAAAACAATTTATAACCTTTAGAATTGGCGAAATATTAGAGAATTCTAATGAAGATGAATGGCGATGGATATCAAGTGAAGATAATGTAGCCGATGATGCCACAAAGCGGAATCTCAAAGTGGACCTTTCTTCCGAGAGCCGTTGGTACCAAGGCCCGAAATTTCTTTACAATCCCAAGGATACATGGCCACTCTCACCAGCTTCCAAAGAAAATAAAACCAATGTATTTGAGGTCTTTACTCACGCAGGAGTTTCAGTAACACCATTGATAAATTATCTGAAATTTTAATTTTCTTCATGGAAAAAATTACTTTCAACCATGATGTATGTTCATCAATATAGTTGTATGCTTTTAAGAAAACCTCGTAAAGCACAAGACCGAGCTCCATTATCAAATTGTAAAGGGACAAAAAACTACTTGTTTTGGTTATGCGAAAACGAAGAAGGCAGGCTAGATTACTTCAAAGGAGCTGAAACCTATCTACACCGGATATGCCAAACCAAAGGTTATCTAAAAGAAATAAAAACTTTACAAAATAACCAAGCAATACAAAATACCAGTCCTTTATACCAATCAAATCCTTACCTGGTTCCCATGAAGTAATGCGAATGAAAGGCCGTACAGACGCCTCTAAACATGTGACCCTTGAATGTAAACGACCGATAATCCTACCAAAAACACATCATATTACAAAATTGATTATGCAAAGCTTCCATGGAAAATATAAGCATATTTATTTCGAGACAGCAGTAAACGAGATTCGTCAAGTTTTTTATATCCCAACGTTACGAGCAGTGCTAAAAAACGTTCAAAATGATTGCCAAGTGTGTAGGAATGATAGAGCCATGCCAGTAGCTCCACTTATGTCCGAACTTCCTGAAGCTCGTCTAAAACCTTTCACGCGACCATTCTCATATGTAGGTGTGGATTATTTTGGCCCAATGCTGGTATCAGTAGGTCGACGCACAGAAAAGCGATGGGGTGTTTTATTCACGTGCCTCACAGTGAGAGCAATTCAGATTGAAATCGCACATAGCCTATCCAGCGATTCGTGCATCTTAGCAATTAAACGATTTTGTGCAAAACGAGGAAGTCCGAAAGAAATCTGGAGTGACAACGGCACAAATTTCCGAGGTGCAAGTCAGGAACTGAAAACAGCTATGGATCAGCTTTGTCTAGAAGATTTTTCGAAGCAGCCCGAAGGCGATAAAATTAAGTGGAAGTACATTCCCCCCGCTTCACCCCATATCGGAGGGAGCTGGACACGGCTGATACGCTCAGTGAAACAAACTAGCGCAAATGCATATAGGGCGTAATCCAAAAGACGAAGTTTTGCTTACAATGATGGTGGAGGTTGAGTTCATTATAAATTCTAGGCAACATACTTATATACCACGGCTATATTGTAAAAAGGATTCAATCAGAGCAGTAGAGCCAAGAAAAACGAAATTTTTTAATCCTAGTTTTTCGTATTAATCATAAGTAAATATTGATAAATTCAAGTGAAATTAAAAACAAGTTCTTTTTTCTTAAAACAACAAAATGCTTCGTCAGTTTGTCCGCTTTAAAATATCTGATTTATGTTTGCGCTAACTCGAACAAAAATACATCAGGGGCATTCTTAAGGAACTCATAAGGAATTCGGTCTTCACCTGGGGCTTTACTTAACTTTGCCTTTGCTAGATCTTTTTTAACCTCTCCAATTGTTATAGCCGCGTCTAGATCTGCATCCTCTCGAAACATTGCCGCATACACAATATCTTCGGATGTTTGCAGAGGGTTTAGAAGCTGCTGAATGTAGGTTCTAAACTTCGATGCTAATATTCCTGAATACTGCTGTGTGGCTTGTTTTCTTATCTCTTTGGCGATCTTCCACCATCCTTTGCTATCTTTCACCAAATTTATTTTCTGCTCAAGGGATTTGTAATATTCAGCTTTCTTCTCCTCACAAATATTTTTATACCTTTTGTTTGCCTTGATATAGTTCTCTCTATATATTGGGCTCGTTGTTTTCATAAATAGTTTTAACGCCTTAAACGACTTCCTTCTCGCTACGGAGCACTTTACATCGAACCACTTGTTTTTGGGAAAATAACTGAAGTTATGTGTCTCATGTAACATATTTGATGAAGCCTTTATTATATCAGCTAAATCCTTAAGCTCTAAGATATTTTTTTCCTGTTTACTTTCAATAATAATGTTATATATGTGTTGGTGATAAAGTTATTTATTGTTTTCTCTCCACATGAGCTTTGGTAAAAGCACAGATAATAAACTTGCCCAGATGTCGCATCCCCATACAAAAAAATGTTGATCTTTTTTGCGATGAGCAAACAACGATGGGCAAACAAAAAACTTTTCTGCTTCGCAAAGGAAAAAAACGGAAAATAAATTTTCTGTGTGAAAAGCTTTTTCTTTTGCTTTGCGAAAAGCTTTCACCACCAGCGTAGAGTTTGTGACATACCCACAGCGAAATATATTTTTTGTTTTGTTTTGAATTCTCGTATTTTTTGTCCTGGCCTGCGACTTTGGCACGGTGAAGAACAGACAGAGCAGAAATATACCTACATATGTAGATTAATTTAGGGTAGGTTAAGATCAGGAATAATTTTAATGCGATCTGCGATAATGTTACGAATTTGTAGGTACGGTACAAAAAATGTAAATAGTAGGTACTGTACTAGTGGTAATAGTAGTAGTAGTGATTTGTGATTTTTATTTAACAAAAGTTTGGTCTGTTACAATAATTCACAGTAAATGACATTGGCAGTTGCCGTCAGCCGAAAAAAAAGTCAGAATTCTAATTCATATTTATAATTAAAAACAAATTTTCCAATAAGGTAAAAATACAGTTTTGGTTTTGGTTGTACGAATATATCTAAAATGCTTCGTTTAGTATTTGTTGACGATATTTTGATGCAGATCTGATATAGTTGGCTAACAGATTTCAGTCTTGACCATTTAATTGCGCGAATACCTCATTTTCTGGAAGTGTATTTTTACCCAAGTAGGCTCGCCTAATCTCCTTTAATGCGGGAGATATTCCAATAAAGTGGAGCACGTCTTCTTTCGCACCAAGGTTGCATATAGTGCATTCCTCATTCTCATCGCTTACGTAGGGCATGAAGTTTATTCGAAGAAGTTCGCCTCTGGCCTTGAAGATGGTGGAAATTGTATTTAGGCTGTTGCGATCGTGGAAATAATTTCTATCCCCCAGATCATGATCGAGTAAACGATAAGTGATTCTCGTCTCGCTATGCTGCGCTTTCACTCTGAATGCCGCTCAGGTGGAATCTTCAATATTCATCAACAGCTCCTGTAGGGTACGCTTCCATGTTTCCGTGCTATTTTCACTCTATGGGGAGTGCTATTTTCATCTATGGGGAGATTGTATTCCCTGCTTAGCCTAGACCATTCGCCGAAAAATTGTTGTTTTCGGTGTATCAGGAATTTTGCTATAATATGGGGAAGGCGATGGCGGGGTAGCTTCATAACTTTTAGAATGTAAAGGAAGTGCAACCTTAAGGTAAAGACATATAAAGGAGGTAAGCCTGTTTTCAGATGCAGCATTTAATTCGGAGTATTTTCCGGCAATCTGACAATCTTTTTTAGAAAGTATCCAAGCAATTCTTCTACTTGCTCATACTGAGAGATACCCCAAACTTGGGTAGCGTAGCACATGATCGATCTCATAGTTGCTTCAAAAATTTTGAATTTGGTGCTTGGCGGTACGTTTTTTTTTCCGAGGATGCCCTTCACCCCAAGGCACTTATATTCCTTCACAACTTCGAGTACTTCATTTTGCCAGGTCCATTTTTCCAGACTTGAATACCGTCCAGTACCATTTTGAAACACCATTATTTTTGACTTATTGGTATTCACTGAGAGATTCCATAAGCTGCAATATTGTTGTAGCTTGTTAATCATCATTTGCAGCACTGTTGTGGATTCTGCCAGAATAACAATATCATCCGCGTACAACAAAACCTTTACATGAACTCCACCAAACACTAGTCCTCCTGGAAGAAACGTTGTGAGGTCATCCAAAAATATGGAGAAGAGGAGAGGACTCAAGAGACAACCCTGTTTTACTCCCATGTGCGACTCAAACCAGTTGGACATTTTGTTTCCATCCCATACTGCGATCTTATTATTTGCATACACGCTTTGTATTACTCTAAGCACTTTCGTTGAAACTCCTAGGTTACTCAACTTATAGAAAAGAGCGTTCCTGTCAATTGTGTCGAAAGCCGCCCTGAAATCGACAAAGAACGCGTATAGTTTTTTGCCCCTATCAAGGTATGCCTGGGCAATGCTTTTCAGTGTTAAGATGTTGTCTACAGTTGATTATCCTTTTCTAAACCCCGCGTGGAATTCACTCAGCAAATTGTTTTCGCGTACCCAATCCGTCAGACGCTCTAGAATAATTCCAGCAAATATTTTTGTTACTGAGTTCATAAAGCATATTCCTCTATAATTATTCGGATCGCTTATGTCTCCTTTCTTAAACAGGGGGGAATTAAAATTATCTGGCACCTCACCCATATCAAAAATATAATTGAAGGCTACAGAAAGTTTTCCGAGGAATTCGTTTGTCGCAAATTTAAAAAATTCGTAGGGGATACGATCTTCACCAGGGGCTTCCTTTGTGCTGCATCTGTGCAGCACCTTGTGGAGTTCTTGGACAGTAATTGTGCGGTCTAGGGAGTCTACTGTTATGTAAGGTAAGGAGTAATTCAGTTGACTTGTGCTACTCGGTGGATTCAGCAACTGCTCGAAGTGATTGGCTCGTGCGGATGTTTCAACTTGAATACCCCGTGCGAACATCGTACCGTTGAGAGATCGGACCAGCTTCCAAAACGAATGAGTATCTGAAATCCCATCCAAAGCTCTCGCCAGCTGCTGCGTGTACCTTCTTTTTTTGTTGATACAGATGCTTTTATATGCCCTTCTCGCTTCCAGGTACATGATTTTTACAACGCTGTTGTCTGTTCTACGGACTAAATGCAGGTAAGCAAATGACTTTTTCCTCGCTGCCATGCACTCCCAGTCGAACCATGCTTCCTTTTTCTTGAATCTTCCTGACGGTTGAGATATACTCGCAGCATTCGAAATGCAGGAAACTAGAACATCTACACCACGGCTAGAGTTGAATTCGCTTTCGTTTATAGCGCTGAGATTGCTGTTCAGTTTTTGTTTATAGCTAAGTGCGTAGCTTGCCTTCCATTGTAATTTTGGTAGCAGCTGCAACTCCGGGACGGTAGATACTAACGGAATATCCACAGACATCAAAGCTGTCAACGGCAAGTGATCCGAATAAGTGAGCTCCTTTACATTTAAGTTGACTACACACTTCAGCCATCTTCCACGTACTTTCTACCATTGCCATCAATTGTTTTATCCGTTGCACATCTAAATAAATTTACGTTCTGAGGTAAGAACTCCGGTTCCACTTCCAGCAGCTGCGTATCACCTATTATCGCATTGCAATCTCCGATTACCATTACGTCTTCTTCGCCGAATTCCAATAGAAATTCGTACAAGCTCTTAAAATCGTTTATCCATCTGCTACAATTGATATACACTAGAATTATTCACATTCGAACATCTTTCGATGCTATTTCTACTAAATTCTGTTGATTTCATTGCTAAATCGGCACCTAACGCTACTGTTTAACTGTTTTTCATACAGGCATCCTCCGCTAGCTCTTCTATGAGAAGATAGTAGCGTTGCTGCTATCCAATGCAGTATATGGTTTCCAAAATAGGACTCAAAGTGGTCCATGTTTTTGTCAACAATAGTTTCAAATAAAAAGAAGATATCGTACTGACAAATATGTTCGAAAAAATCATTAAAAAATAATTTATTACCTAACCCTGCTATGTTATATGATATTATTTTTAAAGAAAAATTACTTAAACTAGGACTTAAATTTAAACGGCTGACGGCGCTATTAGTAAACATTAGTTGCCTGAACGCGAGATTTGACAGTTTCGGAACCACTGCTGCTGCTCCGCACTTCAGTTGCCACATCACACCTGTCAACTGTCAGCTGCTGTAGATATGTCATTCCGCCTTCGTCGTTGCATGCCAGCTTGTTCATGTTATCGCGATGAAAAATGTTTTCTCCAATTTTAAGTGTTTCTCCGCGGATTTGCACTTTAACGACTCGGCTCCTTGCCTCGATGTGTTTTTTTCGCCTTGATCAGTTGCGTTCTCCTTTCTCGTGCCGCGGCTGGGTAGTCTCTGTGCATAGATGCACCTGATGGCCTCAACTTGCTTGCTACCTCAAGAATGCGTCCCACATCTTCTTTCTTTGGCACTTCTAGCACAACGTTCTCTATGTTTGCATTTCTTGACCTAATCGACCTCGCCGACGCGATTGACAACTGGAGGCAAATCTCTGGTGTGAAAAAAAGCTTAGTCCAGACAAGGTATCTGTCAAACTGCAAAAGCACCCCCGTTTTTTTTAGAGGTAAGTCTATTTGTTTATATTACAGCTAAAATTGTTACTATACTCTGTTCAATTTATATGTTCAGTACAGGGCTTATGGGAGAGCTTTTTCAAACACACTGGTGCCTGCTGGTGTTTGCATGGCACTATACTTAAAAAATTGCCACTGAAATTAAAAACAGAACCCTGAGTTGCATTGAAATTGTTTTTGTAATATTCCATAAGCCTGTAAAGGTCTTTTTTATCGAAGGCTGAGGTGAGCTCGCCGGCTCCAGGGTCAGCCCCAAAGAAATACCCTAAAACTTTGGGAAAGAGGTACTTTATTAAAACTATGAGACTAGTGTTACAGTGTTCCCTTTAACAATGCAATATTCTGTTACTAACAACTCTTATACTTAACAATTCATGGATAAACTTAATTCTACACTACAATAATACTTAACCCCCTGGCTCAGGCTTGGACTGGCCTCCTTGGCGGGTCTCTGGGGTTGCGGTGTCTTGGAACGGCTTGACAGGTCGTGCGGTCCACACGCGGTACTGGTACGGGCTTGTCCGTGCAGGGCACGGGCAGGCTGGGTGTCCGTGCAAGGCACGGGCCGGCTATCAGTCCGTGCAGGGCACGGGCTGACTGGCTATGTCCTTGCAGGGCACGGGCTGGCTGGGTGTCCGTGCAAGGCTGGCGGTAACACTCCGCTAAATGCCGGTCTGGGGGATTTGTCCCAAAGGAATGGGGACACTTATCAAGGGACGGGCCGGCTGTGGTCAAAACGGACCCTTACCTGAATACCCACTCACTGGGGTGAAGGCACGAAAACCAAAACCAAAAATGTTGGTGACCGAATTCGGGGGAGAGTCTGTTCCAGGTACGCTGGATTGGTACACTTATCACCCCTGAGCAGACTCTCCCAACTGCCGCTTACGTTCTCTTACTTGTGGAATATCCTTGCAAGAACGAAGTGTGACCTTTTAAGACTCCTTCGTGTTTTGTTGTTGTTTGCGACTCGTTGACTTTCTGGCTTTATTTTATATTGGTGTGCCTTAAGGTATACCATACTTCCTTATAAGTTGGTCGTCTTTGTAGATGTGCCCGAAAGTATGCAACCCTTTTGGTGACATGGGTCGTCCTCTGCTAAAACACCTGGCTGTATACCCTGTTTCCTTTCTCGGTTGGTAATTGAAGGTAGGGAAACATGTCACTTCGCTACATTTCCCTCCTTCTTCGGCAGACGGGAACCTTCTCGTCGTTTACTTATTTCTCCTGTAAGGAAAAATATAAATTACTTCATGGAAACTTTCATTAATAAACTTCAGGATGATAACAATATATGTAACTTCAGGATGATAAAAGTAAAAGATTAACCTAAAAATGGATGCTTATAAAGATTAAGACTAAAATAAAAACTAATCATAGCACTAATGATGACGGTTTCTGCAGGAATTCAGGTGGTCGCCGCTGCGACCATCGTAATCGGATGTACGTTGGTGACGTTGGTGTCTTTGGTGGCAACGGTGAGAGGAATGAGTCAACCTTAGACCATGGCGGAGGTTTTGACAGGGCCGGTTTGGCCATGGTTAACGTTGAGCCTATTGATGGTGAGGGCTCATTCTCTTGTGTCCTCAATGGCCTCAATGATCCTGGTCTAGTAATCGGCATAACGGGTAACGGTAGACTTGCTGGTGGAAATGGCAACAACATTGTTCTCTCGTCTGGCTGTGTTTGTGTAACATTTCGCAATGACGGCGGCGGTATGACATCTGACGGTGGCGACAAGTTGGCATCTCTCAACTCTGGCGGCACTGATGTCGACGGTACTGACGGTTCTGGTATCGGTGACGATGATTCTGGTAACGGTGATGACGCTGACGGCGGCGGTATGACATCTGACGGTGGCGACAAGTTGTAGTTTTGCAACTCTGGCGGCACTGATGTCGACAGTAATGACGGTTCTGGTATCGGTGACGGCGGTTCTGGTAACGGTGATGACGGTAACGGTGGCGGTATGACATCTGACGGTGGCGACAAGTTGTTGTTTCGCAACTCTGGCGGCACTGATGTCGACGGTAATGGCGGCTCTGGTATCGGTGACGGCGGTTCTGGTAACGGTGATGATTGTGAGGGCGGTAGTATGGCATCTGACGGTGGCGACAATTTGGAGTTTGACAACTCTGACGACACTGATGTCATTCGGGATAGTGGTGACAACGGTAGGGACGGTGACGGCGGTAGTTTGACATATGGCGGGTGCGACCAATTGGAGTTTCGTAACTCTGGTGGCACTGATGTCGACGGTGATGACGGTGATAGCGGCGGTATGACATCTGGTGGGTGCAGCCAATTGGAGTTTCGCAACTCTGGTGGCACTGATGTCCTCGGTAATAGAGGTTCTTCTAATGACTGCGGCGTTGACGACAGTGACGATCTCAGTACAGGCGGGATCCGGTGCGGTGGCATCGTTGGTCGCGTTGACAGGTCGCACTCTAGCAGCGGTATCGACGGTGGTGAAGAAAGCTTCATCTTGTTGACAGCTTCAGGCTGCTGTTTCGAAGGCGCCCTCGGATATGTATGTCGGCTTTCTGCTGCGCAGACCAGTGTTGTTGACGTTGGTGCACTGGGTGTATTGTGGCACGGACAGTTCCTCGTCATTCTTCCGTCCTCTCCACAATGGGAACAGAAGAGGCGGAACGGTTGTCGGCATTCTTGCTGGCGGTGCCCATGTGGCTTGTAATTCCAGCAGTGCGTGTTGCGATCGTAGCTAATCTGGGCAGGTACAGTCTTGACGGGTTGGAGTCTCGAGGGATGGTTTGGAACGGCCGGCGGTCTACTGGCCTTTTCTTCTCTCCTTACGAACTCATAATCCTCTGCGAGATCCATCAGCTCTTCAAGCGTCTCAAAATCTCGGCGCTTGATGTACAGCCGATACTCGGGCCGGAGGTTATCGTAGATTCGGTCTACGCTCTTAGTACACTCCATTTGGGGATGCTGCCGTATAAGGTACTGGTATGCCCGTATGTACTCCTTAGCCTTCTCCCGTGGCCCTTGTCGTCTTCGCATGATTTCGTCTTCTAACTTGCTGATGAAGCGGGCTGGAAGATGATACCGGAGGAAAGCCTGCCGGAAATCTTCCCAGGTCTTCCAATTTCCTCGGTTAATTCGGAGCCACTCCAGGGCTGTCCCTCGGAAGATCTCGGGAAGTGTACGGGGTAAGTGATCTAACGGAATGTCATAGCACTGGGCTAATTCGTCGAGCCGCTCAATGAACTCGTGGGGGTTTCCTGATCCGTCAAATCTCAGGCCCCACTTGCGGACAGTGTTCATTATTTCGGCCTCATAGCTGAAGACCAGCTTATGCTATGGCACGGGTTGCGGGGGACTCGCTGTCGCCATCGGTTCCTCCAGCCCCACGGGCTTGGAGGTCGGTCCTGGATACTTCACTTGGCTGACCATCGGGACCAGGAAGCGCTTTTCAACATACAGCGGTGTAGGTCCTTTGGCCTCGGTGGGTTCGGCTTCGGCGTACTTCCTTTCCTGGATGCGGTCTTCCCACTCCGCGCAGAGGTTCTGGGTCGACTTGCGGGTTCGAGCATCCTTCAGATATTGGCTCATCCGCTGCCGTAGTTCCTTTAATGTCCCCGTGGTGTCTAACCCTTTGTCGGCCATTGTGGTCGTAAGCTCTGCCTTGCTTAGCAAGTAGATCCAGCCGATGTTCATAGAAGCGAGCTGGTGATCCGATGAACGTTCTCGACTGGCTGGGGCGTCATCTATTCCGGGCGCCATGGTTCTGGTGCTACCTTTTTTAAAGGTCTGGTTTTGGTGCTATATGGTTCCGGCTGGTCCGGTTCTGGTGATACCTCCTGCAGAGGTCTGGTTCTGGTTCGGTCTGGCTCTGGTGATACCTCTTGCAGAGGTCTGGTTCTGGTGCTATCTGGTTCCGGCTGGTCCGGTTCTGGTGATACCTCTTGCAGAGGTCTGGCTCCGGTATAATCTGTTTCCGCCTAGTCTGGTTCTGGTGGTACCTCTTGCAGAGGTCCCTGCTCGGGCGCCAATTGTAAAGGTCTTTTTTATCGAAGGCTGAGGTGAGCTCGCCGGCTCCAGGGTCAGCCCCAAAGAAATACCCTAAAACTTTGGGAAAGAGGTGCTTTATTAAAACTATGAGACTAGTGTTACAGTGTTCCCTTTAACAATGCAATATTCTGTTACTAACAACTCTTATACTTAACAATTCATGGATAAACTTAATTCTACACTACAATAATACTTAACCCCCTGGCTCAGACTTGGACTGGCCTCCTTGGCGGGTCTCTGGGGTTGCGGTGTCTTGGAACGGCTTGACAGGTCGTGCGGTCCACACGCGGTACTGGTACGGGCTTGTCCGTGCAGGGCAAGGGCAGGCTGGGTGTCCGTGCAAGGCACGGGCTGGCTGGTTGTCCGTGCAAGGCACGGGCCCCCTGGCTGGTCCGAGTAGGGCTCGGGCCGGCTGCTGGTCCGTGCAGGGCACGGGCCGGCTATCAGTCCGTGCAGGGCACGGGCTGACTGGCTATATCCGTGCAGGGCATGGGCTGGCTGGGTGTCCGTGCAAGGCACGGGCCCCCTGGCTGGTCCGAGCAGGGCTCGGGCTGACTGGCTATATCCGTGCAGGGCACGGGCTGGCTGGGTGTCCGTGCAAGGCACAAGCCCCCTGGCTGGTCCGTGCAAGGCACGGGCCGGCTATCAGTCCGTGGAAGGCACGGGCTGACTGGCGAGTCCGGACAGGGTCCGGGCTGCTTCTCAGGAAGGGGAGCCAAGCGTACGCTTGGAGCGGGAAAGGCTGGCGGTAACACTCCGCTAAAAGCCGGTCTGGGAGATTTGTCCCAAAGGAGTGGGGACACTTATCAAGGGACGGGCCGGCTGTGGTCAAAACGGACCCTTACCTGAATACCCACTCACTGGGGTGAAGGCACGAAAACCAAAACCAAAAATGTTGGTGACCGAATTCGGGGGAGAGTCTGTTCCAGGTACGCTGGATTGGTACACTTATCACCCCTGAGCAGACTCTCCCAACTGCCACTTACGTTCTCTTACTTGTGGAATATCCTTGCAAGAACGAAGTGTGACTTTTTAAAACTCCTTCGTGTTTTGTTGTTGTTTGCGACTCGTTGACTTTCTGGCTTTATTTTATATTGGTGTGCCTTAAGGTATACCATACTTCCTTATAAGTTGGTCGTCTTTGTAGATGTGCCCGAAAGTATGCAACCCTTTTGGTGACATGGGTCGTCCTCTGCTAAAACACCTGGCTGTATACCCTGTTTCCTTTCTCGGTTGGTAATTGAAGGTAGGGAAACATGTCACTTCGTTACAAGCCTACGTACATCCCAGCAAATCCTGTCTCCTCCCCGGCTGTGAGGAGACTGATCACCAATTTGCCTCTCGCGTATTGTGTTTATTAAAAAAAAGCACATTGATTCAGAGTTACCATTCGTGCGTTGTTGGAAATTATAATACCTCCTTCTTTGGTTTTTGCTATGGAGATTTCAGAATTGAAGCTTTCTTAGAGCTTTTGGGAGCATATATTTTAAGTTTAAGGAAAAAGGTGTTGTCGCTGCGTGTTTTTCTGCTTACATTTTTTCGTTTTTTTTCTTGAAAAAAACGGTTAAAATGCAGTTATACAATATTTGTTGGCTATTTGTTATAAGGAAGGTTTACTATTCGAGCAAGTTTTTGATGGAGTTCGGTTCATTAAATAATTGCGATTTTGATTTTGAAGTCCCAAATAGTTTTTTTTGTTCATAAAAATAAAAATAAAAAGAAGATTGTTTCGGGTATATTTAAAATAGTGCAGTCCAATAAACATTTACATACATTTACGTTTTTTTTCCTGTGATTTATTTTTACGTTAAAAGAGATTAGGCCTTCTGGGGGACTCTTAAAAAAATGCGCCTACTATCTTACCTCTTGGTGGTGTAGAAAAAGATAGATTTAACTTAATTTAGATTTAGTTTACGGTCTACATGTTTCTGTTCATGAAATCTTAATAAAGAGTTGGTAGCCCTACCGACATTTGTGAGAGAATTATGCCAATTCATAATGCTCACTACGGCAACCATGTGAGAGCTTTAAAATGGAGATAGCTTATTGAAATCCATAATAGTAAGGGTGAAAGGCAAATATCCTATCTTCCCTGTACTGAAAATATAAATTGAACAGAGTATAATATTACATTGAAATTACAGAAATACAAGAGCATAAGAGTACTAAGTCTTCCTACCAAATTGTCGGTCATCAATGTCTACAAAATTCCACCAAATACACCAGTTTCCAGAGCACCTTCGCTACGCACAGAATAAAATAAAATTTATTCCTCGGAATATCGAATAAACAGTGTTTAGGTAAGTATAGTATAGTATAGTATAGTATAGTATAGTAGTGCAAATAATTTGCCGGAAGACAAGATAGTGAGTGATTATGTTTATTGTATTACTAGTGCATGTGTTATTGTCACTAATATAGTTTTTAATTACAGGAAAACAACATACGAAGGAAAAAACCATCTCCAAGTTTTCATCCCCAATCGACGCACGTCGTAGTCGTCGCCACCAAACCACCATCAAACTCATCCAATCAACCAGGCTGAACTAGCTGCAGCTCCTGCTGTACCCGGAAGAACTATCAGTGAGTAAGTTTTGTGTTTTATTAGTATACATATGTGTATTAACATTATTTTTTAATTACAGGAATGATTTCATTCATCCAGTTCCATCAGCGACAATCGACAAATTGTGAAAACTTGTCGTGTGTGATACGTCGTCCCGCTTCATCCTTCTTTCCTCAACAGAGCTGTATCCTCGTGGCCTTCGGTTTCTCTGACAGGATGTTATATTTCATCAAGAGGAAATTTCGTGGTGGTGTGAAAAGTACTTCTAGCCTGATATACGAAAGAACCCGTGGTGGTAAAGTGTTCCTGGAAAATGTTATTCAGTCACCGCAGTGGATGTTGTATATGCATTAAAGATGCAAGGAAGCACTCTTCATGGTTTCGGAGGTCAAAGAAAAGTTAATTCATACATAATGGGTTCTTTTAAGGACCACAAACAAATGTCTGAAGAGATTTTATTTTGAATTTCAATTTGAGAAAAAAAGAACATGTTAAAAATAAAAAAATAAAAACATCCTCATCCTGAAGTCCACTTTTAGCTGCAGAGAAGATTTTGTATGCTGAGATGGGGAGGAAAACTTGGGAAAATTCTGCTGCTGTGTTGTATTCCTGTGACTAAAAAGTATATTAATGGCAATTACACATAAACTATTAAAATACTTAACTTAGTCACTGATTACTTAGTCTTCCGGCCAAATTATTTGCCGTTGTCCTCAGAGTTTTAAGGGATGAAACTTTTTGGCGATTACGACGACAATTGGGGTGGAAAATACTTGGAAATGTTGTGCAGTTGTGTTGTATATCTATAATTAAAGATAATATTAGTAACATTATGTCGTTTACTTACTTAAACACTGAATATTCGATATTCCGAGGGAAATGTTTCCTCTTGTCCTGGGCGAAGCGAGGGTCCTCTGAAAACAGTTGGAATGGCTGGAACTGTGTGGCCGTCGATGATTAATGACTGGGGGGAAAGAATTGGAGCACTTCTATTGTTGTATTTCTGCAATTTAAAACTAATATTAGTAACAATTATAGTGATAATAAAAACAAATAGACTTACCTCTAAAAAATCGCGGGTATATTTGCCAGTTTGACAGATACCTTGTCTGGACTAAGCTTTTTTTTCAAACCAGAGGGGGTTTTCCAACATTACCAGTCGTCAATTGCTCTTGAGTCTTGTACCTTTAGTAAATCTAGACATAAAGATTTTGCCTTTTCGACCGCAAATACTCCACTTTCTGATGGGAGGTGTATAATAATATTTTTCTCGTTTGCTTTTTTTGACAACCATTCCACCTGACGTTCCAACATAACACACCGAGACTCCATTTTTTGCAGTTCGTTTTTAAGAGACAGATTGTTCTGCTGTAGGGCGTGTAATTCGGAACTGATTCGCTCCAGATCTGATTTTGTTGGCATGTCTTTCAGTTTATCATCTAGCAGTGACCCAATGGATCAACATTTTCAGATCAGAGGTGAACATGCTACCAACAGACATTTCTTTGTTGTTAAAGGAATATCTGGCAACTGTATAAAAGTTGAAGAAAGCTTTGATCTCTCCTCTGATCATTCTCCACTCATTATGGCGATAAGCGAAGCTTTGATTGAAAAAGTAGGACCGGCCAGATTAACTGGCGCGAAAACTAATTGGGATGGCTTTAAAAAAGATATTGAAGCAAATATTGAGCTGAGCGTATCACTTAAAACGCCCTATGAACTTGAAGTTGAAGTAGATCGCTTCGTCGAAATCTTACAGGATGCCGCGTGGAAGAATACTCCCAAACCAAAGATAACCCTGGCCAGTTACATTCAAACTTATCCGCAGGAAATAAAAGAGATGATTAAGGAGAAGAGAAAAGCGCGTAAAAGATGGCAACAAACTCGGGCTCCACAACATAAAGCACATCTTAACCGTTTGTGCAACTCACTAAAAAGATCTATTAAAGACCTTAAGAATAATGCAATACAAACTTACCTAGAAAGCTTAACGGCAGAAAAAGATTCTAACTATTCGCTTTGGAAGGCTTACTTACATACTTAGATGGTGCTACGGTCCGGGGTGGACCTGGGCCTCAACCAACAAACCTCTCCAGCCAGCACGGTTACGAACCAGCTGCCTCCAGTTGCGCACGCCAAGTTGGTTGAGGTCCCCCTCCACTTGTTTGCGCCACCTACCGCGAGGTCGTCCTCTACTGCGCCGTCCGTCCGGGTTGGATTCGAAGACTTTCTTAGCGGGTAGGTTGGGCTCCATCCGCTCTAAATGACCCAGCCATCTTAGTCGCTGTATGTGAACTCTTCTGGCTAAGTCGATGTCCTTGTACAGGCCGTATAGTTCGGCATTGTACCTTCTCCTCCACTCACCGTCTATGCAGACGGGACCAAAGATCGCTCAAAGAACTTTTCTCTCGAAATAACCAAATAATAATAGAAATAACCACTGATAAGGACCTATCAGGTTGTTGACGATCGGTTTTAGGCGTTCACATAGTGCGGCAGACAGGATCTTATATGCGATATTTAGGAGACTTATACCTCTGTAGTTGGCGCAGTTCAGAGGGTCTCTTTTCTTCAGGATCGGGCAAACGATGCTGAGGTTCCATTCATCGGGCATACTTTCGTCCGACCAGATTTTACAGATGAGCTGGTGCATGCTCCTTACCAACTCATCTCCTCCTGCCTTGAAAAGTTCAGCGGCAAGGCCGTCGGCTCCAGCAGCTTTGTTGGATTTGAGTTTAGATATCGCTATCCTCACTTCATTATGATCGGGTTGACGGGAATTTTGACTGCCATCGTCACTGTTGAATGGCTCATTCTGCCTGACAGCGGAATATTGATCATCATCGCCGTTTAACAGTCTGCAGAAGTGTTCCTTCCATATCCTCAGCACCGACTGCGATTCTACTACTATGTTGCCATTTTCGTCCCTGCAGGCTTCTTTTCTGGCTTTGAAACCCTGGCATGTTCTTTTTACCCTTTGGTAAAATTTTCGAACATTATTCCTGCAATAAAGTCTCTCAATCTCCTCGATCGAGCGCTTCTCATGCTCTTTTTTCTTCTTTCTGAGAAGTCGATGTTCCTCTTTTCTCCTGCGCACGTAGAGCTCGTAAGCAGCTCTAGTCCTTCTATGCAGCGCCGCTTTGTACGCCTCTTGTTTTGCTGCATGTGCTTGCCGGCATTCCCCATCAAACCAGGGGTTTCGTTGTGGTGGGCGAGAGAAACCGAGTACATCAGAGGCGGCATCTCTGATGGCTTTTTGGCAACGCTGCCACTGGTCTTCTGCATTTGCTGCTGGCGGCATAGGACTAAGATTGAGATTAGAAGAAACACGATCGGCAAAGATTTTGGCGGTCTCTTGCGATTGTAGCTTTTCGACGTCAAATTTCCTCACAGCATTTCGTTGATTTCGCTCCGTTGTGGATATCCGCATCCGTACCTTGGCTACAACTAGGTAGTGATCCGAGTCCACGTTGGCTCCTCGGAAAGTCCGGACACCCAGAATACTGGAAGAGTGCCTTACGTCGATCGCAATGTGATCGATTTGGTTGACGATTTTTCGATCAAAGGAGAGCCATGTTCCTTTGTGAATATCGAGACGTGGGAACCGCGTACTAGCTACAACAAAGTTTCGCCCCGCCGCAAAGTCGATTAGCCTGAGTCCGTTGCCGGAAGTGTTGTCGTGCAGGCTGTGCTTTCCGACCACGCTACTAAAGACTTCCTCTCTTCCTAGCTTTGTGTTAAAGTCGCCTAGGATAATTTTAACGTCGTGGCTAGGGCATTGCTCATACGTCTTGTCCAAGAGCTGGTAGAAGTCATCTTATGTCGCGTTGTCCTTCTCCTCGTGAGGGGCGTGAACGCATATTAGGCTAATGTTGGCAAATTTAGCCTTGATAGATACGGATAGTCATGAGGCGCTCGTTCACATGCCGGAAACTGAAGACTTCTTGCCTAAGTCTGTCTCCAATGACAAATCCGCACCCGAACAGACGCTGTCCTTTTTGTCTGTAGCAATCGCCGTAGTAGATGTCGCAGTTTTTCATACTCCTTTTGCCCGGCCCATCCCATCGCACTTCTTGGATGGCGGTAATGTCTGCTTTGAGACACTCTAGGGCCTCCGCAAGTTGTTCGGCTGCACGTGGTTTGTAGAGGGACCTAACATTCCATGTGCAGACACGAAGATCGTTGTCCTTTTTACGTTTGCATGAGTCGTCAACAGTAAGATCATCCGTATCCGAGGCTGTTTGTTGCTTCGTAACCAAAGGTTTTTTACGTGGTAGGGAAGTTAACCCGACGGCACAACCCCCAACCTGGAGGGCCAGATCTTTTTTTTGTACCCCTAGGACAAGAGGCCGGATACACCGATGTCAGTAACCCACTTCGGGGATACGAGCGCTGCCGTTGGCCCATTAAGGGTTCATCCGCCACCATCTCTTTTTCAATACCCTGACGTAGTATTGAAAATCCTTACAGACCTCAGCTCCAAATATGTTGAAGTAGCTCCAGTAAGGTATCCGCTGGTCTGTAGACGTCACCGTTGATTCCATCGAGAGAATTCGTCCGCGGCACGTCCTCCTTCTGAGGACCTCTTGCTAGACTTCTGAGACGCATATTTCAGCCGATCAGGTCAACAAGAGATGCCTCGTCCGGTTAGACATATGCGCGCTGAAGTTCACCCAGATGTGCTTATGCAGGTCTGAGTGTTCAGCTGCACATATATCGTCAGACTCAGCATACGCTCATCGTTAGTTCACTATCAGATAGCTATCCAGCGGGCACCGCGTGGAGGTGATGATGCGATTTTGCCCACCCATTTGGAAGGCTATAAAAGGTATTAAAAAACCTCAAATTCAAGCCGCGCCAATTAGGAAAAATCAAGACGAATGGTCCAGGCATGATAAAGAGAAAGCGCAAGTTTTTTCCGCCCACCTGGAAGAAACTTTCAAACCGTTTAATGGACAAGCTCTTATTGAAAATATAAATACGTCGTATATAGACAATAGCGTAATAAGAAACGCAACACTTACCGAACTTAAGGAAGAAATAAAGAAACTTAAACCTTAGAAAGCTCCTGGATACGACCTAATTACGGGAGAGGTTCTTAAAGCACTACCAAGAAAAGCTCTAATTAAGCTTCTGTTCATTATAAACGCGCGATTAGACTAGAATATGTTCCCAGTCAATGAAAAGTCGGCGAAGTTATAATGGTCCTTAAGCCTGGAAAACCACCGAATGAAAAAACGTCTTATAGACCGACTTCGCTTCTTCCAATTATATCCAAAGTGTTCGAGAGAATATTGGTTAGGCGAATACAGCCGGTAATAGAAGAAGGGCATCTCATCCCTGATCGGATTCACAAGTAAGCATTCTACAGTTGAACAAGTACATCGAATAACACATGTAATCGAAAAATCACTTGAAGAAAAAAAGATTTGTTCAAGCGTATTCCTTGACGTTTCTCAAGCCTTTGACAAAGTCTGGCACGAAGGCTTAAAGTTTAAATTACGACAAGTTCTGCCAGAGCACCTATATAATATTTTGAAGAACTACCTTACGAATAGACTATTCCGCGTCAAATGTGGAAACGAATATTCTGATTTTAAGGAAATAATGGCTGGGGTGCCGCAAGGAAGCGTTCTTGGTCCAGTTTTATATCTATTAAACACACGTGATATACCGCAAGTAGAAGGCACTGAGCTAGCTACATTTGCCGACGACACTGCTATCTTGACAGTAGGTAAAACGGTCGAAGATGCTACAGAAAAACTGCAAGAAGCTTTGAATAGAGTAAATGAATGGACAACGATTTGGCGAATCGCACTCAAAGAGACCAAATCTGTTTATGTAAATTTTACTTATAAGAAAATAAATAATTTGCCGATCTTTTCAAACTCGGTTCAAATCCCGTTTGCAAACGAGGCTAAGTATCTTGGAATGACACTTGATACAAAGCTGAAATGGAAAACGCACGTAAAGAAAAAAACGCAAAGAATTAGATAATAAATATCGAGAAATGTATTGGTTACTTGGAAAATATTCCAAGCTTAATATATATAACAAACTGCTTTTATATAAGCAGGTGCTAAAGCCTGTATGGACATATGGTATACAACTCTGGGGTTGTACCAAAATAAGTAACATTAAAATTTTACAAACTTTTGAGAACAAAGTGCTAAGGGGTATTGTTAATGCGCCATGGTATATCCGAAATAGCGATATCCACAGAGATCTTGGCATTAAAACAATCGAAGACGAAATCAAAAACTACGCGAGAAAGCATAAAAGTCGACTAGAAAGTCACGCTAATATAACAGTCCTCCAAGCTTTGGATGAAAGAAATTTACTTCGCCGTCTACAAAGAATCAAACCTTTAGACTTAGCGCGTTAAGTAACCGCGTCTAAACTGCGGAGCTAGCAGGAACTTCTAATGGGAAGGTACCTGCAAAACGTCATTATTTCGCGAAACGAAAACTACTTGATAAGTCGAATACTTAGTTGTAGTAAAAAATAAAAACAAGTCTGTTTTGAAGGGAGGTTTTTTAGTGGGTAAGAATCCCACACTACTATGAGCACGCGCTGTCGATCCTCATAGTGTCTTGTTGAAGATTTTCACCTACCCTCGGAAAAAAAAAATTCTTTCTATGGCTTTGTTTACTTTTTGCGGTGGGAAAACGGGAGATGTTTCCGCTAACAATCTCTTTGCAACAGAAGTGGACTGCTGTGTGGTGTTGTTCTTTTCGTGGGTGACCGATGCAATGGCATATTCGAAGGGATTTGATTTTCTTTCGACTTTGAAAATATCGACTCACCTCGACTTTTTTTTTTTTTTTATAAGCTTTTTAACCCACTTTAGTTAAAGGCATTTATGTGAAAATTCATTAAATTTCGCAACTTTTTTGTCTTTTGTTTTGGATTCCTTTTCTTGTGTATGCTCTTGTCAATAAACCACTTACAATTTTTCCAAAGCAGAACTACCACAAGGAAATTGACTGTATCAGTTTTGTGCGAATAACGATTATTTGTCGTTTCAAACCAATCTGGATAGTTTGTTTGTTTTGTTTACATTTATTTTTGAAATACATTGATTTACTATATTTTCTCTAAGATTAGATGCAAATGGACATTTCTGAAAGCAAGTGGTATATACTTGTAATGAAGTTGACATATTTTGAAGTACTTGTCTGGTGGCCAGACAAGTAATGGATTTTCATTCGAGTGTTCATATTCTTTCAATTTGATCAATATTTCCGTGAGATCGAAACTGTTTTTGTCCTTTGTCATTTCTTTGACACAGTTCTCATAAACTGCATTCATTTTTTTAAGTATTTAAAAAAAAAAAACAGTAACCTGCAAAATACCTTGTGGCTGTGTCATTCATTTCTGTCATTTTTATTGAAATCGTGTCTTCATCTGGTAATTCTATCGCTAGAAGTTCGGATTCGCAATATTTGGCTAGATCGAATATGGTTTCATTTTTCTCTCGCTCTTGTGTTAGGGCAATCTTTGTTTTATTTTCAGTATCCAACACAGCATTCCAATCTAACTGTAAATATTCAGAATCTTCTTCTTCACAATTGGAAAATGTTGACTTAAGCAACAATTTTAGAGCCGTAATTTTGGGCAGTAGGTAATGAGCCAAATTCAGATGCGTTTGGATTATTTTTATTAAAATTTCTTGCTCTTATTTTTCCAAAAAGGTTTTCAAGTGGGTCCTGATTGAACTTGTTAACATATATATAATGTAACTCACAGTAATCATTGAATAATTCTTTTTTAACATTCAAATACTTTCAATTATCATAATCAGGCCCTTAAAGCTGAAGGGTTTACATTTTACATTGATTGGCTGAATTTGTTTTAAGTATGATTGCATTTCTTTTAAAAATCCAATCTTCTTCTTTCTTTTATCAGCGAGGCTATGATCTGAAAACAAGGGATCACAACCCTCCCACTTTATTGCATTTGTACTGATCCGCCTGTGGGGTTCGCCTATTTGACCTCAGAAAATATCGGCAGGTCTGCCGATTTTGGATCACTCGGTTACTGAGGCCAATGAAATGCCGATGTTGTCGCATTTGTCTGATCCAGGCCTTTATAGGCCTGCCTTTCCTACATCCGGATGTCTTTGGAACGTGCATTGATATTGCCTTTTTAACAGGGTTCAAATGATCTCTTCTTTGAACGTGGTAATACCAACTGAGCCGGTTGCGCTCTATTTTTTGTACGATACTTTCCTTGATGTGAAACCTTTCACGGATCTTCGAACTCCTTATTCGATCAAGCTTTGTCACTCCTGCTGTCATGCGAAGCATCTTCAACTCAGCTGCCGTTAATTTACTCTCATACTTTTTGTACATCATCCAACATTGTGAACCGTATGTGAGCGCTGGACGTACAACTGCGGTGTAGAGCCTTCCTTTCAACTTAAGGGACATTTTTCTGTCACAGAAGATAGCGGAATTTTCTCGCCACTTCATCCACCCTACGCTTACACGATGATTGATGTCGTCATCACAAGTTGCTTTGCTATTGATCATAGATCCCAAATATTTGAACTTTTCGCACTTGGGAAGCACTGTTCCATTCAAATAAATGTCTGGAATAGGCCTGAGTGGATCAGAGAACGGGCAGCACAAGTACTCTGTCTTTTTTGAACTAATGCGATACCCATTTCCCTCCAATACGTTCACCCACACATCAAGTGCTCGTTGCAGGGATGTAGGATCCTCACTTATGATGGCTCCATCGTCAGCAAAGAATAACTGATGTACCTTGGGGTCCATCACTTTACCTTCAAGCAGATAATCAAGTACTGTAATAAAGACCAAAGGACTTAAAACGCTTCCCTGGTGCACCCCGACTTTGATTGGGAACTCTTCGGTTACTCCAGCGGGGCATCTTACTCTTGTCTTTGCTCCTTCGCACAAGTCCATGATCATCTGTACATAGGTTTCTGGAACCCCTCGATGTCTTAGCGCCACCCATATCAGATCTCGTGGTTGTCTGTCGAATGCCTTTTCAAAGTCAACCAATACAATATGCAAATCCATTAAGAAATCACGATGTTTTTCCATTATGAACCTTATACTTTGGATTGCATCTGTGGTTGATTTACCCGAGACAAACCCGCACTGATCATCAGATAGCCGTATTATTTTCTTCAGTCGGCCACCTAATACCCGCTCCACGATCTTCATGGTGTGTGACATCAGCTTGATCGAACGGTAGTTATCACAGTTTCGTGTATCACCCTTCCCTTTGTATACAGGGAGAAGGTAACTTTCCCTCCATTGATTCGGCATTGGATCACCTCTTACGAATTTGGAGATGAGAATTCTGAGCCATCTGAACCCAATGTCTCCCATCTTTTCCCAGAACTCAGAGGGTATCTCGTCTGGCCCAACCGCTGTTTTTGGAGTATTTGACCGCCTCACTAACTTCTTCGACTGTAATGTCGGGCATTTCTCCACAGTTAGGGGTGGCTCTTGGAAAGTATAGCCGGGGAAACTGTTCATTTAAAAGCTCTTCACAATACTGCCGCCACTTCTGCAGAATTTTGTCGTCATCCACAAGAAGCTGACCATGAGCATTGCTAATGAACTTTGGCGAACGAATCTCCTGAGCATTTTTCCTTCTTTGGGTGGCTATTTTGAAGATGGTTGCGCTCTTGTTCATATTGTGTCTTCGCAGCTCCTGGATAGCCTGGTTTGCATCAGCAACCGGGGAAGATATTTTCTCCAGCTCCCGATACAGGCCCTCCCTCTCTGCTTGAAGCTGGGCGCACTTCTTCTTCGCTTTTTTCTTACTTACTTACTTAGATCCTTTAACCCCTCGGGGGGCATAGGGCGTCAACCACGCCTGCGCGCCATCGTGTTCGAAGTTCTGCAACGCGTTTGAGCTGCCTCCAACTCATTCCTAAAGAGCTCGATTCCTCCTCAACTGTTCTGCGCCACGTTTGCCTAGGGCGTCCCGCTATTCTGCCTGCCTGGGTGAACGGATTCCACTGCATGGCGTATTTCGCAATGGAGTTGTCTTCGCGCCGTAGGGTGTGTCCAATCCATTGCCACTTTCTTCTTCGTATAGTAATGCTTATAGGTTCTTGGCCCGTTCTCAGATAAAGCTGTTCGTTAGAGATGCGGTTCGGCCAAAAAATCCTCAAGATGATTCTTAAGCATTTGTTTACAAAGACTTGCAGCTTCCGTGTGTTAATGGTGCCCACCTTCCAAGTACTGCACCCATAAAGCAGCACTGATTCCACGTTGGAGCGGAACAGTCGCAGCTTGGTTCTTAAGCTGATAACATTGCTTCTCCAGATTTTAGATAGCATTCCGAACGCAGCTTTAGCCTTCCCGATTCTGCTGCACACATCCAGTTCGGTGCCACCGCGATTAGCCGAGACCACACTTCCTAAATAAAGAAAGTTATCAACTTTCTCGACTTCCTGTCCGGCAATGTTAAGTTGAGCGCGGTTGTTAGAAGAAGTGCTCAGGGCTTTTGTTTTGGCTGTGTTTACTTTTAGCCCCACTTTGTTTGCCTCAGCTTCTAGATTTTGGGCCATCAGATGAAGATCCATTATCCGATGTGAAAGTAGACAAACATCGTCAGCGTAATCTAGGTGTTTAAGGTAAGATGTCATAGTCCAACGAATTCCATAATTAGCTTCCGTCAATGCTGCACGGAGTACATCGCTGATAACCACCAAAAACAATAGTGGTGACAGTATGCACCCTTGCCGTACTCCACTTTGGACTTCAAAATCCTCCGACACCTTACCACTGTGCACGACGTGACACTTACCGCCCTCGTATGTAGCCTTGATAATAGCTATAAGTTTTTCTGGGATGTCTCTCCTGCGCAAGGCCAACCAGATAGCATCTCGATTCAATCTGTCGAAGGCTTTTTCGAAGTCGATAAACATTAAATGTAGCGGAGACCTATACTCAACGCATTGCTCGATAATGATCCGTAAGGTGTTTATGTGGTCAATGCAGGAGGATCCAGCGCGAAAGCCTGCCTGTTCGACATCGAGAGTTGAATCTAAATGTTCTTTAATTCGTTCTAGAATTATTTTAGCTATTATTTTAGCCACGGCTGGAAGAACGCATATACCTCTCCAGTTACCGCAATCCATCAAGTTTCCCTTCTTTGGAAGTTTAATGATCATCCCCCTTTTCCACTCCTGTGGAAATTGTTCACTATCCCAAGCTCTCCGTATTAGGGGATGCAGCAAATCTGCCGATGTATTTGGCGCCGCTTGAAATAGCTCGGCAGGGATGCCATCAATACCCACCGCCTTGTTCTTCTTGAGGGACTTGATTGCTGTTATTATCTCGGTTTTACTGGGAGGTGCGGTGCGAATTCGGGAATTTGTTGCTTCGAACTGCTCATTCGAATTCGAGATCATACCGCCATCGTCTATGTGATTTAGCACTGTAGCAAAATGTTCTCTCCATCTAATGAGCTGATCCTCATCCGAAATCAGAAGGTTACCGTCTAGACTCTTCACTGGATGTTGTTTGGAGTTTCGACCACCGATGAGCTCCTTAGTGATGCTATACACAGTCCTACTGTCGCACCTACTCGCTGCTTCTTCAGCCCTTGAGGCCAGTGAGTTGATATATTGACGTTTGTCACGTCTCACACTACGCTGCACTTCTTTCTTCT
Source organism: Brachypalpus laphriformis (assembly GCA_945910035.1). Lineage (NCBI taxonomy): Eukaryota > Metazoa > Arthropoda > Insecta > Diptera > Syrphidae > Brachypalpus > Brachypalpus laphriformis. The sequence goes on from OX246754.1 coordinate 136,632,678, forward strand.
TCGCACGGTATTGGGCTTCAAGTTCGGTTCTCTCTACTGCTGAGGCCGCTGCAATCCGAGCCTTGATTGCTGTACGCTCATCGATCCGTCTCCAGGTGTCTGTAGAAAGCCATATGCGGTGGTGTTTCTGGTTTTTACCGACATACGTGCGTGCCCCAGTCGCAAAAGCATTTTTCACAGCACTCCAGTGGTCATCCATGTTCTCTATGCTGCTGATTGCTTCTGCTTCTAAGGCAAGATGGTCCCTGAACTGTTGGCGCACTTGGGGAACCTTGAGCCTGTCGATATTAAACCTGGTGATGTTAAGTAGGTTTGAGCGGTTGCTGTTGACGGATGCAGTACGAAGGCGTAAATGAGCTACCATAAGATGGTGATCTCGTTCTAGTCCGACGTCAGCTCCACGTCTGTTTCGGACGTCCAGGAAACAATTTCTAAAGCGGCGACTGATCGCAATGTGGTCGATCTGGTTGGATGTTCGTTGCCTATCAGTAGAGACCCAACTGATTTTGTGGCAGGTGTTATGCTTAAACAGCGTACCTCCGATGACTAGGCGGTTGGTATTGCAGAAGTCCACAAACCGCTCACCGTTATCATTACGGTCTCCCACGCCGTGAACTCCCATCACGTGCTTAAGCATGGTGTTGTCGCTACCCACCTTGGCATTGAAATCTCCCATCACCATTACGATGTCCCCATTAGGCGTTTGGTTGTAGGCGGCGCCTAAGTGGCTATAAAAATCATCCTTTTCGTCCTCAGTCGCGTCTAGAGTCGGAGCATAACACTGTATGATGGTAATTTTTCTAACTCTACTCTGGAACCTAGCCGTCAATATCCGGTCATTATGGGGTTTCCAGGATATGAGGCTACTACGTGCTGCTGGAGTTAGCATGAGTCCTACTGCGGAACTCCGTGCACTTCCAGCTGGTTTCCCAGAGTAGAGCATGACAGTGTTTTTGGTTGGGGAGATGAATTCCCCAGCATCGAACCATCTTATCTCGCTCAGCCCTAAGATGTCTATTTTATACCTTGCGAATTCGCGTTCTAATTGGAGGAATCTGGCGTTATAAGGCCCTTCCTTGAGTGAGTCCAGGAGGGTCTTAACGTTCCAGAATCCGATCGTTGTCCGTGTCCGATAGCCAAAGGTCGTCATCAAATTATCCGTCCGTATCCGAGGCGTTAGTTTTCGTTTCGGAGCAGTAAAAGTTTTTACGGTTGCGGCTCGCTGGGCCACAGACCAACCGACACTTATCCTGTTTTTTGGCGCAGGAAGCTCGCCATTCGTCCTCTCCCGTTAGCAATTTCCGAAGAAATCCCCAGATGGCACCACGAGGAGGTGGGAGTAGGGCTTACTAACAGAGCTGCTAGGTTTTCGGCTGCAGTGGCTCTTTCTCGTTACTTAGCGGACCAGCACCTATCGGGAGATGCTGCCCCTACGAGGCCTTTGTTAGTCGTTTGCCATCTGCTTGCTTTTTTCTTGCAGCATCTGTATTCCATTTCGAGGCGAGCTTTTTCGTCACTATTATTAGAGGGGCACTTTGACCAAGCTTTGAAAGCCGCTTTCTTCTCATTTATCACTTTCTTAGCTTCATCACTCCACCACCATGTTTCTTTGGCGTGTTGATGGTGGCCTTTTGAAGCTCGTAGCAGTGATTTGGCCTTCTTTAAGCAAGTTCGCTCTAGGGAATCTGAGTTTCATCTCTACCACTGCTGTAAGTAATTAGGTGTCGCCTTTGCTTGATGAACGTGGTATTAAACACGATAAGACCGTGTGATTTGCACATGCTTAAGATGTCTTCACCAGGAGGGTTCCTGGCGCCATATCCTAGTCCTCCATGGCAGTCTTCATAGTCTTCGTTTGATATCCCGACATGTCCATTCAAATCTCTCCCAACAAACAGAAATTCTTCCTTTGGGATGTTCTTAAGGAGATTGTGGAAATCTAGCCAAAATGCATCTTTATCTCTCTGATTACACCCATTGTGGGGAGCATATGCACTGACAATATTCCACACCTCTCCTTGTATTACTAGTTTGAGAGATATCAAACGGTCGCTGGACTTCGAAATGCTCAAGACGTTACCAAGTTGCTCTGCCGCAAGGATGATACCGATTCCGTTCTTAGCCTTTTCTGCTCCGTAGTAGAACATCTTGTAATCTTTTGTCCTAACGTCCAAGTAATGCGCCCGATTCCCAGTGTTTTTCCATTTCGTCTCTTGGACACACAAGATGTCCACCCGCCTTCTATTCATCATCTCTTCCAGCTCGTAACTTCGACCGGTCATGCTTCCAACGTTCCAACTCGCGACCCTCAAATTGCGTCCAAACTGTTTCATTATTTTGCTAGCCCCCGGAATCCGTATAGCTCTGACCCGAACATTTCTGCTCGGTCCAGGATCAGTACCATGCACAGCAAACGGTGCAATTTTCTCTGGAAATTTATTCAAGCGCTGTAATGCATTAATTGCGCAAGCCACGGATGTCCATCCAGAGTTTGTAAGTCTGATCTTAAAGGTTGTTTCTTACACTTTTGATTAAATGTGGCACATCATACATTCCATACACTTTTTTTTTCTTTATAAAGAAAGGAACTGTTGTCTTCATCCAGCTTTAATTTATTGAAAAGGCTTCAATTCGTAGGGCCTTGGTCACAGCAAATGCCTCTTACGTTTAGTTCCAGATTTCTACATATGTCAATACAGTTGTATACTTCAATTTCGAGCTGCTTTGTTGGTATATGGTATTGCTTGGACAGGTCACATGATAAGCACTTATTTATATTTACCACATATACCACGAATCATGAACACGCAAACTGATTTCGCACACAAATCTAATCTTTGATTTTCTCCATAATCAAGGAAGCCCTCGATTATGTTTTTATATTTGTTGTATGTTAAATTCGCCTGGATACTTATCTCGTCGAATATTAAAATGACTTCTTTGTCTTTTGGTTCCAACGTTAAAACATTTGTTTGTATTTCTTCAAAAACATTTTCGTTTAGACCAGGAGATAAACTTTTAAGTTTTATCCATCTATGCAATGAAGCTGGGTGTGGCAAGTGCAATTGCAGCTGATTGCGAAGAAAATTATATCCAGACGACGAGCGGAAAAATATGCATTGGCAAATCCACATTTCTTCTTGGGTAAATTGTCTTTTGCCTTGTGATAAAATGATTTTGCAAAATGTTTTCGAATTTTTATTTATATCATGTAAGAAATCTATTTTTTTCTATTGTTTGCTTTTGATATTCTCTAAGCTGTGCTTTATCTTTTTTTAGCCTGCGGACTTTAATTGCCAAGATATTTCTGAGTTTTAGACTTTTTTTTAGCTCTCTCTTTGAGGATTTTGTTAATTTTTTTCAATCTACTTATTTGTTGAATATAAAAAATATGCTTTTTTGTGTTCGCTTCGCATTTCTTGCATACAGATTCTATGGAACCTTTAGATCTGTTGCAGTCTATAAGTGCTGAAACTTCATTTAGTTCATCATTGTTTATATCGGTACGCGTTTGCACTTTTAATCTTTTGTGATTAGAGTAGTTTATTTTGGCTTTCTTAAGATCGGTACTCGCTTGCACTTTTAATCTTTTGTGATTAGAGTAGTTTATTTTGGCTTTCTTAGTTCATTGTCATTAGGTTCCAAAAACATTTCACTCCTTTTCATAAAAAGTGTAGGAACAGCGCCGTGTTTTAATTTTTTTTTCCCAAAAAATTTCAAATCGAAATGTTTACTACAAATGTATAGCCGTTTATGATTTTCAACGTTATCATGGGATTCTTCTGCCTGTGCTAGCCAGTCATTATATTTCTTAGTTCCCTTTTTAGGGAATCTAAGCATTTTCCTTTCTGGAAATTGGGCAGTTGTTGCATTGCAGCATACAATAGCGCACTTTATTCGCCACGACATTTCCTCTAAGTCGATTTTTTTTCGCAACTTTTTTGTATTTGTAAGGTACCTAATCAACCTGAAATAGACTTAAACTATATATTTTACCTTTCCTAGATTAATTCTTCGAAATTTTTACTGGACACACACCGTAAAATATCACTTTTCACTTCGAAAAAAATACAATTTAGATATTTTTTACCACACCACAGATCTACACAGATCGAAACTTCGATCAATATAGCAAAATGAAAAGGAAAAATACGTACTTACATATGAATATATGTACATAAATATGTATGTACAAATGAAATTGTGTCTCGCAGTCGCAGGTCGCAGACGGTACAAAGAGTAGCAAAAGAAAAAGCTTTTCGCACAGAAAATTTATTTTCCGTTTTTTTTTCTTTGCGCAGCAGAAAAGCTTTTTGTTCGCTCATCGCAAAAAAGATCAAAATTTTTTTGTATGGGGATGCGACATCTGGGTAAGTTTATTACCTGTGGTAAAAGGTTAGGTTTTTCTGTGGGCTATATTGTCTTCTAAAAGTTAACGATAGCCGAATTGGTATATGGTCCGACCATATCTTTTCATCTACTAAGAAGGTTTCTATGTGGGTAAGTAGGTTAGGTTAGGTTAGGTTGAAGTGGCTGCCAGCTGAGAAATCCTCCTACCTACTCGTTAAACCATTTTGAGCTTCTTATGAAGCGTAGGAGGCCCTTAATATCGACGTTTTTTCAGGTCGCCTATGTCGCTGTAAAAGGGGTCTCCTAGGTGAAGCTTCCTTCTATGGGAGAGAGCAGGGCAAGAACAAAAAAGGTGGGGAATAGTTTCCTCCTCTTCTTCGTCCATGCAGTTTCTGCAAAAGTCGTTCGCAAAAACGCCTAGCCCTGTGGTATTCTTGCCTGTTAGACCGTGTCCAGTGATGACACCTATTATAGCGCCGATATGCAATCTGTTGAGAGAAATCAAAAACTTAGAACGTTTTAGATCTAGCTTGGGCCAAATTTGTTTTGTCGCTAGACATGTGGATCCACTTGTCCACCTAAGGTTCGTACTCTCGATAGCATCCAGCTTAAATTTAAGTTTGCAAGTAGCGATACTCCTACATGACTACACACCTCGCCGTGGTGTAGGGGCCTAGTAATGGTCAAGGATTCTCGGGTATTTCCCCAGATGAGACACGAAGCCAAGTTGTAGTCGTCCTAGTCCCTCCCCGTCATATCCTTTCCTTCCCTCTCTCCTCTCCGGTGGGCCGGATCAAGGTGTAATACGACCCGTGCCGAGGATCAGCCTGGCTAGGGGCCCACTTTAAATAATAGTCCAGTCGCTAACGGAGTATCCGGATACCTGGCGACCTCCGGACTAGCCTGCCTTGCCTGCACAATGCGGATCTCTGTGCGGGTCGACCTCCCATTCTCCGCCACTCGTGGGTCCAAATATGAACGACAAAAAAACAAAAACATACAAATATATAAAAAAGATAAAGAAAGAGGACGGTCCAATTAAAAAACCGTCTTCCAGCCTCGTGGGAAGCATACCCGCAAGCTCTGCTGTGGCAATCCCATCTAGCGCATTGGCCTTGAGGCCTAGCACTAGCGTTGCAAGCAGTTGCAAGCAGGTTGACGCCCCCAGGATTGCTGAACGCGCGCCTGGTACACTGGCGGATAGGACAGTGGTGTCAACACCTGGTCCCATCGTAAAGCCAGACCATGAAACGCGAGGGGGCAAACCCCTTAACATCTCTGCCCCTTCAGGGACAGCATACTGTTCGGCCTCGAGCTTACAGCGTGCTGTGCCCTCCACTTCGAAGGATCCACATCCCCTTCTCAAATCTCTTTCGGGGGCGACGGACGGCTCGGCTTCGAGCTTGCCGAATGTCGCTCTCCCCAAGATCTCCTACCAAGATCGCCGGCTAGCTTGTAAGCTAATTCGCCGCATTCAGGTTATTCCTGAACAGGACAGGACCCAGAATCATAAGTCTTCTCTAAGCTGGGCACTCAAACGTATCCAGCTCCCCCCTGACTCATCCAGCAAGGACTTGCCGTCCAAACGCCAGAGGTCTCAGGATGAGTCTCCCACCCTTGCCAAAAAGACCAAGGTAGTACAGTCCATCGCTACTACCAAGCCCTTCAACCAAGTGCTTAAGGCACACTTGGAGATTGCGGTCGTTGACCATAGCGATCCGGATGGCAGCATTACGGCGGATAAGTGGAGGAAGGTGGAGATTAAACTCGCCACCAACTGTCTCCAAATCCTACGTGACCATCCCAGCCCTGATGTTTCCTGCAGGGATGGTGGCTGGCATCAAGGGCATGTCAAACTCATTGCCTGCGCTGACCAAAGATCGAAGGATCTCTATAAACTTGCTGTCTCCAGATTAGGACAGGTTTGGCCAGGTGCACAGTTGGAGGTCGTGGAAAAGGACCAGATTCCTAACCGACCAAGAACACGTGCTACCATTCCGGCTGAACCCTCTGATCCTAAAATCATCCTGGATATTCTGAAGGCTAACAACAGCTCCCTTCCTACCCATAATTGGAAGATTGCCGAAGTGGACGAGCCGAGAGGAGACGTCAGAAGTGTGATCATTGTCATCAATGAAGAGTCTCTAGCCCCCCTGGCATCTTCTAAAGGGGTAGTAAATTATGGTCTCAGCTCCATCACCCTGAAAGTCTACAAATGTGATGAGAAGGAGCTCGAGAAAGTACCTCCCAAGCAGGTTGCAGTCCCTTCTGCACCAGCTAAGAATACCTCTCCTTCCGAGCCCCTTCCTTCGCTCCCTTGCGCCGATCTATCTTTTTCGGGGGTTGAATCCTCGTCGACAGACACCGAGATGGTTGACGCTCTTTTGAAACTGGACTTTTCTGGTCCTCCCTCTCCCTCTCCATCACTCCTGTACAGTGACCCATGTGGCCTCTCTCTCGAGGATGACCTCCTGTCATCAGATTCAGAGGAAGCCAATAATACCGTGGTAATGGTATCTGTAGCGAGAAGTAGCCCCAATGCTGCGGATCCTACAGATTAACCTGCATCACTCCATCACGGCTTCGGCCTCCCTCATTCTCCGGCTCAGCAAATACGGCGAAGACTTAGTCTTGATCCAGGAACCATGGGTTGTTGGAAACCGGGTTTGTGGACTCAAGACTCCAAACTACAAATTAATCTACGCAAGAAAGGAAGGTAAACCGAGATCCTGTATCCTTGCGAAGACTCATCTAAACATTCATTTACTCTCTAATTTCAGCAATCAAGACATAGTCGCTACCAACCTGGATTTGCGATCAAGGAATTACTGGTTGGTATCGGCTTATTTAGGTCACGATCTTGCGGGCCCACTCCCCCCGGATATCTTGGGGAGCTTGATTGCTGTAGCAGAGAGCCGAAACACTGGTCTCATCATTGGCTGTGATGCGAATGCCCATCACTCAATCTGGGGCAGTTCCGACATAAATGTAAGAGGTGAGCAACTTTTTGACTTTATCCTTAGTACTAAACTCCTAATCTGTAACAGGGGGTCCAAACCGACCTTCATTACTCGTAACCGACAAGAAGTCCTGGACATCACTCTTGTCTCCGATCATTTATATAACTCGGTTAAGGACTGGAGAGTCTCTGATGAGCACTCTTCTTCAGACCACCGCTACCTCCAATTTAGTCTTGATGACTATCTGCCTGACCAAAAGGCTTTTAGAATTATAGGAAAACCAACTGGTCCCTTTATAGGAAACGTTTATTAACGCTTATTCCCTCCCATCTGCCTACTGAACCTTCTTGCACTGAAGACCTCGACGATTAGTCAACACCCTAACATCGGCACTAAATGGTGCCATGGCCGGGGCCTGCCCACTCCGCAAACCTCGAGGTAGAATGAAACCTCCCTGGTGGAATGCAAACCTCAGTACTCTTAGGAAAGACAGTAGGCTCCTTTTTAATACTGCTAAAAGCTCCCGTGAGACGGCCGACTGGGACTCCTATAAACTGTCTCTCGGAAAATACAAAATCTCACTGAGGAAGGAGCAACGACGCTCCTGGAGACTTTTCTGCGACAGCATTGAAGAGTCCTCGGAAGCTTCCAGGTTGCGGAAAATCCTCTCTAAAAGCCCTGCTACACCAATCCATAGACATCTTACTGGATACCCACTTTCCTGGTAGCTCCCCTGTTGCTATATCGCGAGAGGGAAATCCCCCCCATCAACCTTGCAGCAACTCGTTAGTTTTGATAACTACAGAAAAGATCCGTTGGGCCATGCGCAGTTTCAAACCCTTCAAGTCCCCAGGACCTGACGGTGTTATTCCAGCTGAAATTCAGCAATGCGAGGACATTGTGCTTCCATGGCTCAAAGTCATCTTGTCGGGCTGTCTAAATCTGGTCTATATTCCCAAACTATGGACCGAGGTTGAAGTCATATTCATACCTAAGGCAGGAAAGAGCTCTCACGTGGAACCAAAAGATCTCCGACCTATCAGTCTATCGTCCTTTCTGCTCAAAACGTTAGAAAGGTTAATTGATATCCATCTTCGGCAAAGTATTAGCCCAGCTCTGCTCTCGCCGTCCCAACATGCGTATTGCAAAGGCAAATCTGTTGAGACTGCCTTACATTCGCTTGTGCGCATCATCGAAAAATCATTGAGCATCAAAGAATACACCATGGTGGCTTTCCTTGACATTGAGGGAGCTTTTAACAATGTCAAACCAAAGGCAATTACCGACGCACTTGTAAATCTGAAAGCGGATACCTCGCTCGGAGTGTTGATCAATCAATTGCTTACATGCAGGATTATTAACACGCAACTGGGCGGAGCATCGGCCAGAAGAATTGCTCGCTGCGGTACACCTCAAGGTGGAGTCTTGTCACCTCTCCTGTGGAACCTGGTAGTTAATGAACTACTGTTGGACCTGGATACGTCAGGTTGTAGAGTGATCGCCTATGCTGATGACATTGCTATTGCTTCCTCCGGTAAACATCCGGACACTCTCAGGGATATCCTCCAATATGCTCTCCTTCGGCTCACCAAATGGGCCTCCAATTGTGGACTGGGGGTTAACCCCCATAAAACGGAACTCGTTCTCTTCACGAGGAAATATAAAGTTCCCCTCATAGACCCTCCTTTGATAAATGGCACCAGTCTCACCTTCTCTGAAAACGCAAAATATCTGGGTCTTATTTTCGATAGGAAATTAAACTGGAAGGTCAATCTACTAGAGCGCGTCAAGAAAGCTAATGTAGCTCTCTATTCCTGTAAAAAGGCTATAGGTAGGAGCTGGGGTATAAACCTCAAATCACCCATTGGCTATACGTGTCCGTTATCAGGCCTATACTACTATATGGCGTGATCGTATGGTGGCCTGCTCTTGAAAGGGTTGTCCACCTCATTCAACTAGCTAAGGTGCAAAGATCTGCATGCATCTGCATCAGTGGTGCACTTAGAACTACTCCCTCCACGGCACTGGACATCTTGTTCAACCTGCTACCCTTAGATATTTTCGGCAAACAGTTGGCTGCCTGTGCGGCCATCCGCTTGAAAACCTCCTCTCAGTGGTCTAGCTATCGCTTTGGCCACTCCTCGATCCTTGATCTTCTCAACTTCAAACACGAAAACACGGACTACACCCCGCCGAAACTGAGATTTGACCGTAACTTCCGTACGAGCATCCCTAACCGGGATGTATGGGACACCTCCCCCCCTGTCGATGGTAGTTCGGTTCACTTCTTTACAGATGGATCTAAGACGGAGGGTGGGGTGGGTTGTGGTGTTTTCTCCGAACAGCTCAATCTGAGCATCTCTTTCCGCCTCCCTGATCATTGTAGCGTTTTCCAGGCGGAAGTCATGGCGATTAAAGAAGCCCTGTCCTGGCTGAAATGTAATGTATTATCTGTCAGGGATATTAGCATTTTCACTGACAGCCAAGCGGCAATCAAGTCCCTGGAATCGTTCTCCTTCACTTCAAAGGCTGCCTTAAACTGTCGTCTATCTCTTATGGAGATGAGAGAGCAGTTCAACATTCACCTATGCTGGGTGCCAGGCCATAGAGACATTCCAGGTAACTGCAGGGCTGACGACCTCGCCAGACAGGGTATCACTCTAAGGATTTTGCCTGAAAGGCAAGCCCTGGGTATGTCCCTCGCTATGTAAGTATCTACTAAAGCTGAACGCTATTAGCACGACCAACCTCAGATGGGGAAAAGGCTCAACGTGTCACATTTCGAGACAGATCTGGCCTAAGCTGGATCAAAAACGTAGTATCGATCTGATCAAGTTAAAGCGTACACAAATCAGCTGCGTTGTCGGTGTTCTCACTGGACACTGTCTTATAGGTCAGCACGCCAAAAGACTTGGCCTCTTCTCCAATGACTTCTGCAGAAGGTGCAGGGACGAGGAGGAGGAGGAAACCATCCTTCACCTCCTATGCACATGTCCAGCCCTGTCGCATAAAAGAATGCTCCATCTAGGGTCCCCCTTCCTTGACGACCTCTGCGATCTTGCATCCTTGGACGTCATGAGCATCCATCGCTTTGTCAAAAGCTCCGGTTGGTTTGTTAGTCCCTGAGTGGCCTAATGGTTTGATCCTGGTATCACAAAGGACCTTCGCTGGTCTAAGTGTGTCTACACTCTCGTGTGGACAGCCAACCTAACCTAACCTAACCTAAGTAGCGATTGGTATACCTAAGGAGCCTTTATCCGGCAGGATAGGTATAGTTGTTCCTATTCTGGCGAGTTCATCGGCCTTACAATACCTGGAATGTCTCTATGCCCCGGCACCCAACACATGTGAATATTGAACTGCTCAGCCATCTCCACGGGAGACGATCGGCAGTCTAGAGCTATTAAGGAATTTATAGAGGTCGATTCCAAGGATTTGATTGCTGCTTGGCTGTCTGAAAAGACGCGGATATTTTTAGCAGATATCACGTTTTAGTAAACCAAGATAAGACTTCTTTGATTGCCAAAATTTCCGCCTGGAACACGCTTGTTGAAATTTGTTGCTGCATATTACCGCATTGCTACTATGTACCACTACACATAAACCATGTACATATTTCTCTTTCATTTTTTTCTATGGTAACAATCAGTTCCCTTTTTGTACTCACCCGATTCGGTTCGATCTTCCATTTCTGTTTTTAAATAAATGAATTAAACCTTTGTGAATTAAATCGGCTCTAGTTTTTATTCAACTTTATTCTGATTCGGGTGATCATTTTCAAAATCTGGTGCCGAAACCCGGGAATATAAGATAACGCAACGATCGAGTATAAATTCAAACGTGTTTAAAATTTGTTCAATTCGTGAATATCGAAACAGAAATGGAATTAGCAAGTCGAGCTTCTTACCGTGGTCAAGTGACCAAACTCATTAATAACGCGACCGACTATTTAAAGTCAAAGAAATCGAATATCAAGGAAAACGTCGAAGACCTTGATGAAGTTGAAGAAGAGCTAACCGTATTATTAGATCGATTAACTGCCGCGCATGAAAGTTTACGCAGAGTCAATGCTGAAGTGGCCTCTTTAATAAAGCAGGATGACCCGGTGAAGGAGGCTGAAACTGTAGCCGACTATGAGGATAAGGCTATTGCTACAATCACCCGCTTGAAATGTCGTCTTTCCAAACTACGCCAGTGCCGAAATACATCCGTAGTTGGTGAAACGCCACATGAATCCACTTCCACAACGGCTATACCACCCCCTTCAGTTTCGCACTCTGTATCTAGTGCAGTGAAATTAAAAAAGTTACAGCCCAAACGGTTCTCTGGGGATTTTAAAGAGTGGGTTCCGTTTTGGGAACAGTACCGCGTTTTAGTGCATGAAAATCCCTCTCTGAGCACAATTGACAAGTTCAATTATCTCGAAACGGTTCTGATCGGTAGAGCGGCAGAGACGTTATGTGGTCTCACTCCCACAGAGGCTAATTATACTACAGCTATCGCACTACTGAAAGAGGAGTATGGCGACAACGAAAAAATAGTTGATCACACCATGCAACGATTACTTTCCATTCAACCGGTAACTTCTAAAGCAGATGTGTTTGCTCTGCGACGACTGTACACTTCGGTTCTAACGTCGACTCGTTCACTCTCAGCGTTGGGCATTCCATCGGCTAATTATTTTGTGATGTTGAAGGGAGTTCTGTTGCGCTGTATTCCCAATGAATTACGTGTGGATTTCCATCGGTACTATGAAGACTCAACTGTCAATCCCGCAAATTCTTGTATTGAGTATGAAGATGACGCTGCGAGTATTTCATCTACCTCGACAAATTCATCAGCTGTTATCGGTGACAAACAAGTAAAATGTTTGCTACAATTTTTAAAGCGAGAGATTGAGTCATTAGAAAAGGCAAACGAAGCGAAGTCGCATCCCCCTCGCACAAGTGGGCCGAATTCCCGACCAGTGAAAACGGCTTTGGGTTTATTTGCTGCTGATAGGAACGAATATTGTCTCTTTTGCAAAGCTGCTAGTCACCAAACGAGAGATTGTGAATCTGCCAAGGGTTTGCTGGAAAAGAAGCAGGTACTTAAGAACGAAGGCAGATGTTATCGGTGTTGCAGAAAAGGACATAATTCTAGGATGTGCAAGGTTAAAGGAATTGTGTGCCAAACATGCAATGGACGCCATGCAACAAAAGCCAACCGGACCGAAAGCTCAACAATGATTTCCAGCCATGCATCAACAACACAGTCATCTTTAAATTTATATACCGCCGACTCGATGCAGCGGACTAACGTGTACTTGCAAACCGCTTGTGCATTCGCTGGCAGTGAAGTTTCTTCTGTGCCGTTGTATGTTCGGGTCGTCATGGATGGAGGTAGTCAGCTGTCATTTGTTAAGTCAACATTGGCCAGAAAACTGAATTTGCCAATAATCGGAGTAAGCAGCCTCAGCGTGATTGCCTTCGGGAGTGGAAAACCAAGACCGAGTAAAATGTGTAACAAAGTTCGTCTGCTTTTACGTAGTCAACATGATGATCAAGCAGTGGTTATTGACGCGCTGGAGGTTCCAGAAATATGTTTCGACATCCTTTCGGTTCCAACGAACGATGCGGCTGTTCCGTTCTGCGAATTTAAATTGGCCGATGCAAGAATTTATGGTCAACGACTTGAAGAAGGAATCAGCGTTCTAATTGGAGCTGATACTTACTGGCAGTTCGCTACAGGTAAACACAGACGTCTCACGGACAGATTAGTTGCAGTTGATACCATATTGGGATGGACTATTCAAGGGCCCTTAACAGTGCAATCGACATCCGCAGGCTCAAGTTATACAACTTCCCTCAGCGTCTGTGCTTGTGAAGATGTGCAGAGATTTTGGCGGCTTGACATCTTGGGAATAGCTCTGGATGATGATAAAGAGGTGAGTAGCGATTTGTCATTACACATTCGTAGGAAAGGCAATCGATACGAAGTGTCACTTCCCTGGAAAAACACATCTGCTGTCTTACATAATAATCGAGCGAGTGCTTTGCTTCGGATGCAGGCGCTTGTTCGAAGACTGTACTCGGCTGGGAAAATCAACGAATATAGTGCGGCTATGAAGGACTTGCTATGCTCTGGTGTAGCTGAAATTGTCCCTGACACGATCATTAACGAAGGCCGTACGTATTATTTACCTCACCGCCCAGTTTACCGAGAGGACAAAGAGACCACGAAGTTACGTATTGTGTTCGATGCTTCGGCGCATGCGCCCAACTATTCGTCGTTGAACGATTGCTTAGAGGTAGGACCGAACCTGCTGCCTGAACTTTTGATTATTTTATTAAATTTTCGGACTGGTAAAGTTGGACTAATAGCGGATATCGAGAAAGCATTTTTGCAGATATTATTAGATGAAGTGGATAGAGACACCCATCGGTTCTTTTGGTTCTCTGACAACATCGACCATGCACGAAATCTACCTGCTGTGAAGACTTTTCGAATGACGCGTGTAACCTTTGGCGTAACGAGCAGTCCCTTTATTCTTGCTGCAACGTTGCGGAAAATTATCGAAGAGGCTCATGCAAAATACCCACGGACATGCGAAAGGCTACGGAGGGCGTTTTATATGGACGACCTCGTGGTTGGCGTCGACGACGAAGGGATAGCAATGGAGATCTATCGAGAAGCTAACCTTATCCTAAGGAGTGCTTCAATGACGCTTCGAAAATGGAACTGCAACAGCGAGAGGGTTAGACAATGCTTTTCAACAGAGGATCGATTTGCGAACACTCAAAAGGTTCTGGGTTTGCGTTGGGTGGTAGCAACGGATGAATTGGAAGTTGATCTGGATCCCGTTGTCAATTTAATTAAATCTGGATCTCTACAGGCTACAAAACGAGGTATTTTAAAGGTAATGGCAAAGGTGTTTGATCCGTTGGGAATTTTGGCTCCGTGGACAGTACGTTTAAAGATACTCTTTCAAAATATCTGGAGACAAAAACTGGTTTGGGATGCAAAATTGCCTGAAGATCTGCAAAGCATTTGGACTGCCTGTTGCCACGATATCGAAGAACTCAACGAAACCGCAATACCTCCCAATTTTTTAACGACCAAGGACTCGATGGAGATACATATTTTTGCGGATGCGAGCCAGTTTGCCTTTGGAGCTGCTGCCTATGCTAGGAACGTCGAGCACAACGGCCAAATTTCGGTGCAACTGATTTGTGCTAAAAATAGAGTTGCGCCTCTTAAAGGCAACAAGCAGAGTGAGTTGACAATACCTAAGTTAGAGCTAACAGCAGCCCTGATAGCTGCGCGTCTGTTGGCCTATCTTCGCAGTAATCTTCAGACACAACTCGGTGGTGCTTTTCTATGGACTGACTCTCAGATTGCTCTTTTTTGGATCCAAGGAGTTCGGAAGCGTTGGAAGCCTTACATCGAGAATAGAGTCAAGGAGATCAGAGCATTGTCCGATGTTTCGATTTGGAGGCATTGTCCTGGCGCAGATAATCCGGCAGACCTCCTTACACGTGGGATCAACGCTACTACGCTCGCAAATTCGTCGACTTGGTTTCACGGACCTTCTTGGCTGCTGCAGGAAGAGAAAGACTGGATAACGTCAAACAAAACTATGGCTGTTTCGATGTGTGCTTTATCATCCAATACAGAAGAGGATGAAATTGGCGATCTTGAAGACGACACCCCCCTGTTCTCGACGATAAGAAATTCAGTGACTGGAGGCATTTGTTGCGTGTGACAGCTTACCTATTCAGAGCTGTAGGTATTATGCGCAAGGACAAATTTTCGAAGTATCTGTCGGCTGAAGAAGTTAATCGTGCGGAGAAATACTGGATTCATAGCGTGCAACGCCAGTATTATTCTGAAGAAATTGCTGCTCTTCGAGCGAAAAAAGGTATACCTTCGAAATCAAAATTAACTACGCTTTCTCCCTTTCTAGACGATGGTGATTTTCTGCGAGTAGGAGGCCGTCTTCAATTTGTGGTGGCTAATGTCAACGAGGCGCACCCCATAATCCTACCAAAGTCATCCCACGTCACAGAGCTTATTGTAACCAATGCTCATGAGAGAGCGTTTCATGGTGGTACTTCAGCAACTCTTTCTCGGCTGCGCTCCTTATATTGGATTATAAGGGGTCGTCCGCTAATAAAAAATATCATCAAGAAGTGCCTTACGTGCAAGGTACTCCGAGGAGCGCCAGCTACGCAGGTGTTTGCACCGCTTCCCCGAGATCAAATCCTCTCATCCCGGCCTTTTGAGGTTACTGGAATGGACTTCGCTGGCCCTTTGTATGTTACGGACCAATCCAAATCACGGAAGAAAATTTACATTTTGCTATTCACGTGTGCTGCTGTCCGTGCCGTACATATTGAAAGCACCACGGATCTAACCACTGAAAGTTGCCTTCTTGCCATAAGGCGATTTATAGCGAGGCGAGGAGTTCCTCGCATAATCTACTCCGACAACGCAACTACGTTTAAAAAGGCATCGTCGGAGCTACGAAAACTTAACGATATGAAGACAAGCGAACGATTTCTTGGTTTTCTTTGCAACTCTCGTATCAAATGGAAGTTCATTGTTGAACGGGCCCCATGGTGGGGTGGGTTTTGGGAGCGGCTAATTGGGGTGATTAAGTCAGCCCTTCGAGCAGCTATTGGTAAGGCAATTCTAAACACTGATCAATTTCAAACTTTATTGGCAGAAGTCGAAGGTGTGATTAACTCGAGGCCGCTAACGTACGCTGGAGATGACCCGTTAGATCTTTCGCCACTTACCCCGGCACATTTCCTTATCGGTGCCAATGGAGATTTACCCGATTCAGCAAACGAGAACTCATCAGGAAAAGAACTACGGAAACAGTGGAAGGAGCGCATACGTTTTTTGGCTAGTTTTAAGAAGCGGTGGTTTGCGGAATACCTTCTGCAATTAAGGTCCTTACATCACGTCCAAAATCCGTTGAGTTCCAGCATACAAGTCGGAGACGTTGTGCTTTTGGAAGATACATTATTACCAAGAACACTTTGGCACCTTGCGGTCATCGAAAAGATTTTTCCTGGGAGAGACGGTAAAACGCGTGCCTGTGAGATACGTCTTGCAAGCGGTTCCATACTAAGAAGGCCGATACAACTCCTGTATCCATTGGAGATAGCTGAATCCTCAAAAACTTTGCTGGTGGGAGGATGTTGAAATTTGTTGCTGCATATTACCGCATTGCTACTATGTACCACTACACATAAACCATGTACATAGTTCTCTTTCATTTTTTTCTATGGTAACAATCAGTTCCCTTTTTGTACTCAACCGATTCGGTTCGATCTTCCATTTCTGTTTTTAAATAAATGAATTAAACCTTTGTGAATTAAATCGGCTCGAGTTTTTCTTCAACTTTATTCTGATTCGGGTGATCATTTTCAAAAACGCCACAATGATTTGGAAGATGGAAGGAGAGCTTAAGGTTAAGCCTGTCAGAGAAAACACCTGTACCTACTCCATCCTTGGATTTTAAGCCGTTAGTGTAGAAGTGGATTGACCCAACTTCTAAAAATGCATCATCATTCCAGAGTGATCTAGAGGGGATGGTGACGAGGAAGTTCTTGTCAAAATTTAGCCGTGGGATGGTGTAGTCCGTGTTTTCGGGAGGGATTTTGCATTTATTCAAAGTGGAAGCGTGGCCAAATTCTTTTCTTGACCACTGTTAGGTAGCTTTGAGGCGAAAGGCTGAATTCGCTGCCATTTGCTTACTAAATATATCGAGGAGTATCAGATGAAACAAAATGTCCAGTGCCGCAGAGGGAGTTGTACGTAGTGCTCCGCCTATGCACAGGCAAGCTGTGCGCTGGACCTTACTTAGATAATCGCGATTTATAGATAGATATAGATACCAGACAATCACTTCGTATGTGGGTATCGGTTCAATGACCGAGATGTAGAGCCAGTGAGTGATTCGGGGTTGTAAAGCCCATCTATTTCCAATAATTTTTGCAAGAGAAAAGTGCTACTGTAGCTTTCTTTACTACTTCTTATCCAAGATGAGACGCAAATATTTTGCTGTGTCAGAAAAAGTTAAGCTGATACTATTTAGAGAAGGAGGGTCGACCAACGGAATTTTATATTTCCTGGAGAAGATTACAAGTTCAGTTTTGTGGGGGTTTACACCCAAACCACACTGAACCGCCCATCGAGTGAGCTTGTTTAAAGCGTTTTGTAGGAGTTCTATTAGAGTGTTTAAGTGGTTTCCTGAGACAGCCAAAGCAACATCATCTGCATAAGCGATTGCCATGCATCCCTCGCCTTCCATGATTATCAATGGCTCATTGTTAACCAAATTCCACAAAAGGGGGGATAGAACACCACCTTGCGGAGTGCCTCTACTGACAGACCTTCTGGCAGACGTCCCACCCAGCTTAGAGTTGATAATCCGACCATTAAGCAGTAGATTAATCACTTCGCAAAGTGAGCTGTCGACCTTCAGGTCTGATAGTGCATCCGCTATCGCTGATACATTGATATGTTTGAAAGCGCCTTCTATATCCATTGTATACTCTTTCTGTTTTACGCACCAGTGAGTGTAATGCCGTCTCCACTGATTTACCTTTGCAATATGCACGTTGGGCCGGCGTCAATTGTTCCTTATCAATACTGTTGCGTAAATGGAAATCAATCAGTCGTTCTAATGTTTTTAGGAGGAATGTGTAATAGGTTAAAAGGAGGTTATGGGGGTTAGGATTTGAAAATGAAAGGAAGCGAGGATGTGGACGGGACTTAAGGATGGGATGGGACGGAAAAGGAAAGGAGAGTCGACTGCGAGAGACGTGGCATGTTTGCGTTGCTCAGCTTCGCTCGCCGGAAATGGAGCGGTTCTTGCTCACGCAGATCGACTAAACCTACCATAAATACATAAAACATGCCAAAATTACTTACTTATCTTTTTAACGGACGGACATCCACCACACAGAGGGCGCTGCTGATGTTGTTGCAGCGTTGGCCCTTTACCTTTACTTGGACTTCCCAAAATTGCTGCTGCTGTCGCTCAAGCCGTTTTCGACGAAATCGAAAACTAAAAGAAAAACAGGAACCACGGACATTGACCCTAAACTCGGTCTCCCCCTCTCGTAACACTTCTTTCTTGTTACGCCACCTACTACGCTTTAAAAAAAACCTACCAAGCTAGAGCTCTAATTAGGTCGTTCATTTTTTGTGCCATAAAATGGGCACATACACCATAGAACGCGAACAAAGGGAAACGGAATTTTCACAAAAAAAAAACAAACTAATCAAAAGGGAAAAGAATTAACCAAAACTAAAAAATAATAAAGAAAAACTAATTTAAACTTTAAAGAACAAGAGAAAAAAAAATATGTCACGCCAAAAACAAAAAAAAAAATACACGTATCGCTGAACTCTTTGTTTGGTTTGACCGCTAGCACACGGTGAACTTCTTATTTTCCGCTCGTAACGGATGCTCTTGCAGACCGGATGCGGACCCGGAGCATCTATGTTCCCGTTGATTCGACGACACAAAATCCAAAATTTAAAATTGTTCGTTCCACTTAGAGTTTTTCGATATGTTTTTTTATGTATTTATATAGGGGACCAAATTCCTTAAGGATACGAAAAAAAAGATTGGCGGCCACCTTGTTTAAGGGATTTACCCTATTTTATATTATGGGTATATGTGACCGCCAATTATGGTCCTATTTTCGCCTATATTTTTAAATTAAAATTTCTTGTTTTATTGCACTTCCTCTTTTTTTAAATCTTATTACTATCACTTACCCCAGGAAAAAAAAAGTTAATCATTCACTTATTTGACCGTAAATACTACATTCGGAGATAAAATATACGTTTTAAAACACACGCACTTTATGTATTCCTTGTTCTTTGTGGCACTGCCCATTAGAGGGTCTTTTTAGCAAAACTGATAGGACGTGTGTCTCCATGGACTTTCGTCTCTCTATTGGCGTGAACTGACTTTGTCCAGTTCCACATCTCTTCCAAAAATATCCCTCTAGCCTACGGATTATTCCACTGGCCGTTTTGGAGTTTTCTCAGCTAGAGGAATTTCAATCCATAACGGCCTCTCCAATCTGAAATCTTGCTTAATGTACTGTAACGTAATGTTAGCGTAAGGCTGTAGTACATTTAGTTGAACGCTGGTATGGCCAAGGCGAAACAGGAGGAATGTGAACAAAACAAATGTCAAAATGGATAGAGGCGGTAAGTTCCAGAGGTAAGTACGAACAACTTTTTATTTATTTTATTTCCTAAACTTTAATACTTTTTTATTCTTTTACCGCACAGTATAGATTCCTCGCTACTACTACTCCTGCTTTCACAGCAGCAGCAGAACCAGCAAGTTAAAAGTAAGTACTACGTGCATATTTGTAATTTTCTTTTTTGTTTACATATTGTTCTTTGCATTTCTCGGAGCCGGTTGCCAGTGCTAAGGGTGGATGGACGACATATGGACGGATGGACACATATTCTCGCTTCCAGTGTGTCATAAGGTAAGTTTTTTTTTATAATCAATCTCTATTCGTTAACAACATTTTTTTTTTTATCTCCATAGGGTGGCTGCAACAAAAATTCGACCTTGTTGAAGTGCAAAGGATGACAGGGGCGAAGAGAGGCAGATCCCCGAATCAAAACGTGGGGAAGAAACCCACCCTCTGCAAGCCGGGCACTATTCAAGTAGGTGATATTTATTTTAAAGTGCTTGACCTTCGGTAATACTTAACTTAGTCCTATTCCGTCACGATATACATATTTTACTAAATAAATTTTTCAATACTACAGATAAAACACGACATACATAAAAGAAAACTTCATCAGATGAATGCAATGATGCAAATTCACAGGATGGAGTAACTGTGGCCATCATATCGCAGTGAGTCTTATTTTATTTTTGTACGCATGCATTATAATCGTGTATGGACTGTGTAGATACTTAAGAAGGGATTATATTGACTAGGATGTCATAAATAAAGCAACAAAAAAACCAATAAACTGATAATACAGATTAGAATAGGTGATAGTAGTGGGTTTAGGAGAGTTCCAGGACAGGAGCTACTTAGAGCAATGTGTTAGAGTGAGAGCCCGTATGGAGCTATGTGTTAGAGTGAGAGGTAAGATGTGGGGTTAGGCTTTTTCCCCTTCGGGGTGTCATATTTCATGTTTGTTTATTTTAGTTTTTGGATTGAGATCTGAATTTGTGGCGCGAGGTGTCATATTTCACATTTGTTTATTTATTTGTTTTTGCATTGAGATCAGAATTTGGGAGCGAGGTGTCATATTTCATAGTTGTTAGTGTTTAACTGTGGGGGAATCATCATCGGAGCGAGGTGTCATATTTCACATTTGTTTATATTAGCTTTTGCATTGAGATCTGAATTTGGGAGCGAGGTGTCATATTTCATAGTTGTTAGTGTTTAGCTGCGGGGAATCATCATCGGAGCGAGGTGTCATATTTCAAGTTTGTTTATTTTTTTTGTCTTTGGACTGAGATCAGAATTTGGGAACGAGGAAATGTGTGTGTGTGTGTGTGATTGGTTTGACTGATTCCTGACGAATTGATTTTAGAGGAATTGTGAACATGTTCAATCATGTCTATGAATTCGATTTGGAATTTCACAATGATTTCGTGGAAAAAAGTATGAGTCATCGATATAAACGGCGACGGTTGTGTATATGTTTATGAAATTGGAGAAGGGAATCAGCAAATGGTTTGATTGAGGAGAATCGATCGATTCCTGGAATTGGTGGAATGTGTTAGAGTGAGATGGAAGATTTGGAGTGTGGCCTGTTGGGAGTGAGGTGTCAAATTTCACGTTTGTTTATTTTAGCTTTTGGATTGAGATCTGAATTTGGGGCGCGAGGTTTCATATTTCAAGTTTGTTTATGTTTTGCTTTTGGACTAAGATCTGAATTTGGAGCGAGGTGTCATATTTCATATTTGTTAGTGTTTAGCTGGGGGAATCGTCATCGGAGCGAGGTGTCATATTTCACGTTTGTTTATTTTTCGTCTTTGGACTGAGATCTGAATTTGGGAACGAGGTGTCATATTTCATATTTGTTAGTTTTTACTGGGGGAATCGTAAGATCAGAGTCAGGGAGTGAGGCAGCATTTAGTATGTGTGAGTGTGTGTGGAGAGCGATTTTTATATTTGGTTTGATTGATGAATTGCATATTCCATAGATGGGTTATGATTGCTTGGAGGGGAGTTTTTTATTGTTGCTGATCTGTGTGCTTTTGTGTGCTTTTGTGTGATTATATTTGATGTTGAGAGCGAGGTATTTGGATTTTATTCTCTGGGTATGACGTCATTGGGGATGGAGCTTAGATTGGGTTGATTTGAGAAATTGGCATCGGATTCCATACATGGGTTATGATTGCTAAGAGGAGATTTTTTTTATTTTTTATTTCTATTGATCAGTGTGTGTCTTTTTCGTTTAGGGTGGTTGAGAGGGAGAGGAGAGATTTCAGGAATTGATTTTTGGATTTTGTAGAGGAATTATGAACACATATAAGAATAATTATTTTGGGCTACGAGTCAGGCTGATTCATAGCTGTGTGTTTCTTTTTGAATGCTGACCCGGAGTTAGTAAGTGTTTATCCCAAAGCAAATGTTGGGCACTACAAATGTTTATCTGTTACTATTCCGTAAAAAAGTATAATATGAGTAAAGAGGATGACATAAGGAAACAAAAGAAAAATCTGAATTATGTGAGTCAAATTGATTTGTTTGCTATTCGGTAAAGAAAAAGGGATCTATTGATCTGGGTGTGTGTGACGTCATCGGGGTGGAGCTTAGATTGGTTTGATTGGAGAAATTGGCAAATTCCATAGATGGGTTATGTTAGCTTAGAGGTTATTTTTTTATTTCTATTGATCTGCGTGTGTGTGTGATTGGTTTGATTGGGGAAATTGGCAAATTCCATAGATGGGTTATGATTGCTTAGAATGAAGAAGAAGAGAGGGAGAGGGGAGAGGGCTGATTCCAGGAATTATGAACACTTATAAGAATTTGAGAAGAGTTCTGGGCTACGAGTCAGGCAGATTCATAGCTGTGTGTTTCTTCTTGAATGCTGACCTTGAGTTAGTAAATGTTTATCCCATAGGAAATACTGTGCAGTATAATTGTTTATCTGTTGCTGTTCCGTAAAAAAAGTATAATATGAGTAAAGAGGATGACATAAGGGAAAATAAAAATCTGGACTATGTGAGTCAAATTGATTTGTTTGCTATTCGGTAGAAAAAAAACGAATTTTATTTCTATTGATCTGTGTGTGTGTGACGTCATCGGGGGCTGGAGCTTAGATTGGTTTGATTATTCCATAGATGGGTTATGATTGCTTACAGGTTATGTTCTAATTTCTATTGATCAGTGTGTATCTTTTTCCGTTTAGGAAGAATGAGAGGGAGAGGGGAGAGGGGCTGATTCCAGGAATTGGGTTTTGGATTCCATAGAGGAATTATGAACACGTATAAGAATTTGAGAAGAGTTCTGGGCTACGAGTCAGGTAGATTCATAGCTGTGTGTTTATTCTTGAATGCTGACCTTGAGTTAGTAAATGTTTATCCCATAGGAAATACTGTGCAGTATAAATGTTTATCTGTTACTGTTCCGTAAAAAAAGTATAATATGAAGAAAGAGGATGACATAAGGGAAAACAAAAATCTGGACTATGTGAGTCAAATTGATTTGTTTGCTATTCGGTAGAAAAAACAAAATTGGAATTTTATTTCTATTAATCTGTGTGTGTGTGACGTCATCGGGGGTTGGAGCTTAGATTGGTTGGATTGGCGAAATTGACTAATTCCAGGATTCCACATAGAGGAGATTTTTTATTTTTTTATTTCAATTGATCTCTGTGTATGTGTACGATCATATTTCAGAGATTAATTTGATTTAATTGGCAGTAAATAGCTAGGCTATTGATCATTTGCTGGAGTGAGAAGGGCTACATGGATGGCACTACAAATACTGTTGTTGTTGCTGTTCCATAAAGAAAAAAAGTACGATATGAGTAAAGAGGATGACATAAGAAAAAAAAAATCTGGACTATGTGACTCAAATTGATTTGTTTGCTGATCGGTAGAGAAAAAATAAAACAAATAAGTGTATGATATGACTAAAGAGGAAGGAATAAAAAATCTGGACTCTGTGAATCAAACTGATTGTTTATTCTTGAACACCAGACTTGAGTTAGTAATTTTAATGTAAGATATAGAATATTGAGGTAGGTTAGCTCTTTAAAGGAGATAAATAAATAAAGAGGTGACGTACAATAATTAATGTTTTATCAGAGCAGAGCTAAAAATATTGAAACAAACAGGTGAAGTGGAGAGTGATTTAAGGGTTTTTAAGGAGTAAAAGGTTACTAATACAAAGTCTCTATTTAAGCTCGTGGGATAGATTAAAATCTTACGGATAGAATTTTTCAATAACCCAACTAATGAGGAATATTCTGAGAAAGATAATGCTCCTATGAGAATCTTTAATGGCAAGTTAAGCATCGTCTTTAATGATTTCCTTCAGTAAGAAGGTTTATGCAATGCAGTCACAAATATTCAAGGTCAAATATTGAATTTATTTCTTCATTTGTTCGGAGATATAACTACGTACTATACTGTATATTTAAATACAAATACTCTGTACGCTTGGGCAATGCCTCAGTAACTTCTTCATAAAGCATTTGGGTGGGCAAATCCAGAAATATTTATAACTGTCTAAATAAAAGTGCTAGATGATAACGGAGAAAATACATAGGTATGTATGTGTTAGAAGTAGGTTTAGATTATCCAGAATATCTTCATGACGCACTTACCTAAAAGCAGATAGTCAAGGAAGCAGTACTTAATGCTGAAATTACAATTGGCGAAATTGACTAATTCCAGGAAATTGGTATCGGATTCCACAGATGGGTTATGATTGTTTAGAGGAGATTTTTTATTTTTTTATTTCAATTGATCTCTATGTATATGTACGATCACATTTCAGAGATTAATTTGATTTAATTGGCAGTAAATAGCTAGGCCATTGATCATTTGCTAGAGTGAGAAGGGCTACATGGATGTTACAGTGGCTGGGAGTGATAAGAATTTGAGAAAAGTTCAGGACTGTTTATTCTTGAATGCTGACCTTGAGTTAGTAAATGTTTATCCCAAAGCAAATGCTGTGCACTACAAATGCTGTTGTTGTTGCTGTTCCATAAAGAAAAAAAGTACGATATGAGTAAAGAGGATGACATAAGAATAAAAAAAAAATCTGGTCTATGTGAGTCAAATTGATTTGTTTGCTGTTCGGTAGAGAAAAAATAAAAGAATTAAATGTATGATATGACTAAAGAGGAAGGAATTAAAAATATGGACCCTGTGAATCAAACTGATTGTTTATTCTTAAACGCCAGACTTGAGTTAGTAATTTCAATGTGAGATATAGAATATTGAGGTAGGTTAGCTCTTTAAAGGAGATAAATAAATAAAATGGTGACGAACAATAGTTAATGTTTTATCAGAACAGAGCTAAAAATATTGAAACAAACAGGTGAAGTGGAGGGTAACTTAGGGGTTGTTAAGGAGTAAAAGATGATTAATGCAAAGTCTCGTTTTTTGCAATTATCAAAGCATAGACTTAATCAAAAGAAGGGACGTCTTTCCTTATGATTATTTAAGCTCCTGGGATAAATTAAGTGAATTATCTCTTACGTACAGAATTTTTAAATAAACGAACTAATGAGGAATGTTCTAAGAAAGATAATGCTACTAAGGGATCCTTTAATGGCAACTAAAGCATCGCCTTTAGTGATTTCCTTCAGTAAGAAGGTTAAAGCAATGCAGTCACATATATTCGAAGTCAAATAATGAATTAATTTCTTCATTTGATCGGTGATAAACCTACGCAATATACTGTATATTTAGATACTGTACGCTTGTGTAATGTCTCAATGACTTCCTTATAAAGCCTTTGAGTGGACAAATCTGGAAAAATTAACAACTGTCTATATAAAAGTGCTAGATGATAATGGAGAAAATATGTATGTATTAGAAGTAGATTTAGATTATCCAGAATCTCTTCATGACGCATTTACCTAAAAGCAGGCAGATAGTCAAGGAAGCAGTACTTAATGCTGAAATTACAAATTTTATTGAATAATCACCATTGTGAAAATAAAACGTACAAGCCCAGAGCAGAAAAACTGACCGATTTTAAATCTGAAAACAAATGATATGTTATAAAACACAAATTCATATTTTAAAAGGATTTTTTTTTTATTTGTATCTACTTAAAAACTTTTCCAATAGATAAACATAAATTCTTAACGCTAATTTTGCTTTTGGCAATGTGTTTGATAAGAACTGATGTTAATATATGATATCTGCTTCCCGTAGCTCTTCCACAATTGAGTTTACCTCATTTTGATGATTAATATTGCCAGCATTTTGCGATGCAATTAAAAGTCTTAGTCTATCAACGAGCTCATTGGGATCATTCCAATACACATATACGACGGGATTATTAGAATAGCTCATATCTTTAAAATTATTGTTGTATGCTTTTCGAATTTTCTTTATAACTCTTTGCGTAAGGTGTTGTAATAAAGGCCGAATAACATGTTTATACTAATAACCTCCATTGCCTTTAACCTGTGAGTTGCCATCATAATTTTTTAAGTGTACCTTTGTTTTTTGTAGAATCTTAAGATATTCATCCAAGTCTTCATTGGTACATCGTTCTTTTGTAGGGTTTTCCGAAAAATTAATTCATAGAGGTCCTCTGTTCCAGGGAAGATTTCATCATCAATAACGAGATTCTTTTGCTCGTTAATTACAAAGCTTGATCTGCCTCAACTTTGTTGAATTCGATTGTACATCAAAATGCGGACCATAGATCTTATCCAGATTCGATTCTGATGGCGATGATCTATTGACAGGTGTACTTTGATCAAGACTATCAGCTTCTGATGGCGATGGTCTGTTGATCAATATTATCTATATCGTAATTTTCGGGTGTTCTAAATGAAAAATCTTTATCATCCATCGTTGATTGAATGTTTGACTCAGGATATGAAGAGTCAACACTCTCCTCCAGAGCAAGTTTTTCTTTTGGTGGACTTTGGAATTGTAATTCTCGTCGAGGCTTTGTTTTAGTCATTATATCGTACTCAACAGTATCTCGACTTTTGACATTTTTCACAATATCTTTTAAGGGCTCAACTACAAGAAAAAGTTAACTGCAAACAAGTTGCATGCATCGGATCTGTACGTCAACAATCTCTTTATTATTTATCGTCTTTCGTCTTTTCGCTCTCTCTGCTTAGGTTCTGGTGATGATGATAATGATTTAATTGAAATGCTTTTTAAAGCATATTCCATTTTCTTTTGAAGAGTATCCTTCATACTTATATCTTTTTTCGTTTGATTTTGATCCATTTTACCTCATCCGTTAATCAAAATAATTTTTCAATCTGTACCCCAGCGATAATAGGAATTGTCTATTTTGTAGAGTAAGTTTTGATGTACTCCTATCGGAAGTTGATAGTATATTGATAGAGTTAATAGTATGATCTACTCTTTTATATGTTAACGGGTAAGATGAGCTATCATACGAGTATATTATCATAATTGTGGTTTAAGATGTGGTCCAAAGTTTGTAAGATTTCCGTATCTTCCGTAAGAGATTCAATGTTATAGAACTTATCCTCTCGCAGTTCACTGGCCAATAGATGACATTGCGAGGAACTTCGACTATTTTATACCCTGGGCTAACATTAAGAGAAAATGCATGTAGTATATGAGCAGATCGATTGTTGATATACTACACATTTCATCAATTAAATTACATTCAATTTGAACGATTTACACTCTATTTATGTTGACGTACAGATCCGATTCATGTAACTTGTTTGCAGATAGCTTTTTCTTGCCGAACCCCAATAGTGATCCAATCGAGTTTGGTTGTGAGAAATCAATCTCTATGCTACTATAAATTTCACATTTTAATGTGTTATTATTTGCTTATGCAGTTATTAATGTCTTCAATCTCATAGGAACCAATTGGCCGTCGTCCTCACTGGCTGAATGATTGATTCTGGAGAATCAATATGTTTTTCTTCTTCTTCTTCTTCTTCTGGAGGAGGACTTTGGAATTGCAACTTTCTTCGAGTCTTTACTTTTGCTATTAAATCATTCTCGGCTGTATTTCGACGTTTGACATTTTTGGCGATTTCTTTTAAGGGTTCAACTATGGGTTTAAATGTTTTTTCAATTCCCGTCTCCTCCATGATTTGTCCACTTTTGAGAAGCCTATATTTTCTCTTTAAAATATTTTTAGTTTTTGTAAGTTCTTTTAGTAAATCTTCATTGAGTTCCATATTTGAGAATTGTGTCGGCTCCAAACTGGGCAGTATCGAACTAGGCAGTATCAAACTGGACAGTATCAAACAGGGCAGTATCGAACTGGCCAGTATCAAACTGGGCAGTATCAAACTGGGTAGTATCGAACTGGGCAGTACCGAACTGAGCAGTATCAAACTGGGCAGTATCAAACTGGACAGCATCAAACAGGGCAGTATCGAACTGGGCAGTATCAAACTGGGCAGTATCGAACTGGGCAGTATCAAACTGGGCAGTATCGAACTGGGCAGTATCGAACTGGGCAGTATCAAACTGGGCAGTATCGAACTGGGCAGTATCAAACTGGGCAGTATCGAACTGGGCAGTATCAAACTGGGCAGTATCAAACTGGGCAGTATCAAACTGGACAGTATCAAACAGGGCAGTATCGAACTGGGCAGTATCAAACTGGGCAGTATCGAACTGGGCAGTATCAAACTGGGCAGTATCGAACTGGGCAGTATCAAACTGGGCAGTATCGAACTGGGCAGTATCAAACTGGGCAGTATCAAACTGGGTAGTATCAAACTGGGCAGTATCGAACTGGGCAGTATCGAACTGGGCAGCATCAAACTGGGCAGTATCAAACAGGGCAGTATTAAACTGGGCAGCATTAAACAGGGCAGTATCAAACTGGGCAGTATCAAACTAGCCAAGCAACAGTTGGAGGAGAGTAAACGTCACAATCAAGCCGTCGAGGGAATAAAAATCAAGCAAGACAAGGGACTTTACTTGCAACCCCATAAGAAAGGATTCGGACTTTTTCTAAAGCCACAGCCCACGAGCACAAAAAAACTAATGGAATTGCTACCCAATCGTCATTTTGGTGATGCCGTAATAACATTTCCAATTGGTTCCTATGAGATTGAAGATATTAATAACTGCATAAGCAAATAATAACACATTAAAATGTGAAATTTATAGTAGCATAGAGATTGATTTCTCACAACCAAACTCGATTGGATCACTATTGGGGTTCGGCAAGAAAAAGCTATCTGCAAACAAGTTACATGAATCGGATCTGTACGTCAACATAAATAGAGTGCAAATCGTTCAAATTGAATGTAATTTAATTGATGAAATGTATAGTATATCAACAATCGATCTGCTCATATACTACATGCATTTTCTCTTAATGTTAGCCCAGGGTATAAAATAGTCGAAGTTCCTCGCAATGTCATCTATTGGCCAGTGAACTGCGAGAGGATAAGTTCTATAACATTGAATCTCTTACGGAAGATACGGAAATCTTACAAACTTTGGACCACATCTTAAACCACAATTATGATAATATACTCGTATGATAGCTCATCTTACCCGTTAACATATAAAAGAGTAGATCGTACTATTAACTCTATCAATATACTATCAACTTCCGATAGGAGTACATCAAAACTTACTCTACAAAATAGACAATTCCTATTATCGCTGGGGTACAGATTGAAAAATTATTTTGATTAACGGATGAGGTAAAATGGATCAAAATCAAACGAAAAAAGATATAAGTATGAAGGATACTCTTCAAAAGAAAATGGAATATGCTTTAAAAAGCATTTCAATTAAATCATTATCATCATCACCAGAACCTAAGCAGAGAGAGCGAAAAGATGAAAGACGATAAATAATAAAGAGATTGTTGACGTACAGATCCGATGCATGCAACTTGTTTGCAGTTAACTTTTTCTTGTAGTTGAGCCCTTAAAAGATATTGTGAAAAATGTCAAAAGTCGAGATACTGTTGAGTACGATATAATGACTAAAACAAAGCCTCGACGAGAATTACAATTCCAAAGTCCACCAAAAGAAAAACTTGCTCTGGAGGAGAGTGTTGACTCTTCATATCCTGAGTCAAACATTCAATCAACGATGGATGATAAAGATTTTTCATTTAGAACACCCGAAAATTACGATATAGATAATATTGATCAACAGACCATCGCCATCAGAAGCTGATAGTCTTGATCAAAGTACACCTGTCAATAGATCATCGCCATCAGAATCGAATCTGGATAAGATCTATGGTCCGCATTTTGATGTACAATCGAATTCAACAAAGTTGAGGCAGATCAAGCTTTGTAATTAACGAGCAAAAGAATCTCGTTATTGATGATGAAATCTTCCCTGGAACAGAGGACCTCTATGAATTAATTTTTCGGAAAACCCTACAAAAGAACGATGTACCAATGAAGACTTGGATGAATATCTTAAGATTCTACAAAAAACAAAGGTACACTTAAAAAATTATGATGGCAACTCACAGGTTAAAGGCAATGGAGGTTATAAGTATAAACATGTTATTCGGCCTTTATTACAACACCTTACGCAAAGAGTTATAAAGAAAATTCGAAAAGCATACAACAATAATTTTAAAGATATGAGCTATTCTAATAATCCCGTCGTATATGTGTATTGGAATGATCCCAATGAGCTCGTTGATAGACTAAGACTTTTAATTGCATCGCAAAATGCTGGCAATATTAATCATCAAAATGAGGTAAACTCAATTGTGGAAGAGCTACGGGAAGCAGATATCATATATTAACATCAGTTCTTATCAAACACATTGCCAAAAGCAAAATTAGCGTTAAGAATTTATGTTTATCTATTGGAAAAGTTTTTAAGTAGATACAAATAAAAAAAAAATCCTTTTAAAATATGAATTTGTGTTTTATAACATATCATTTGTTTTCAGATTTAAAATCGGTCAGTTTTTCTGCTCTGGGCTTGTACGTTTTATTTTCACAATGGTGATTATTCAATAAAATTTGTAATTTCAGCATTAAGTACTGCTTCCTTGACTATCTGCCTGCTTTTAGGTAAATGCGTCATGAAGAGATTCTGGATAATCTAAATCTACTTCTAATACATACATATTTTCTCCATTATCATCTAGCACTTTTATATAGACAGTTGTTAATTTTTCCAGATTTGTCCACTCAAAGGCTTTATAAGGAAGTCATTGAGACATTACACAAGCGTACAGTATCTAAATATACAGTATATTGCGTAGGTTTATCACCGATCAAATGAAGAAATTAATTCATTATTTGACTTCGAATATATGTGACTGCATTGCTTTAACCTTCTTACTGAAGGAAATCACTAAAGGCGATGCTTTAGTTGCCATTAAAGGATCCCTTAGTAGCATTATCTTTCTTAGAACATTCCTCATTAGTTCGTTTATTTAAAAATTCTGTACGTAAGAGATAATTCACTTAATTTATCCCAGGAGCTTAAATAATCATAAGGAAAGACGTCCCTTCTTTTGATTAAGTCTATGCTTTGATAATTGCAAAAAACGAGACTTTGCATTAATCATCTTTTACTCCTTAACAACCCCTAAGTTACCCTCCACTTCACCTGTTTGTTTCAATATTTTTAGCTCTGTTCTGATAAAACATTAACTATTGTTCGTCACCATTTTATTTATTTATCTCCTTTAAAGAGCTAACCTACCTCAATATTCTATATCTCACATTGAAATTACTAACTCAAGTCTGGCGTTTAAGAATAAACAATCAGTTTGATTCACAGGGTCCATATTTTTAATTCCTTCCTCTTTAGTCATATCATACATTTAATTCTTTTATTTTTTCTCTACCGAACAGCAAACAAATCAATTTGACTCACATAGACCAGATTTTTTTTTTATTCTTATGTCATCCTCTTTACTCATATCGTACTTTTTTTCTTTATGGAACAGCAACAACAACAGCATTTGTAGTGCACAGCATTTGCTTTGGGATAAACATTTACTAACTCAAGGTCAGCATTCAAGAATAAACAGTCCTGAACTTTTCTCAAATTCTTATCACTCCCAGCCACTGTAACATCCATGTAGCCCTTCTCACTCTAGCAAATGATCAATGGCCTAGCTATTTACTGCCAATTAAATCAAATTAATCTCTGAAATGTGATCGTACATATACATAGAGATCAATTGAAATAAAAAAATAAAAAATCTCCTCTAAACAATCATAACCCATCTGTGGAATCCGATACCAATTTCCTGGAATTAGTCAATTTCGCCAATTGTAATTTCAGCATTAAGTACTGCTTCCTTGACTATCTGCTTTTAGGTAAGTGCGTCATGAAGATATTCTGGATAATCTAAACCTACTTCTAACACATACATACCTATGTATTTTCTCCGTTATCATCTAGCACTTTTATTTAGACAGTTATAAATATTTCTGGATTTGCCCACCCAAATGCTTTATGAAGAAGTTACTGAGGCATTGCCCAAGCGTACAGAGTATTTGTATTTAAATATACAGTATAGTACGTAGTTATATCTCCGAACAAATGAAGAAATAAATTCAATATTTGACCTTGAATATTTGTGACTGCATTGCATAAACCTTCTTACTGAAGGAAATCATTAAAGACGATGCTTAACTTGCCATTAAAGATTCTCATAGGAGCATTATCTTTCTCAGAATATTCCTCATTAGTTGGGTTATTGAAAAATTCTATCCGTAAGATTTTAATCTATCCCACGAGCTTAAATAGAGACTTTGTATTAGTAACCTTTTACTCCTTAAAAACCCTTAAATCACTCTCCACTTCACCTGTTTGTTTCAATATTTTTAGCTCTGCTCTGATAAAACATTAATTATTGTACGTCACCTCTTTATTTATTTATCTCCTTTAAAGAGCTAACCTACCTCAATATTCTATATCTTACATTAAAATTACTAACTCAAGTCTGGTGTTCAAGAATAAACAATCAGTTTGATTCACAGAGTCCAGATTTTTTATTCCTTCCTCTTTAGTCATATCATACACTTATTTGTTTTATTTTTTCTCTACCGATCAGCAAACAAATCAATTTGAGTCACATAGTCCAGATTTTTTTTTTCTTATGTCATCCTCTTTACTCATATCGTACTTTTTTTCTTTATGGAACAGCAACAACAACAGTATTTGTAGTGCCATCCATGTAGCCCTTCTCACTCCAGCAAATGATCAATAGCCTAGCTATTTACTGCCAATTAAATCAAATTAATCTCTGAAATATGATCGTACACATACACAGAGATCAATTGAAATAAAAAAATAAAAAATCTCCTCTATGTGGAATCCTGGAATTAGTCAATTTCGCCAATCCAACCAATCTAAGCTCCAACCCCCGATGACGTCACACACACACAGATTAATAGAAATAAAATTCCAATTTTGTTTTTTCTACCGAATAGCAAACAAATCAATTTGACTCACATAGTCCAGATTTTTGTTTTCCCTTATGTCATCCTCTTTCTTCATATTATACTTTTTTTACGGAACAGTAACAGATAAACATTTATACTGCACAGTATTTCCTATGGGATAAACATTTACTAACTCAAGGTCAGCATTCAAGAATAAACACACAGCTATGAATCTACCTGACTCGTAGCCCAGAACTCTTCTCAAATTCTTATACGTGTTCATAATTCCTCTATGGAATCCAAAACCCAATTCCTGGAATCAGCCCCTCTCCCCTCTCCCTCTCATTCTTCCTAAACGGAAAAAGATACACACTGATCAATAGAAATTAGAACATAACCTGTAAGCAATCATAACCCATCTATGGAATAATCAAACCAATCTAAGCTCCAGCCCCCGATGACGTCACACACACACAGATCAATAGAAATAAAATTCGTTTTTTTTCTACCGAATAGCAAACAAATCAATTTGACTCACATAGTCCAGATTTTTATTTTCCCTTATGTCATCCTCTTTACTCATATTATACTTTTTTTACGGAACAGCAACAGATAAACAATTATACTGCACAGTATTTCCTATGGGATAAACATTTACTAACTCAAGGTCAGCATTCAAGAAGAAACACACAGCTATGAATCTGCCTGACTCGTAGCCCAGAACTCTTCTCAAATTCTTATAAGTGTTCATAATTCCTGGAATCAGCCCTCTCCCCTCTCCCTCTCATTCTTCTCAAACGAAAAAAGACACACACTGATCAATAGAAATTAGAAAATAACCTCTAAGCAATCATAACCCATCTATGGAATTTGCCAATTTCCCCAATCAAACCAATCACACACACACGCAGATCAATAGAAATAAAAAAATAACCTCTAAGCTAACATAACCCATCTATGGAATTTGCCAATTTCTCCAATCAAACCAATCTAAGCTCCACCCCGATGACGTCACACACACCCAGATCAATAGATCCCTTTTTCTTTACCGAATAGCAAACAAATCAATTTGACTCACATAATTCAGATTTTTCTTTTGTTTCCTTATGTCATCCTCTTTACTCATATTATACTTTTTTACGGAATAGTAACAGATAAACATTTGTAGTGCCCAACATTTGCTTTGGGATAAACACTTACTAACTCCGGGTCAGCATTCAAAAAGAAACACACAGCTATGAATCAGCCTGACTCGTAGCCCAAAACTCTTCTCTAATTCTTATATGTGTTCATAATTCCTCTACAAAATCCAAAAATCAATTCCTGAAATCTCTCCTCTCCCTCTCAACCACCCTAAACGAAAAAGACACACACTGATCAATAGAAATAAAAAATAAAAAAAATCTCCTCTTAGCAATCATAACCCATGTATGGAATCCGATACCAATTTCTCAAATCAACCCAATCTAAGCTCCATCCCCAATGACGTCATACCCAGAGAATAAAATCCAAATACCTTGCTCTCAACATCAAATATAATCACACAAAAGCACACAAAAGCACACAGATCAGCAACAATAAAAAACTCCCCTCCAAGCAATCATAACCCATCTATGGAATATGCAATTCATCAATCAAACCAAATATAAAAATCGCTCTCCACACACACTCACACATACTAAATGCTGCCTCACTCCCTGACTCTGATCTTACGATTCCCCCAGTAAAAACTAACAAATATGAAATATGACACCTCGTTCCCAAATTCAGATCTCAGTCCAAAGACGAAAAATAAACAAACGTGAAATATGACACCTCGCTCCGATGACGATTCCCCCAGCTAAACACTAACAAATATGAAATATGACACCTCGCTCCAAATTCAGATCTTAGTCCAAAAGCAAAACATAAACAAACTTGAAATATGAAACCTCGCGCCCCAAATTCAGATCTCAATCCAAAAGCTAAAATAAACAAACGTGAAATTTGACACCTCACTCCCAACAGGCCACACTCCAAATCTTCCATCTCACTCTAACACATTCCACCAATTCCAGGAATCGATCGATTCTCCTCAATCAAACCATTTGCTGATTCCCTTCTCCAATTTCATAAACATATACACAACCGTCGCCGTTTATATCGATGACTCATACTTTTTTCCACGAAATCATTGTGAAATTCCAAATCGAATTCATAGACATGATTGAACATGTTCACAATTCCTCTAAAATCAATTCGTCAGGAATCAGTCAAACCAATCACACACACACACACACATTTCCTCGTTCCCAAATTCAGATCTCAGTCCAAAGACAAAAAAAATAAACAAACTTGAAATATGACACCTCGCTCCGATGATGATTCCCCGCAGCTAAACACTAACAACTATGAAATATGACACCTCGCTCCCAAATTCAGATCTCAATGCAAAAGCTAATATAAACAAATGTGAAATATGACACCTCGCTCCGATGATGATTCCCCCACAGTTAAACACTAACAACTATGAAATATGACACCTCGCTCCCAAATTCTGATCTCAATGCAAAAACAAATAAATAAACAAATGTGAAATATGACACCTCGCGCCACAAATTCAGATCTCAATCCAAAAACTAAAATAAACAAACATGAAATATGACACCCCGAAGGGGAAAAAGCCTAACCCCACATCTTACCTCTCACTCTAACACATAGCTCCATACGGGCTCTCACTCTAACACATTGCTCCAAATAGCTCCTGTCCTGGAACTCTCCTAAACCCACTACTGGTGATATAAAAAAAAATAAGTAATTGCATATATACGAACACAACATAGATAATAGTTAAGGTATAAGGTATAAGTAAATACATAAATAGACGTACAGAAGTAATAAGTAACTAAACAATTAGATAGATATATTATGTATGCGAGGACAAATAAATAAATAACATATACTTAGAACTAAATTGAATAAGACTAGATATTAAAAAACTAGATAGATATAATGAATAAATAAATAAATAGATATGTATATAGGGACAAATAAATAAATAAGTAACACATACTTAAAATAATAAATGACTCTAATATATTTTCATAAATAAATAAATTAAACTTAATAATAAGTGACTAGATAGATGCAATAAATAAATAAATGACTAAATAAATAGCTATGTATCTGGACGAATAGATAAATAAATAACACATTCTTAAAATAATAAATGACTAGATAGAAATTGTAGATAAAAACTCGAATAAATATATATTGATAAACAAATGCCTTAACTAACTTATCCTATACAATTTAAAACATATTATACATGAACTTAGAATAATCTATTGACGGGAGCAAATACATAAAGAATACATAACACAGGATACATAACACTTATTGCTTCAGGTCTTTTGCATGGAAGACGCCTATCTTTTTCCCAGCTAAATTTTCTAACTCGTACATATTGTTCCCGATCTGTTTTACTATACGACATTTTAAATATTTCGGGCACAGTTCGACGCTATATTCTTTGTCGTGTCGCTAAGAACGAAGTTGTGCCGAAATACTTCCTGTCCGGGTAGGTAGCGTACTTTTCGCGTGCGTACGCTATACGTTTTTGCGCTTTTCTCATTAGCCCGTAATAAGTTTTCTTTTACTTTATCGCGCACACACTGCAAACGACTTTGTCGGGGTAGGGTTAACAGCTCGCTGTCGGCTGCCGCGTTCAACCTTTGCACTAGTTCATAGCCACTGGCGTGAGTCATCATATTCACTCCAAAAAGTGCAAAATATGGTGACACACCAGTGGAAGAATGAACCGAACTTGGTAGTGCGCATGCTATGTCGCTGAGGTGAAGATCCCAGTTGCGTTGATCTTCCTTCAGGTATGAACGTATGGCCGCCAACAGCGTTCTATTCACCCTCTCCGACGCGTTTGATTGTGGTGCGTAGTTTGCAGTCTTAAAATGCCTAATACCATATTTTTGAAGAAGGTTTTGGAAATCTTTTGCCAAGAATTGCTTCCCATTGTCGGAATGTATGATTTCCGGAACTCCGAACATGTTAAAAACGTCGTTGTAAAGGAATTTTACGACACTGCTGGTGTTAGCACTTTTTAAGGGCTTCAGGAAGACAAACTTTGAAAAATGGTTTAGGGCAACAAACACGTATGCATTACCGGACTTTGATCTTGGGTACGGGCCCAAGAAATCTATGTACAATTTTTGAAAAGGACGATCGGTACAATAACTGGTACGTATAGGGGGACGAGATATCTGACAAGAAGACTTACATTGCTTACATACTGAACAATTAGATACAAAACGTCTGATTTGGACAGTCATGTTCGGCCAGTAAAAGTACTGTCGAACTCGCTGCAATGTTTTTGCCATTCCACCATGAGCTGCTTGAGGAGGACTATGTGCTCGGGAGATTATGTCTTCGGTTAATCCGGAGGGAATCCTTAACAGCCAGTTGTGTTCTATCAGAACTTTATCTCCAATAGGTGGTAATAAGCGTTTATACACATAATTATCTTCGATTTTTAAGTCAGGCAGCTCTTCGTGGTGATCTCGTATGGTGGCTATCAGACTTTTATACTCCTCAGACTGAAATTCTTCGGAGTTCAAGTCGATCAATTGTGCAACACCTTCTAATTCCAAACTTTCGGCGAAAACTCGGTCTGGCACGACATTCAAAGTGCCCTTGCGGTGGTCTACGTCAAACGTGAAACCCTGTAGCTTCAGACTCCACCGTGCCAATCTGCCGCTAAGATCTTTCAGCGTCATTAGCCAACGCAGACTAGAGTGGTCGGTGATTATGGTGAAGTCCATACCTTCGACGTATGGTCGGAATTTCTGCACCGCCATAGCGGCAGCCAGACACTCTTTCTCCGTCACGCTGTAATTCTTCTGGCAAGAGTTTAGCTTCTGTGAAAAGTAAGAAATGGGTGACTCTTCGTTTGCATCGTTCCTTTGGAAAAGGACAGCACCTATTCCGGACTCCGAAGCATCGCACTGGATGTAAAAGCGCTTTGTGAAGTCCGGATGTGTGAGCACAGGGGCAGATGTTAAAGCCTCTTTGAGTTTCTCGAATGCTACAAGTGCCTCATCCGACATTTTGAACTTTTCATTTTTTTTTTTCAGCGTGTCCGTGATGGGGGCAGTCAGGCTCGAAAAATCCCTAATAAACCTTCTATACCACCCTGCAAGACCAAGCAGCCTGCGAACCTGCTTAGGGTTTTTTGGCACAGGGAAGTCAACAATGGCTTCCACCTTAGCAGGATCAGTCTGCAGCATCCCACCACCAACTATGAACCCCAAATACTTCAATTCCTTGAAGCAGAATTTGGACTTGTTCAAGTTGATGGTGAGATTAGCTTTACGCAAGCACTGTGCGACTTCGTCAAGCAGAGCCACATGTGTTTGGAAATCCGGCGCTATGATGAGCAGGTCATCAAAGTACACAAAGACGCGGTCCTTTAACCGTGAGGGGATAACCTTGTCCATTAAACGGCACATCCTTTAAGCTGCATTACACAACCCAAAGGGCATGACCTGTTTCTCCAGCGGTATTTGGCAAAAAGCATCCTTTAGATCTACGCTACTAATATAGTACGTGTCTTGTAGACGACTGAGAACCCCGTCGATATGGGGGAGAGGATAAGCGTCATTTTTCGTCAAAGTGTTCACTTTACGCGAA
The DNA here is from genome assembly GCA_945910035.1 of Brachypalpus laphriformis. Taxonomy (NCBI): domain Eukaryota; kingdom Metazoa; phylum Arthropoda; class Insecta; order Diptera; family Syrphidae; genus Brachypalpus; species Brachypalpus laphriformis. Next base: position 136,671,221 of record OX246754.1, read on the forward strand.
TCCAGGCAAAGACGATCCTTACCTGGCTTCCGTATAAGGACTACTGGTGAACACCAAGGACTCTCACTCTCCTCGATAACGCCTAGGCTTGTCATTCGATCTACTTCTTGGTACAAAAGGGTTTGTATCGCTGGAGACACAGGGTAGTGACGCTGCTTCACAGGGGCCACATCCCCTGTATCGATGACATGATCCTCAAGCACCGTCCTTCCAAGCCCATGTTGAGTATAGCAGAAGAATCTACGCTTGACCGTCTCCAACTCGGACTGCTGCTCCACTGATAACTGGTGGGTATTTGCGACATCTGTAGCATCCGAGAGGGTGACTGAGCTCACAATGTTAGGTGCTATCTGAAATGCTTTCCAAAAGTCGACACCTAGATACAACTCTTGGTCCAAGTTTGGAACTAAATAAAACGTGAAGTTCTGTTTGCTACCGCTGTACGTGACCGGAACTTTAATTTTGCCAACGATCGACTGACTTTTGCCATCGGCGGTCTTTACGTCGGACTGGAATGGGACAATGGTTACAGCTAAGGACTTCACAAAATTAAGGCAATCTTTCCCCAATATACTAACACTGGCCCCGCGGTCTAATAGACCGAGAACATCCTTATCCGCTATTTTTATTTTGGCATAAGGTCTTGGGTCAGTGACAGTATCTAATATCGTAGAAGATATGCTCTTTCTAACTTCTCTTCTAAGCTGGTATCTCTTTCTAGCTTTTAGTATCCGTATTGAAATTATGTTACTCTTCCTGTTAAATATTCTCGCGCGTGCTAAATTGTATTCTTGTATCCTTATATGTAAAGGTCTAATTTGTATTACTTTTTTATTTTCTACTAACCCTTCTCTATTTTCCCTAGCTAAAATCCTGATCTTACCATCGTCCGATGGTGAACGATGGTTACAGGTCTCCACAGTTTGCGTCTCAGAGTCCCTCTTTGTTGTGATTACGGGGTCTGAGTCGAACGCGACTCCCCCGAAGACATCGCATTCGTCAGCCGGTTTTCCAAATTGCAGCGGCGGCACTTCGGAGTTATGACCCCTTCCTGCCCACATTTATAACAAAATATGTTCCGCGTACTAGAAGGGCAATCCATGAACGTATGTCCCTCCGTTCGACAATTCCAACAGACAAGTCTTTTGGGATCTGGATTCTTTCGGGTCATCTTAGGGTGAGCTCCTGTGTACTACAGTGCTGCCACCTCCTCGTCGGGATAAAATGACTCTTCGTACTCCAACTCATTCGCAACATATTTTGTCAATGGCCGGTGGTGTTTTGGCATCACCCTACTCGGAAACGCATTCTCCGCATCCTTACATGCGTACCTGAGCTCGTCCAGAGTAAATATGGCCATGGGATACAACAGCTTTCCTACCTTCTCATTAAGGTTACGTTTGAGTATCCTTACTAACTCCACTTCGGGAATCTGCATCCTGAGCTGAGATCTCAGCTTGGATATCGATGAAAAGAATTCATCGCTACGCTCCCAGGTAGCTTGCCTCCTATCCGACTTCAAAGTCGGACTTCGTGTTTTGGAATTGGCGGATTAGGGCATCGCGTAAGATTGGCCAGTCCGAGCGATAATTGGTACGCTGAATCTGCCAATACCACTCGTACGCAGTACCTGAAAGCAGTAGGTGAAAATCTCGCAGGATCTCAGCCCAGGAGCAATCATACTGTCTTTGGAGGGTTTCCAATCAAAAATGAAGTCTTCTACGGTTAGAGTTTCTGGCTTACCCTCGAAGTTTATTCCCCACTTATCGATTTTAATCGGACCTCGGATTCCTCAATGGGGATTCACGTCGAAATGACACGGCGGTAAATCCGGATCCACTTCGGGATGAAAATTCCTCTCCGGATAAGCCGTTTGGCTGTGAGGATATCCTCTTTGGCTGTGAGAAGGTCTGTATTGTCTAAATTGACGTCTTATCTGGTTTGGATTAGGCATAGCCTGGCTCTGCCGATGAGTGTCTCGCTGGTGCATCCCAAGACTGGCACTATTTATCAAATCATTGGCCTGGCCTTGCCTTTGGTCGGGAATTCCAACCGGAATATAGGCTTCGGCCATTGCATCCAGCTGAGGTTGCGAGTGGGAGACGTTGAATTGTTGCGGAGGAGTCGGCTTGCGAACGATATTCGGATTCATCCTAGACCTTGGGACGCTTTCTTCTTGTGGAAGAGTCGGACGGGTAACATGATCAATTTCTTTAATGAAATCTGAAAAGTTATTTCTGAACTCTGTTTTCAGATTTTGCGAAATCTCTTCCCTTAAGGAGTTCTGATATGTGGTGAGAGCATTCACCACAGCCAGATCAATGTAGTTCTTTAGCTCGGAAGATACCCTATCTTGCTCTTTATCGCTACCCTGGCTACCTGGTCTGGACCTGCTTATCTCTTGTCGCTCCATTTGGCCAACCATCGTTTGTATACTACTGTCTTGGGCCGAAAGCGAAGCTGCTCCTAATTGGCTAAGGCTACTATAGGACGGAGCATGAACAGATTCAGATGAAGTTGTGGAATGAGTAGAAGACATGGGAACACCGGAGCTAAGGGGAAGATCGGAAAAAGATGTGGTCACTGGAATTGGCCTTTTCTTAAGCGGTGGACTATGCTTAACCGGCAACATTATGTCAAGGTTTTGTAAATGCTGTTTCGTTACGGCTCGAGTGAGTACTTTATTTTCTAAAATTCCTATTTGTTCGTTTATAATTTTTTTTCTTATTTCCTCCTCTTTATCTTTTGTAGATGGCATTATGTATTATAACTACCTACTATTGCACAGAAGAGAAAAGGACAACAGCAACAGAAGATGACTTTTCAACATTTGTATCCGTCGACGAAAATCAAGGGGTAAGAGCTAGTATATAAGCTAATAAAAAAATGCAATATGTAAATATTTATATAGGCTAGATGAAGAAAGATGTATGTATGTATATTGTAATATAAGAGATTGTGCATATATATGTAAAGGTATTTAATAAAAAAAAGATCAGAGAACACTAAATATACAAAAAAAAGGAATCGGAATAAAGATATGAAATCGAAGTAAAAAGAAAAATCAACCAAAAAGCAAAAATTGTAATAAAACGTAATTCATACCATTAAAAATAATGAAAAAAAAAAACAAAAAAAATAATGTAATCAATAAGATGTATTTAAATTTATAGACATTAACGATGACAATATAAAATAAAATTTAAGTACGTATAAAAAATTTGTTTGTTATCATTTAATGTGAGGGGGTGTTTCAGGCGGTTGTCTTCGGCGGTATTCTCGTTGGCGTAACTTGAGTTCCAACAGCATCATGTTTCCAGACTGCAGACGGACTAAGTTGTATATCCCTCGGTGTGGTGGAACATGAACACATAAAACAAAAACGACAAGGACATACTGTTGTATTTCCCTCTGCTCCCGCAATTCTAATATACCCCGAGGGCTTTGTTAGAAGACTTGGAGCAGGGAGAGCAACAACACATATAAAAAACTTACTAAAGACGGGATAGTGCTACATGATACGACTAAACAACATCGAACAAGGCCACTATACCACGTAAAACTAAACATAAGACAAAAAAAAATTTAATTTTAAACTTTATGTAACATGAAGGTAAACAAAACTTAAAAAACTAGATAGACAAACACAAAAACAAAACTAGGACAAACAGAATTCAATTACTGTCGCTGTCAACATCAAAGGCACTCGTCGCAATTCACCTCGGCATGTTAAATAACTATCCGGGTGAAGACTTACGAGGACTTCGATGTTGACAGCAAGGGTAATAGAGGACAAGGACGACATAAAAAGTTCCAATTGTTGTCATTGTCAATATCAAAGGCACTCGTCGCAATTCACCTCGGCATGTTAAATAACTATCCGGGTGAAGACTTACGAGGACTTCGATATTGACAATAAGGGCAATTGAGGACTGCTACTACATAGAACGGAAGACGTGGACAAACATATATACGTTGGGCGCCATTTTGTGTAATAGGTGAAAAGGAGGTTATGGGGGCTAGGATTTGAAAATGAAAGGAAGCGAGGATGTGGACGGGACTTAAGGATGGGATGGGACGGAAAAGGAAAGGAGAGTCGACTGCGAGAGACGTGGCATGCTTGCGTTGCTCAGCTTCGCTCGCCGGAAATGGGGCTGTTCTCGCTCACGCATATCGAGTAAACCTACTACAAATACATATAACATGCCAAAATTACTTACTTATCTTTTTATTTATTTATTTAGCTTAATACAAGCAAGCTTAAATCTAAACTTAAGAACTAACAACGAGGGACCTTAACTCTAAGCTTAACAATTTTTTATTTTTTTTTATTTTTTTTATTTTTTTTTTTTTTATTTTTTTATTTATTTTTTTTTTTTTTTTGTTGGGCCCCAGGGGGCCCACACATTTTTTATTAAACTAGGTCTTAAAATCTATCTTAAAAACTAGAGAGGGAACTGGGACTGGTTAGTTCATGAAGAGGTGTACAGGGACTTTCTAAGGGCGGATAGACTCCAATGAAAGTCTAGGGTGTTCTGTGAGTTATTTGCCAGGCGTAACATTCTGGAAATTGGTTCGAAATTTCCGTAGTTGGTGCGGTGGTGAGGGAGAAGAAAGAGCGGTACGGACCTGAGGTTTCGAGGGTTAGTGCGAAGGGAAATCATTTCCAGTAGTGCGGTGGAATCGATCATACCGGTTAATAATTGGTGCACGAAAAGTATGTCAGCGACATCGCGACGTTTTGTAAGGGTTTGCAGGTTAATCAATTTTAGCCGGTCTTCATAGGGAGGTAAGATATAGTTGTCGGCCCATGGGAGACCGCGTAAGGCAAACCGGATAAACCTACGCTGCACAGCTTCGATTCTAAGGGAGTGTATGTTGTGATAAGGTGACCAAACTTGGCTGGCGTATTCCAGGAGTGGTCGGACAAAGGTGATATAAAGGGATTTAGAAACGTAAGGGTTTGAAAATTCTTTAGACCAGCGTTTTATGAAACCGAGAGAAGAATTGGCCTTGTGTACAATATGATCAATGTGGGAACGGAAGTTTAGCTCCCTGTCACAAATAATACCCAAATCGCATATAGAGGAGACTGAGGGAACGGGCTCGCTAAGAAAGTAATAGGTTCTGAGGGATGGGGGGAGGCGTTTACGGGAGAATGTTATGGATTGACATTTGGCGACGTTAAGTTCTAGAAAGTTTTTGTCGCACCATGTGTGGAATGAACTTAGATCGATTTGAAGTAAGAAAGAATCGGTGGGGGTAGATATTACCTTAGTGATTTTCATATCATCCGCGTAAATAGACAGATCAGAGTCTTTTATGACGTGACCAACATCGTTTATAGTTAAGACAAAGATCAGCGGACCAAGATGACTGCCTTGAGGAACCCCTGAAGTGGCGTTAATGGGGTCAGAGACTGAAAATCTGAAGAGAACCCTGTACTGGCGTTTTTCTAGGTACGATCTCAGCCAAGAAATGAAAGAGGGTGGGAAACCGAGGGCTTTAAGTTTAAGGTAAATAGTTCGGTGACAGATTTTGTCAAAGGCCTTGCTGAAGTCGGTGGTAATGACATCCACTTCATTACCTTTCTCTAATGCTTGTAGTGTTTTGGAAACGAATTCGGTCAGGTTAGTCGTAGTGGACCTACTTTTTAAGAAACCATGCTGTTGTGGGGAAAAAATGGATTTGCAGTGGAAATACAGTGAGTCGTAGACAATGCTTTCGAAGAGCTTAGGGATAGAGGAAAGTTTGGCTATGGGTCTATAGTTAGAAATGTCGTTTTTACTGCCTTTTTTATGGATAGGGAAAATAAAAGAGTCCTTCCATAATTTTGGGAAAACGGCTTGAGAGAGTGAGAGACGAAATATAGTTGTAAGGGGCTGACACAGGACATCTACACATTGCTTTAGTAAGATGGCGGGCAGACCATCGGGACCAGGGGAGAAGTCATCTTTGAGCCTATTAATTTTTTCTCGCACAATATCAGACCTAATGTCGACTGAAGCTAGAGAGGTTTGAGGACAGTTATTCAGGTAGGAGAAAAAATCTAGGTCCGGTTCGTGTACATGGTCACTATACGATTGGCTGAAAAAGGTTGCAAAGAGGTTGGAGATTACTTTAGGGTCAGCAGATGAAATATTAAGTAATTTTAGAGTGGAAGGAAAGCCGTCGGACTTTCTTTTGACGTTGATAAATTGGTAAAAGCGCCTAGGGTCAGTGATTATACTAAATTGCATTCTATCGATGTATTCGAGATAGAGGGATTCGCAGAGGATGGAAAAGCGGGAGTAAGCTTGCTGGTAATATGCGTAATCTGAGGCAGATTTGGATACCAGGTAAGTTTTCCATAATTTGTTTCTGACGTTGCGAAGAGTACGCAATTCCTTATTATACCAAGGAGGTGATGATGAGCAGTTTTTTCGAGGCAGATAAGGGACAGATTGGAGAAGACAGTCAAAGATTGCTGTGTAGAAGAATACGAGAGCGATATTAATGGGTGTGCTAATGTTTAGGAAGAGGCTGAAATTTATGCTATTGAGTAGGTTGTTAAGTTTAACGAAGTCAGCTTTGCGGAAGTTGAAAGAGAGAGAGTTCTCAGAATCAACGGTAATGTTGACGTTTTCATATGAAAAGGCAAGAGCTAGAGGAGGGTGATATTGGTCTAGGGTGCAGAGAAGATGGTTACTCGCGGTAACCAAGGAGTTATGGGGGTCGGATGAGAAAATCAGATCTAGCTGCCTACCTAAGTTGTTGGTAATGCCACTGATCTGAAAAAGGCCGGAGTCAAAAAGACGATCAGTAAGGAGGGTTTCCTTTTCTGAGGAGGAGTTAGTAGGAACAAATGATGATTCGTCCTCAGATGGAGACCATTGTAAAAGGGGAAGGTTGAAGTCGCCAACAATTATAAAATCGTCATCAGGATTAGCGATATCTAACAGAGAGTCAACTGTATCAACGGCCAGCTGGTATGCTTGGACGGGTTGAGAAGGGCGAATATAACAGCAAACAATATATACGCTCCGTTTGGATACAGATAATTTAGCTGATACGAATTCAAAAGAAGTGGAATTTGAGAATTTGACGAGGGTTGCATCAAGACGATTATGTATGGCTAAAAGAACACCGCGGCCGAAGGAGAGGTCTTCATGTTTCTGGCCGTCAGCGCGAAAGACTACGAAGTCAGAAGTGAATAATTCACAGTTAAGAACGTTGGGACAAAGGTTGGTTTCAGTTAGGGCAAAAATGTCGTAGGGAAGCGATTGTGATTTCAGGTGCACCATCGGGGTTTTGGTGCGAAGTCCTCTGACATTCTGATAGTAGAGGGAAAGGAGCTTTGGGGCAATTTCAATGGAGTGAGATGGATCGACTGTGATGGAGTTAGGGACGAAAATATTTATTATGATTGCTGCGAGTTTTTTGGAGATACGAGAGACGTTTGGAACCAATATGAGAGCCATAGGTTGATAGGTCTTTAGCCACAGTGGAAGAGGAGATATTAAAACTCTCATGAAAACGCGTGTAGATATTCTTAAGGGCTATAGGGTTAGTTGGGAGGCCTTCTTTTTGGATCAAGACCATGACATTAGTCTTTGTTTTTCCGTCGATGCAGACGGAGTCAGGCTTGTCATGTAAATAGGCTAGGTAAAGGCGCACATTTTCAAAAAGCCGGTTATCGCGCAATCTTGACATAATGTAGCGGCCATCGAGGTCATTGATTGTTGACCTTGGGTCTATTAATTTAGACGTGAGTTTGACGGTGGGAGGAAGCATTGGATCGAAAGTGGGGGGAGATGCAGTAGATGGCAAATTGGCCGAGATGGAATTGTTAAGAGAGACCGAGGACGAAGTATGGGCAGAGGTGCAACTGGGAGTGGTTAACGAGGAAGGATTGAGAGTGTGGGAGTTGGTGAAATTCGGGTAATTAACGGTGGGGGGAGTGTTATTAGAAGAAGTGCTATGGCTTGGAGGAAGACAGGAATCAGGTGACAGATTGAAAGAGACGCGATTACTTGAAATCCTATTGGGGTAGTTGACTGAGGGAGTGGCCTTGGTGTTTGGAGAGGGAGAGGGGACCGGCGGGACATCGAAAGAAACTCGCTTGATATTCGGCGATTTGGTAGCAGACTTAGACAGTACGGCTGCCGTTTTAAAGTTGAAGTTAGGGAAGATGCCCATTTTGAAAGACCAATTTGTGTCGGGTTTAGACTTGTTAAAGGACGGGAGATGAGTACTGCTGGATTTTTGGTGGGTGGTAGGTCCATTGTTTGAAATGGTGGATTTGTTATGCCAAGAGTGGACAGAGAGTGGGTTCAACTTATTATTAATTAACTTATCTCTATGGGTGGGGTTGTTACTAAGTCTATTATTAATTAACTTATCTATGTTAGTAGACTTGTCCGTCCATTTGCAGATACGCATCTTTCCGAGGTTGAAATTTAAACTAGCAGGGTTTTGGAATAGCCATTCGTATCTAGCCGGGAGGTCGAATTTAAAGTTGCGAAGACTTCTGTGGTGAGAAGGCAGGATCAGTTCGCATCGGGAGATGGTGATACCGTATTTCTTTAAAAACAAATTCGTAATCCACGAGACATCAGCATTACGAGGGCTACCTTTGATGAGGAAGGTGATAACCTGGAGGTTGTCAGGACTTAATTTATTCAGCCTACGCTGCCACTCAGAAGGTGTCCAGGTTGTTCCAAAATGCTTGATGAGTTTCCGGGGGGCAGCGACGGGTGGAGTTTCGGACTCTTGGACAGTAGGAGCAGCGAGAGATTTTGATGATTCGTCCGTCGGCAGTAAAAGGGAAGGTGGAGTTGAGTGTGAGTCGACATCTGCATCCAGTAACTCATCCAAAATTGATGTGTTGTAATGGATGTTTGGGTTATGTTGGGTATGGATAGGTAGGTCGTCGATTTTGTGGCATACCGATTCAATTCCATTCACAATGATTGAGCGCGTTGCAGTGACTTCGTCGCCGACACCATTGATTCGATCGTAAATTACGTCGAGCATTGGATCAGGTTGCCTAGGAGATGAATGCTTGCTTGACGATTGGAAGAGGATGTCAAAGTCTTCCCGTAGGGAGTTTACACATTCGCGCAATTTATCGAAAGAACTGATCTGCGAGGTATAATTAGCTTTGAGATCACAAAACACTTTGTTGAGATGGTGCAAGGTGGATTCTTCCTTCGTGGGACTGGCAAGAAATAACTCCGTCAGACCAGCAATTTTTTTTTCTATGTTACATAGTTTGGATTTGATATCCTCGGTTGAGTTCTGAACCGAGTTGCCTAAATCGTCAACACATCTAACACTGCTATCTAAGTTGGAGAGTTTACCCATAATCTTTTTAGAGAAATTTTTTTGGTGGGAGTCATTTGATTCACTAAGGCACTTTATCACAAGGAGAACGTGCGAGAGTGAGATATTCTTGCACTCATCACAAAAGAAAAGGAGGTTGTCCGAAAGTGCTTTTACATATACCGTATTTCTTTTGTTAAGACCGACACATATGGCATGGAAAGATTTTCCGCAGATTCCTTTACAAGAAACCCAATCAGCATTATTGTCAGTGATTGGGCAGTTGATAATACCGCAAGACATGGCGAAATATAGGGTGAACAAGCGCGTCAGCGAAAATGGGGTGAATGGAATTGGTGGCACAGTGACACAGAGCACGATAATTACTGCAGATCTATGCAAAAATTTAATGGGAACACTTTTATCAAAGTCAGATGAAAGTGGGGCGAATGTCAGTACTTGAGGTAACGCACTTGAATACAGTTAGTAGGTCACTTAATTGAAATTGATTGCAAAACCGGGCGACACTTGGGGTAATGCACTGAATATTAAGTTGGCGAAAAAGCGGTTTAGAGTGATTTGGCGGAAATATTGACTCGCGAAGCAGGAGAAAATGAAAACACGTCTAAACGGTTGGACAGTTGGATTACAATGTTAACGGACGGACATCCACCACACAGAGGGCGCTGCTGATTTTGTTGCAGCGTTGGCCCTTTACCCTCCCAACCATGAAGTCCGGTGGCCATTTTTTTGGACTTCCCAAAATTGCTGCTGCTGTCGCTCAAGCCGTTTTCGCCGAAGGGATTTTAGCAAACCCTACCGCACCCCGCTGAAATCTTGTTTACCAAGCCATGATTTTATTTTCGTGAATTAAAACACTTAAGAATCCACTCATATAGCGTGACTCACAAACATCTTTTATTTAACTGGCTGAACACAATGCATGCCGCGGCCGCGCCGCGGTAGCGTAGTACGACCTGTCTCAAAGTTAAAATGTATGGGAACTCACTAGAGCGCCCACAATGCGGTAGCTGCGGCGTGGCGGTAGCAGTGGTGTAGTACGAAGTTGGTTTACTTTTAACTTGTGCAGCGCCACAAGTGACAGATAGAGAAATTGGCGACTGTTGAAGACTGTTTTGGTTTTCTATACGATGTTTTCGTGGTGGATTCTTGAACTGAGTTCAGCAGTAGCGCAATAAATTGGAAATACTCGTTACAGTCAAAATGGAAGAGCACGCCGTGGAAAAAAATATTTTGCTAGTGAAAGGAAAATAAATTTATCCATTTCTTATTATTTTTATTTTATTATTATAGCACAATAATCTCACAAAAATAATCAAATCTCAATAACACTCAAAAAGAAAAACACAATTTTAATCAGCTGGCATTATTTGACATTACTACGCGCTACACCATTGTGGGCGAATTTTGTGAGTGCAGCGCCACACCATTTCACAGCTCTACGTACTACGCTACCACCACGCCGCAGCGGCATGCATTGTGTTCAGCCAGTAAATTGAAAGCTGAAGGCTTATAAAACACATATTCGTTCTTTAATTTTTTTATAAAATTAAAATCTTATATATAAAAAAAATAATTTAAATTAAATTAACAAATAAATAAATAAATTAAATAAATAAACAAAAAAAAAACAATTAAAGGCAAAATAAATTAAATATATTAAAAATTTAAGATAACAAAAGAAAAATGATAAATAATAACTTAAATTAAGTCAACAAATAAATAAATAAATTAAATAAATAAACAAAAAAAAAAAACAAAACAATAAAAAGCAAAATGAAATATAACTTAAAAAGATAAATAATAAAAAAAATCATTAAAATCGAAAACTAAAAGAAAAACAGGAACCACAGACATTGACCCTAAACTCGGTCTCCCCCTCTCGTAACACTTCTTTCTTGTTACGCCACCTACTAGGCTTTAAAAAAAACCTACCTAGCTAGAGCTCTAATTAGGTCGTTCATTTTTTGTGCCATAAAATGGGCACATACACCATAGAACGCGAACAAAGGGAAACGGAATTTTCACAAAAAAAAAAACAAACTAATCAAAAGGGAAAAGAATTAACCAAAACTAAAAAAAAATAAAGAAAAACTAATTTAAACTTTAAAGAACAAGAGAAAAAAAAACATGTCACGCCAAAAACAAAAAAAAACAATAAAAAAAATACACGTATCGCTGAACTCTTTGTTTGGTTTGACCGCTAGCGCACGGTGAACTTCTTATTTTTCCGCTCGTAACGGATGCTCTTGCAGACCGGATGCGGACCCGGAGCATCTATGTTCCCGTTGATTCGACGACACAAAATCCAAAATTTAAAATTGTTCGTTCCACTTAGAGTTTTTCGATATGTTTTTTTATGTATTTATATAGGGGACCAAATTCCTTAAGGATACGAAAAAAAAGATATATGTGACCGCCAATTATGGTCCTATTTTCGCCTATATTTTTAAATTAAAATTTCTTGTTTTATTGCACTTCCTCTTTTTTTAAATCTTATTACTAGCACTTACCCCAGGAAAAAAAAAAAGTTAATCATTCACTTATTTGACCGTAAATACTACGTTCGGAGATAAAATATACGTTTTAAAACACACGTACTTTATGTATTCCTTGTTTTTTGTGGCACTGCCCATTAGAGGGTCTTTTTAGCAAAACTGATAGGACGTATGTCTCCATGGACTTTCGTCTCTCTATTGGCGTGAACTGACTTTGTCCAGTTCCACATCTCTTCCAAAAATATCCCTCTAGCCTACGGATTATTCCACTGGCCGTTTTGGAGTTCTCTCAGCTAGAGGAATTTCAATCCATAACGGCCTCTCCAATCTGAAATCTTGCTTAATGTACTGTAACGTAATGTTAGCGTAAGGCTGTAGTACATTTAGTTGAACGCTGGTATGGCCAAGGCGAAACAGGAGGAATGTGAACAAAACAAATGTCAAAATGGATAGAGGCGGTAAGTTCCAGAGGTAAGTACGAAAAACTTTTTATTTATTTTATTTCCTAAACTATAATACTTTCTTATTCTTTTACCGCACAGTATAGATTCCTCGCTACTACTACTCCTGCTTTCACAGCAGCAGCAGAACCAGCAAGTTAAAAGTAAGTACTACGTGCATATTTGTAATTTTCCTTTTTGTTTACATATTTTTCTTTGCATTTCTCGGAGCCGGTTGCCAGTGCTAAGGGTGGATGGACGAGATATGGACGGATGGACACATATTCTCGCTTCCAGTGTGTCATAAGGTAAGTTTTTTTTTTTTTATAATCAATCTCTATTCGTTAACAACATTTTTTTTTTTATCTCCATAGGGTGGCTGCAACAAATGATGATAGACTTATCGGTCTGAAATCTTTTGGATTTATGAGAGAACATTTGCCGCTTTGAGTATGAGGACGACTTTGACTTCTCTCCATGTCTTTGGGATATATACCAAGTCTAGACAACTTTTAAAAACTGTCTCAAGCATCGGCAGGATTATGTCCGATGACTTCTGCAACTCGGCAGGTATAATGCCGTCTGGTCCCGCGGATTTATATGGTTTGGAGCTGTGCAGTGCCCACTGAAGTTTGCTCTGTGTAGCCAGTTTTGAGGAGTTTGTTTTTTGTGCAGATGGATTACTGAAAACCGTGTTGCTAACAACTTGAGAACTGCCTGGGAAATGAGTGTCAAGCAGTAAACTTAGCGAATCTTCGCTTGAAGTAGTCCAAAACCCATCGATTTTCTTAAAGTAGCTGGGTGTTATTGGATTTGAAGAGAGAATTTTCCTCAGTCTAAGCGCCTCAGAGTTTTCTTCTATTTTACCACAGAAGAGTCTCCAAGAATTTCGTTTGGCTTTGCTGATAATGTGGGTAGGTAACTCTTGTGAGACTGGGTTTCGAGTAATACAATATCATAGGAATTAACATATTTAAAGAATTCGGTATGTAATAGCTTATTTTGCAATCCATGTATATTATATGATATTATGCTTATATGTTTGTAACTAATACTATTTTCTTTTGAACACTTTATTTTATCAATGCTTTTACAACTTTTTTTGGAATAACTATAAAACACGTTTAATCGTTTTTTGCATTTATTTTGGATATAATTCCCCTGAACTCTAAATTTATTTCTACTTGCTCACCATAGATACTTTTCAACATCTCATCCTCTCTCTTTTGGCTACAGACTAGCACATCATCCATACTCCAAGCAAACCATTTGCCATCTACTGATATTTTGTCATCACGAACGCTCACTCGTTTGGTCTTGCTGAATGATAAAATGTTCCTCTTCAGCTCCAGCATAACTCTCTTATGTTGCTGCCGCTCGGTGTTTAGGTCCTTTTCAACGGAGATAACAGTACCCGCCAAGTTTTTGGTATGCTTCAACACTTTTTGCACCATCTGTTCTGACTGCATTTCAACTACCACTGCCATCTTACCATTGCGTTCAAAAATGTTCTTAGTAGATTCTATTTCAATCGGAGTTGTTATCTTCATCTTATCTCTGCACGCATTTTGAACTGCATCATATAAGGACACCTCTGCTTCAATGCCTTTAAATATTTAACTTTTTCTTTTCATTCTCTCTTGTAGCTGCATCATTTGGCGGTGATCTCTCTGCCTTTCGTCTTTGAGTTGCTCGACTTCTCCTTTTAGTGCTTGGTTTTCAGTTGTAAGTTCACTAATTTCAACAGATAACTTGCTCATGTGTTTTTTGATCTCCTCCATATCAGTTTTTGTGGGTAAACTTTTTAATTTTTCATCGAGTAGGGTCGCCATAGAACTTTGCATTAGACTAATCAACTCACTGACACCCATCTCGCCAACTGCACTGTTTGATGACCTATCCTTCAGAGACATCTTTGCCAGCCTTCTCTTAGTCTTATGCGCAGTCGAGTCCTTAGATGCAGTTGAAGATGACGTACTTCTGTACTTGCTGTCCAAAAAAATAGGTTCGTGTATTTACTAAACGAGCTTTTTAAATTCCAAAGCCAGATCGATAGAAGCTTTTAGTATGTGCCCCAACCGCAATCGTATTTACTTGTAGAGATTAAAGCTTATACTTTCTGCTGCTTGTCAATGCGATTCGTTAAGTGTACTACCGATGCCCAGCCCAAACCACGATTGCTTAAACCGTCTTGCAGTCAGATTACTGAGTTATATTGCTGTTTCGTATTACCACTTGTACTTTTCGTTGATTGCACTCTTGTTTTGAGTATGTTATATAGGAAAAGGGCAGTTGGTTATATTAATATGTTGCCTGAGGGTACAACCGGTGAGTTTAAGAGAAAATCTTGAAATGTGGTCATATTTACGGAGCCCATATACATACCGTATTGCAGAATTAAATGCTAACTCGAGTTTTCTAAAAGATAATGCGTCAGGATTACTAGATACTACAGAGCTGAAGTTAATAATAATAAAAGAGCTCTTACGAGTTTAAGCTTAGTAGTTATTGGTAAAAAAGCAGATGAGATGTAGAGTTGACATAGACCACAATAAATTCTTTTTACTACATAATTAATATGAGTTTTGCAGGATAGCATACGGTTAATATAAATACCTAAGTTTTTGACCTCGATCTCAAAAGGAACCAACTGTTCTATTAGATTTAGTGGTTGTAAAGTATGACATCGCGATGTAGGAAAGGCAGGCCTATAAACGCCTGGATCACACAAATGCGACGACATCTGCATTTTATTGGCCTCAGTAACCGAGTGGTCCAAAATCGGCGGGCCTGCCGATATTTTCTGAGCTCAAATAGGCGAACCCTACAGGCGGATCAGAAGAAATGCGGTGAATTGGGGGGGTTGTGATCCCTTATTTTAGGATCATAACCTCGCTGATAAAAGGAAGAAGAAGAAGAAGAAGAGAACAAAAGTGGACCCAAAATAGATCCTTGAAGTACTCCAGAATGAACAGCCAGAAATTGGGAGTTTCCACAGTTTGTGCTTGTAACATTAGCTTAAGATTGATGTAAACAACTGTAAACACAATACTTTACAATAAAGATAATCATACATATCACATGGTGTCAAAACGACAACGAAAAAAAAATAATATAAAACAGAAATAACCCACAAAACATGTCGACTCCGGCAGCAAACTTCAACAGGCCACCAAAAGAATTGGTTATATGTTGCTAATAATTGGAGATTCGAAACTTCAAGTAGCAACATTGATGTCTTCAATAGGAGCGGACGCAATAACAATATTCAACACATTCCAAATATAATATCAGAGGATGACAAGAAAAAAATAAAGGTAATTAAAAAAATGCACAACATATTTCACTCCCAAAGCCAATACCACGTATGAGAGGTACACCTTTAATAAAATGCATCAGTCTGAAGAAAAGAAGTTCGATGAATTCCTCACTAGAGTTAAATCAACGGTAGATTACAAGATAGCCTTCTTAAGGATAAAATAATTATCGGCATCCAAAACGACACTCTTAGAGAAAAACTACTTTGCGAAGATGAATTATCTCTTGAAAACGCAATACAAGTCTGCCAAGCGAGCGAAATAACCTCGAAGCAAATGAGAGAGATAAAAAAAGAAGATGCAAATTTAGACGTACACACATCCACAC
This sequence comes from Brachypalpus laphriformis, assembly GCA_945910035.1. Classification (NCBI taxonomy): domain Eukaryota; kingdom Metazoa; phylum Arthropoda; class Insecta; order Diptera; family Syrphidae; genus Brachypalpus; species Brachypalpus laphriformis. Next base: position 136,687,128 of record OX246754.1, read on the forward strand.
AAAAATCTTATCGACAAGAAAAATCAAAAATATCGAAGCCTCCTGCTAACACGTTCAACGGCAAAAGATGCGGGACACAGCATGGACGAAAAGTTTGCCTTGCGTTCAATAAAAAATACACAAAGTGCAGTCGCGTGTTTTGTAATGTGCAAAACAAGCAAGAAAACTATTCATGAAGTAAACGTAAAGTCAGAAGACTCTGATGAACACGACCGATACCATGTTGAAGAATATCAGGTACATGAGATCAGCAAAACAAATAAAGATGATGATAAGAACTGATTTGAAGATGTGCGCATTGCAAACAATATCGTAAAAATGAAGCTAGATAGCGGTGCCCTGTGCAACGTGTTGCCAAAAACAGTAGCAACAAAACTAAGCCGCACATTGTAGCGCACTGCAATACCAAAGAAAATAATAACATTCAGCAAAAGCAAACTGCCAGTGCTTGCCGAAGTCAACGGAAGAAATAGCCACAAAAATACAAAAATCTAAATATTTTACTTTACTCGACTCTGAAAGAGGCTTCTGGAAAATAAAGGTTACCGAGAGAACAAAAGAATATCTAACATTTGCTACACTATGGGGTCGCTACAGCTTTCAAGTACTACCATTCAGACTTTCCCCTGCTCCAGAAATTTTTCAAAGAGTGATGACAGATATACTAGAACAATACCAGCAAGTAGAAGTGTGGATGGATGACATATTGATCCATGCAGATACTCTCGACAAACTAAAATGCTTACAATCCAACGTCATCAAAACTCTCAAACTAGCTGGGGTCAAGCTCAATGCAGAAAAATGCATATTCAATAAAAAGAAAATTAAATTTCTAGGGCACTATATTAGTCAAAATGGGTTAGAGATTGATCCCGAAAAACTATCTGCTATACAAAACTTGAAAACACCAAGCAGCAAAAAAGAAATTCAAAGACTTTTAGGCATGGTAACATACTTAGCCAAATTCTTTAAGAATATGTGTTCCGAGTTGAGTTGAACTCAGAATTAAATTTCCCAAGTAATGTTCTCTTGTTTCACGCATACGTATACGGTAAGCAATTGACCGTCGAGACAGACCACAAACCACTCGAGTCAATATTCAAAAAGAATATATGCAGCACCACCTAGGGTACAACGTATACTAATCGATGTCGCACAGTACTCTCCAACAGTGATATACAAAAAGGAGAACTCATGCACATCCCTGACATCCTAAGCAGCGGCCCCTATTGTGAGTCGCTCATCGATCGTCGATTGCAGATTTTGGCATTGTGTAATATGATTGTGATTGATATTTGTCGATTTGAAAGTCGATTATAGTCGATCACATATTTATGGTCGATGCTTCATACTGGAGAAAAAAAAAGATTTTTGTGCCTATGAAATGTAAGTAATTTTAATAAAAATAATGTGTTCCGCACTGAGGGAAGTGGGAATTTAAAAGTTGGGCTTGCAATAGCCGATTGACAAGCGGTAAGTTGAAAATACTTCAGTTAGTTGAACTGAGTATTTGGAGAAACAGTAAGAGGAAAGGAAACTCGGAAATTATTTGTTTAAAAAATGAACTTTATTTGCTGGCTGCTAACTGACGAGTAGTTTACCATAACCATTTTATCCTTCCTTGAAGCTGCTGATGGCTTATTTACTAATCAGCTGCTTCTTCTTAAGGTCAATCACCCTGGCCTATTTACTGCGAAAAAGCTGTCTGATCTGTGGTAGTGTGGTCGTAGTGTATTTCGTGTGAGTAGTTCAGTTGATCCTCAACAATGCCCCCATTTTCGGAGTGTGTGTTAGAGTGCATTGTTTGTAGGATGCATCTCACTCACACCCAATTTGGCCATCTTGGATTTTCACAGCATTTGGTCAGAGGTTATGCCTATATTGTACAAATGGTGGTGCCATGAGTTGAAGCGGGATAGACGCTCCTTTCTCTATCGGCCTGTGGGGCAATTCGCCCGGTGTTTTGACAGTTGTCGGTTTTTCCTCGTTGTGGTGTGTCGTGGGTGGTGTTTTCAGGAATTATTTATTGGGTTTTAAATTTGTTTATTTATTTGTGTTGTGTGCATTAGAGCTAGTTACTCTTAATGTTAAGCACTTGGTGTGCTTAGTTTTAGCTACATTCGAGTACCTAGCTTCCTGCTTATTTGTTGGGACGCAACATGCTCCCGGCCCGGCATCGTGATGTGTCTTTGGTGTTGTTCAGGATCTCGAAATTTTGACCTCTAGTGTTGTGGATGTGGTTTTCTTTTTGCTGCTTTTCACCGTCCTTATTGGTTGTTGTGGTTCGCATCTTCGTGTTCCTTCGGTCGGGTTGTGACGTTTTTAAGTGTCGACCGAGAAAGATAAAAATTTTGCATTAGTTTTTTGTTTTAATAGATCGATATAAAATAAAATCTAAATAATATTTAGCTGCTTCGGTGGGCTATCCATAATTTACTTCAGTGGTCGGTTGATCTTGCAGATTGGGATGAAGATTTATTTTCTTGTGGGTTTAGGGTTATAATTCACTGATAGTCTATTTTTTTTTTGATAATAATTTATTAGTTCATGTAAATTCTTTTTATACATTCTGTTTGTTTAAAATGTCTTTACATTCGATTCGTTCGACGGATTAGTTACCAGCAAGGGGGATAGTTTCGCTATCGGACGTTTTAGGACTCCTTTCGCGGTCCTTATGGTCACCACGCGCGTTAGACCATCTGCACCGGGATGCAGTTCGATTGCGCGCGCGAGTACCCATGACGACGGCGGAAGATTATTCTCCTTCACCAGGACTATGTCTCCGATTTGGATGTTTGGCTGTTGCATAAGCCATTTGGGCCGTTGTTGAAGTTGATGCAGGTAAGTTGTACTCCATTGCTTCCAGAATCTCCACCTATCGAGATTGTTTATGTTCTTGTCCATCACATTTCTTTCAGGCAGTGCAATTAGTGGTGATCCAATCAAGAAATGTCCTGGAGTAAGAACCGTCAGATCATTGGGGTCTGACGTCATTGGACATAGCGGCCTTGAGTTGAGGCATGCTTCTATTTGAGCGAGCAGGGTAGCGTATTCCTCAAATGTGAGCCTTGATGTTCCGACAGTTCTTTTAAGGTGGTGTTTCAAAGATTTGACACCAGCTTCCCAAAGTCCTCCAAAATGTGGTGCCGCTGGTGGGTTGAAATGCCATTTGGTGCTTTGTGCTGCCAAACTTGCAGGTACTTCAGCTGACCACTCGCTGGAGATGTGTTTGCTGTCCTTGTTCAGCTCAGTAGCGGCTCCCTTAAAATTTGTTCCGCATTCGCTGTACATATTGGAACATATTCCTCTTCGTGCCACGAATCTCCTGAATGCTGCTATGAACGCTGCTGCGGTGAGGTCGCTAACTACTTCAATGTGTATCGCCTTTGTTGATAGACACACGAAAATGTACCCCTTCGTCATCTTGTTGCATCTACCCTTCCACATCTTTATCTCTATCGGGCCTGCGTAGTCCACCCCAGTGTTGGTAAATGGCCTTGAAATGATAACGCGTTCCTTGGGAAGATTTCCCATCAGTTGCTGCTGCATTTTGGCATTATATCGGTGACATCGGACACAGTTGTGGATTACAGATTTGATTAGTCGTTTTAGATTGGTGATCCAGTATTTACTTCTAATCTCTGCTATCATGATCTGGTGTCCTCCATGAAGTGTGCGTTGATGCACATTGCTGACAACCAGTCTTGCGAAGTGATGTGAGTCCCTTAGGATAATGGGATGTTTCTGGCTGAATGGTATAGTGGAGTTTGTCAAGCGCCCACCTACACGTAAGAGATCTTGGGAGTCCAGAAATGGGTTCAGACTGAGAATATGACTGCCTTTGCCTATATTCCCCTTCTCTCTTAGTGATTTTATTTCCTCGGGGAATAGTTCACCTTGAACGAGTCTGACGAGCTGCCTTTGGGATGCATCTAGTTCATCTAGTGTGATTAGGTGACTCTCCAGTGATCTTCTATTTCCCTTGTATTTTAGATATTCGAAGTATCTTCGCCGTAAGCCTTTTCTGAGTCATCGCTGAAACTGTGAAGTTGTACCTTTGATGAGTTTGTGTATTGGATCCACCGCGGTATTTGGAGGTCGTGAAGAGATGTTAGCCCCCTTCGCAGCTCTATCCATTGATTTTCAATCTCTGGTGAAATTGGAGAGTCCCACGAATATTCCTTCAGCCACAGTTGCGGAAGAATCAATTTGGCCTTTATTATGCATGGGGCGATCCATCCTAGCGGATCAAACAGACGCGCTATATCCGCAAGAACGAATCTCTTCGTGAATTCTTGGACCTCAGGTAAATTGATCTTGAATGCGAATGTATCTTTCGCTGGGTGCCATTGAATCCCAAGCGTTTTAATTGCATCTGGAGATTCAAAATTCAAAGGCAGATTTATTTCCCTTTCGCTTTCAGGAACCTGCTCTTATACCCTTGTGGAATTACTGGCCCATTTTTTCAGAGGGAACCCGGCTGATTTGAGGACCTTCAGAATATCCTCTTGTAGACTGATGGCTTCGGTTTCTTCGTTTGTACCATAGATGAGATCGTCGACATAAAATCCCTCAGTGAGTACTTTAGTAACATAAGGGTACTCGTGTTCCACATCTGACGCCAGCTGATGTAAAGTGCGCACTGCTAAAAATGGCGCCGATGCCGTTCCAAATGTGACCGTGTTGAGGGCATATGTTTTTATTGGCTCGTCTTGGGTATACCTCCATAAGATTAGTTGATATGGAGTATCTTCCTTTGACATCCATATCTGCCGGTACATCATGCTTATATCTGCAACAAACGCTACCTTAAACTTTCTCCACTTCGTGATGAGATCTACGATGTCAGGTTGCAGTCGTGGTCCGACCATAAGGCAGTCGTTTAGTGATAACCCATTGGATGTTTTGCATGATGCATCAAATACCACACGCAATTTCGTGGTGCTGCTTGATTCCTTCAAGACCGCGTGATGTGGCAGGTAGTAGTGTTCGCCTAATTCCACGAATGATGTAACCTCATTCAACTGACCTAAGGTGAAGTACTCGTGGATGCATTTGGTATAAGCTTCTTGTAGTTTTGGGTTCGACAAAAGTTTCCTTTCTATTTGAAAGAATCTAGCCAAGGCTGCCTTCTTCGAATTTCCCAGGGTTGAACGAATTCCGTCTCTAAATGGGAGTCGTACCTCGTATCTCCCATCTTCCTTCCGTTGTACTGTCTCAGAGAAATGTAGTTGACATTTTTTTTCCTCCGGTGATAGTTTCCTGTCATCAAGGTCTTCCTCAATTTCCCAGAATTTTCTAAGTTGTGCTTCTAAGGAATTAAAATGATTTTGGACAGTAAAGTATGTAATGTTTGGAGTAGTGCTGGTTTTTCCTGTAAGAATCCATCCAAATTCTGTACGTTGAGCTACAGGAGAACCCTTCTGTCCTTTCACTAACCCTTCGAGAATTATCGAAGAGTATACATCCGCCCCCAACAGCAAGTCAATCTTCCCTGGAATATTGTAGGCTGGATCAGCTAATGGCAGATTGGATAAGTGTTTCCACTCTCCTTGCAGCGGATAGCTTGGTAGCGTTGCTGTTAGCACAGGTAAAACAAATGCTGTAACATCAAGAGAGAAAGCTGCATTGTTAAAGGAGTGCAGGCTAAATTTTACCTGGTATTTGGAACTACCAGTTGGATTTTTTCCAAGTCCTGTGACTCTGGCAGATACATTGTGCCTTTTGAGATTGAGAAGCTGAGTGGCATTCTCAGTGGTGAATGTGGCCTCTGAACCGGTATCTATGAAAGCTCTAAGAGTACTCTGCTTCCCATTTGATGCATATACCTTGACAAGTGCAGTCGCTAATAAGGTTTTTGACTGCATTTGATTGAAATGTGCATTAAATTCCTGAGAAGTGCTTGGTTGCTCAATCGGAGCATTGAATGGGACAGGTTGATTTATTGCATTTTGTATATAATGGGATTAAGGATTGTACTGGGCTGAATTTTGATTATTAAATTGGGGATACTGTTGGTGGTTTTGAGCATGGGCTACATTTTGTCCCACCTGTGTCTCAAAGTGGAAGCAGTGTGTGATGCTTGTAACCACATTTTTGGCACCTATTGCTACTGCTGCAAACCGCGGCATGATGGTCATACCCTAAACAATTTGCACAAACACCATTTTTCTTTGCGACCTCAGCTCTTTTTTTGACGTCCATCTGTAAAAACTTTTTGCAATGTCTCATCCCATGAGAAGCTTTGCAAAGTCGGCATCGAAATTGTTTTGTTGGTTGCTGGGAGCTTAATTGGCAGGCTGCGGATGTAGTCTTCCGAAACGAATTTAGATGACTCGGATGTTTCAGCTGCCCGTTCAGCTCGGAAATGTTTTCCAGCGAACTAAATCGACCCTCGATGAACGACATGAAAGTGTTCCACTCTGGAAGAACTTTGGAAGTTCCTAGCCTTTCCTCCCAATCTCGTTGAGTCTGCGGTGGCAGTTTATTAAAAATTAAATAAATTAGAATGGCATCCCATGTCTCAACAGCTATTTCGAGGTTGCGAAGGGCATGAACGCATTCGACGCTGGTATCATGCAGCGACTTTAAGCCAGCAGCGGATTCACTGGATAGCTCTGCTCTACTAACAAGTGTTTACAAGTTTACGCTTGTTCTGATACCTATCTGTGAGAATTGTCCACGCTGAGTCAAAACTCTTGGACTCGATTGGAAGGTGCTGGATTAATCGCGCAGCTTCACCACAGACAGACGTTTTCAAATACTGTAATTTTTGAATATCCGGTAATTCGGTATTTTTCCGGATTAAACTATCAAATAAATTAAAAAATTCAGACCAATCTTCGTATTTGCCCGAAAAAGGATTGATGTGAATTCTTTGAAGACGTACATCGGAGCCCGCAGATCTCGTGTTGTTTAAGCGAGACATGTCTATTGAGGCATTATGTTCCTCTAACGAGTGATCAGTCTCATCGTGCAACTGACCCCTAAAAGTGAAATAAACTCTCTTGATTTTTGAGAATATTTCATCTTGAATGTATTTTTCTTTTAGTGGGTCAGCAGCATTTCCGACTATGTTCGAATGTTCTTTTTTCGCCCGTTTGAACATTTCATCGATGTCAGATAAACACGCGAGTAAATACCCCGTTGACTTTCGCGACTCCGTATCTTTTTTAAATTCTTCGAAATCTCGACTGATTTCTTTTAAAACATCTTCTTGGGATTCAATTGCTTTCGATAATTTCGACATTTTCAAAGTTTATCACAACACTTTTATTTAAAAACATATTTATATGTAGATACACTGGATGGTTTTATTTATTTATTGGGTTTTACTAATTTTATTAAAAGTTGTGTATGTTGTTTAAAAAAGTAAGAAATCAGGAAAAATGCTTACCTTTCTTCTGCCTTTTGTAAAAGGTGTAACCGCTAATCACCGGCTGATTCTTCGAACGGTTCCCTTGTAGTGACCCGCTCCTTGTCCGCTTTCACCGGTAATTCATTTGTCACCGTTGGATCCGTTGGATGTTCTTCTCCGTTAGTTTTGACCGTTTATTCGTTGGGTACTGTGGCCGATAGACTGTCCGTCGTTGATCGGAAACGTATATTTGCACTGGATATGATTCTCCAGCTATACTTATCCCACAGTACACTTAATATAACACAACTTGTACACTTCACTTTATAGAAAGGCAGTACTCTTTCTATATGCTCCTTTGTTGAAGGAATTATTTAAACGATTCACTCGTTGGGTACTGTGGCCGATAGACTGTCCGTCGGAGATCGGAGATGTATATTTGCACTGGTTAAACTATCCAGCTATACTTAACCCACAGTACACTTTATAAAAAAAATTTTTTTCTGTTAAAAAATTAAAAAAAAAAACACACTGGTCTACTTTGAATGGAAATTACTTCCTTATGTTCCTTTCGTTTAAAGGAGGCAATCGAAGGACCATGTTCCGCACTGAAGGAAGTGGGAATTTAAAAGTTGGGCTTGCAATAGCCGATTGACAAGCGGTAAGTTGAAAATACTTCAGTTAGTTGAACTGAGTATTTGGAGAAACAGTAAGAGGAAAGGAAACTCGGAAATTATTTGTTTAAAAAATGAACTTTATTTGCTGGCTGCTAACTAACGAGTAGTTTACCATAACCATTTTATCCTTCCTTGAAGCTGCTGATGGCTTATTTACTAATCAGCTGCTTCTTCTTAAGGTCAATCACCCGGTGTTTTGACAGTTGTCGGTTTTTCCTCGTTGTGGTGTGTCGTGGGTGGTGTTTTCGGGAATTATTTATTGGGTTTTAAATTTGTTTATTTATTTGTGTTGTGTACATTAGAGCTAGTTACTCTTAATGTTAAGCACTTGGTGTGCTTAGTTTTAGCTACATTTGAGTACCTAGCTTCCTGCAAACACACACTTCCTTCTTTCAAGTTTGTGCTTATTTTGTTGGGACGCAACATAATGTATTTATGTAAAAAAACACTAATAATTACGAATTCAAATACAGGGCGAAGCAGACTACAAACAAAAAACAATTGGAGCTTCTGGTTTTACTTATGGAAGCCTGATATCACCAGGAGAGTGTGTGTAACCCTATTACACTTGGTATCCCACTTTTTTCCAAAAAACATATTTTTGCCGACATGCTTCACTTTCTGAATAGTTAAATTTGATTTACTTAAGATAAATGTAAGTTTCCAGCACTTGAAATACTTCTTTAAGCACTAAAGACACGGTGGGTTGTGCCAGTCCAAGACAATACTCGTTGCCCACACTGGTTTGGTACGACCTATGGACACAAAACCGCAAAGTTGTAGAAAGTTTTATTATACTCAATTGAACTCAATTTTTTTAATTATTTTAAATACAAATTGTCCCAAAATATACTTACACTGATTAAAGTCAATGTAACATCAACATAACCCATGGCAGACGACTACACTCGGCGAACAGATCCTTTGACATTTGTTTGTCAAGATGACGACCCGCCAAAAAACTACTCTTTCCGCCTTTGCAGGCACGTTCTTTGTTCCTTCTTATTTCGTCAGCCAGCGAGTGAAGTCGCCTGCCAGGAGTCACCAATAAGTAAGAAACCTTAAATTTTTGTTCAAACTGTAACGAATATTTTTTGTAGAGAATAAACAGCAAATACTATTAAAGCTCGTTGTATTCTTGGTGCGGTGGTGCCGACGACAGCTTTATTCTTTATTGCCAGCCATCCAGATCCGCAGCCAGCGGGTGAGCCCAGCCCGCAGTCAGCGGCTGAATATAAATTGCTATCCAATCGCAGCCAGCGGGTAAGCCCAGCCCGCAGCAAGCGGGTGAATATAATTTACCAGCCAGCAAGTCGCAGCCAGCAGATCCGCAGCCAGGGGGTGAATATAAATTGCGAGCCATCCAGTCGCAGCCAGCAGATTCCCAGCCAGTAGATATCCAGTCGCAGCCAGCAGATACCCAAACCCGCAGCCAGCGAAACCCTCATTCCGCATTTCCAAGGTAAGCCTTTTGTTATTACCCCGAACCCACGTACTGCAGAAGATATCATTAACAAGCCCACAGCCGGACAGGTTATTTAATTATAGCCATACCATAGCCCCATAGCCCATTACCAGCAACCCACCCATCGCAGGAGAGATGATCTGTTAGGTCAGGTACATATCTCTCCGTCGCATATAAATACGACTTGTCGATTTATTGCCATAATAATTAAGTCAATGCCCGACAGTAAGAGCCAGACGAGGCAAACTTTCAAACTTCACTTGAAATCTGGTGACCCTGTTGATTCGTCCGACAGCAGTTCATCAAGAGAAGCTGACCAGACGATGATCGAGAACGAAAATGAAGAAGGAAAAGCCGAAAATCAGTTACAACAGCTGCGTGTACAACTGCAAGCCGCTGTAGCAGCCAAAGACTGGGAGAAACAGAAGCGTCAACAACTGGAATAACAATTTCTTTTTTTCCGAGGGTTGGTGAAAAATCTTCCATAGACACTATGAGAATAGCAAGCGCGTACTCATAGTAGTGTCAGATTCTTAATGACTAAAAAAACACCACCCTTCGATATAAATTTGTTAGATATCGCAACTAAGTAATAACTTATCAAGCAATTTTTCCATCACGAAATAAAAACGTTTGGCAGGTTACTTTCCACTGAAAGATCCTGCATGTTCCGCAATCTAGACGCGGTTTATCATTATCTCGCATATGTTGACATGTCCGATTAGTCGGTTTCTATGCTTTCTTGCGAAGCTTCTAGTTTCAGCTTCGATTGTCGGAATTCCGAGATCCCTGTGGATATCGTCGTTTCTAATATACCACGGTGCTTGGAGAATCTCTCGTAGCACTTTATTTTGAAAAGTTTGTAAAATATTTGCATTTGTTTTCTTGGTACAACCCCAAATTTGTATACCGTAGGTCCACACCGGCTTTAGCACTTGCTTGTATAAAAGCAGTTTGTTCTCAGTACTGAACTGGGAATATTTTCCGAGTAACCAGTACATTTCTCTATATTTAATTTCGAGTTCTTTACGTTTCATTTTCACGTGCGAATTCCATTTCAGTCTTGCGTCGAGTGTCATTCCCAGGTATTTGGCCTCGTTTGCAAAAGGTATTCGGGCCGAGTTTAGGAAAATTGGCAAGTTATTAGTTTTCTTGTAAGTGAAATTCACGTGAACAGATTTAGATTCGTTGAGGGCAATCCGCCAGTCCCTCGACCATTCATTTACTTTATTTAGCGCGTTTTGCAGTCGTTTCTTCGATTGTTTTACCTATTGCTAGGATAGCAGTGTCATCGGCAAACGTAGCAAGGATAGTGCCATCTTCTTTCGGTATATCTCGAGTATATAACAGATAGAGAAGCGGCCCAAGAACGCTTCCTTGTGGTACGCCGGCCGAAATTTCTTTGAGCTGCGAGTATTCGTTTCCATGTCTAACACGGAAAAGTCTATTCCCCAGATATGATACTAGAATATCGTATAAGCACACAGGGAGAACTTGTCGTAGTTTGGATTTCAAGCCATAATGCCACACCTTATCAAAGGCCCGCGAGACGTCAAGAAATACGCTTTCTCGATTACGTCAGTAATTCTATGCACCTGGTCAACCGTCGAATGCTTACTTCTGAACCCAAACTGGTGGTCGGGGATAAGATTATTTTCGTCTACAACCGGTTGGAGACGCCTTAGTAATATCCTCTCGAAAATTTTGGATATGACTGGAAGAAGCGAAATTGGTCTATACGATTTTGCCTCATTTGGCGGTTTTCCTGGTTTTAAGACCATTATTACTTCCGCAACTTTCCATTGGCTCGGAACGTGTTTTAATCTGAGCGCAGCATTTAAAATATAGAGAAGCTTAATCAAAGCTTTTCTAGGTAAAACTTTGAGAATTTCTCCGATGATTAAATCATAACCAGGAGCTTTCTTAGGTTTTAGAATCTCGATCTCATTTTTGAGTTCCCTTAGCGTTGCACTTGTGAGTGTTAAATTGCCAAATGGTAAATCCGGCCTATTGATGTTTTCGTAAACCAATTGACTATCGTACGGTTTAAAGGTTTCTTCCAGGTGGGCCGCAAAGACGTCCGCTTTTTCTTTATCTTCCCTTGCCCATTCATTTTGATTCAATTTAATTGGCGGCGCGGGGACTTTGGGCCTTTTGGTACCTTTTATGGCATTCCAAAGTGAATAATTGGAATCTTTTTTCGCTGTTAAACTTTCAAGGTAAGAGCCTATTGCACGATTCTTAAAATCCTTAATAGTTTTCTTCAACGAATTGCACAGACGATTCAAGTGTGCTTTATGCTGCGGAGCACGACTCTGTTGCCATTTTTTACGCGATTTTCATTTTTCCTTGACCAATTCCTTTATTTCCGGAGGATATCGTAAGTCGTATTTGTCCGGCGTTTTCCTTGGAATGGGAGTATTATTCCAAGAGGCGAGCTGTACGATCTCGACGAAGCGATCAACTTCAACCTCAAGTTCATAGGGTGTCGTAAGTGGAACGCTCAGTTCAACATTATCTTCAATTTCGTTCCTAAAACCTTCCCAGTTAGTTGTTCTACTAGTTAATCTCGCTGGCTCTAGGTTATAGCCTAGTTTTTCGCTCAATGTCAAAATAATTGGGGAATGATCAGACGACAGATCAAAACTCTCTTTGACTTTTATGTGGTTGGTAGATATTCCTTTTACAACGAAAAAATCTATCAGATCAGGTATTTTTGAAGTATCAGTTGGCCAGTAAGTCGGTTTACCCGACGAATGGAAATCGCAATTGTACTCCATACCTGCCCCATAGAGCATTCTACCTTTTTTCGAACTGTATCTTGAGCCCCAGAACGTGTGTTTCGCATTAAAATCGCCGCCAATAATGAAATTAGGCTTAAGCGATTCAAACATGTTAGTAAAATCAGGGTGACAAGCGTGGTAATCATTATAGCCTTTTATTTTTAAATGCGATTCCTTTTTTACGTGGGTTTCAGAAATTAAGCAAATATCAATATCTTTTTGGCGCATAAATATTTGCAATTCGTCAAGTTTTTGCAAAAGTCCGTTTGCATTCCAAGTACATGTTTTGAACATTCGTTTGTCATTCATATTCTAGTTGAAGTGCGCGTTTTCTGTGAATTATTTTCAAGCTTAACCAGCCTATCGAGAATAATTTTATTTATTTTGCCTTGTTCTTCAAGCTTCGCGAGAATAACTCAGAAAACATGAGAAAAGGGGTCGGTCGAAATTTCAAGGTCTTTTGGTTTTTCGGTAGCCACGGCCTGAGCATAAGACTGCTTTGCTGCTGTCCGAGAGTCATTACTCGGTGGCTTTTCTAATCTTAGCTTTTCAGTACCGTTTCTTTTAAGAGCAGATGTCGAGGGCTTTTCTGTTGTCAATCTTTCCCTCACCTTTTTGACCTCTGAACCCGGTAGTTTTAGTTTGCCTACTTTCTCCGGTGCGATCTTACGCTTTGGTTTAGTTTGCAATTTTGATTTTATTTTAGTGGCTTAAGGAACGCATCTCTCCGTTTTTGCAACTCCTTAGCTACTTCACAGCCTCTATAATTTGCCGGGTGCCTTCCCTTACAATTAACACATGTTGCAGAGGTTTGTTTGTTTACTCCACAAACTTGGGAGAGGTGATTTCCGGCGCATTTCACACATCGTGGTTCTTTTCGACAATACGTTTGCGTATGAATAACTATGATGCGAACAGCAGGCAAGTAGAAGATAGCCAATTGCCGTTGCGTCTGTGTCCGACATTGCCGCTACGTCTGCCGTTCTCGCAATCGCCACAGCAGTTACATCTGCCGTTTCGACAGTTATGTCAGCAACTACAGCTGTCGACACTACCGTTCCACACGTTTCTGTTACTTCTCCTAATCTCACATCAGTCTATGTGAAGGTTTCAAGAATCCCAGCGCATGTCAAGGAGTCACACCGCACATGCCGTGCACGTCGAATTTGCCGTACTCGTCGGCACCAGCACTTCCATCATGGATGAACGCCAGCCAAGCATTGTCTACGAGTTCGGTTCACTTCAGGCCATGCAGTACAGTGACCTCCGATACAGTTCCAACGTTCCTACCCCCACTGAATGCCCTCCAGACTCTCGAGTACCAGCGTAATGCTGCGCAGTCAGCTTTCTTGCGACACCAACCCGCTCAACAGCCATATATAGCATCATCCATGTACGGGTCTCACCGTAAGCTACACGATTTGCCCGAGTTTCGTGGAAGGCCAGAAGAATGGCCAATGTTTTCCACAGCTTTCATAGAATCCACAAATATGTTTGAATACAGTTAGGTAGAAAATATGTTCCGCCTGCAGAAAAGTGTAAAGGGAGAAGCGAGAGACGTAGTCCAGTCTTTGCTCATTCACCCTAACAGCGTCGATCAGGTGATGGCCAACTTGGAGTTTCGTTTTGGACGTCCAGTGTGCCTAGTCCTGAGCCAGCTGAAGAAGGTAAGGGGAATTCCACCGATTCTAGAGAACAAGCTGGATCAGATCGTACCGTTTGGTGCAAAATTTGTCGGCGTAGATGAGCTAGTTGTTAAGTTGCCCATGAGCAAGAGGCTGGAGTGGGCCCACTGCAGCGTTTCTATTCAGCCTTTCCCTTCCCGCCTCATCTGCATAGTCACAGAGACATCTTCGCCCTCGTCGAGTCATAGTGGAGCGCCGTCGAGGACAGGGAACGTGCTGTATGCTATCGAGTCATCAACGAAAGTCAGAAACGACAAGTGCCGATACTGCGAAGGAGAGACGCATCCAGTCATAGAATGCAGCAGCTTTAACAAGTTAGATACCCCGGCTAGGTGGGACTTCGTGAAACGGAACAAACTTTGTTTCGGGTGCCTAAAGTATGGGCATAGTATCAGAACCTGTCGCGGCAGAAAATCGTGTGGAATTGCCAATTGTCAGAAGAACTATCACCAGTCTCTTCATGAAGTCCTACCTTCCAAGCAGTTAACATCAATCGTCCAAAGGCCCTTGTTCAACTGCGATGATGTTGGGGACGTAAATATCCTCTTAAGGGTACTTCCCGTTAGGGTTTATAATGGCAATACGACGATACGAACGTTCGCCCTGTTAGACGAAGGCTCTTCCGTCACCATTATGGGCCTGGATTTAGCAAAACGCCTACACCTGCGCGGAACAGCCTGGGCCAAAACCTACCGATAGAAAGGAGCAGGCAGCTCCTTAAGATGACGCCATATTTGGATGATTTTGGACGACGCAGCCACGACAGTGCCCTTTAAAACTCGACGACCTATCATCATGCCGAGGAACCATGCTGTAACGAAGCTACTTGTGAAGGAGTATCACTGCTGCCTCGACGATTTTGGGTGCCCAGTCTGCGTTCTGCGGTGAAAAAGTACAAAAGCGAGTGCCAGTTATGCCGGATGCGGCGCGCCAAGCCGGTGCCACGGTTAATGGGCCAATTGCCGGAGTATCGATTAACGCCTTATGTCAGGCCTTTTACATATATCGGCCTCGATTACTACGGCCCCTTAAACGTCACCATAGGCCGTCGACTGGAAAAACGATGGGTGGCGTCCTTCACCTCTCTAACGATAAGAGCCGTGCAGATAGTTGCCGTCTTGTCAACGGATGCGTGTATTCTTTGCATCCGTAACTTCGTTAATCGACGAGGGGTGTCTTTGCGTATCAGAAGTGACAATGGGACCAATTTTCTGGGAGCCAGTAAGGAGTTGATGACCAACGACATCTTCGACAAGGAAGCTATCAAGGCGGAACTTTCCAAAACTGGGATCGAGTGGGCGTTTAACTGTCCCGTAAACCCACATGCCGGAGGATACTGGGAGCGGCTCGTTCAATCCGTAAAATGGGCATTGTCCCACGCGCTCCAGACAACGACGCCGAAAATCGAGACATTGCAGAGCGCGTTAATTGAGGCGAAGAATATCGTCAATAGTCGGCCGTTGACGCACTTGCCAGTCTCTCCCAACCATTTCCTTCTGGGCGTTCCAAACTCAACTCAAACTCCTGGTCCACTGGAGGGACGGGCTCTATGCCTTCGCAAGCGGTGGATTCAACAGCTGAAGAATCGTTGCTGGAAGGGTTGGATTCGTGAGTATCTTCCAGTACTAACCAGAGGCGTAAGTGGTTTGAGAGAGTGCCGCCGCTGGTGGTGGGTGGCCTGGTTCTAATATGCGACGTCAATACGCCGAGGAGCCAATGGGTTCGGGTTAGGATCACCAGGGTTTTCTCGGGAGACCAGATGGGCAGGTCCGCAGCGCCGAAGTAAAGACTGCTACTGGAACACTACAGCGGCCAGCCGTTAAACTCACCGTCCTAAACGTGAGTGAGGCTTCGGTGAAAACTCGGGCGCCTCACGGGGGGTGGGATGTCACAAAATATACTTATACCGATTAAACTCAATGTAACATCAACATAACCCCTGGCAGACGACTGCACTCGGCGAACAGATCCTTTGACATTTGTTTGTAAAGATGGCGACCCACCAAAAACTGCTCTTTCCGCCTTTGCAGGCACGTTCTTTGTTCCTTCTTATTTCGTCAGCCAGCGAGTGAAGTCGCCTGCCAGGAGTCACCAATAAGTAAGAAATCTTAAACTTTTGTTCAAACTGTAACGAACTTTTTTTTGTAGAGAATAAACAGCAAATACTATTAAAGCTCGTTGTATTCTTGGTGCGGTGGCGCCGACGACACAAATAAATAATTATGAAAATAATAGCCAAACAACTGTCAAAGTATGATTCAAAATAAGCACATTTTTATTCACAATAATCAATTTCTTTATCGATTAAGTTACACAATGCCACAGCTTAAATCAATCGACAAATGTCGTGACGATCGCTGATCGACAATCACAATAAGGGCCAAAGATACCGCTAGTCCACCGTCAATCGAAAAAAGTGAATTTGAAGTGCTAGAACTCCATTCAATATCCGAACTCCAGACAGTGCAAACGTAGTGTCTAACAACTTGTTTTTCCTATTAAACCAAATTTCTAAAATAATAATTTTCGTCTATACACATAACATACACCAATTGGAACCGCAAAGCGCTCTGCACCACAAGCGATATACGTCTTTACGCTGAACATCGAGGTAAAGAAAAAGGACACAAAGTAATGAACATATACAACATCGTACACAGAAACACCAAAAAACCATTACCACTCTTCTATGTTAAGGTAGCAGTGAATGACAATAATAAGCACATTTATGATATTACACATCTTCTACAATGCAAGGTTTCTTTCGAACCACCGCACCATAAAAGAATAATTTCACAATGCACAAATTGCCAGAGATATGGTCATACCAGAAATTACTGCACAAGAGACCCAGTATGCGTTAAATGTGCAGGGATGCATAAGACTCTTGACTGCCCAATGATAACAGGAGAAGGCACAGTAAAATGCGCCCTATGTAAAGGAAATCATAGGGCAAATTATAAAGGATGCGAGATCTACAAAGCGCTAAAAATTGAACGGTTCCCTTCACTTCAACAATACCACGATCGAACTGCAGCAAACCAACCACCACTTCTGGTGGTCAGGTTCGGACCCTTAGGGTAAAGTTTATGGACGATCTCTATTGGGTAACCGCAACAAGAAGACTCACTGCCTCCACGGGGCGGCCACCTGGCAACGAATGCTACAGCGGGCCCAATCCTTGCCGTCCACATGTGTCCATCCAGAAGTAGCGGATACCGCCGCCTCTGACTCTGACGCATCTACTTTCATGGTTTCCTTCGGTTCAAGTTTGCCATTCGCAGAGGCGATACTAGGGAGAGTGCCCTAGCTTATGCCAAAGCCCCTCCTATTGCAAAAGATGCTAAACGAGGCAGATCGGAGGATCATACCCCACCAGCACCCGCCGCCAAGAAAGCCAAGGCAGGACCTACACCTGATGTTCCCACCTTCAGTCAGGTGGCTAGTGTTGTCAGATTAGGTATCGTCCCAGCGGACTTGGAGAACAAGCCCCTATCAACGGAGCAGATGACACTCATCCAAGAGGCCGTCATCGATGTCTCAATTGAGCTGAGGAACAAAGGCATACGCCTTTCCGAAATTCTCAGGCTCACAGCACAAGGCGGGATGGCTGGTTTTCGTCTGCTCAAACAGTGCTACTGCTGGGTGGATGAGCTCGAATTTTGAGACAATAAGAGCCAAAAGTGGATTGGATATCTTATTGGTGGAAGAGGGATCATTCCCTAAAACCCATATCATCCGCGGTTTCTTCCCACAAAGTCTCGATCTCCCGTCGACTAAAATTCTGACTTCATTGGAAGCTTAAAACGAAGGCCTAATGGCAACTTCATGGAAGGTCATGCAAAGGGTGAAGGAAGGTGCACTCCTCCATCTTGTGCTGGCCATTGATGACTCTTCCCTGAGGGTACTGAAGGCCCTCAATAACAAAGTGCACTACCGTTTTGGTCAGATCAAACTGATCCCAAAGACCACTGACAAGGGTCAGGAGTCTGGCCACGGTAGTCCAAAGAAGGTGGACGCAATTGGCATTACAACTGCTACTGCGACGGACTCCTCATCATCCGCGTCCAGCAGCAGTGCCTCCGGGCCTGCCCCGAACACCAGTTCCACTGCCAAAATCGCTGCCACGACTAGTGAGTCGCTAAGTAGCACCAGTGGTCCTAAAGCTAGTACCAGCACTGCGGGAATCCGATCAAAGGATCCAGCCCGCCCCAGCACATTAGTTCCTAGACTTCCCAAGACTGGCAACGTGGCCGGTTTGTCGTTAACGACCAGCGGTGCTCCTGGGCACGTCTCTCGAAGACACGAGGAGTCGGTTGCGAACAGATCCCTGGGTCATCAAAACCTAACCGCTTGCCGTAGAGGAAAGAGTCCTAAAAAGGCCCAACTACTCCGACAAGCTCGATCCTCAGCGGAGGACAGATGAGCACAATCAAGGTGCTACAGGCGAACTTGCATCATGCTAAGGGCGCGTCCGCTACCCTTAGCAAGCGGTTCGCCGAAGAAGATATAACCCTTGGTCTCATTCAGGAACCCTGGGTTATTTGCGGACAGGTTAAAAGTCTCCGGAATAGGGCAAGTAAGTTGATTTCCAAGTGCGGAGAGCCAGCGCCGAGAGCGACCTGCTTAATTAGCAATAATTTAAACTTACTCCCTATTCCAGAATTTATAACAAGAGACCTGGTGGCCCTACTACTGGAAATCCCCACTGGAGGAGGTACACAGAACATCGTGTGTGCCTCAGCGTACTTCCCTCACGACAGTGTTGATATCCCGCCGAAAGACATCCAGAGCCTCGTTGACTACTTTCAGGAGAACAACCTCCACTACATCATTGGATGCGATGCCAACGCACATCATGAGGTCTGGGGTAGTAGCAACATCAACAGAAGGGGTGAGTGTCTTTTAGAATACTTTGTAAGTATACAGATAGATATTTTGAACAAAGGCTCTAAACCTACCTTCATAAATGCGATTCGCGAGGAGGTACTTGACCTCACCCTCGCTAGTCCATTTATTTCTAAAATTGGCACGTATCAGATGAGCCCTCTCTGTCAGTCCATCAGCACATCAGGTTTGACATACCTGGCCAACTCTCATATGTCTCTAATAGATACGATCCCATATCTACGGATTGGCATCGCTATCGTGAACTAGTGTTCTCAAAAATAGATATGCTTCTCACATCTATCGAGCCCATAGAAGACCTGGATGAAGCTGCATACCAGCTTAAACATATACTGCTTGATTCCTACCACGACAGCTGTGTCCCAAAGACACATGTTAGCAAACGCAAAGTGCCTTGGTGGTATGACCAACTGGCGGAACTTAGGAAGAAAGTCAGAAAACTCTTCAACTCTGCAAAGCGAACGAAGAGGTGGGACGAATACAGGTTTGCTCTCACAGAATACAATATAGTATTGAGACGATCTAAGCGAGCTGCTTGGAGGAAATGCTGCGAAACAATCGCTGACATGCCTACAGCGGCACGAATCCATAAATCACTCGCAAACGATCATGTCAACTGTGTAGGGTTACTGAAGAAAAATGACGGAACCTACACGACGGACCGTGTGGATACACTTAGAACCTTACTTCAGGTACATTTCCCAGGCTCGTCTCTTAACACATCTCATGTGTACTCGAACACAGTTAACCACAGGGTTTATGTGGACAGGAGAGTTAATAGTTTATCTGGAAAAATATTCAGTCCAGAGAAACTTGAATGGGCGGTAGGCACATTCAAACCTTTTAAAGCTCCCGGCGGTGACGGTCTGTTTCCAGCACTTCTCCAAAAGCCAATTGACCTCATCCTGCCGGGGTTGACAGCTTTATTTAGAGTCAGCTACAATTGGGGATACATACCACCCACCTGGAGGCAGGTTAATGTGGTCTTCATCCCCAAGCCGGGGAATAGGCCTAGCGAGCTGCCTAAATCATACAGACCTATAAGTCTAACATCATTCGTCCTTAAGACAATGGAGAGACTCATAGATATCCATATTAGAAACCGGTTAGATCTGTCTAACCCTCTGCACTCGAATTAGTACGCATACAGGAAAGGCAAATCTACAGTAGGTGCCCTTCATTATCTCGTCAAAAAGATAGAGGGAACACTCAGTTCAAGGGAGATAGCTTTGTGTGCATTTCTTGATATCGAGGGCGCATTCGATAACACTGGTTACGACTCGATCGCAAGGGCGATCAGTAGCAGAGATATCGAAGAATCGACCAACCAATGGATCAGGGCCATGCTGGTAAGTCGATTCATTGCTTCCTCCTCTGGGGGAGTGTCGGTGCCCATAACTGCAGCCAAAGGCTGTCCTCAAGGAGGAGTTCTTTCCCCCGCTGTTATGGTCTATAGTCATCGACAACTTGTCAGTAGATCTTCACAGATCAGGCTACACCACCGTCGGTTATGCTGATAACTTGGCGGTTTTTATCAGAGGTAAACACAGCACCACAATTTCCAACGTCATGCAAAGTGCAATATCTCAAGTTGTAGAATGGTGTAACAAAGAAGGACTTTCCATCAATCCTAGTAAAGCCGTTCTAGTGCCTTTTACAAGGAAGACACAGGTCAACCTTGAACCTATTACAATTAAAGGCACCACACTAGTTTATTCCAGCGAGGTCAAATATCTTGGTGTAATTCTTGACAAACGACTTAATTGGAATTCACATATCAAGTCCGTAACTGAGCGCGCGCACTGTGGGCCAGTAAACGCCTATACGGCAGAACTTGGGGTCTCTCTCCTAAGATGATACATTGGTTGTACATAATGATGGTTAGACCCATTATCACATACGCGGCCATCGTCTGGTGGCCTAAAACTCTCCAGCAGACAACGGCAAACAAGTTGCAGAAGTTGCAAAGAATTGCCCGTCTTGGCATTACAGGGCCCTCACTCTGTATTGCTACTCTAAAGTCAAATCATTCGAATTCGCAGAATTGGCACTCTGCAATTCGAATCGCAAATCCAAATTTATGACAATCGAACAAACTTTTGTTGCCAACTTCGATGTCAATTTCTTATCGCAAATCTGGCACTCTGTATTGCTAAACGAAATGTCAAAGTAACTCGAATTCGCATCATTTTGTTCTATTGCTATTTGGTTTGCGGATGTTGAGGTAAGCAATTGTGTTTCTTTTAAAATGTAAATATTTTATGACATAAAATGTTATCTTTAACTTAAAAGACAATGAAAGTGATATACATAAAATAGTTTTGTGAAATTACTTTATTAAAACGTGTTTTAGAACATGAGGGCAGTCCACCAAAAATCAAATGTAAATTTTCCACCTTAACTTCTCTTGAAGGTAGCAGTGTATAGAATGAGTAAAGTGGGAAATAGACGATACAACTGTTCTACGAAGGGTTTCACAGCTTTGGTGTTGTATACAATAATTGTGTCTTGTGTATTCACACAACCGACCGTTGTACCGATATTGTATGGTCGTATGGTCTTGACTGTACAACCGCTGTAACATACACAAACTGTATGGAAATTATATGATGTGTATGTGTAAAATGGCTGAATAAAATGTCTGGTTGTACGTAAGTCGTATGCAAATTGTATGTGTGTGCTGCATACAACAGTATGCCGATGCCGATACGACGGTTTTATCGTGTATTTCCCACCGAATACTCTCAGTTTCGGGTTAAACCAACCACTGCTATATTTTTCTTTTACTTTTTATCACTTAGCTCCATTATATTCGACCTATTTCTAATTCCCCGAATTCTTTCTCCTTGTGTGTCATCTTGATGAAACCACAATTCGACAGCATCCAGTTCCATTTCTATAACATATATTTAACTTTTTTCGACAAATATAAATAAAACACAAAATTCTTTGGAAGGAAATTTGCTGCAAAGTGACATTTCAGCGCTCGATACTCGAAGCAAGATTCGCACATTTCATAGCCCCAGTTGGCAATACTTCCATTCGATTCTGTTTTCTTACAGAGTGCCGGGTAAGATTAGAATCGCAAAGCACTTTCGCAAAAATTTGACTTTCGAGTAGCAATACAGAGTGAGGCCCCAGGTGCGATGCGCACCTGCCCTACGACAGCTCTGGAAGCTATTGTTTGGCTTACACCCTCACCAATCTTCATTAGGAAGATGGCTGCTAGATATGCCATCAGGCTGCAGCTAGATCACGAGTATAAACCAGGTGACCCTGTGGGACATTTAAAGATACTCAACTCAATCCCTAAAAGAGACATGTTTTGCACTTTACCAGATATTATGGTCAGGCAACACTGCTTTGGTAGGCTATTCGAGGTTGAAATATTGGACCGCGAAAACTGGTCCAATGATGCTCCAACACTGGACCCTAGAAGTCTGGTCTGATTCACCGACGGTTCGAAGATGGATTCTGGAGTTGGAGCTGGGGTTTTTGGACCCAACACAAAGATTTCGGTACCTTTGGGTACGACTCCTACTGTGTTTCAGGCTGAAATCTATGCCATTGAGATTTGCGCCAGACACAATCTCCGCAAGGGGATCAAAGGCGCTAGAATACATATCTTCTCAGATAGCCAAGCAGCACTTATGGCACTGTCGTCCAACCAAATGGACTCCAGAACCATGAAATGCTGCTAGGATGCATTACAAGACCTTGCCAAATACAACAGGGTAAAACTCGGTTGGGTACCCGGACACCAAGGGATTGTGGGCAACGAATCTGCAGATGAGCTTGCTAGGGCTGGCTCAGAATCTGTGTTCATAGGTCCTGAACCTTATTGTGGCATCAATTGGGCGACAGCTACAACGCTGATTAACGAATGGGAAAACAAACTTCGTCTAGACCACTGGACTAGTGGGCCAGGTCTAAGACAATCCAATCGATTAATCAAGCCTTACTCCTATAAGGAAATCCTTAACTTAGATAGGGAAAGCATTAAGAAGCTTGTGAGCTTTCTTACTGGCCATTGCGGCTTGAGATACCACCTTAACAAGTTAAACCTGTGCCAAGAGAAGGACTGTCGGTTCTGTTTAGAGAAGGATGAAACCTCCGAACACATTCTTTGTGAATGCCCGGCACTACACTGGTTAAGGAAACGTATTCTCCACAAGGAGATACTTAATTCAGTGGAACTGAAATGCTGTGCTACTAAGGACATACTCACTTTCATAAGGGAGGTAGTACGTCTGTTAGATTAACTCCAACCCTCCGATACAATAGATCTTTCAGGTCGGAGTGTCGTTGCCACGCGGGCATGGGTTGTACAAGAGGAAAACAAAAAACAAAAAAACCACCACTTCTAGTCGGAGCGAAAATTCGACTTCAAATCAAACCGCGGGAATGGGTTGGAAGAACACTTTCAAAAACTACAACCGATTCTTCTTCTTCTTCCTTTTATCAGCGAGGCCATGATCCGAAAACAAGGGATCACAACCCTCCCACTTCACCGCATTTCTACTGATCCGCCTGTGGGGTTCGCCTATTTGACCTCAGAAAATATCGGCAGGCCTGCCGATTTTGGATCACTCGGTTACTGAGGCCAATGAAATGCCGATGTCGTCGCATTTGTCTGATCCAGGCGTTTATAGGCCTGCCTTTCCTACATCGCGATGTCTTTGGAACGTGCATTGATATTGCCTTTTTAACAGGGTTCAAATGATCTCTTCTTTGAACGTGGCAATACCAACTGAGCCGGTCACGCTCTATTTTTTGTACGATGGTTTCCTTGATGTGAAAGCTTCCACGGATCTTCGAACTTCTTATTCGATCAAGCTTTGTCACTCCTGCTGTCATGCGAAGCATCTTCATCTCAGCTGCCGTTAATTTACTCTCATACTTTTTGTACATCGTCCAACATTGTGAACCGTATGTGAGCGCTGGACGTACAACTGCGGTGTAGAGCCTTCCTTTCAACTTAGGGGGCATTTTTCTGTCATAGAAGATAGCGGAATTTTCTCGCCACTTCATCCACCCTACGCTTACACGATGATTGATGTCGTCATCACAAGTTGCTTTGCTATTGATCACAGATCCCAGATATTTGAACTTTTCGCACTTGGGAAGCACTGTTCCATTCAAATAAATGTCTGGAATAGGCCTGAGTGGATCAGAGAACGGGCAGCACAAGTACTCTGTCTTTTTTGAACTAATGCGATACCCATTTCCCTCCAAAACGTCCACCCACACATCAAGTGCTCGTTGCAGGGATGTAGGATCCTCACTTATGATGGCTCCATCGTCAGCAAAGAATAACTGATGTACCTTGGGTTCCATCACTTTACCTTCAAGCAGATAATCAAGGACTGTAATAAAGAGCAAAGGACTTAAAACGCTTCCCTGGTGTACCCCGACTTTGATTGGGAACTCTTCGGTTACTCCAGCGGGGCATCTTACTTTTGTCTTTGCTCCTTCGTACATGTCCATAATCATCTGTACATAGGTTTCTGGAACCCCTCGGTGTCTTAGCGCCACCCATATCAGATCTCGTGGTTGTCTGTCGAATGCCTTTTCAAAGTCAACCAATACAATATGCAAATCCCTTAAGGAATCACGATGTTTTTCCATTATGATCTTTATACTTTGGATTGCATCTGTGGTTGATTTACCCGAGACAAACCCGCACTGATCATCAGATAGCCGTATTATTTTTCGCAGTCGGCCACCTAATACCCGCTCAACGATCTTCATGGTGTGTGACATCAGCTTGATCGAACGGTAGTTATCACAGTTTCGCGTATCACCCTTCCCTTTGTATACAGGGAGAAGGTAACTTTCCCTCCATTCATTCGGCATTGGATCACCTCTCACGAATTTGGAGATGAGAATTCTGAGCCATCTGAACCCGATATCTCCCATCTTTTTCCAGAACTCAGAGGGTATTTCGTCTGGCCCAATTGCTTTTCGTTTTTTGGAGTATTTGACCGCCTCACTAACTTCTTCGACTGTAATGTCGGGTATTTGTTCACAGTTAGGGGTGGCTCTTGGAAGTATAGCCGGGGAAACTGTTCATTCAAAAGCTCTTCACAATACTGCCGCCACCTCTGCAGAATTTTGTCGTCATCCACAAGAAGCTGGCCATGAGCATTGCTAATGAACTTTGGCGAACGAATCTCCTGAGCATTCTTCCTTCTTTGGGCGGCTATTTTGAATATAGTGGCACTCTTGTTCATATTGTGTCTTCGCAGCTCCTGGATAGCCTGGTTTGCATCAGCAACCGGGGAAAATATTTTCTCCAGCTCCCGATACAGGCCCTCCGTACTCTCTGCTTGAAGCTGGGCGCACTTCTTCTTCGCTTTTTTCTTGCAGCATCTGTATTCCATTTCGAGGCGAGCTTTTTCGTCACTATTATTAGAGGGGCACTTTGGCCAAGCTTTGAAAGCCGCTTTCTTCTCATTTATCACTTTCTTAGCTTCATCACTCCACCACCATGTTTCTTTGGCGTGTTGATGGTGGCCTTTTGAAGCTCCTAGCAGTGATTTGGCCTTCTTTAAGCAAGTTCGCTGTAGGGAATCCCACATATTTCTGTTAGCAGGAGACGGTGTTGTCGAGCGATTGCCTCTCCCAGGATCACTTTGCAATCTTTTACCCGAGGCTTCATGAAACTGCCTACCAAATGGTAGTCAATCTGAGTTTCATCTCCACCACTGCTGTAAGTGATCAGGTGTCGGCTTTGTTTGATGAACATGGTATTTAACACGATAAGACCGTGTGATTTGCACATGCTTAGGATGTCTTCACCAGGAAGGTTCCTGGTGCCATATCCTAGTCCTCCATGGCAGTCTTCATAGTCTTCGTTTGATTTCCCGACATGTCCATTCAAATCTCCTCCAACAAACAGAAATTCTTCCTTTGGGATGTCCTTAAGGAGATTGTGGAAATCTAGCCAAAATGCATCTTTATCTCTCTGATTGTACCCATCGTGGGGAGCATATGCACTGACAATATTCCACACCTCTCCTTGTATTACTAGTTTGAGAGACATCAAACGGTCGCTGGACTTCGAAATGCTCAAGACGTTTCCAAGTAGCTCTGCCGCAAGGATGATACCGATTCCGTTCCTAGCCTTTTCCGTTCCGTAGTAGAACATCTTGTAATCTTTTGTCCTAACGTCCAAGAAACGCGCCCGATTCCCGGTGTTTTTCCATTTCGTCTCTTGGACACACAAAATGTCCACCCGCCTTCTATTCATCATCTCTTCCAGCTCGTAACTTCGACCGGTCATGCTTCCAACGTTCCAACTCGCGACCCTTAAATTGCATCCAAACTGTTTCATTATGTTGCTAGCCCCCGGAATCCGTATAGCTCTGACCCGAACATTTCTGCTCGGTCCAGGATCAGTACCATGCACAGCAGTGGTAGTGCCTGGCGGGGTAGTGCCTTTCCTTTTTGCAAGTATTATCATAATGATACAGTTTTGCAATACAATTTTTGCACCATATTGCGATGGTGTTTGTTGTTTGACACGTGCATGCTCCTGTTTTAGTATTGTTTGATCTTTCTTTTATGACACCGGTGATCTCCAGTCGTGTCAACCCACGGACTCGCATGCACACTTGTGGGAGGGTTTTTATGGTAGTATATGTGTCGCTAGGCTCACTTGGGTGTTATATTGCCTAGATCTGATTTGTCCCCTTAGTCGCCTTTTACGACAAGCGCTAGTTGTTGGGGGGCGCTGCAGTGATATTCTTAACCCGTCCCTGCACGGGCATCAAAAACTACAACCGATATCGCATATTATTGAAAAAGATGATGGAGGAATATATAGGCGAAACACAGGCGCTTTGCATGCGGCAAAAGTAAAGATTCCATCAATCATTCTTTCACATTCATCAACTCCAGTCACGGTTCAGAAATCACCAACAGCAACAGAAGAATCTTCGAATCAAAACATCCAACCAACTACCCCATCTAATCAATCTCCATTTCTAATAGACATTTTCGCGGTTTGACGTCTATGTTGTCGAAGTGTTTTGGTGGCCAAATATGCAAAGGAAAAGTGTCATGCTAGGACATACACATACGCTTTGCCTTCGGTGGAACTTGAGAATCATTGCAAGGAGCTGAACATGGAGACCTATCGTATACCCGCCGATATAATGGAGAAGGTCAACTCGACTTTGAAACTCTACAAGGGCACAAAGAACTATCACAACTTCATGAGCAAGAAGTAAGTTAATTAGGAATTAGCAGCAATTTCTGGTAAACTTAACTCCCTCTCCATTACAGAAACTTCTTGGATCCCTTGGCGAAGCACTTCATAATGTCCTTCACAAGCGGTGAAGCATTCCTCAGCCCGCAGGGCATTGAATTTCTCACGCTCAAGGTGAAAGGCCAGAGTTTCATACTCCATCAGATTAGAAAAATGGCCATTGCCGTGGCCAGGGGTAACACAGAGGAACAGTTGCATCTGCCGAGTGCGCCCGGATTGGGTTTGGTACTCAATCTGGTGCACTGTGATCGTTATGGTGAGGATGGTATCCACAAACCACTCACTTTGGAAGAATTGGAACCGTAGATTGAAGAATTCGTCGAGAAGTACACCTATTCCAACATCTATGCGACGGAACAGAAGGACACGTCAATGTTGGAGTGGTTAGACACTCTCAAGAAGCATTCTCGTACAATGCAAGGGAAAACAAGGATGTGACAACTCAAACGTCACCGGTTATTATTAAGCAGATAGCCCAATAAAAGTAGATTTATCTTATCCACTTGAATTTTTTTTTTCACACAAACTCAACCAAAGCGAAGGAGACTATCCAAACGATTGGTAACAATAAAACTCAGACTTTCTAAGAATGCAAGTCGACTTTAATGTTTTTTTTTTTACAAAAGATGATTTAGTGTTTTCCCTTCTTCTTTTTCTTGTGTCCTCTTTACGGTGCTGCTGATGGGGTCCAGGTGTAACCTCTTGGTGCACTGGAGTAACCGGAGAGTTCTTACTCAGATTCTGAGCCATCGACATGTCACTGAAAGGAGAAATAAGTTAACGAATATGAACGATGGGTTTATGAAAAAAAAACGAACTATTGATCTGCAGCTCCAATGGACATTTCCTGTGAACCCTTGATGATATCCTTCGCCCTGCGATCCATCTTCTTTCTGAAACCAGTTCTCTCATACTTGAGCAGCCAGCGTTCTGGATCTAGTGGCACTTCAGCGTTGTAATTCTTCGGCAACTTACTCTTCCCTTACCCCTGGCGTGCTTGGTGATTGTTCGATCTCGGCATCGCCAGACTTATTGGCCGCCTTGGTACTCATGACTCAGTTTGCTGCCTTCAAGGCGTCGATTTCGGAAGTTGTACTCAGTGTTTCAAGTGCCGGTAGTTTCTTGCTGACTTCGAGGCGCTTCTTCGGATTGATATGAGCATAAGCGATGACCAGCTGAGCGAGAACTTTCATGTCATCCGGTTCCAACTTAAGGAGCTTCTCGAGAGAACTT
Source organism: Brachypalpus laphriformis (assembly GCA_945910035.1). Taxonomy (NCBI): domain Eukaryota; kingdom Metazoa; phylum Arthropoda; class Insecta; order Diptera; family Syrphidae; genus Brachypalpus; species Brachypalpus laphriformis. Next base: position 136,715,508 of record OX246754.1, read on the forward strand.
GCAGCAATGTCTGTGACACCGCCTCGCAAATGGAATTCGCTTGGCCACTTGGCCGCTTGGCGCCACATGTCTGATAAATCGGCGCTGCTGACCTGGAATTAATGAGTGTTAGCGGTCGGGGCAATTGATCCAACTTACGTTGTTCTTCTTGTACCAGTCCACCGCGGAACAGGAACAATTGGATGATGGCAAACTTGGTTGCGAATGAGTTTTCCCCATTCTCAGCTGCATACTTGTTCAACACTTCCACCGCTTCCTTGTACTTCTTGTCCTTGGCCAGTATGCCTGAATTTTATGAGTATTGCTTGGAATTCAGCATCGGCATAGGCCGGGACCAATTTGTTGCACAGAGTCTGGCAGTCATTGCCGTTGGTATATAGTGCCAAGGGGCAGTAGTTTAAGGCAATCGCCTTCTTCTGAGGCGAAGTCAACTTATGCACGCAAGCATCAGCCACCAAATGTGGTTTGTCACTTAAACGTCATAATTTTGACAAGCAGGCGAAAAGGTCTATATCAAATAGAAATTCGAATGCATCAACACAACAGCTGATCAACAACAACGCTGACAACACAGCCGCAACAGGACTGGGTCAAAGAGGACTAGGTCTGGAAGATTAATAAAACCGGTTGTAAAGCTAGATATATAGGACAATATATGATAATATTTAAATTATTATTATGATACTTTTTAATGTTGACAAAAGACTTATTAGCTATAAAAATCAAAAATGAGTAAATAATGATTTGACTTTTAAACCAGTAAATTTAAAAAATTACTTTTTCTTACAATTATAATGAATTTATATATTTTGTTGTTCAAAAAGATGTAACATTAGCTTAAGATTGATGTTAACAACCATTGACGTATTATATATGGACTGCTAGTGAAATGTCACTTTCATACTATGTCTGCAGAAAAATGTGTTCTAACATCTCCAGCGCCATTGTTTAAGTTCGGGTTTAAACAGAAACAAAATATCCGCCATCATAGATATCCGCCATAGAAATTTGCACCATCTGTGTTTGTACAAATGTAGTGGCTGTAAAAAACATTCAAATAGTTTTAATATTCGTTGCCATAGATGTCACTGCAAATATTTACTTGTTTCCTACAGTTACAATTTTACGAATTTGAATTTCGTTGCAACACAATCTGTATTGTGAATCACAGCCAACCACATAGCACTCCATTTTATCTCTATCCTCCTTTTTTTAGCTAGAGCTATTATTTATTCCACAATTAAATGTTCCCAGCTTATTTTTCCACAATCCAAAACACAAATTAAAACACAACCTATACTTTTTCCATTAGCTTGCGAACTGTGACATCTATGGGAGCAAATATTGAGACTATTTAAATGTTAACAGTTTTTTACAGCCAGTACACTTGAACAAGCACAGGTGGCCCAAGTTTCTATGGCGGATATTTTGTTTTTGTTTAATATCGAACTGAAACAATGGCGTTTGAGATGTTGGAACATGCGTGAAGTTGGGCACTAGCAGTCCATATATAATATGTCAATGTTTACAACTGTCAAAACCACACATGTAAACGCAATACTTCAAAATAAAGATAGTCATACATATCACAGTGCTGACATGCTGGTACCTTCTGTTAAAATAATTTAACATGAAGAGAGCAGATTTTTCAGTAAAATTGTATTGTTGCATTAATTTTACTATTATACGATTATGATTGACACAATCAAAAGCTCTAGAAAAATCCGGCAAACACAGAATGGACACATTTACCCCGATTATCGTTTTCATCGTTGGCGTTTCATGCTTTTCGACGATTGTCGTTTTATTCATAGCTACGACCTGCTGACCGTTAAACTTCACTACGACAATCGTTGAAAAGCGTAAAACGCCAACGGTAATCAGGGTGATTATTCTTATCGAATTCTCCTCTCAAGTCGTTTAAAATCTTAACAATTGCGGTAGTGCAACTATGTTTTACTCTATAGTCTGACTGAGGAGATAACATTTTGTTTGAAATTATGTGATCATCAATATGGTTTTTAATTAATATTTCCAATACTTTGGAGAGACAAGTTAATATAGGGCAGCGTCGTCTGTTTCCGAACATCCCCAGTTCTCGAACATTTTTTACAAAAGTTATATTGTCGTTCTTTTACCGTTTCTGCTTTTTATAACAGCACACTTATACGTATGCATATTTCCTTTTTACTTACCTTAAGCATCGCATTCATACAAATGTATCTTATGTCAAAAGAAATTCTTAGTTTTCTTAAAAACAAAAGTTTCAGTGAACGTCTGGGTAAAGTTGTTTTAAAAACAAAATTAATCACGTAAGTTCTTCCGACAGTGTTTTTTATGATACCAGTGCATTCATTTATAATATTTTATGAAGTTTTGCAAATTAAATTGAAGTTAGCTCGTGATTTTAGACTGTTCGAGAAAAAGAACCTAATTTTTACCGAGTTTCCTAACCCGAACACAACTGTTTACAACTGTGAAAAAAAATGCTTTTTACCATTTTACTACTGTAATGCGATATGCCTACGCAAGCATGTGTAGCAGAAATTTATTCATTCCCACGGAAAATCAAATCAAAGTTTCTCACGTTTGAACAATTTGCGCTATGTGCAAGTTGTCGATGTTCAACCGATACGTCGCGCATGTCAGCATAGGTTTTGTTATAACCAAGTTTCATTATTACATGGCGATCCTGCCAGCCATTCTGAAAGTCAGAATATTTTTAAAATAGTTAAAACTGATTCACAGTGCTTGAAAGCTTTATTGTTAAGTGCCAGATGCAATGATAATAAGAATAAGAAACAGTGCAGTTTTGTGTAGTGAAGCAATGTGCAACCGAATCTAATTTTGTATTTGGAAATAACAGTGAATAAGAAACAGTGCAGTTTTGTGCAGTGAAGCCATGTTCAACCGAATCCAGTTTGTACTGAACATCTTCGGCTTAGATACATATATCCTAGCTCGCCGTGGCAAAGTATATCAACTAGAATATTGTAATTGTCAGTGTGATACATGCGAGCAGCTTCATCGACAATAGCCCGAATCAGTTTCCCATCCTTCTGAATCTACATATTAAAGTGCAACTTATCCAATGACGAACGGAGAAGCTTACAATCCTCTTCCAGACCAGAATGTGCAACACCAAGCTTCACAGGAACGTTAAGTTTTAATAAGTACTAGTTAAGTTTTATATTATAATGTTAGTTAAGTTACATATATCAAGAATAGAAAAAAAAAAAAAAAACCCAAATTTGTGATACAATTTTATGTATGTATATACTTAAAAATTATATTCTAAAATCAATAAAGCGACTATGGGCAAGCAACAGTCCAAGATAGAGAGGCCTAGGTTAGGTTAGGTTAGGTTAGGTTGGCTGTCCATACGAGCGTGCAGACACACTTAGACCAGTGAAGGTCCTTTGTGATACCATGGATCAATCCATTTGGCCACTCAGGTACTAACAAAACCAACCGGAGCTTTTGACAAAGCGATGGATGCTCATGATGTCCAGGGACGCCAGATCGCAGAGGTCGTCGAGGAAGGGGGACCCTAGATGGAGCATTCTTTTATGCGACAGGGCCGGACATGTGCATAGGAGGTGAAGGATGGTTTCCTCCTCCTCCTCGTCCCTACAGCTCCTGCAGAAGTCGTTGGAGAAGAGACCAAGTCTTCTGGCGTGTTGGCCTATAAGACAGTATCCAGTGAGAACACCGACAACGCAGCTGATTTGTGTACGCTTTAGCTTGATCAGGTCGGCACTACGGTTTTGATCCAGCTTAGGCCAGATCTGTCTCGAAGTGTGACACGTTGAGCCGTTTCAGCATCTGAGGTTGGTCTTGCTAATAGCGTTCAGCTTTAGTAGATACTAACATGTAGCGAGGAGCATACCCAGTGCTTGCCTTTCAGGCAAAATCCTTAGAGTGGTACCCTGTCTGGCGAGGTCCTCAGCCCTGCAGTTACCTGGAATATCTCTATGGCCTGGCACCCAGCAAAGGTGAATGTTGAACTGCTCTGTCATCTCCATAAGAGATAGACGACAGTTTAAGGCAGCCTTTGAAGTGAAGGAGAACGATTCCAGGGACTTGATTGCCGCTTGGCTGTCAGTGAAAATGCTAATATCCCTGACAGATAATACATTACATTTCAGCCAGGACAGGGCTTCCTTAATCGCCATGACTTCCGCCTGGAAAACGCTACAATGATCAGGGAGGCGGAAAGAGATGTTCAGATTGAGCTGTTTGGAGAAAACACCACAACCCACCCCGCCCTCCGTCTTAGATCATCTGTAAAGAAGTGAACCGAACTACCATCGACAGGGGGGGAAGTGGCCCATACATCCCGGTTAGGGATGCTCGTACGGAAGTTACGGTCAAATCTCAGTTTCGGCGGGGTGTAGTCCGTGTTTTCGTGTTTGAAGTTGAGAAGATCAAGGATCGAGGAGTGGCCAAAGCGATAGCTAGACCACTGAGAGGAGGCTTTTAGGCGGATGGGCGCACAGGCAGCCATCTGTTTGCCGAAAATATCTAGAGGTAGCAGGTTGAACAAAATGTCCAGTGCCGTGGAGGGAGTAGTCCTCAGTGCACCACTGATGCAGATGCATGCAGATCTTTGCACCTTAGCTAGTTGAGTGAGGTGGACAGCCCTGTCGAGAGCAGGCCTCCATACGATCACGCCGTATAGTAGTATAGGCCTGATAACGGACACGTATAGCCAATGAGTGATTTGAGGTTTGATACCCCAGCTCCTACCTATAGCCTTTTTACAGGAATAGAGAGCTACATTAGCTTTCTTAACGCGCTCTAGTAGAATGGCCTTCCAGTTTAATTTCCTATCCCAAATAAGACCCAGATATTTTGCGTTTTCAGAGAAGGTGAGACTGGTGCCATTTATCATAGGAGGGTCTATGAGGGGAACTTTATATTTCCTCGTGAAGAGAACGAGTTCCGATTTATGGGTGTTAACCCCCAGTCCACATTTGGAGGCCTATTTGGTGAGCCGAAGGAGAGCAAATTGGAGGATATCCCTAAGAGTGTCCGGGTGTTTACCGGCGGCAGCAATAGCAATGTCATCAGCATAGGCGATTACTCTACAACCTGACGTATCCAGGTCCAACAGTAGTTCATTAACTACCAGGTTCCACAGAAGAGGTGACAAGACTTCACCTTGAGGTGTACCGCAGCGAGCAATTCTTCTGGCCGATGCTCCGCCCAGCTGCGTGTTAATAATCCTGCATGTAAGCAATTGATTGATCAACACTCCGAGCGAGGTATCCACCTTCAGATTTACAAGTGCGTCGGTAATTGCCTTTGGTTTGACATTGTTAAAAGCTCCCTCAATGTCAAGGAAAGCCACCATGGTGTATTCTTTGATGCTCAATGATTTTTCGATGATGCGCACAAGCGAATGTAAGGCAGTCTCAACCGATTTGCCTTTGCAGTACGCATGTTGGGACGGCGAGAGCAGAGCTGGGCTAATACTTTGCCGAAGATGGATATCAATTAACCTTTCTAACGTTTTGAGCAGAAAGGACGATAGACTGATAGGTCGGAGATCCTTTGGTTTCACGTGCGAGCTCTTTCCTGCCTTAGGTATGAATATGACTTCAACCTCGGTCCATAGTTTGGGAATATAGACCAGATTTAGACAGCCCGACAAGATGACTTTGAGCCCTGGAAGCACAATGTCCTCGCATTGCTGAATTTCAGCTGGAATAACACCGTCAGGTCCTGGGGACTTACAGGGTTTGAAACTGCGCATAGCCCAACGGATCTTTTCTGTAGTTATCAAGACTGACGAGTTGCTGCAAGGTTGAGAGGGGGATTTCCCTCTTGCGGTATAGCAACAGGGGAGCTACCAGGAAAGTGGGTATCCAGTAAGATGTCAATGGATTCCTCAGCAGAGGAGGTCCAGTAACCATCCGGATGCAAAAGGAAGTTGGGTGTAGCAGGGCTTTTAGAGAGGATTTTCCGCAACCTGGAAGCTTCCGAGGACTCTTCAATGCTGTCGCAGAAAAGTCTCCAGGAGCGTCGTTGCTCCTTCCTCAGTGAGATTTTGTATTTTCTGAGAGACAGTTTATAGGAGTCCCAGTCGGCCGTCTCACGGGAGCTTTTAGCAGTATTAAAAAGGAGCCTACTGTCTTTCCTAAGAGTACTGAGGTTTGCATTCCACCAGGGAGGTTTCATTCTACCTCGAGGTTTGCGGAGTGGGCAGGCCTCGGCCATGGCACCATTTAGTGCCGATGTTAGGGTGTTGACTCATCGTCGAGGTCTTCAGTGCAAGAAGGTTCAGTAGGCAGATGGGAGGGAATAAGCGTTAATAAACCTTTCCTATAAAGGGACCAGTTGGTTTTCCTATAATTCTAAAAGCCTTTTGGTCAGGCAGATAGTCATCAAGACTAAATTGGAGGTAACGGTGGTCTGAACAAGAGTGCTCATCAGAGACTCTCCAGTCCTTAACCGAGTTATATAAATGATCGGAGACAAGAGTGATGTCCAGGACTTCTTGTCGGTTACGAGTAATGAAGGTCGGTTTAGACCCCGTGTTACAGATTAGGAGTTTAGTACTAAGGATAAAGTCAAAGGATCCGCAGCATTGGGGCTACTTCTCGCTACAGATACCATTACCACGGTATTATTGGCTTCCTCTGAATCTGATGACAGAAGGTCATCCTCGAGAGAGAGGCCACATGGGTCACTGTCCAGGAGTGATGGTGAGGGAGAGGGAGGACCAGAAAAGTCCAGTTTCAAGAGAGCGTCAACCATTTCGGTGTCTGTCGACGAGGAGTCAACCCCCGAAAAAGATGGATCGGCGCAAGGGAGAGAGGGAAGGGGCTCGGAAGGAGAGGTATTCTTAGCTGGTGCAGAAGGGACTGCAACCTGCTTGGGAGGTACTTTCTCGAGCTCCTTCTCGTCACATTTGTATACTTTCAGGGTGATGGAGCTGAAACCATAATTTACTACCCCTTTAGAAGATGCCAGGGGGCCAGAGACTCTTCATTGATGACAATGATCACACTTCTGACGTCTCCTCTCGGCTCGTCCACTTTGACAGTCTTCCAATTATGGGTAGGAAGGGAGCTGTTGTTAGCCTTCAGAATATCCAGGATGATTTTAGGATCAGAGGGTTCAGCCGGAATGGTAGCACGTGTTCTTGGTCGGTTAGGAATCTGGTCCTTTTCCACGACCTCTAACTGAGCACCTGGCCAAACCTGTCCTAATCTGGAGACAGCAAGTTTATAGAGATACTTCGATCTTTGGTCAGCGCAGGCAATGAGTTTGACATGCCCTTGATGCCAGCCACCATCCCTGCAGGAAACATCAGGGCTGGGATGGTCACGTAGGATTTGGAGACAGTTGGTGGCAAGTTTAATCTCCACATTCCTCCACTTATCCGCCGTAATGCTGCCATCCGGATCGATATGGTCAACGACCGCAATCTCCAAGTGTGCCTTAAGCACTTGGTTGAAGGGTTTGGTAGTAGCGATGGAAGGTACTACCTTGGTCTTTTTGGCTAGGGTGGGAGACTCATCCTGAGACCTCTGGCGTTTGGACGGCAAGTCCTTGCTGGATGAGTCGGGGGGGAGCTGGACACGTTTCAGTGCCCAGCTTAGAGAAGTTTTATGCTTCTGGGTTCTGTCCTGCTCAGGAATTACCTGGATGCGGCGAATTAGCTTACAAGCTAGCCGGCGATCTTGGTAGGAGATCTTGGGGAGAGCGACATTCGGCAAGCTCGAAGCCGAGCCGTCCGTCGCCCCCGAAAGAGATTTGAGAAGGGGATGTGGATCCTTCGAAGTGGAGGGCACAGCATGCTGTAAGCTCGAGGCCGAACAGTATGCTGTCCCTGAAGGGGCAGAGATGTTAAGGGGTTTGCCCCCTCGCGTTTTATGGTCTGGTTTACGATGGGACCAGGTGCTGACACCACTCTCCTATCCGCCAGTGTACCAGACGCGCGTTCAGCAATCCTGGGGGCGTCCACCTGCTTGCAACTGCTTGCAACGCTAGTGCTAGGCCTCAATGCCAATGCGCTAGATGGGATTGCCACAGCAGAGCTTGCGGGTATGCTTCCCACGAGGCTGGAAGGCGGTTTTTTAAGAGGACCGTCCTCTTTCTTTATCTTTTTTATATTTTTTGTATGCTTTTGTTTTTAGTAATTCATAATAGGACCCACGAGTGGCGGAGAATGGGAGGTCGACCTGCACAGAGATCCGCATTGTGCAGGCAAAGCAGGCTAATCCGGAGGTCGCCAGGTATCCGGATACTCCGTTAGCGACTGGACTATTATTTAAAGTGGCCCCCCAGCCAGGCTGATACTCAGCACGGGTCGTATTACACCTTGATCCGGCCCACCGGAGAGGAGAGAGGGAAGGAAAGGATATGACGGGGAGGGATTAGAACGACTACAACTTGGCTTGGCCTAGTGCCAATGTAATTAATGAAGTTATTGAACAAAAAGTCAGTAACAAAACGTACTTGATAATAATCATTGTACTGCTGGCTGCCCATTTAGCAATCAATCACTTAAGAAATCATATGTTCTGACCGGTTAACACCGTGCTTTCTTCCAACGAAGAAAAGAAATCGGGAGAGTAAAAGACTTTAAATACGGTTTAATTAACTTATTTATTGCTGAACGGTCCGCTGTCGAGGCTAGGCTGCAACCGTCAGTATCTAGTTATTATCTTATACTCTGCCTCTTCCTTTCAATCCTTCCCTTTTATAGTTATTTTCTGTCGGGAATCTATCCCTTCCACCATTGCACTATGCCCATGCCTTACGCAATTTCCATAGCCATCGATCAGCTATTTTAGGTTCATTTTCTAGTTTAAAACATTCGGCAATCCTCAGTCACAGGCACAAGTGCATTATCAGCATTGTACCTATTTCTGATTATTGAACCCAAATGTTGTTTAACGTATTCAAGTGCATCATCGGCATTGTACCCAAATAAACCGACTCGGTTTGTTTACGTTTTGTTTCCGCGTTCGCATGCCCTACTTAGTGTATATTGTATTGGGCGGCACTGCGAAGCGTACTCTTAAATATGCGAGAATGTATACCGAAAGAGAAACCTATTTATGAGGTCATCACTTTGGTATTTTATGGGTGTGAGCTTAGTGATAATACGAGCGAGTCGTAAGTCACATTGATTGAGCTAGGTTGTGTGGGAACCAAGCGATACATTGGTTGGTCTGGTTTGTGTGGGAACCAAGCGATAATGCACTGAGCGTAATTCGGTGGCGATTGGTTGGTAGGTCATGGTGTTGGTGGAAAATGTATTGTGCACTTAGTGCATGTAGTGTATTCACTACATCCCGCTCTCCCTTAAGGGAAGAAATTATGCCTTGAAGAGGTTAATTTTCTGACGAATGGTGGGAGGATTTAAAGTAGGAGTTTACAAAATTTTGGAAAAATTAAGATTTAGTTATAAATCATTGAATTTGTTTTACAAAGTGATAAGGTGTAAGATGCAAATTAATTACTTTGTATTCTTTAACATATTTAATGGTTAGGTGTACATATCTGCTAGTTACTTATACAAAACAAATTTGTGTATATGTATTTTTTTGATTATTCTATAGGAATTATTACAATTTTTTTTGTTTAATTTTGTAAAACATTATTTGGTAATGTTTAGTTTGATAAGACTTATATATTTATAAGACATAATTTGGTAACATTTCATTTGATAAGGCATAATTTGTTAATATTTAATTTGGTACGACTTAAATACTATTAATGGTTGTTTTTTTTTGTCAATGTATGCTTAATTTGGTAAGACTTATGTACTATTTATTGTTTGTGTTTGTTTTTTTTTTTTTGTTAACTTATGATTAATTTGGTAAACATAATTTGGTAAGACATATATTTATTTGGCATAATTTTAATTTGGTAGTACTTAATTTCGTAGACGTTATATATTCATCAATTGATTATTAATTGTTTTTTTTTTTTCTCTTTGTTAATTTAATTTATTTTTTTTTTTTTTGTAGAGGATATGTTTATTTATTGGTGATAGAAACTAGCAGGATAAATGTCAAAGTACGCGTATGACCTGAAACGTGGTTACATTATACATGGTTGTTTTATTCTTGTAGAAGTTGTAGGTTGTAAAATAGGGGTGTGTAGGAAGTTATTCTATTGTGTCCCTCCGGGATCCCATTCAGTCGTAAATTTATTGATTTTCTTAGTGTCTGAGGTATTCATTAAGAGTATCTTAGTTTTATATTTGCTAGGTCTGACTAGTGTTTCACCCAAATATACTTCTACGATTGTTTCCTTGTTTTTTATTGTTATATCGGTTTCATAATTTTCATTTTTGAATGGAATTTTTGTTAATTGTTGACTTCGGGGTTTGAAAGTATGTATTTTATTTCTTATTTGCTCAGTCTTACTTCTTGCTGAGTCTTTTTGGTTTTGCTCAGTCTTACTTACTGCTGAGTCTTTTTGATTTTGCTCAGTCTTACTTCTTGTTGAGTCTTTTTGGTTTTGCTCAGTCTTACTTGCTGGTAAGTATTTTTGATTTATATTATTGCCCCTTAGTGTATTTTTTATTTTTTCCATTGTTTCAAAACCGGTTAACGAATTTGTCTCTTTGGGCTCTAGCGAGTTCGTCAGAAGTACTTTTATTTTTGCGTTATTAGGTTTGGCTAACGTCTCGCCTAGGTAAACCACTGGAATTATTTGTTTTTTTCTTGTTATTATTTCATTGGGGGTTACCTGGTTAAATGGAATTTCAACTACCTGTTGGCTCCTTTGTTTTAAAATTTTTAAAGATTTATTTAGTTTCCCTTGTTTATTATTTTCATTGTTATTCTCGGTCTTATGCTCTGCTAAGGTTTCTTTCGTCTTAGTCTTGTTGTCTGCCGGAATTTGTGTAACCTCAGTCTTTTTCTCCGCTAAGCTTTCATTCAACTTAGTCTTACGCTTGGCTGGGCTTTTTAATAAATTTTCCTCAGTTGATATAAGAATTATCTCGTCTAGATTATCTTTCAAATGTTGAGACTTACTGAGAATTGGTTTACCCCTGGTCTGCTCTGGGTACTCTGGTCCGTTTTGAGATGCGGAGTCAGAGATCGATTCCCACCTTGTTTTACTTTCTACTCCAATGTCCTTATGGTACACTATGTTGGTAGTAGAAGAACAGAAATCAGTCAGGTTGGGCCCATCGAATGCAGAGTGGAGTTTACCGATTGGATTAGTGTTTGGTCGCCTTAGGTCGCACCGTTTCACACTATAACCATTTTTCTCAGTACTACTCGTAAGTACTCCCTCGGAAGGTGTGGCCTCTTGAAGTTTTTCTAGGGAGATAACCTCTTTGTATGAATCAGAGTTTGTATAAAGTTGCCTTGTGATATTTTGTGGGGGCGGATATTTATTGAATACCTTTCCTAACCCATTAACAATGGCAGTGGAGTTTTGTACAAAGGGATTAACTTGTAGTATATTTTCATGGTAGTTCATATGACATATGAATCCTCTCCCATTTGGAAAAACAGGGTTTCAGTTGTCATATTGGAACTTGTCACCTTTTGGCCGCTCATAGTGGATATTACCATATCTTTATTTAGCAAGGGCGAATTGGTGGAAGTTCGCATGATACTGATTTCCGCTCCGGTATCTATGACTAGATCCCTGTGTTTTCCATCCCTGAAGGGGATTCGTAGCATGGATAAATTATTATTGAGAACTAGGGGAATTCGTATTGAGGATGTTAGCGGGGGTGAACATCGGCCTGGATTGTCAGTCGGGGGGAGTTGCCGTTCTCTTCCTCCCGACGAGAGCCGTTTCCCATATTATTGTTCTGGAGATTGGGGCGTCGTTGCACATGGTGCAGGTTAACTTGTCGACCTATGTTGTCGGGTCGATGATTACTACGATTCCTAGAGGTGGGTTGGTAATTCTTTTGATACCGCATGGCCTGGTGGTTTTGTCTTGAGTGAGACATTTTGAGCCGGCACTCAGTGATAGTGAGTGATAGAGCTTATCACAATAGCCGCACCTAATTGTTTGTAGGTTGCATTGCGCTTCGCGCTTTACTGGATGTTGAATAAAATTTGGTAAATTTGTGTTCCGATAACACGTTGCCGAAGTGTGGCCTACTTTATTGCATCTCTGGCAGATGGGTCGAGGTGTGTTATTCCTAGACGTAGATGTGGAGTGGGGGTTGTCGTGGTCTACGCGAAGGGATTGGTCAATGGCGTATGATATAGCCTCTTTTAGTTGACCAGCATTGTGTGCTTTCACTAATAATTTCAGGTTGGGATTCCTAATCCCATCCTCGAACGTTTGTAATGCGAGTCTGTGATTTTCTAGGATCAGAAAGTCCTGGACGGTTTTTTCGTCGGAACTGTCGTAAGTTGCTGAGTCGAGTGCGAGAAGTAGTTGCGAAAGTCTGTCACCATATTCCTTAATGGTTTTTCTGTGCAATTGTTTGGCTGCCAGAAGCTGGTTCTGCGCCGAAGTACGTGATCTGTGTTCTTTGAACTGGGATTCCAGCTCAGTTACCAAGTCTTTCCATTTTGTTAAGTCTTTGTGCTGTACCAGTTCAAAGGCAGGGCCTTGAAGTCGTGTTTTTACAATACTGAGAAACAGCTTGTGTTGCACATCGTCTTTTATGTAGTTGAACAAGGTATTGCCGCATGAGATGAATTTACATTTAATGAGATTTTGATTTTGTTCACCTGTTAATTTCTTCGTTTTCTGCAACTTTCGCTACTTTCTGGTGTATAGCCCCAGAAACGCCTCGAGTTTGGCTGGCTGCCAGCGTCAGTATTTAGTTATTATCTTATACTCTGCCTCTTCCTTTCAATCCTTCCCTTTGATAGTTATTTTCTGTCGGGAATCTATCCCTTCCACCATTGCACTATGCCCATGCCTTACGCAATTTCCATAGCCATCGATCAGCTATTTTCGGTTCATTTTCTAGTTTAAAACATTCGGCAATCCTCAGTCACAGGCACAAGTGCATTATCAGCATTGTACCTATTTCTGATTATTGAACCCAAATGTTGTTTAACGCATTCAAGTGCATCATCGGCATTGTACCCAAATAAACCGACTCGGTTTGTTTACGTTTTGTTTCCGCGTTCGCATGTCCTACTTAGTGTATATTGTATTGGGCGGCACTGGAAGCGTACTCTTAAATATGCGAGAATGTATACCGAAAGAGAGACCTATTTATGAGGTCATCACTTTGGTATTTTATGGGTGTGAGCTTAGTGATAATACGAGCGAGTCGTAAGTCACATTGATTGAGCTAGGTTGTGTGGGAACCAAGCGATACATTGGTTGGTCTGGTTTGTGTGGGAACCAAGCGATAATGCACTGAGCGTAATTCGGTGGCGATTGGTTGGTAGGTCATGGTGTTGGTGGAAAATGTAGTGTGCACTTAGCGCATGTAGTGTATTCACTACACATATATGGCAAGAGCCGCGTCTCTAGCTCAAATTTAATTGAAAAAAATAAAATTAAAAGAAATATACATATAAATAGACAATAAAATACAAGTAAACATAAGTATATGACGGACAGTTTATCGGCACATGTCTTTGCTTTTCATTAAAATACAATTTAGGAGTAGGTACTTATTTCAATGTATTCGAAATAGGCTGTAATATGTAATAGTACGGGTGTAAGGGAGTTAGGAATTGGACGTTGGAATTTGAATTTGTAGGAAATAGGATGTTGGATGGGAACGGATGCGGAAGGTAAGGATGCTTCGGACGGAAACGTGGCACGCTTGCGCTGCTCGGCTGAGCTCGCTGGATGTGGGGGGTTCTTGTTCCCGCCTTTCAGCGACACCTGTTACAACTACGAAACATAAATCGTGCTATACAAACAAAATCAACTACACAGCATTGATTCTCTAAACCGGACGGACCATAACACACTGTGAGAGCGCTTGGCGCGGGCCTTACCCTTCCCTACCTTGGAAATCCGGTGGCCATATTTAATCGGATCTCCCCCGATATGCGGATGTCATCTTCATATGCTCAGTCCATAGTTCGACTCATTGCTCACCTTCCTCACCCCTAGAAAATTATTCACTGCTCCATCGGGATTTTACACCCAAAACAAACCCAAGTTTAGCTGAACAGATTTTAACATTTATTTAACCACGAGGTAAATTCCATTGAGTATGCAAATTTAATACAAAAAAAAAGGGAAACCAAAAGATAAAAAACCTTTACCTGTTCTGTTTTAGTTGCCGTTGATCCGGAGGTAAGGGGCTTAAGAATTAATTCTCCCTTCCCTTGATTCGGCGAACTTCGCGTTTCCTGCCTAAGTCGAGCTCAGCGTTGGTGGTCGATTTTTATATAGTGATATTCGTGCGGGTACCGATTTAATTAGCCGAACGACACAAAAAGGGAACAAGTTTCACAATAAAATTTACTTAGATTACAAAAGAGGAATATAAGGACATATAAAAAAAATAACTTTGTACTTAATTGTACAGATAATAATAAAAAAAAATTGTTTTGTACTTAATCGTATCGATAAACAAACAAAATTTATATCTACTGTAATTTATATTTTAAATAACCAATTAATTGGATAGCTTTAATGCCACTTAACTTTTATACTACTGTTATAATTATTGAAGCAAAAAAAATTTAGCAAAATTGTTAGATGAACGCTGTGACTCACTGTCGGTGAATTCTCACTTTCTTATTTATACCTTTAACAGCTACAATCTAACCTTGGTTTTGGTCGAAACACTTAGAAGTGTTCAGCCGGTGCTGCTCGCCTTGCGCCGTCTGTGAGTACAGGTGGAGCGCTGTTCTAGCAGATTTTTTTTCTAATGCAGTTAATGGTGTATGTCCTGACTGCATGAAATATCTTTGGGATCTGTTTTCTTTGATGGATGGCAGTTGGAGGGCAATTGGTTACTTCCCGTTCAGCAACTAAAAATAACCTTTTGATTTGTAGGGTATAATCACTTCGGCGATAATTAAAAAAAAGGCGTTGGCGACCAGGGAATATCGATTTAAGATCCCACGCACTCGACCGCCAACACAAGATCTAGGGTGTACAAAAAAAAATGAATTTAACTCACTTCTTAACCCTCTTCGTGCTTAGACAAATAATAATTATAACAAATAATAAATAAATTCTTATTATGTAAAAAAAAAGCAAAACTCACTCACCCTTTATCAAAAATTTATCACTAAAATTAATTTTACTAATTATTTTAATTTATTTTTACTTTTCGCTATATGTATGCATATGTACATATAACTCAGACACTTATCTTTTACACATTTATTAACCAAACGTTATATCGAATTTGAATTGTTGCTCGATTCTCACAAGAAATAGCACACTTGTTGTATCGAGCTTCGATATTTGATTGAATCTCTTTTTTTTTCTACCTATTCTGTCCACCTCCACGACTCTCTCATTTTCTGTGTTATACAGTTTTTTTGTTCTTACATTTTCCTTAACCAGGTCCCTTAATCCTCTCCAACGGAGCATATCATCCGATTTTTCATAGAATTTGTTTTTGGATTTTATTGTCACATACCCCTTTCTCTCATCGCTTGAAAATTTATTTGAGCAGCTGATATCGTATTCGAGCTCACATGTAAACACCGCAAAAATATCCCATCCTATTTATTCCCTATCCAATCTCACGACAAAGAAATATCCCGTGGCAACTGTCATCTAAGACAAACACTAAATAAAAACAAATGGATTTCTGCAGTATCGAGATCGAGGGTATGGAAGAGTTTCAATAATTTCCCATTTAATGAATTTTTATTATAAAGATTGAGTCTCATGCTCTAGTGACAGCTAGCCGGGCAAAACAAAGGTTAGTAGCCTTACTTCTCCAGAGTAAACAGGAAAATAGTGCATAAAAAGACTAAAAAACATTCAGCCAGCAATAATTTATCTTCAGTGCAATCAACGTTAATAACAAAAATGAAATAAAAGCTGTCACACCCTTGATGCAAAGTGTCTATCAATAAACATAAATTCTGTATTGCAAAATGTTATCAGTGAAAAGTAAATATCACAGTCGAGTGCGTAAAAAAAAATATCAGTCATTTAAATTAAAAAGCCAGTCCATAAGAATAAATTAGTAAAAGTTAAAAAGTAAAAAGATTATTATCACAGTCAGTAAAATAAATATATCACAGCTTAAATATCAATACTCTAATAAATGATCTAAAGAAATGAAATAAATAAATAAATAAATACTTAACCTTAGAATAAATAAAACAATGGAAATCTAATAGATAAAATAATATAACAACGAAATGATGTGACGGTAACAACATAGAACGTGCTTAGAACAAATACGTGATACCTGAAACGCTTAACATAGAATCATACGTAAAATACTTTGCTCGTGCTTTTATTGTTTTAAATCTTTTGCATGAAAAATTCCTATTGTTTTGCCGGCGGTATTCTCTAGCTCGTACATGCTTTTCCCTACCGATCTAACAATCCTGCATTTAACATACTTCGGGCATAGTTTGCTTGCGAGGTATTTGGAGATGTTGCTCAGGACGAAGTTCCTCCGAAAAACTTCTTGCCCTGGGAGAAAACGTACTTTACGTGTCCGGGTGTTATACTTTTTTGCGCTGCATACATTCGCCTTTAATATATTTTCTTTAATTTTATCTCGTATGAATTGCAGTCGCGTTTGACGGGGAAGAGTTAACAGCTCACTGTCGTCTACCGCGTTTAACTTTTTGGCCACCTCATAACCATTCCCGAGTGTCATCATGTTTACACCAAACAGGGCGAAATACGGCGACACGCCAGTCGCGGTATGAAGTGAACTTCTCTACGCGCACGCTATATCGTGGACGTGGAGATCCCAGTCGCGTTGGTCGTCTTTAATGTATGAACGCACAGCCGCCAACAGTGTTCTGTTAACTCTCTCAGACGCGTCCGATTGTGGAGAATAATTTGCGGTCTTGAAGTGTCTTACTCCGAATTTCTGCAGCAAGCTCTGAAATTCCTTTGCAAGAAACTGCTTTCCGTTGTCGGAGTGGATAATTTGAGTCACTCCGAACATGTTGAAAACATCTTCCTGCAAAAATTTTACAACGCTTGAAGCAGTCGCGTTCCTAAGTGGTTTAAATAAAACAAATTTTGACAAATGATCCAGAACCACAAAAATATAACAATTACCGGACTTAGAACGTGGGAATGGACCCAAAAAATCAACATAAAGTTTTTGAAATGGACTGTCGGTACAATAACGAGTTAAAATTGGTGGACTAGAAACCTTGTTGGACGCTTTACACTATTTACAAATATCACAATTGATTACATATTGACGAATTTGAACAGTCGTGTTCGGCCAATAAAAAAATTGCCGAACTCTATGAAGAGTCTTGGCGATGCCACCATGAGCCGCTTGAAGAGGATTATGGGCCTGAGAAATGATATCCTCGGCTAAACTTGAAGGAATCCATAATCTCCACGTATGTTCTTGGGGGAACTCATCTTCAGTGACTGGAAATGACCTCTTGTAAACAAAATTATCTACGACTTTCAGGCCGGGTAAGTCACTCTTATATTCTTTGACTGTTTTCATCAATTGCATATATTCGTCTGATCTCTTCGGAGTTCAGGTCAATTAAAGGTGCAATATCTTGTACGTCCAGACTTTCAATATAAGCACGCGACAAGGTATCGGGGACTACATTTAATGTGCCTTTGCGATGCTCTATTTCAAAGTCGAACGCCTGCAACTGTAAACTCCACCGAGCGAATCTACCACTTACGTCTTTCAGACCCATAAGCCATCGTAGACTAAAATGGTCGGTGGTTACGGTGAAGGGCATCCCTTCGGCATACGGTCAGAATTTATTGACGGCCATGACCGCAGCCAGGCATTCCTTCTCCGTCACGCTATAATTTCTTTGGCAGGTGTTCAACTTTTGAGAAAAGTACGCGATTTGTGTTTCCTCATCACAATCATTCTTTTGAAATAGAACGGCACCTATTCCCGTCTCAGAGGCATCGCATTGAATGTAAAACCGCCTCTTGAAGTCAGGATGGGTTAGAACGGGCGCTGTGGTTAGTGACTCTTTTAATTTTTCAAATGCTTCTAACGCTTGTTTTGTCATGCTAAACTTTTCATTTTTCTTCTTCAAGGTGTCTGTGATTGGCGCTGTTAAACTGGAGAAGTCACGGATGAATCGCCTATTCCACCCCGCTAGTCGAAGTAGCCTACGGACCTGACGAGGAGTTTTCGGGACGGGAAACTTTAGCAGGATCCGTCTTCAGCATCCCACCACCAACCAGGAAACCAAGGTATTTTAATTGCTTGAAGCAAAACTTTGATTTAGCCAGATTGATGGTGAGGCCGGCTTTCTTTAAACACTGGGCTACCTCTTCCAGCAAGGCGATATGAGTCTCGAAATCCGGAGCTATGATAAGCAAGTCATCTAGGTACACGAACACTCTGTCTCTCAAACGTGCAGGAATAACCTTGTCCATTAACCGACACATCCTTTGAGCTGCATTACACAACCCAAAAGGCATGACGGTGAATTGATACAAGGGTCTTCCTGGCACTGTAAACGCAGTCTTTTCCCTACTCTGCTTCTCCAGCGGTATTTGCCAAAATGCATCTTTCAGGTCCACACTACTCATATAGTAGGTGTCCTGTAGACGGCTGAGAAGTCCATCGATATGCGAGAGAGGATATGCATCTTTTTTCGTAAGGGTGTTCACTTTCCTGGAGTCCAGGCAAAGATGATCCTTGCCTGGCTTCCGTATAAGGACCACTGGTGAGCACCACGCGCTCTCACTCTCCTCGATAACACCTAGACTCAGCATCCTGTCCCTTTGTACAAAGAAGCTTGTACCGCTGGGGAAACTGGGTAGTGACGCTGCTTGACTGGGGCCGCATCACCTGTGTCGATGACATGCTCCTCCAGCTTCGTCTTTCCAAGACCGTACTTATCAAACCCTTAAAACTCCTGTTTAACCGCTTCCAACACGCTTGAGATGGAGACAACTGATGGACATTAGGACCCTGAGTTTCGTTGGAAAGCGTAATAGAGCCAACTATTTGAGGTGCTAACGCAAATGCTTTCCAGAAGTCCACTCCAAGGTAGACTTCTTGATCCAAATTCGGCACTAAGAAGAAGGACATCATATGTTTTCTTGATTGGTACTCGACTTCAGACTTAATTTGGTCTATTATGGACTGACTTTTACCATCAGCAGTCTTAACATCAGAAGAGAACGGAAGTATTTCTAAGCCTGCAGACTTCACGAAATTTAAACATCCCTTGCCTAGAATACTGATGCTTGCCTCACTGTCTAAAAGGTCAAGAACTTCATGATCAACAATTTTAATTTTGGCATAAGGTCTGGGGTCATTTTTCACATTTATACCTGTAGATAAAATATTCTTTTTCACGTTCTTCCTTAGGCGGTATCTTTCCCTAGCTTTTAAAATGCGTTTGGAAGCAGCTTGAATAACTATTATTAAAAATGTTATTTCTAATTTCATTATATTCACATATTCTAGCATGCAATGGTTTTATTCGGTATCTATTCTTGCTTTCTTCGTCTGATGCTATATTTTTACTTCTTCTAAGTATTCTTATGGTTTGACCATCCTCTTGCGGATGATCTGGAATCTCCTGCTCTTTATTTGGGTTTGTTTGGGTATCAACGTCTACTCGGGGAATTGAGTTGAACGCGACTCTCCCGGTGTAGTCACGTTCCTCATCCTGTTTTCCGGATTGCATCGCCGACACTTAGGAGTAATGACTCCATCTAGACCACATCTGTAACAGAAAATGTTTCTTAGTGTAGATGGGCAATCCATAAAATTGTGGCCTTCAGCTTTGTAGGCGTTCTTGAGTCTGAAACAGCACGTGGAACTAACTAACCTACCTATTCGCTCATTCAAATTTCTTTTCAGGATCCTCACCAACTCCATTTCCGGAATCTGTATCCTGAGCTGAGATTTAAGTTTAGCGATTGCCGCAAAGAAATTATCACATTTCTCCCAGTCACCATGTCGACGATCCATGATTTCCCGCATTATTTGAAAGTCCGACTTTGAATTGCGAAACTGGCGCATCAATGCATCGCGCAGCATTGGCCAGTCTGGACGATAATTGGATCGCTGGTATTGCCAGTACCAGTCGTATGCTGTGCCTGAGAGTAGCATGTGAAAATCGCGTAAAATTTCAGCCCAGGAACAGTCATACTGGGATTGTAAAGTCTCCAAACGGAAGATGAAATCCTCGCTGGTGAGTGTGTCTGGTTTACCCTCAAATTTGATTCCCCACTTATCGATAACCCGAACAAAAAAAAAACCAAACACCAAAAAGAATAATGTATATGAAATAACAAAAAAAAAAAGTTCAATAATATGTCTAATATGTTTGTAGGAAGCAATAAGAACTTATCGAAGTGATTATTTATTAATTATATAGATTTGTTTTCATATTATAATGGGGTGATTCAGGTAAGCTTCTTCGACGATGGTTTTGTTGGCGGATATGGACTGAACGAAGATAACATCCTGAAAAAAAAAGACTGCGGACGGACAGAAATGTTATTCCCACAGTGTGATATACATAGAACATGTAACACAATTACGCACGCCGTTGTAGTTTTCCACTTCCGCAATGAACAATCGCAGGTAAGCAAATTGCAGACATGAAGTGTAATGGTACAACACAGAAAACTATGTCTAAGGATGGAGTAACGCATCGTCGTTCAAAAAACACATTAGACTGTTCCGGACGTTGCTTCATGCAAATTGCACAGGACCATAAAAAGGATAAAGTTTTTATTTATTTATTTTTATTTTTTTTTGTAATTAGGAAAGAAAACTAAAGGGGATGAACGAATATACATTTTCAATTGTCGTCGTTGTCAGAATCGGTGATCTCGTCGCAAATCAAAAGGTATGTTGAGGAACTTTCCAAGTGATGACTTACGAGATCTGTGATCCTGACAAGAAGGGCAATTACACAAAAGACAGAAGCACAGGACAATTTTAGCGCTTTGGATGGAAGTAGCGCTCGATCAGGTGTTGTTGATTGTAATTATACGCAACGCCAAAATAAAAACTGCTTAAGGCATTGGACATGGTAAGCGTCTGAAAATATTTTGCTACGCTGTTTATTGACCGGATGTTGTGGCCAATACGTTGGGCGCCATATTGTAATATGTAATAGTACGGGTGTAAGGGAGTTAGGAATTGGACGTTGGAATTTGAATTTGTAGGAAATAGGATGTTGGATGGGAACGGATGCGGAAGGTAAGGATGCTTCGAACGGAAACGTGGCACGCTTGCGCTGCTCGGCTGAGCTCGCCGGATGTGGCGAACGAAAACACAAATCGTGCCATACAAACAAAATCAACTACACAACATTGATTCCCTAAACCGGACGGACCATAACACACTGTGAGAGCGCTTTGATGTTATTTAGCGCGGGCCTTACCCTTCTCTACCTTGGAAATCCGGTGGCCATATTTAATCGGATCTCCCCCGATATGCGGATGTCATCTTCATATGCTCAGTCCATAGTTCTTCCTCACCCCTAGAAAATTATTCACTGCTCCATCGGGATTTTACACCCAAAACAAACCCAAGTTTAGCTGAACAGATTTTAACATTTATTTAACCACGAGGTAAATTCCATTGAGTATGCAAATTTAATACAAAAAAAAGGGAAACCAAAAGATAAAAAACCTTTACCTGTTCGGTTTTAGTTGCCGTTGATCCGGAGGTAAGGGGCTTAAGAATTAATTCTCCCTTCCCTTGATTCGGCGAACTTCGCGTTTCCTGCCTAAGTCGAGCTCAGCGTAGGTGGTCGATTTTTATATAGTGATATTCGTGCGGGTACCGATTTAATTAGCCGAACGACACAAAAAGGGAATAAGTTTCACAATAAAATTTACTTAGATTACAAAAGAGGAATATAAGGACATATAAAAAAAATAACTTTGTACTTAATTGTACAGATAATAATAAAAAAAAATTGTTTAGTTCTTAATCGTATCGATAAACAAACAAAATTTATATCTACTGTAATTTATATTTTAAATAACCAATTAATTGGATAGCTTTAATGCCACTTAACTTTTATACTACTGTTATAATTATTGAAGCAAAAAAAAATTTAGCAAAATTGTTAAATGAACGCTGTGACTCACTGTCGGTGAATTCTCACTTTCTTATTTATACCTTTAACAGCTACAATCTAACCTTGGTTTTGGTCGAAACACTTAGACGTGTTCAGCCGGTGCTGCTCGCCTTGCGCCGTCTGTGAGTACAGGTGGTGGAGCGCTGTTCTAGCAGATTTTTTTCTAATGCAGTTAATGGTGTATGTCCTGACTGCATGAAATTTCTTTGGGATCTGGTTTCTTTGATGGATGGCAGTTGGAGGGCAATTGGTTACTTCCCGTTCAGCAACTAAAAATAACCTTTTGATTTGTAGGGTATAATCACTTCGGCGATAATTAAAAAAAAGGCGTTGGCGGCCAGGGAATATCGATTTAAGATCCCACGCACTTGACCGCCAACACAAGATCTAGGGTGACCAAAAAAATGAATTTAACTCACTTCTTAACCCTCTTCGTGCTTAGACAAATAATAATTATAACAAATAATAAATAAATTCTTATTATGTAAAAAAAAAAGCAAAACTCACTCACCCTTTATCAAAAATTGATCACTAAAATTAATTTTACTAATTATTTTAATTTATTTTTACTTTTCGCTATATGTATGCATATGTACATATAACTCAGACACTTATCTTTTACACATTTATTACACCAAACGTTATATCGAATTTGAATTGTTACTCGATTCTCACAAGAAATAGCACACTTGTTATATCGAGCTTCGACATTTGATTGAATCTCTTTTTTTCTACCTATTCTGTCCACCTCCACGACTCTCTCATTTTCTGTGTTATACAGTTTTTTTGTTCTTACATTTTCCTTAACCAGGTCCCTTAATCCTCTCCAACGGAGCATATCATCCGATTTTTCATAGAATTTGTTTTTGGATTTTATTGTCACATACCCCTTTCTCTCATCGCTTGAAAATTTATTTGAGCAGCTGATATCGTATTCGAGCTCACATGTAAACCCCGCAAAAATATCCCATCCTATTTATTCCCTATCCAATCTCACGACAAAGAAATATCCCGTGGCAACTGTCATCTAAGACAAACACCAAATAAAAATAAATGGATTCCTGCAGTATCGAGATCGAGGGTATGGAAGAGTTTCAATAATTCCCCATTTAATGAATTTTTATTATAAAGATTGAGTCTCATGCTCTAGTGACAGCTAGCCGGGCAAAACAAAGGTTAGTAACCTTACTTCTCCAGAGTAAACAGGAAAATAGTGCATAAAAAGACTAGAAAACATTCAGCCAGCAATAATTTATCTTCAGTGCAATCAACGTTAATAACAAAAATGAAATAAAAGCTATCACACCCTTGATGCAAAGTGTCTATCAATAAACATAAATTCTGTATTGCAAAATGTTATCAGTGAAAAGTAAATATCACAGTCGAGTGCGTAAAAAAAAATATCAGTCATTTAAATTAAAAAGCCAGTCCATAAGAATAAATTAGTAAAAGTTAAAAAGTAAAAAGATTATTATCACAGTCAGTAAAATAAATATATCACAGCTTAAATATCAATACTCTAATAAATGATCTAAAGAAATGAAATAAATAAATAAATAAATACTTAACCTAAGAATAAATAAAACAATGGAAATCTAATAGATAAAATAATATAACAACGAAATGATGTGACGGTAACAACATAGAACGTGCTTAGAACAAATACGTGATACCTGAAACGCTTAACATAGAATCATACGTAAAATACTTTGCTCGTGCTTTTATTGTTTTAAATCTTTTGTATGAAAAATTCCAATTGTTTTGCCGGCGGTATTCTCTAGCTCGTACATGCTTTTCCCTACCGATCTAACAATCCTGCATTTAACATACTTCGGGCATAGTTTGCTTGCGAGGTATTTGGAGGTGTTGCTCAGGACGAAGTTCCTCCGAAAAACTTCTTGCCCTGGGAGAAAACGTACTTTACGTGTCCGGGTGTTATACTTTTTTGCGCTGCATACATTCGCCTTTAATATATTTTCTTTAATTTTATCTCGTATGAATTGCAGTCGCGTTTGACGGGGAAGAGTTAACAGCTCACTGTCGTCTACCGCGTTTAACTTTTTGGCCACCTCATAACCACTCCCGTGTGTCATCATGTTTACACCAAACAAGGCGAAATACGGCGACACGCCAGTCGCGGTATGAAGTGAACTTCTCTACGCGCACGCTATATCGTGGACGTGGAGATCCCAGTCGCGTTGGTCGTCTTTAATGTATGAACGCACAGCCGCCAACAGTGTTCTGTTAACTCTCTCAGACGCGTCCGATTGTGGAGAATAATTTGCGGTCTTGAAGTGTCTTACTCCGAATTTCTGCAGCAAGCTCTGAAATTCCTTTGCAAGAAACTGCTTTCCGTTGTCGGAGTGGATAATTTGAGTCACTCCGAACATGTTGAAAACATCTTCCTGCAAAAATTTTACAACGCTTGAAGCAGTCGCGTTCCTAAGTGGTTTAAATAAAACAAATTTTGACAAATGATCCAGAACCACAAAAATATAACAATTACCGGACTTAGAACGTGGGAATGGACCCAAAAAATCAACATAAAGTTTTTGAAATGGACTGTCGGTACAATAACGAGTTAAAATTGGTGGACTAGAAACCTTGTTGGACGCTTTACACTATTTACAAATATCACAATTGATTACATATTGACGAATTTGAACAGTCGTGTTCGGCCAATAAAAAAATTGCCGAACTCTATGAAGAGTCTTGGCGATGCCACCATGAGCCGCTTGAAGAGGATTATGGGCCTGAGAAATGATATCCTCGGCTAAACTTGAAGGAATCCATAATCTCCACGTATGTTCTTGGGGGAACTCATCTTCAGTGACTGGAAATGACCTCTTGTAAACAAAATTATCTACGACTTTCAGGCCGGGTAAGTCACTCTTATATTCTTTGACTGTTTTCATCAATTGCATATATTCGTCTGATCTAAACTCTTCGGAGTTCAGGTCAATTAAAGGTGCAATATCTTGTACGTCCAGACTTTCAATATAAGCACGCGACAAGGTATCGGGGACTACATTTAATGTGCCTTTGCGATGCTCTATTTCAAAGTCAAACGCCTGCAACTGTAAACTCCACCGAGCGAATCTACCACTTACGTCTTTCAGACCCATAAGCCATCGTAGACTAAAATGGTCGGTGGTTACGGTGAAGGGCATCCCTTCGGCATACGGTCAGAATTTATTGACGGCCATGACCGCAGCCAGGCATTCCTTCTCCGTCACGCTATAATTTCTTTGGCAGGTGTTCAACTTTTGAGAAAAGTACGCGATTTGTGTTTCCTCATCACAATCATTCTTTTGAAATAGAACGGCACCTATTCCCGTCTCAGAGGCATCGCATTGAATGTAAAACCGCCTCTTGAAGTCAGGATGGGTTAGAACGGGCGATGTGGTTAGTGACTCTTTTAATTTTTCAAATGCTTCTAACGCTTGTTTTGTCATGCTAAACTTTTCATTTTTCTTCTTCAAGGTGTCTGTGATTGGCGCTGTTAAACTGGAGAAGTCACGGATGAATCGCCTATACCACCCCGCTAGTCCAAGTAGCCTACGGACCTGACGAGGAGTTTTCGGGACGGGAAACTTTAGCAGGATCCGTCTTCAGCATCCCACCACCAACCAGGAAACCAAGGTATTTTAATTGCTTGAAGCAAAACTTTGATTTAGCCAGATTGATGGTGAGGGCGGCTTTCTTTAAACACTGGGCTACCTCTTCCAGCAAGGCGATATGAGTCTCGAAATCCGGAGCTATGATAAGCAAGTCATCTAGGTACACGAACACTTTGTCTCTCAAACGTGCAGGAATAACCTTGTCCATTAACCGACACATCCTTTGAGCTGCATTACACAACCCAAAAGGCATGACGGTGAATTGATACAAGGGTCTTCCTGGCACTGTAAACGCAGTCTTTTCCCTACTCTGCTTCTTCAGCGGTATTTGCCAAAATGCATCTTTCAGGTCCACACTACTCATATAGTAGGTGTCCTGTAGACGGCTGAGAAGTCCATCGATATGCGAGAGAGGATATGCATCTTTTTTCGTAAGGGTGTTCACTTTCCTGGAGTCCAGGCAAAGATGATCCTTGCCTGGCTTCCGTATAAGGACCACTGGTGAGCACCACGCGCTCTCACTCTCCTCGATAACACCTAGACTCAGCATCCTGTCCCTTTGTACAAAGAAGCTTGTACCGCTGGGGAAACTGGGTAGTGACGCTGCTTGACTGGGGCCGCATCACCTGTGTCGATGACATGCTCCTCCAGCTTCGTCTTTCCAAGACCGTACTTATCAAACCCTTAAAACTCCTGTTTAACCGCTTCCAACACGCTTGAGATGGAGACAACTGATGGACATTAGGACCCTGAGTTTCGTTGGAAAGCGTAATAGAGCCAACTATTTGAGGTGCTAACGCAAATGCTTTCCAGAAGTCCACTCCAAGGTAGACTTCTTGATCCAAATTCGGCACTAAGAAGAAGGACATCATATGTTTTCTTGATTGGTACTCGACTTCAGACTTAATTTGGTCTATTATGGACTGACTTTTACCATCAGCAGTCTTAACATCAGAAGAGAACGGAAGTATTTCTAAGCCTGCAGACTTCACGAAATTTAAACATCCCTTGCCTAGAATACTAATGCTTGCCTCACTGGCTAAAAGGTCACTAACTTCATGATCAACAATTTTAATTTTGGCATAAGGTCTGGGGTCATTTTTCACATTTATACCTGTAGATAAAATATTCTTTTTCACGTTCTTCCTTAGGCGGTATCTTTCCCTAGCTTTTAAAATGCGTTTGGAAGCAGCTTGAATAACTATTATTAAAAATGTTATTTCTATTTTCATTATATTCACATATTCTAGCATGCAATGGTTTTATTCGGTATCTATTCTTGCTTTCTTCGTCTGATGCTATATTTTTACTTCTTCTAAGTATTCTTATGGTTTGACCATCCTCTTGCGGATGATCTGGAATCTCCTGCTCTTTATTTGGGTTTGTTTGGGTATCAACGTCTACTCGGGGAATTGAGTTGAACGCGACTCTCCCGGTGTAGTCACGTTCCTCATCCTGTTTTCCGGATTGCATCGCCGACACTTAGGAGTAATGACTCCATCTAGACCACATCTGTAACAGAAAATGTTTCTTAGTGTAGATGGGCAATCCATAAAATTGTGGCCTTCAGCTTTGTAGGCGTTCTTGAGTCTGAAACAGCACGTGGAACTAACTAACCTACCTATTCGCTCATTCAAATTTCTTTTCAGGATCCTCACCAACTCCATTTCCGGAATCTGTATCCTGAGCTGAGATTTAAGTTTAGCGATTGCCGCAAAGAAATTATCACATTTCTCCCACCATGTCGACGATCCATGATTTCCCGCATTATTTGAAAGTCCGACTTTGAATTGCGAAACTGGCGCATCAATGCATCGCGCAGCATTGGCCAGTCTGGACGATAATTGGATCGCTGGTATTGCCAGTACCAGTCGTATGCTGTGCCTGAGAACAGTCATACTGGGATTGTAAAGTCTCCAAACGGAAGATGAAATCCTCGATGGTGAGTGTGTCTGGTTTACCCTCAAATTTGATTCCCCACTTATCGATAACCCGAACAAAAAAAAAACCAAACACCAAAAAGAATAATGTATATGAAATAACAAAAAAAAAAAAGTTCAATAATATGTCTAATATGTTTGTAGGAAGCAATAAGAACTTATCGAAGTGATTATTTATTAATTATATAGATTTGTTTTCATATTGTAGCATTGACTGCAGGATGGTTTGTGTACCAAAAAACTGAAACACTGTATCTCAAACTGTAGCAACTATTGCAAAACATTCTAGCAGTAAATATTCCAACCTGATGTGCTTACGTTCCACAATTGTTCCACACAATATCCCAATATTCCATGATCCTCAATTCACCCGGAGAAACATCAAGTATGTTCTAGAACCCCTAGCGATTTACTATAAATACCCATACCACAACCATCGTTGATACAGTTGTTCATAAGTGAATACAGCGATTACAAGAGATATTCGACCAGTGGTGAAAGCAAGCGACATTGTGAAAATAAGTCTGTAGCGACCGTTTGATTTGAAATAATAAAGTGATTGAATATTGTGTTAAAGTGAAGTTGGTATTTGATAATAAATAAACGATTAAAATACACAAAAGACGGTTTTATTTAAAACGAACCCCAGAAAGAATAGTACATTGGTGTCAGAAGTGGGATAAAACAAATTTTGTGTATTGCGTTTTGTGTAAGTGAAAAATAAAAATGGTTCGGAAATTGCTAGAAGATTTGTCATTGCCGCAACTAAAGGAAGTACTGAGCCAGCGGGAGCAACCTACGACTGGTACAAAAAGAGAATTGATTATTAAGTTGCGGAAAATAGTGACGGACGAGGGTGCAGATCCTGAAACAGCTTTGTTTGACGTCGAAGAAGAACAAGTAAGTACGACGAGTGACATGTCGGCTTTAATGAAATTGCTATCTGAGAAATTCGACGATAAGAATAGAAAATTCGAGAAGCTAGACAATTCTCTAGACGCCAAGCTCAATGAACAAAAGAATTGTCTAGACGCCAAGTTCGATGAGCAGAAGAATTCTCTAGATGCCAAGCTTGACGAACAAAAGAACTCTCTGGAACATCAGCTATTCGATCAAAGGAGTGTTCTCGAAAGCAAATTCGTTGAACAAAATAAAAGTTTGGAAACCAGATTCGGGACAATCGACGAGAAAATTGGAAATGTAGAGACCAAAATTGAGACATTTGAAACAAAATTCGAGAACGCTCAAACAAAATTCGAGGCTGTTGAAGGAAGATTCGAGAATTTGGCAAAGGAACTCGAATGCGTGAAGAAACAGAAAGTTCGGGAGTATTCAACCGACTGCCCGAGAAGGAAAGAGATGCAGCCTCCCGTCTTCGATGGACAGACATCATGGCCAATATATAAGAGGCAGTTCGAAGCTGCGGCAATGACGAACAACTGGGACGATGAAGAGAGGTCCATTGCCCTCACGCTTGCGCTTAGAGGATCAGCTGCAGAGTTACTACAAACTATTCCCGAGGACAAACAACGCAACTACGACAGTCTGGTGAAAGCCATTGAGATGCGATTTGGGGACGACCACATGCAGCAAGTATATAGGGTCCAGTTGCGCAGAAGGTCCCAGATGAAGGGTGAGACGCTCCAGCAGTTGCAAGCAGACATCGAGCGACTGGCACATTTGTCCTATCCAAACACCGGCGAGGAGATCATTAACGAGATGGCAACCGAAGCGTTCACCCATGCCATAGCTGATTCGAAACTACAAATGGCGGTAAGAATGGCTTCAAAGAAAACGCTCGCCGAAGCTTTGGCGTTTGCTCTGACAATGGAGGCCGCAGACCAGGCCTGTCAGGGAATACACCGTGTGAGGGAAGTAGCCGCTATCGAATGCTCTTGCCAGAGGATGGACGTCGAAGACCGAAACAACGCTCGCGGAGGACAAATTCGTTGCTGGAACTGCAACAAAATGGGACACCTACAACGGCAATGTAGAAATCCACCCAGACGTGGAAACTGTCCACATTGCGCGAACAGGCGACGCAACGAAGAACCATCCAACAGGGACAACATCCATCCTGTTGGCCAGGCTCCTCGAAACCAGGAGTCGGGAAACGCCTAAGAGCCAGCTTTGCGGGGCAAAAGTTGGGTAATGGAATCGACGCCCCCAAGACCACCATCCAGGTCTCCCAAACCAAACGATGCAACAAGAGTCTAACAGTGGAAGCATTCATCGGCAAAAACAAGTGCGTGGCTACTATCGATACCGGCGCCACGGCTTCCATTGTAAGAAGAGATCTCGTCCGGAAGTCTTGGCTGCACAACACCAGCTGCTACTGTCTTAGAACTGCGACAGGGGAAGCGGCGAAAGTATACGGAGAAGTTCGCCTCACGTTACAACTAGCAGGGTTGGCCTTTTCTCATGCGTTCCTGGTAGCCGACGTATGTGATGAATGCATCATCGGAGTGGACTTTATGAAAGAACATGACGTAATCATCGACATCGGGATGCAAGTTCTGCGGTACCGGAACGTAGAGATCCCAATGGTGTACGGGAACGTGAACGCAGCACATTTAAGGACAATACTCAGCAAGGACGAAGTCTTACCACCATCTTCCGAGACTATCATTTGGACAAAACTAGAGGGTGATCCTGGGAGCCACCGATTCTACCTATTGGAGCCGGATTTAGGAAGGAATTCCCCAAACTACATCCTGGGGAAAGTTTTAGTGGAGCCAAAGAACAGCCTGGTCCCAGTAAGGCTCATGAACTTAAAGAGCCATAGCGTCAAACTAAAACAAGGGGAGGTTATTGGTAAATGTGCGCCGATATGTTCAATTTCAACAATAACCGAAAAGGAATCTGCGAAGCCCGTTTCATCAGCCAGGTTAGCCGAAGTAAGGGACATGATCCTCAAGCATTGCGAACTGGATCAGGATCAGCAAGCCAAGGCAGAAAATCTAATCGGTGAGTACGCTGATATATTTGCCTCACAGGATGGAGAGTATGGTCGAACACATCTGGTGCAACATCGCATAGACACTGGGGACGCCAGACCAATTCGCCAGCCTGCCAGACGACTACCATTGGCAAAACAGACAGAGGTTGCAGATATGGTGTCAACGATGGAGAAGGAAGGGCTCATCGAAAGTTCTAAGAGTCCGTGGGCCTCACCTGTTGTACTGGTTAAGAAGAAAGACGGCAGCACACGATTCTGCGTGGACTATCGCAGACTTAATGATGTCACCAAAAAGGATAGCTACCCTCTGCCACGGATCGATGACACATTGGACACACTCTCAGGAGCTCGATGGTTTTCCACCCTTGACTTAAAGAGCGGTTACTGGCAGGTACAGATCGATCCAAAGGACCGAGAGAAAACTGCGTTCACTGCAGGAAATGGGCTGTGGCAGTTTACAGTAATGCCATTTGGATTGTGCAACGCTCCGGCAACTTTTGAGCGCCTAATGGAACACGTCCTGCGTGGATTGACCTGGAAAACTTGCTTGGTGTATCTGGACGATGTGATCGTGATAGGAAAAACATTCGAGGAACATCACGACAACCTGAAGAATGTGCTAGAACGGCTTCGAAGCGCTCACCTGAAGCTAAACCCAAAGAAATGTGACCTCTTCAGATCCGAAGTCAAGTACCTGGGCCACGTTATCTCATCAGAAGGAGTGCGAACAGATCCAGACAAGGTGGAAGCTGTGAAAAACTGGCCAGTTCCAAAAGACAAACACCAACTCAGGTGCTTTTTGGGTCTCGCCACGTACTACCGACGATTCGTAAAGGACTTTGCCGGAGTCGCGAAGAGCCTGCACCAACTGACAGAAAAAGGAAGGCAATTCAAGTGGTCAGGTGAGTGCGACAAAAGCTTCAAGAACCTTAAGCACCAACTATGCGAAGCACCAACACTAGCATATCCCATTCCCGGAGAAATGTTCATCGTGGATGCAGATGCAAGTAACGTCGGCGTCGGAGCGGTTCTTTCGCAAGTACACAATGGCCAAGAGAAGGTAGTAGCATACTTCAGCAAAGTGCTCTCCAAGCCGGAAAGGAACTACTGCGTGACCAGGCGAGAACTTCTGGCGCTGCTTCTGGCGACAAGACACTTCCATAAATACCTCTACGGCCAAAAGTTCCTTTTGCGCACAGACCACGCGGCTCTAAAATGGCTGCTGCAGTTCAAGAATCCAGAGGGCCAGGTCGCAAGATGGATTGAACGGCTGCAGATGTACGATTATGAAATACAGCATCGTAAGGGGAAACTTCATTCTAATGCGGATGCCTTATCCCGGCGACCATGTAAAAGCGACTGCAAGCATTGTGTGCGGCAGGAAGAGAAGAACCTTCTTTCCGTCCAAAGGGTAAGAGCTGAGCCTATCGCTGGTTGGAGTGCAGAAGAAATCCGCAACGCTCAAAAAGAAGACCCGGACATCGAGCCGATATTAGCGTGGAAGGAGTTTATGGAAAAGCCAACCGGACAAGATATCTCGGACAGGAGCCCCACTCTCAAGGCATACTGGGCTCAGTGGGACTCCCTTCATGTGCAAGATGGTGTACTGAAAAGGAAATGGGAAAGGCCGGACGGGAAAGATTTCATAATGCAGCTTGTCTTGCCGCGATCAAAAGTACACGAGGTGCTACGGGAGATGCATGATGGAGCATCCGGAGGTCATTTGGGTGCAAACAAGACCCTGGAAAAAGTGGCGAGAACGTTTCTATTGGCTCAGCGCAAGGGTAGACGTAGAGAGTTGGTGCCGAAAATGCGTCGTGTGTGCCGCCAGCAAGGGACCCAGAACGAAAACGCGAGGCAAGATGCACCAGTACAACGTGGGCGCACCCTTTGAACGGATTGCCGCTGACATCGCTGGTCCATTTCCCGAAACCGACAATGGTAACCGTTACATCCTAGTCGTCATGGACTACTTCAGCAAATGGCCGGAAGCATTCGCCATCCCTAACCAGGAAGCGAAGACCATCGTGGAACAGATCGTCAACAACTGGGTGAGCAGATTCGGCGTGCCTATGGAACTGCATTCTGACCAGGGACGAAACTTCGAATCAAAGATATTCCAAGAGGTATGCCAACAACTAGGAATTAAAAAGACGAGGACGACTTCGCTTCATCCGCAATCCGACGGGATGGTAGAGCGCTTCAACAGAACCTTAAACGAACATCTCTCCAAGGTCGTAGAAGACCACCAGCGCGATTGGGATCGACAAATTCCTCTTTTCTTGATGGCCTACCGAAATGCAGTGCACAGTACTACTGGACATACTCCATCCGAAGTCTTGTTTGGTCGAGCAGTTCGGCTACCTAGTAAGTTGAAGTTTGGATCCCCTAACGATGAGCCCAAGAGTGAAGAGGATTACGTGGCAGACTTCAGGGAAAGGATCCGAGACATACATCAGAGGACCAGGACGAGGATAAGGGTAGCGAGTGACCGCATGAAAACCAGGTACGACACAAAGGCAACAACGTCCAGCTTCCACGAGGGAGACCTAGTATGGCTGTACAACCCACACCGGCAAAAGGGGAGGTCACCCAAGCTGCAGCAAGACTGGGAGGGCCCTTATAAAGTGGTCACACGCATCAATGACGTCGTCTTCCGGATCCAGCGTGGAGTAAGAGGCAAGATGAAAATTGTCCACCTGGATCGTCTTCATCGTTACCATGGCAGTAATCCAGATGATCTTGTTCGGGACGAACAAGTTTAAGAGGGGGGCAGTGTAGCATTGACTGCAGGATGGTTTGTGTACCAAAAAACTGAAACACTGTATCTCAAACTGTAGCAACTATTGCAAAACATTCTAGCAGTAAATATTCCAACCTGATGTGCTTACGTTCCACAATTGTTCCACACAATATCCCAATATTCCATGATCCTCAATTCACCCGGAGAAACATCAAGTATGTTCTAGAACCCCTAGCGATTTACTATAAATACCCATACCACAACCATCGTTGATACAGTTGTTCATAAGTGAATACAGCGATTACAAGAGATATTCGACCAGTGGTGAAATAAGTCATTGTCTGTGGAATTTTTAACGATTGCATCGAAAATCGGATTTTGATGGCACCGCAGAACACCTGCAGAGTTGCCTAACTGCGTTAGAGTTGGTAAATACCATAAACGACGGCAACGATACCGTTGCCATTAATCTAATAGCGCAGGTAGTTAAAAAATTAAAATCCACAGTAAAAGGTGAATCGGTCGACGTCATCACCGCTAAGTTGATGAACGTCCGGCAAAGCTCCAAGCCAGCAAATACATACGTAAAAGAGGTTGAAGACCTCACTAGGAAATTACAAACAGCTTATATTTTGGATGGACTATTACCTCAATTGGCTGAAACATACTCCACCAAGACTGCCATAAAAACCATGATCAAGAACTCAAGCTATGATAAGGTAAAACTTATCATGGAGTCCGGTCAATTTAGCAACATGAACGAGGCAGTGGCCAAATTCGTGAATTGCTGTACATAGGCTTGTGGCCAGTCGAATGCGATACTGCATTTTAGAGATAATCGCAGTAGATATAATTATCAATATAATTATAATCAAAGCAATAACAGCTTTCGCGGACGTGGTCGCGGATGCGGCCAAGGTCGTGGAGGTAGACGCGGAAATTATAATAACCGCATCAATAGCAATTACTATAACAAGTCAGGACATAACAACAACAATACTTATAATGGCAATAGAAATGTCAGAATAACACAACAGAAGACGGAAAACGAACCGACCCCAAGTACTCATTAGGAAACATGGAAACAAACAGTAAAATCTATAATATAGGACTAAACTTATCATCATTCGTAGCATTAAAAACGTCATTAAATAATGGCATAACATCATTTATAGTCGATACGGGCGCGGACATTTCTGTATGTAGTAAAGAAACGACAAATTCAAAATTTGAATACATTAAACACGAACGAAACAACAAGCCTTCACGGCATAGGTCAAGATATAACAAATACGTTAGGAAAAGTCTACTCTGACTTGAAATTTAAAAATCTGCTAATAGCTCATGAATTTCATGTTGTTAGTGATGATTTTTCAATCCCATTTGATGGAATAATCGGTCTTGATTTTGTAAAGAAATACCATTGTTTACTCAACTACGAAAAGGATCAAGACTGGCTGGTACTTAGACCAAATGATTTTGATGACATTGCAATACCGATGTCATGCTTACCAAAGAGCGATGCTTGCCGTTCGTCTCTTACAGAGATGACAGAGCAGTTCAACATTCACCTATGCTGGGTGCCAGGTCACAGAGACATTCCAGGAAACTGTAGGGCGGATGAACTCGCTAGACAGGGTACTACTCTAAGGATTCTGCCAGATAGGCAAGCCCTAGGTATGCCCCTCGCTACATGTAAGCATCTACTGGAGCTGAACGCTATTAGCAAGACCAACCTTAGGTAGGATAATGGCTCTACATGTCACATTTCGAGGCAGATCTGGCCTAAGCTGGACCAGAAACGTAGTGCCGAGTTGGTTAAACTAAAGCGATCACAGATCAGCTACGTTATCGGTGTCATCACCGGACACTGTCTAATCGGCCAACATGCCAAAAGACTTGGCCTCTTTTCCAATGACTTCTGCAGGAGCTGTAGGGACGAGGAGGAGGAGGAAACCATTCTCCACTTCCTATGCACATGTCCTGCTCTATCACGCAAAAGAATGCGTCCAAAAATTGTCCAAAAATTTTCCAGACTTCGTAAAGTCTGATTTACACAAACTTTGCTCGGAGTACATTGATATATTCGCACTCGAAACAGATAAAATAACCGTCAATAATTTGTATAAACAATAACTTCGTTTAAAAACCGACGAGCCAACATACATTAAAAACTATAGAACACCGCATACCCATAAAAGTGAGATTACCAAACAAGTTGACAAATTGATACGGGACAATATAATCGAACCATCAGCGTCCAACAACAGTCCAATACTATTAGTACCGAAGAAATCTTTACCAAGCAGTAGTCAAAACCGATGGAGATTAGTAGTGGATTATAGGAGTACAAACAAAAAACAAATTGCAGATAAATTTTCGTTGCCAAGAATAGACGATGTTCTTGACCAGTTAGGTAAAACTAAATATTTCTCCTGCCTCGACCTAACGTCAGGCTTTCATCAAATCGAATTAGATGAAAACTATAAGGACATTACATAATTTTAAACTAACAAGGGTTCATATCGATTCGAACGTCTGCCATATGGTCTAAAGATAGCACCAAACTCATTTCAAAGAATGATGACAATTGCTTTCTCTGGTTTAGCACCAACACAAGCATTCTTATATATGGATGATTTAGTTGTATTGGGCCGTTCACAAGCTCATATGTTAAAAAAATTGACAGATGTATTCCAAACGTGTCGAAAATACAATATAAAATTACATCCTGACGAGTGCTCATTTTTCAGTCACGAAGTGACGTACTTAGGTCATAAATGCACGAACAAAGGCATTCTTCCAGATGATAGTAGATTTTAGATAATACTGGAATATCCTACGCCAAAAAACGCCGACGAAGCAAAGCGATTTGTTGCATTTTGCAACTATTACAGACGATTTGTTCCAAATTTCGCTGAACATTCAAGACTTTTAACGAGACTCTGTAAAAAAAATTCACACTTTGAATGGACTATAGAATGTGGTAATGCATTCCAATACCTAAAACAGGCGCTATTAAGCCCTAACATTCTACAATATCCAGATTTCCAGAAGCAATTCTGTATAACCACGGATGCTAGCAAAAACGCCTGCGGTGCTGTGCTCAGTCAAGAGCACAATGGATACCAACTCCCGGTAGCATACGCGTCGAGATTTTCCACCAAAGGTGAAAGCAATAAATCAACAATTGAACAAGAACTTGCTGCAATTCATTTGGCGATTAAACACTTTCGTCCATATATATACGGCACTAAGTTTTTGGTTAGAAGTGATCACAGACCACTATCGTATCTATTTGCAATGAAAAACCCGTCTTCTAAATTGACACGCATGAGATTAGATCTAGAGGAATATAATTTTACTGTAGAGTACTTGAGGGGAAAAGAAAACTATGTAGCAGATGCATTGTCGCGCATAGATTTTAAAGAAATTCAGAATATAAAAAAGTCTGTTAACAAAATATTAAAAGTAACAACTAGACTGCAATCAAATAAAAATGAAGCAAAACTAGTAACAGACAATGTAGAAAAGTCATCGGATAAAATTAAAATCTACGAAGCGTTTAGTAGCAGAAATAAGAAAAATAGCACCAGGCTAGCTATAAATGGCGACTGTTTAAAAATTATAAAAAATAAGGAGGTAATCACTAAAGAAATAAAACGCCTAATCACTAATGGAAAAATTGACTTGTATCAATTATTTCCACTGCTTGAAAAAATAGCAAGTGATAATGGGTTAATAAAGCTGCAGCAGTCACTAGGTGACAATATATTTGAAAAGATCCGGATCAGTGAGTATAAAGAAATAGGAAATAGAGCTCTGAAAAACATACAAATTGCACTGACGCCAGTAATAACAAAAATTGCAAATGATAACGAAAGAAAACAAATTATGCAAAGATACCATGACGATCCAATCTGGGGTGGCCACTCAGGGATTACACGTACATTAAAAAGGATGCGACAAGAATATCATTGGAAATACATGACGAGAGATGTTATAAAACACGTTAAAAGTTGTGACAAATGTCAAAGAAATAAATCACTGAAAAACATAAAAGAACCAATGATAATAACTGATACACCAGCAACAGCATTTGACGTAGTTCTAATAGATACCATTGGACCATTACCAAAATCAGAAAAGGCTATTCGAACGTAGTCACAGTAATTTGCGGTTTAACTAAATATCTGATATCAAGTACCTATCGCTGATAAAAGTGCAAAAAAAAATTGCGAAAGCAATATTTGACAATTTCATACTAGTTTACGGTCCCATGAAGAAAATAATCAGTGATATGGGCACCGAATATAAAAACCAAATATTTACAGATCTCTGTAAACTTTTGAAAGTGGAAAATGTTACATCAACAGCATATCATCATCAAACATTAGGAACTGTGGAAAGAAACCACAGGACATTTAATGAATACGTTCGATCATATATTTCAGTAGAAAAAACAGACTGGGATGAGTGGCTGAAATACTTTACATATTGCTACAATACCACGCCATCAATCGTACACAACTATTGCCCATTTGAATTAGTATTTGGTAACTCACCAAGTAACTACGACTTTCTCTCAAATTCACAAATAGATCCCATTTATAATGTAGAAGCATATGAGAAAGAAGTCAAATTTCGATTACAAACGGCTCATAAAAGAGCCGTGGAAATAATAAAAAGGAAAAAGGACAAGGAAAAAGTCTTATACGATAGATATAGTAATAGCTTAGACATGGCAGTAGGAGATTTAGTCTTAGTGAAACAAGTAGGACATAAATTAGATAATACATATAGGGGACCATTTGAGGTAGTAAACATAGAAAATAGCAATAACGTACAGCTAAAAGACGACAACGACAAGACAATTGTGCACAACGACCGACTAAGACGTTGCAATACAAGATAAATATATATATTATTGCTTAATAAAAACAACATTTCATTAAAAATTATTTGAAAATTACAAAAGAAAATTAAAGAAAAAAAAAAATTAAAGAACAAGAATAAATAAAAGCAAATAATCAAATGTTTAATGTTAATAAAACAATACAAGGTCTTCAGATAGATTTAAGAATAAATGTTATTAGAAATAAATTCATTCTTCCCAAAAAGGGAGGTGTAGTGCGATATGCCTACGTATTATAATTTATATTATACAAATTTAAAGAAGAATAAATAAAACCAAGTAATCATATGTTTAATGTTAATAAAAGAATACAAGATTTTAAAATAGATTTAAGAATAAATGTTATTAGAAATAAATTCCTTCTACCCAAAAAGGGAGGTGTAATGCGATATGCCTACGCAAGCATGTGAAGCAGAAATTTATTCATTCCCACGAAAAATCAAATCAAAGTTTCTCACGTTTGAACGATTTGCACTGTGTGCAAGTTGTCGATGTTCAACCGATACGTCGCGCATGTCAGCACAGGTGCTTGTGTAAGCATATCGCATAATTGATAAGTAATAAGTTAGCGGCACGACCGCATAAGAATGGATAAGTATAGATTATTAATAAACCGACCACAGAACTAAAAAGGTGAAGTTTCATTATAACGAAGTTCTATTATAACCAAGTTTTATTATTACACTACCTTTACTTATCGGAAAACATTTTTTTCTGTTTCTGTATCAGAAACCACATACAAAATTAGTCTTCCTATTTTCGAACACCATTATCGTTGGTGTTCGAAAAAAGGAAACTGAAAGTTTCATGGTTTCCTATACTCGACCACCCGATATTTTAACGTTTTTCATTAAATAGGTTGAAATATTCCAACCTCAAAAACAAAAACATACTTAGGCTTCATTAGCAGACGCGTTGAGAGATATTCGAAATGAGTCAATGATTATAAGGGTAGCAAGTAGGGCATATGGAGTTCCGGTCACAACGCTTCACGATAGAATTAAGGGCAGAAATGTTGATGAACTCAAAAAACCAGTTTCTGGAACTGTGCTTACCAAGCCAGAGAAAAATAAGATCGATGAAAGGCTCATTAACATTGCTAAATGTGGTTTTCCACAGAAATCAGCTGAGCTACTGGATGTTGTGCAGAAAATAATTAACGACGAAAAAAGAAAAAACTCCCTTTAAAAATAATAGACCAGCAAAAAAATGGTATTATAGTTTTATGAAAAGTTATAGCGAGTTACTGTCTTTACGTTCTTCTGAAACCGTGAGTAAGGCCAGAGCCGTTATAAAGAAAACTGTAGAGACATTTTGGATGACCCTACACTTATATTTAATGGGGACGAAACATCATTTAACCTTGCACCGAAAACTGGGAATGTAATTGCACCCAAAAGAAGACTGGGTTGTTGGTCGTTCTGACACTGGTTGGATGAGGACTGAAACCTTTTACGAATAAATAGCAAACGATTTTTCGAATTGGTCCAATCAGCACCAAATTAAAAGGCCTGTACTTCTCTTAATAAATGGGAAAAAGTCCCACATATCGATGCAGATTAGTGATTTCTACTCTAACAACCAGATAATGTTGTATTGGGTGGAAGCGAAGACATATTATGCAGCCTGCTGACGTCGGAGCTTTCAAAGGGCTAAAAGGTGACTACCGGAAAACTGTCAGAGATTGGAGTAATTTAGCAAAAAAATCATGGCAAAACCGTAACAAAATCAAACTTTAGCTAACTGCTAAAACTAGATCTGGACAAATCTGATTGGTCATCAATAAATACAGAATGCATTTAAAAAATGTCGGATATTCCGATTCGATCCCAATTACATTGACTACACGAAATGTATTCAGAACAACTTAGAAAACTTAGATAGTGCCGTTGAGAATGAAATTATTGAAGAAGTGGATGTTACAAAGAAAGTTTTATTTTCTATTGAAAATGAGCTCAAAGAAAGTGGACTTCGAAAAAGTATTGAAAACAGTCACAGAAACTCAGAAAACTTCAGTCTACTCAAACTCATCAACCACTTCAATTGGAAGATAGCTCTTTAACACTGAAAAGATCCCTTTTGACCTAGTGAATTTAATTGACAAGCGATTTTAATTTACAAAATGTATCGGCTTAAATACTATAGAGAATAAATAAATCGTGGGAATTTAATTATTAGGACTGTAACAAACCGTATGTATTCGTTACTTAGTACCGGGTATTTTATTTCATACCAAATACCGAAACGTTACTCCCCAAACAATATAGTTACTCGCATCATTTCGTTACTTTTGCATAAGTACCATCTCCTAAGCATATAGCAAACGAAAACATCCACACGCAAATGATTTCGCATCCAAGAAGTAACGCTGCTATTATCTTTTTTGTATATATACTGAAGTGTAATGGTGGTGTGAGTTGATATATTTTTCTACTCATTTGGTTTAGTTTGTGTAGTGCGCGAACGTATAAGGCGACAAGTAGATCTTATTTTTGTTTTATTACAAATCGTCTGCCCAATAATTTAGGTGCGTTATATTTATTTATATTTTTTAATCAAACATTCTATGCAGAGGCTGAAATTGAAATCAAACCGAACGTAATAGCTTTTACAATAGTATTCATTGCATTGCGGAATACGTGTTTTAACAAAAATAACGTGATAAGCGTGTAAATCAAGTAAAAGCAAAAGTAATTAAAGTAACGAGTAACGATATTCTTGTAACGGGTACTCGGACCTTACTTACTTCTTCTTATGTCCTGTATCCCCTTGTGGGTCCTAGGGCCTCTACTACGCCTACGCGCCATCGTGTACGGTTTATGGCAATGTGTCTGAGTTCTCCCCAACTTTTCCCTAACTGCCGTGCCTCCTTCTCGACTGTTCTGCGCCATGTTTTCCGCGGACCGCCAGGTCTTCTGCCATCCTGAGTTAGAGGGTTCCATTGCATAGCATGGTTCGCTATGGAGCTGTTACCCTTTCGGAACGTGTGACCAATCCACTGCCACTTCCGCCGTTGGATAGTTGTGCCTATTGGTTCCTGACCCGTTCTCTCGTAAAGGTGTTCGTTAGAGATACGATTGGGCCAGAAAATCCTTAAGATATTGCGCAGACACCTATTAACGAACGTTTGCAGCTTTCTGGTGATAGTAGTGGTCACTCTCCACGTGCTGCAACCATATAGCAGCACGGATTCAACGTTGGAGCGGAACAGTCTTATTTTGGTGCTCAAACTGATTGCATTGCTTCGCCATATTTTGGACAACATCCCGAACGCGGACTTTGCTTTGGCGATCCTGTTGGTTATATCCAGTTCGGTTCCACCATCGGTCGAGACAATACTCCCAAGATACTGGAAATCCTCTACTCTCTCTACCGGTTGTCCAGCAATGCATATTTGAGCCGATGAGTTAGTTCCAAGGCTGATGATTTTAGTTTTTGTCGTATTGATTTTCAGCCCGACGACACCTGCCTCCCTCTCCACATCTGCTGTCATTTGGTGGAGGTCCATAATTCTGTGGGAGAGTAAGCATACATCGTCTGCGTAGTCAAGATGTTTCAGTTGAGATGTAAGAGTCCATCGAATTCCTCCGTTTCCCGTCGACAAATCTGCACGAAGCACATCGTTAATCACCAATAGGAATAATATTGGTGAAAGGATACAGCCTTGTCTTACCCCACTTTGGATCTCAAATTCCTCAGACAACCTCCACCTGTGCAGAACGTGACATTTGGAGCCTTCATATGTAGCTTTGATAATAGCAATTAGTTTATCGGGAATGCCTCTCCTGCGTTAGGCACACCAAATAAACTCCCTGTTGACACTATCGAACGCCTTCTCAAAATCGATGAACAGCAGGTGCAGTGGCGATCGATATTCAACACACTGTTCGATGATAATCCGCATGGTGTTGATGTGGTTGGCACAGGAGGATCCAGAGCGGAAACCTGCTTGTTCGGCATCGAGTGTGTCTTGTTTGATTCGCTCAAGGATGATTTTAGCTATTATCTTAGCTACAGCAGGCAGCACGCAGATACCCCTCCAGTTTCCGCACTCCAATAAATTTCCTTTCTTAGGAAGCTTGACGATCATTCCCTTTTTCCACTCGTTAGGAAAGCTCTCAGCTTCCCAAGCTCTATCTATAAGTGGAAGCAGAAGCTCAGCCGATGTTGTTGGCGATGTTCGTAAGAGCTCTGCTGGAATACCGTCAAGTCCTACCGCCTTGTTGGTTTTGAGTGCCTTGATCGCGGTAATGATCTCATCTTTACTGGGAGTCGTGGTGCGTATTCGGGAACTTCTCACCTCGGGCATCTCAGTCTGATTTGGGAGCATATCGCTAGCGAATACACGGTTCAAAACCGTAGCAAAATGCTCTTTCCATCTCTTGAGCTGGTCCTCATCCGAAATGAGCAAGGAGCCGTCTAGGCTTTTCACTGGGTATTGGCTGGAGCTGCGACCACCTGTCAGCTCTTTCGTGATTCTGTAGACAGTCCTGCTGTCGCACCTCCGTGCAGCTTCTTCTGCTTCTGTAGCCAGCGCGTTGATGTAGTTGCGCTTGTCACGTCGTACGCTACGCTGAACTTCTCTCATCTTCATGCGATATAGGGACTCTAGCTCGCTTCTCCCTGCTGCTGGGGTAGCTGCAACGCGAGCTTTTAGCTGTTTTCGTTCGTCAATCCTTCTCCAGGTATCCTCGGAAAGCCACGCCCTATGTCTTCCCTGCGATCGACCGACAATTCTTTCAGCACCAAACATTTTTCACAGCACACCAATGGTCTTAGATGGTTGCGGGCATTGAGCTGCTGATTGCTTCCACACCTTGCGAAAAGTGCTCCCTTAATTGTTGGCGCACTGAGGGATCACTAAGTCTATCGATGTTGAACCTGGGCATTCTTGTGTTGTCGTGGGATCTTCGAACTGCAGCAGTGCGTAGTTGAAGAGTAGCTATCATAAGATGGTGATCACGTACTATCCCCACATCTGCCCCTCGTCTGTTTCGGACGTCCAGGAGACTGCTTCTAAAGCGGCGGCTGATAGAAAAATGGTCAATTTGGTTGGAGGTTGCTTGCCTGTCATTGGAAACCCAGCTGACTTTGTGGCAGGTCTTGTGCTCAAACATGGTGCCACCTATCACAAGGCGGTTGGCATTGCAGAAATCCACAAACCTTTCGCCGTTGTCATTGCGGTTGCCTAGACCATGTTTCCCGATTACATGCTTGAGCCCTTCGTTGTCGCTGCATCGCATCGTGACACGTCGTACTCTAGTCCGGAATCCGTCAAAATCCTATCACCATGAGGCTGCCAGGAAATCAGGCCCTTGCGTGCTGTTGTTGTTAGCAGTAGTCCGACTCCATATTCTCGCGGACTTCCGGATGGTCTTCCAGAATAGAGTAGTACAGTGTTACGCGTTGGAGACTTGTACTCGCCCGCTTCTAACCATCTTACTTCACTTACCCCCAAAATGTGCAGTTTATATCGCATGAATTCCTTTTCCAGTTGGAGGAATCTGGCATTGTAAGGACCTTCTCTTCCCGAGTCCCGAGTTTGTCCGGGTACAATAGCCAAAAGTCGTCAACATGTGATCAGTCCTTATCCGAGGCATAGTGTCGGTTTCAGTAGCGAGCTGGTTTCAGTAACGCAGGTTGCTGGCCCACGTTACCTAGCCTAGAATCAAGGCCCTAGACAACCCGCACTTACAATTTTGGCCTATACGTATAAGGGTTTATACGTATAGTTGCCCGGGGACCACCACTAGGAGGTAAAGTAAGCACTTCATCACG
Source organism: Brachypalpus laphriformis (assembly GCA_945910035.1). Taxonomy (NCBI): domain Eukaryota; kingdom Metazoa; phylum Arthropoda; class Insecta; order Diptera; family Syrphidae; genus Brachypalpus; species Brachypalpus laphriformis. The sequence goes on from OX246754.1 coordinate 136,759,605, forward strand.
AACTTGATTGTTGCGCTACTGGCCCAAGCCAAGTTTTGGGCAGTCAGTAGTTTCCCGATCAATCGCAATACAGGTACTCGGACCTTAAGTAACCCATACATACGAGTATTCATTTTATCTCTACCTTTACAGCACTAATAATTATAGGAATAAAATGTGGGAAAATAATTTCGGGAACAAACATATGGAACTGCTCGCTGGACGAATGTCGCCACTTACTGCGTCTCATATTCGGCTGTAGGAAATGCAGGGTGGATGATAGTCGCCACCTGCTGCATCTCATATTCGGCTGTACGGAATGCAGGGTAGATGATAGTCGCCACCTACTAGATCTCCTATTCGACTGCATCGTGGGAGAGTTAACGTGTACATTGGTGGGATAGCTGGAGACCTCTCTGGAAGGTCCTGCTGTATGTGTGGTTTTAAGTTTCAACATCCTCCCCGGAGATCCTGGAGCTCAAACACTATGTTTTTCGGACTTAGAGTCTTCTTCGCCGTCCTCATGTGGTAAACAATTAGAATTATCAGCAATAGAACAGCCAATAGCGATAAGTAACCAATGCAGTATTGATGTACGTCATGATGAGTTATTAAATTCGGCAAGGTTTGTTGAGTTTTCTGGTTTGCTATTCCCTTCATTAGTAGTTCTAATGATGAATTCATCTTTATTGGTTTCCTGAGACGTATCTTGTAGTGATTCTTGATGTGGTAGCCTTAACAGCTGGCTTAGGTTTAGGGCTGGTAAAAATGATGCCGCGGAGTTTGTTGTATGGAAATTATGCGATTTAAAAGTCATCGTTGGTTCTTTGATGACACAGTTCTGAGATAATTTCAATAGCCCTACTCCAAGCAATTGGGTACTGAGTATGTTGGATCCACATACTATTGAAAAGATTTCTTCTTGTTGAAAGGCGAATATCCGGTGATTTGGGTTGTGTAGCTGAATCCACATTTTTCCTGGGCGGGCGGTTTTCAGATTGCAATAGGGTGATAATTGTTTTCTGTGGTTGAGTAGAATGAGTGTTAAAAATAGGATGTGGTTGCATGCAGAGATATTTCCGCTCATCGTTTTGTAGACATTTTTGGAATTCTACTTGTGATACTGGGAAATATTGGTCCCTATATGGACTTGTGGGAAGAAACGGTGTGGATGGTTGTATGAATGCGAAGGCGTTGTTATGTTGAATTGGTCATGGTCATGGTAATGATCAGTTTGAATAGCTGGAACACTTGATTTCATAATAGTGGTAGTTTGATGAGGAACAGAATCGCAGATGATGTTACCCGAGTTTTTACTCTTATTAGCTCATTTAACTTTGGTAGATTATACTCATTGTGTACAGGCAGTGTTAAGCTAGCTGGTATAATTTTCCGTATTTTGTTGAGCTCATTTAATAGTTGTCTTGGTGATAAGATTACGGAGCTTATTCTTCCTTGATGAGTGTCCGCAATAGCCTCAAGAATTGATAGTTGGGTTCACTGAAAACTGTCCATTAGCTTAGATATGTAAAAGATAACGGAGTTAAATGCTTGTGCTTCAATTGCCGTGTGGTTAATGTTGTCGATAGCGTGGTAAGCTTGGGTCAATTGCTGTTTTACTACCATTAATTGCGCCTTAATTGACGACATAGATTTATTGAGAACATTCGCTGTTGATCCAATAATAGATGTTTAGTTTTTGCTCAATTCCATTAGGTGTCCTTCGTTCTTGCTTGCCTATTTGATGTTATCTTCCATATTATGCGCATAGTCCTGGTCAAGAATACCAAACAGTTTGTTTGCGATGGTACCAATTAAATCGAACGGGGATCATTTTTTACGAATGGCCATTCCATTTCTGTGCTTCAAGATTTCATGTAAGCCTTTCGTTTCCTGCAACTGTTGCTCTAGTTGTGTTATCATAGGGTTACAGATGTTGTTTGGATGTTGTTGCATGGTTACGCATTTTTCTTTTAGTCTGTTAACATCTTTTTTAGTTCTTTATACTCCTGCCAATAGTTAAACATGTTAAAATAAACGAAGAGATTCCAATCAGCAGTGAATAGGTTTGCTTCACCTAGGTCGAAGTATATTTCGGGTTTGTCTGTGAAGCTTTTGACTTCTACTGCGCTTGGTGTTGTCGTTTGGCACAATACCGTTCCAATTAGTAATAAACCCACTAATAGTGTTTTTAGTGGATTTATTTTTACCTCTTGTTGCTTTGGATATTTTAGTTTGCGGTTTGGAATGTCAGCGGTAGTATTGTGTTTCTATATTGGAAGAAACTGGCTTTTCAAGGGGTGAGATTTGCCCGTCTTTTTTTTTATAGATTTTTAGGTCTGCTGAGAGGTTTCTGTGGCATGTTTTATTGAATTTCAGAAGGTAGGGGACAGACTTTGGCAATTGATCATCTTATTTCTCCAGCTGATGTCTTTATATCGACTACTCGAGCCTTTTTGTCATGTCCTGGGATTGTATTAATCACTCTGCCTAGTATCCATTTCAGTGGAGGTAGGTAAACTTCCTTTTTAAGTACAAATGTTCCTGGTTGAATATCGTCCTGAGGATGCTTCCACTTACATCGTTGCTGGTATTAACTGCTCCATCTACGCCAGAACTCCCGATGTAATGCTGTTATCCGATTCCATCGCGCTACGTGGGTGATGCTCGACGGCTTGCAGTCAGGATAGATGATAGTAGTCAATGGTGCACCAATTAAAAAATGTCCTGGGGTAAGAACTTCTAGATCATTTGGATCCGTCGACATCGGAATTAATGGTCTTGAGTTGAGGACTGCTTCTGTTTGTGCTAGGCCTGTGGTAAATTCTTCTTGCGTTAATGCTGCACCCGAGAATACTTGCTTCATGTGGTATTTGGCGGATTTGACCGCGACTTCCCACAAGCCTCCAAAGTGTGGAGATCTTAGAGGTATCAGTTTCCAGTCGATACCCTTCTCGGCACAATGATTCTTAATGGTTGCTGCTCCTTCCTTGGTAAAAATCTTTGAATAGAGTTCGTTGAGTTCATTTCCGGCTCCCATGAAGTTTCTTGCGTTATCCGAAAACATTTTAGCTGGGCAACCACGTTGCGCCACAAATCTTTTCAGTGCTCTAATAAATGCTTGTTAGATCTGTTACCAGTTCTAGGTGTACGGCCTTTATCGCAAAACATACGAACACGGATATATAAGCCTATGTTGGTTGTTTACTCCTTACTCTATAGTGGATATATACTGGTCACAGAAAGTCCACTCCAATATTTATGAATGGTCTTGAAGGTTGAGCTCGTTGTGGTGGTAAGTCACCCATTAATTGCTCGATGCTTCTTGGTTTGTGAAAACATGTGAGCTTGGCAGAATCATTTGATGTTTGGCTTCATATGGAAGACTCGAAGCTTCTAATCGACCGCCTACCCTGATAATGTCTTTAACATGCAGAAATGGTGACAAAGAACTCAAACGACTTCTTTCTGACACCTGTTTTGTTTTCTTGAGTGCCCTTAAGTCATCTAGAAATGCCGCTTCTTGAATATATTTAACGATTACTATCTCTGCTGCTTTAGGTTCCTGCACTGAGAGGACATTGTCCCGAAGCCTGTAGCTTCTTGCCCTTTTCAAATTACTAATAAAGCGTATGACATATGCCGTTATTCTCTGAAGAGTTCGGAGCGAATTTCGATGATTGATGTGCTCAAGAAAATGGTAGTTTGAATTCTCTGCTGCTAAAGCTGTCTCATGATCTTGGTTTCGGGAATCTCCTCCTCATTTATTAGCTTTGGTTGTGCTGGCCAGTCGGTTTTAGAATTTTGTAAAAATGCTGGTCCTTGGAACCATACAGTTGACTTAAGTAGTTGCTCTGGGAACATGCCACGGAATAAAATATCCGCTGGGCTTAGGTCGGTGTTGACGAACTTCCATTGGCCTTTAGTTGTTTCATCTTGGATGATGGAAATGCGATTAGCTACAAACGCTTGCAAGGGGGATTGCGTGTGTATCCATGCGAATACGATTCGTGAGTCCGTCCAGAAAGTTGTTTCCCTAATGTCAATTGGTAGGCTTTGCTTCACGAACTTTACTAATTGTGTCATCAGTTTAGCTGCACATAATTCAAGACGAGGAATGGTTTGTTGTTTGATTGGTGCTACTCGAGATTTCGAGCACACCAACAGCATCTTTTTTTCTCCTTGATGATTTGTAGATTTTAGGTAAACCTCGGCTCCATATGCTCGTGGAGAGGCATCAAAAATGCATGGAGCTCAGCGTAAGTTGTATCTGCCAACATTATGTGTCGAGGCATATTTAAGTCGTTGAGTTGCCAAAGACCCTTTCTAAATGCAATCCACTTTGTGTGCATCTCCATGGGTAATACAGCGTCCCAGTCTAATTTGGAGATCCATAGTTCTTGTATAAATATCTTAGCTAGTATCACTACTGGACTCACAATGCCCATTGGATCAAAAATGCGAGCAGTGTCGGCTAATATGGATCGGTTGGTAACTCTCGGTGTCTCCTTCCATTTCGTTTTGATAATGAATTGATCTGATGATAGTAACCAGGTTAGACCAAGAGTTTTGATAGACCCTTCATTTTGATTGTATAGGGGATTTTCTGTTTCACAATCGGTTTTTGGTATATCTGCAAGGAGTGCTGGTGCATTAGTACACCATTTTCGCAGATGAAATTTTCCTTCTTCCAGTAACAGTTTAAGCTCCATCTGCATCTGAAAAGCCTTATTTAAATCATTGCTGTCCTTTCTTGTTTGAGCCAAATCTCATGTTAACTTGCAATTGATTTTTTGCATGTGGCCTAATTCCATATATTCTTTCATGAATTTAGCGTACTGTTGGCGAATCTTGGTTGGCGAGTATTTTGTTCAACTTCTTCTCTAGATTCAAAAATCTCCCGGTAGCTATTTCCCTGGATTCTTCAAGACTGGCTGGGTTATTTTTGAATGGCAACTTCACAATATAACGGCCAGAGTTTCTCCTTGTTGTAGATGTGATGAAGATTTCCTTGCATTGCTGTTCCTCCTTAGTCAATCGTCTCTGATTGGTTATCGATACGGTTGGAGCTTCCTCTAGGCTCCAAAACCGTTGCACAAGATTGTCCAAGGCGGAAGTGTCCACTCCGATGCCACTAAATAGTGCTGAGGTTACGTTAAATGTAGTTCCTCCAATGACTTCCCATCCGAATAGCGTATTCTGCAACGTGGGTCCTCCGTTGTTGATTTTAATTTGGCCTACGGATAGTAGCTCGGGATAAAGGTCTGCTCCGATGAGAATATCCACTTCTTGAGGTTGATTAAAAGTTTGGTCTGCCAATTGAATGTTCTTCGGTAACTGCCACCGACTACGGTGGATATATTGGCTTGGTTGCCGTGACGTTATGGTTTTCAAGACATAAACTTGTTAATTAGCGCTATAACCAGTAACGCGAGATTGAAGGCTGATATTAACCTTCTTACTGGTGTGGATGGGTGTGTTTCCCATTCCGGAAATTTCCACTGTTTCGTTCTTTGAAACTAGTCGCAGCCGGTTTGCTAATTTCTCGGTGATGAAACTCATTTGAGATCCAGAGTCCAGCAATGCTCTTGCCTTGGTGGGGGTGTTATTCCGAGTGAGTGCATTGATAACAGCCGCTCCTAAGAAGACATAATTTGATGCTGTCTTAGTTGCTGAAAGGCTGGTCTTATTGTCAATCGCAATCTGCTGTTGAACCTCTGGCATGGTGTGGAGCAAAGTGTGGTGATATTTGTTACATTTAGTGCAGTGTCCACGGTACAAATTGACACCTTATGACCAAATCGTAAGCAATTGATGCACCTGTTCAAATCCTTTACTTGCTTAAGTCTTTCTTTTGGGGAGAATTGTAGAAACGTAGGACATTTGAAGATGGGATGACTCTATTGATCACACATAGAACATCTTTTGTCCTCCTTTCCAGCTGTAAGCGATACTCGTAATGATCGTCTTGTATCATCTGTATTTACTTTGGGGTTTTTCGTACCCAGTACCTCCAACGATTGGAATCTTGTTTCCAAAAATAAAAGGAAGTCAGCGAGCTGGGTAGTGCCTTTGGTTTCTTGAGCGATTGTTCCCAAATGGTTAGTGTGTTTCTATCCAACTTCTTCAGAAGAATATTCATCAAAAGTGGATCCCAATTTGTGGTGTCGATACCAAGGTTTTACAAACTCAGGAGGCATTCTTGTGTGGTGTCCTGCAGTGATTTGATATGATGTGCTCCTTCGTGTTGGATGGTAGGCTGCGCCAGTAGCTTATTTATTAAAGCTGTTACTAAAAGCCGGGTATTTTCATACCGCTCGGTTAGTACCTTCCAAGCAGCGATATAATTCGCATCGGACGTGGTAAAATGGCGAATCAGTTTTTCCGCTTCACCCGTAAGAGTTGTCTTTAAATAGAACAACTTTTGACAGTTAGCAATTTGCTGATTGTGTACTAGTTCAGTGAGTAAATCCCTATACTGTTTCCACTTTAAGTAGTCCCCATCGAACTTTGAAAGAGTGATTTTTGGCAGCCTGAGCATAGAATTCGACGTGGAAGTTGTTGCTGCAACCGTAGGTGGAATTGCTTGAGCGCTCAATTCGTTCACCTTACTAGACAACTGGATTAATGAATTTTGAGCCATTCTCTCTAGTTCCAAGTGTTCTTCCATGTTGTATCCAACTGCATCAGGGCTCTCCTATTTGCTGATGCAATTCTTCCAGCTGCACCCAGTATTTTTGTACAGCACTTATATTAATTTCGTAGAACACTTTTGAACTCGAGTCCTTTTCGTCATCCAGGCTACTGAGCTTATACCGGAGACTATCCGAAATAACCCTATGTCTTCTTTGTAGCCTCTGCATCTCAGTCAATGGTTGAGTGAATCGAGTGGGTGGCACTGGCTTATACCCTTGAGTTGACTTGATTTCGGATGCAGATGTCCCAGCCGTTGCTGCTTTATCGTCACCAGTGATGTTGGTATCAGTCTCATCCAAAATTGATATGAGGCACTATTTGATTTCCTCATACATCTGCTCCACTTTCATCAAGGTGTTGCCTTCAATATACAGAGTATCTGCTTTTACGCAGGTTTTCACTCGGTCGTGGTTGTCGGTAAACTCCCGCCATAAGCCTTCAATTAGGGTCAACCTTTTGTCCGTATATGCGGCTGTTTTTCTGGCGAGACTATCTTTGCCAATATTGTTTTGCAATTTTTGCAACTCATCCGCTACGGCCTTTTGTCTGGCGATGATGCGAAATACTTCTATCTCCCCCATAGTCACTGCGTCGCAAGTGTGCTGGATGGCTTATCGTACGGCGAAACTTGACTCCTCGCCTGTTGATGATAGTACCAATCTTGTAGCCCTGGTACTCGTAACGCGTGTTATATTCTGGACTATCCCAGAGAACAATGAATACCAATGTTTGAAGCCTTGGTAACCCTTATCTTATACTCTTGGTTGACTATCTGTCAGTACCAGTGTCTGACGCCCTGGTAACGCATTTGTCAGTTTAAATTGAATAAAGTAAAAAGATCTCTTTTGACCTAGTGAAATGTCTGAACGTTTTGTGACAAGTGATTTTATTTTACAAAATGTATCGGCTTAAATACTATTACAGAATAACTAAATCGTGGGAATATAATTATAGGAATAAAATGCGGGAACATAATTTCGGGAACAAACATATGGAACTGCTCGCTGGACGAAAGTCGCCACTTGCTGCGTCTCATATTCGGCTGTAGGGAATGAAGGGTGGATGATAGTCGCCACCTGCTAGATCTCCTATTCGACTGGAGTGAGTGCATCGTGGGAGAGTTAACGTGTTCAATGATGGGATAGCTGGAGACCCCTCTCGAAGGTCCTGCTGTATGTGTGGTTTTAAGTTTCAACAAACATCTTTACAAACCGAACAGATATTAGAAGAAGTGTCCATTGCTATTTCTGAAACAGAAAAGATTTGTAAAGAAGTAAAGATGGCATTGTAGATGATGAAATGTTGGAAGAAGCAATTTAAAATATTTTGAATTATGATGTTCAAAATTGTAAGTATGCAGTGGGTTCTTGAACGATACATTTTAGTTTTGAAACTTTAAACCGTTAATCGTTGCAGTATGTGATTTTGATTTTGTTGGTAGTTATCCTTTTAAGATTAAAAGCTACAGCGAATAAACCTTTTAAACTTCCCTGGGTCAATTAAGCTGTTACCCTCTGTACATTCAATTCTGAAAGTAAAACACTAAACAAATATTGCATTGATTTTAGGTGAAACTTTTTCCAATCAAGATAAACCAAGTTGTTCTTCGATAAGGTGACCATAATTTTTTCCTCTCAAAGCGGGACACCTGTACATTTCTTTCGGCAAAACATAAATTTTTGTTTTTTTATTATTTTGAGTTAAAGTATAATTTTTTTTGCCAAGGGGTAGTGGAAAAACGCTAATGCGCACGAGAAGTGCGAGACTTCTACCAACTTTAACCCCTTTTCAACATTTTATTATTTTTCGTGGGTAGGTGAAAATCTTCATGAGACACTATGAGACCGTGTACTCATAGTAGTGTCAGATTTCTACTGACTAAAAACACCCTTCCCTTCGTTTTGTTTACTACGACTAAGTTAGACCTTATCAAGTAGTTTAAGCTTCAGATTTATATTCGCGTGAGACAGGTAGATTTTCAATAAAAGCACCTGCTGAAACCGTCATGACATGCGGCTTTTTGTCTTATTGCGCTAATTCGAACGGTTTCGTTCTTTGAAGTCGGCGCGTAAGATTTGTCACATCCAAAGTTTGGAGTATGGCACAGTTGCAATGGCCATGAAGACGAATACGAAGCTTGCGAGCGAAGTTTTATATTTCGTCCTCCACGGCAGCTATCCCTAAGTCTCTGTGGATATCATTGTTTCTGATATACCAGGGAGCGTACACGATTATTCTTATAATTTTATTTTGGAATGATTGTATGAGATTCCTATTGCTTGGTTTGGTACAACCCCAGAGTTGTATACCGTACGTCCACACGGGTTTAAGCACTTGCTTATACAGAAGCAGTTTGTTATATACGCTTAGTTTGGAATATCTTCCAATTAGCCAATACATTTCTCTAAGTCGATTTTCGACTTCGTCACGTTTCTTTTTAACGTGAGGTTTCCATTTAAGTTTCGCGTCTAGTGTCATTCCCAGATATTTAGCTTCGTTTGCATGCGGTATTTGTACCGAGTTAATGAAAACGGGAAGGTTGATTATTTTCTTGCAGGTGAAGTTAACATGCGTCGATTTGGTCTCGTTAAGAACAATGCGCCAAGTTTTTGTCCACTCACAGATTTTATCCAAGGCTCGTTGGAGTTTTATGGTAGCTGACTCGATTGAACTTTCCGTTGCCAGAATAGCCGTATCGTCCGCGAACGTAGCTACAATAGTGCCTTCAGTTTGTGGTATGTCCCGAGTGTACAGCAAGAATAAGATAGGCCCAAGGACACTTCCTTGCGGAACTCCGTCAGTTCCGTGCTTGACACGGAAGTTGCTCCGGAAGGATTCGCCTTAGCTTATAATTCAATCCATCGTGCCAAACCCTGTCGAAGGCTTGAGATACGTCAAGAAAAGCGCTAGAACAAATCTTTTTCTCCTCAAGGGCCTTTTCAATTTCGTCGGTTATTCTATAAACCTGGTCAATTGTGGAATGCTTGATTCTGAACCCGAATTGGTGGTCAGGTATTAGGCGTCTCGCTTCAATGACCGGAAGAATCCGTTTCAGAAGGAGTTTTTCAAATACCTTCGATATTATTGGTAGTAGCGATATCAGCCTGTACGATTTTGTGTCATTTGGAGATTTCCCCGGTTTCGGAACCATTATGACTTCTGTCTGTCGTAAGAGGCGACTAAAATCCACCCTCCGTATACCGAGTATGACGTATACAAAAACATGCAATGAACAAAACTAACAATTTTAATACCCCAGGTGGCAGTCCAGGTACACTGGAAAATCCACCCTCTTCGGAGGTCGGCTCTACGGATTCTGGGGAGAGCCATTTATTGCACCTAATAAATCCCTTCTCAAAAAGTACAAGGGTATCTCGATCTCCACCAACAAGATCGAACGTCTCCGGAAAAAGAAGTCCGCCGGAAGCGCAAGCGCGTGAATAACGGGACTCAGCGAAATCAAAAAGCATTGAGGAGGAAAACGACGTACTCCGTACCAAGCTTACCGAAATGGAGCTACTCTATCGTGAGCTTAAGAAAGAGGTCGATTTGCTCAGGCAAGAAAATAATGCCTTAAAAAACTCGTATCCACAAAAAGAAAATACAGTTAGCCCAAAACGCTCACCTAGTCGCGAATATCAGACGGACGAAGAAGAGCTAACACGTGAAACGAATTGGATCGAAAAGAAACGACCTAGCAAAAAACGAAAAGCTGGTTCCTCACCGGAAGTCGAGCCACAAAAAGATGCGAAGCGCAAGGAGTTGCAAGAAAAGCCACAACAAATAAAATTACGTCGACGGAATTACTGACTATAATAAGTTGCATTGCCTTCTTAAAGGAACGCTGGCATCGAAATTTAAGGTGACATCTCTCCGAAACAATACGTGGAGAATCAATGTCGATGATGCCGACGGTTACCGAGCAGTCTCCCAAAAATTGAATGCCGAGAAGATTCAGTGGTATACTTATGAAAATAAGTTAGAAAGACCACTGCGTGTTGTAGCAAGGGGTCTCCACCCCTCGTGCACTAAAGAAGATGTAATGAACGACCTTCAAGCCAAAGGCTTTAAAATTCTTGATGCAGTCAATATTATCAAGAAGGAGAAGCAACAGTCGGAGGGAGATCAGGAAAAAATGGTAAAGCGTGGACTTCCACTTTTCATGCTAACTTTTGATAAAGGCGAAAACAAAGATGTAATATATGGCATTAAGACTATTCTAAACATCGTGGTCAAAATCGAACCTATGCGTAAGAGCTCCAGATCGATCCCGCAGTGTAAGCGCTGCCAAGGCTTCAATCATACGCAGACTTACTGCCAGAAAGAACCGCGATGCGTGAAATATGCAGGTAAACATCTCTCAGGTGAGTGTCACCTAAATAAACCGTAAAGGAAAACACCCTGCGAACTATCGAGGTTGCGAAGTGGCGAAAGAGCTCCAAAAAAGGCGCGATACGCTCAAAATATCCATGGGCATGAATCCAAAACCAACTAAAATTAGACCCAAAATAGCTACGAAAAAAGCAGCGAAAGATAAAAAATCGGTCAATATTCCCTTAAGATCGGGTAACGAAGAAAAACCCAATCGTAGTAGAGAAAAGGTAACAGGAACTAAATCTTCGAATATTGGCGCGCAGTCTTATGCTCAAGCGGTGATGACAGTTAATGGCAAGTACAAGACCGACAGCTCACTGGAGATCAAAGCAAGAAATACTTCAAGCTTTAACGTAAAGACTCCTACTCAAGCTGCGACATTGGAAAACATTGTTAGAGGTAGCTCACAAGATCATGTATCCAATGTTTTTTCCCTAATTCTTGCGAAACTTGAAGAGCAATGCACAACAAACAAACTTATTTTCGAGAGACTAGTTGCACTAGAAACCAACATTCATAGCACGCGCACTTCAACCAGTATATGAAAGAAACGCTCAAAATTCTTACATGGAACGCCAACGGGCTCATACGACGACTCGACGAGTTAGAAATACTTATACGAGAAAAAGACATTGATATATGCTTGGTCTGTGAAACTCATCTGACAAGGCAATCGAATGTTAAGATAAGGAGATATAGCGTGTATCACGCCTTCCACCCATCAGAAAGAGCCACAGGCGGATCATCTTTGTTTATAAAAGAATGTATCGAACACTCAGCGGAAGTAAAGATTGAATTAGAAGCAATGCAAGTAAGCACGGTACGCGTTAGAAATAGACATTTTGCTTTCAACATTTCGTCTATATATTGTTCACTGCGATGTGAACTTGAAGAAAGTGATTTCACAAACATCTTCAACTTCCTTAAACCAAATTTTATTATTGGTGGCGATTTCAACGCGAAACACCCCTTCTGGTGTTCAAGGTACGCTTCTCAGAAAGGTAGAAAGCTTTATAATGCGGGTATGCAATATAGTTGTGATTTTCACTCGACGGGTAAACCAACATATTGGCCGACTGATAGAAATAAGATACCAGATCTGATCGATTTCTTTATTGTTAAAGGTATATCTGGCAACTGTATAAAAGTCGAAGAAAGCTTTGATCTCTCCTCTGATCATTGTCCAATCATTATGACGATAAGCGATGCTCTGATTAAAAAAGTAGGTCCGGCCAGATTAACCAGCACGAAAACGAATTGGGATGGCTTCAAAAAAGATATTGAATCAAATACTGAGCTGAGGGTATCACTTAAAAAAGTTGAAGTAGATCGCTTCGTCGAAATCCTACAGAATGCCGCTTGGAAGAATACTCCGAAACCTAAGAAAACGCCGGCCAGCTATATTCAAAATTATCCGCAGGAAATAAGAGAGATGATTAAGGAGAAGAGGAAAGCGCGCAAAAAATGGCAACAAACTCGGGCTCCGCAACATAAAGCACATCTTAACCGTTTGTGTAACTTATTAAAAAGATCTATTAAAGACCTTAAGAATAATGAAATGCAAACTCACCTAGAAAGCTTAACGGCAGAAAAAGATTCTAATTATTCGCTTTGGAAAGCTATAAAAGGTATTAAAAAACCTCAAATACAAGCCGCCCCAATTAGGAAAAACCAAGACGAATGGGCCAGGCATGATAAAGAGAAAGCGCAAGTTTTTGCCGCCCACCTGGAAGAAACTTTCAAACCGCTTGATGGACAGGCTCTTATTCAAAATATAAATACGTCGTATATTGACAATCGTATAATAAGAAATGCAACACTAACTGAACTTAAGGAAGAAATAAAGAAACTTAAACCTAAGAAGGCTCCTGGATACGACCTAATCACGGGAGAGGTTCTTAAAGCACTTCCGAGAAAAGGTCTAATGAAGCTCCTGTTCATTATAAACGCCGCGCTTAGACTAGAATATGTTCCCAGTCAATGGAAACTGGCCGAAGTCATAATGGTCCTTAAGCCTGGAAAACCGCCGAATGAAAAAACGTCTTATAGACCGATTTCGCTTCTTTCAATCATATCCAAAGTGTTCGAGAGAATTTTGATTAAGCGAATACAGCCGGTTATAGAAGAGAGGCATCTCATTCCGGATCATCAATTCGGATTCAGAAGTAAGCATTGTACAGTTGAACAAGTGCATAGAATAACTCATGTAATCGAAAAATCTCTTGAAGAAAAAAGGATTTGTTCAAGCGTATTCCTTGACGTCTCTCAAGCCTTTGACAAGGTCTGGCATGAAGGCTTAAAGTTTAAATTACGACAAGTTCTGCCAGAGCACCTATATAATATTTTGAAGAACTACCTTACGAATAGGCTATTCCGCGTCAAATGTGGAAATGAATATTCGGATTTCAGGGAGATAATGGCTGGGGTGCCGCAAGGGAGCGTTCTTGGTCCAGTCTTGTATCTATTATACACCCGTGATATACCGCAAGTAGAAGGCACTGAGCTAGCTACATTTGCCGACGACACTGCCATCTTGGTAGTAGGTAAAACGGTCGAAGATAGTACAGAAAAACTGCAAGAAGCTTTGGATGGAGTAAATGAATGGACAAAGGTTTGGCGAATCGCGCTTAATGAGACCAAATCTGTTCATGTAAATTTTACTTATAGGAAAATAAATAATTTGCCGATCTTTTCAAACTCGGTTCAAATTCCGTTTGCAAACGAGGCTAAGTATCTTGGAATGACACTTGATGCAAAGCTGAAATGGAAAACGCACGTTAAGAAAAAACGCAAAGAACTAGATAATAAATATAGAGAAATGTATTGGTTACTTCGAAAATGTTCCAAGCTTAATATAGAGAACAAACTGCTTTTATATAAGCAAGTGCTACAGCCCGTATGGACATATGGTATACAACTCTGGGGTTGTACCAAAATAAGTAATATTAAAATTTTACATACTTTTGAGAACAAAGTACTAAGAGGTATTATTAATGCGCCGTGGTATATCAGAAACAGCGATATCCACAGAGATCTTGGCATTAAAACTATAGAAGACGAAATCAAAAACTACGCGAGAAAGCATAAAAGTCGACAAGAAAGTCACGTAAATATTACAGTCCTCCAAGTTTTGGAAGAAAGAACTTTACTGCGCCGTCTACAAAGAACCAAACCTTTAGACTTAGCGCGATAAGTAACAGCGTCCAAAGCAGCGAAAGATAAAAAATCGGTCAATATTCCCTTAAGATCGGGTAACGAAGAAAAACCCAATCGTAGTAGAGAAAAGGTAACAGGAACTAAATCTTCGAATATTGGCGCGCAGTCTTATGCTCAAGCGGTGATGACAGTTAATGGCAAGTACAAGACCGACAGCTCACTGGAGATCAAAGCAAGAAATACTTCAAGCTTTGACGTAAAGACTCCTACTCAAGCTGCGACATTGGAAAACATTGTTAGAGGTAGCTCACAAGATCATGTATCCAATGTTTTTCCCCTTATTCTTGCGAAACTTGAAGAGCAATGCACAACAAACAAACTTATTTTCGAGAGACTAGTTGCACTAGAAACCAACATTCATAGCACGCGCACTTCAACCAGTATATGAAAGAAACGCTCAAAATTCTTACATGGAACGCCAACGGGCTCATACGACGACTCGACGAGTTAGAAATACTTATACGAGAAAAAGACATTGATATACGCTTGGTCTGTGAAACTCATCTGACAAGGCAATCGAATGTTAAGATAAGGGGATATAGCGTGTATCACGCCTTCCACCCATCGGAAAGAGCCAGAGGCGGATCATCTTTGTTTATAAAAGAATGCATCGAACACTCAGCGGAAATAAAGATTGAATTAGAAGCAATGCAAGTAAGCACGGTACGCGTTAGAAATAGACATTTTGCTTTCAACATTTCGTCTATATATTGTCCACTGCGATGTAAACTTGAAGAAAGTGATTTTACAAACATCTTCAACTTCCTTAAACCAAATTTTATTATTGGTGGCGATTTCAACGCGAAACACCCCTTCTGGTGTTCAAGGTACGCTTCTCAGAAAGGTAGAAAGCTTTATAATGCGGGTATGCAATATAGTTGTGATTTTCACTCGACGGGTAAACCAACATATTGGCCGACTGATAGAAATAAGATACCAGATCTGATCGATTTCTTTATTGTTAAAGGTATATCTGGCAACTGTATAAAAGTTGAAGAAAGCTTTGATCTCTCCTCTGATCATTCTCCAATCATTATGACGATAAGCGATGCTCTGATTAAAAAAGTAAGTCCGGCCAGATTAACCAGCGCGAAAACGAATTGGGATGGCTTCAAAAAAGATATTGAATCGAATACTGAGCTGAGGGTATCACTTAAAACGCCCTATGAACTTGAAGTTGAAGTAGATCGCTTCGTCGAAATCCTACAGAATGCCGCGTGGAAGAATACTCCGAAACCTAAGAAAACGCCGGCCAGCTATATTCAAAATTATCCGCAGGAAATAAAAGAGATGATTAAGGAGAAGAGGAAAGCGCGCAAAAAATTGCAACAAACTCGGGCTCCGCAACATAAAGCACATCTTAACCGTTTGTGTAACTTATTAAAAACATCTATTAAGGATCTTAAGAATAATGAAATGCAAACTCACCTAGAAAGCTTAACGGCAGAAAAAGATTGTAATTATTCGCTTTGGAAAGCTATAAAAGGTATTAAAAAACCTCAAATACAAGCCGCCCCAATTAGGAAAAACCAAGACGAATGGGCCAGGCATGATAAAGAGAAAGCGCAAGTTTTTGCCGCCCACCTGGAAGAAACTTTCAAACCGCTTGATGGACAGGCTCTTATTCAAAATATAAATACGTCGTATATTGACAATCGTATAATAAGAAATGCAACACTAACCGAACTTAAGGAAGAAATAAAGAAACTTAAACCTAAGAAGGCTCCTGGATACGACCTAATCACGGGAGAGGTTCTTAAAGCACTTCCGAGAAAAGGTCTAATGAAACTTCTGTTCATTATAAACGCCGCGCTTAGACTAGAATATGTTCACGGTCAATGGAAACTGGCCGAAGTCATAATGGTCCTTAAGCCTGGAAAACCGCCGAATGAAAAAACGTCTTATAGACCGATTTCGCTTCTTTCAATCATATCCAAAGTGTTCGAGAGAATTTTGATTAAGCGAATACAGCCGGTTATAGAAGAGAGGCATCTCATTCCGGATCATCAATTCGGATTCAGAAGTAAGCATTCTACAGTTGAACAAGTGCATAGAATAACTCATGTAATCGAAAAATCTCTTGAAGAAAAAAGGATTTGTTCAAGCGTATTCCTTGACGTCTCTCAAGCCTTTGATAAGGTCTGGCATGAAGGCTTAAAGTTTAAATTACGAAAAGTTCTGCCAGAGCACCTATATAATATTTTGAAGAACTACCTTACGAATAGGCTATTCCGCGTCAAATGTGGAAATGAATATTCGGATTTCAGGGAGATAATGGCTGGGGTGCCGCAAGGGAGCGTTCTTGGTCCAGTCTTGTATCTATTATACTGCGGAACTAGCAGGAACTTCTAATGGGAAGGCACCTGCAAAACGTCATTATTTCGTGAAATGAAAACTGCTTGATAAGTCGAATACTTAGTTGTAGTAAAAAATGAAAACAAGTCTGTTTTGAAGGGAGGTTTTTTAGTGGGTAAGAATCCCACACTACTATGAGCACGCGCTGTCGATCCTCATAGTGTCTTCGTGAAGATTTTCACCTACCCTCGGAAAAAAAAAAAAAAAAAAAAAAAAAAAAAAGATTATGACTTCTGCGACTTTCCATTGATTTGGAACGTATAATAATCTAATGGAAGCATTTATTAAATAAAGCAATTTTAATAGTGCCTTTTTTGGTAATACCTTGAGGATTTGTCCGGTTATTAAATCATAGCCAGGAGCTTTATTATTTTTCAGGTTTTTTATTGCCTGGCAAAGTTCTATAAATGACACACTTTTTATTCTAAGGTTGTCAGATGTCGTAGTCGGACCGGTAAAATCGTCTACCAATGTTTCTCCATCAAATGGCTTAAAAGTCTCTTCTAAGTGCTCGGCAAATAGATCCGCTTTTTCTTTGTCACCTTTTGCCCATTCGTCGTTGTTTTTTCTTATCGGCGAATGTATTTGGGGTTTTTTAATTCTTTTGACAGCTTTCCAGAGCGAGTAACTAATTCGGCGGTTAAACCTTCAAGATAAGCTGAAGTCTCCCGGTTTTTTAAGTCTTGGATCGCTTTTTTAAGCTTATTGCATAGGAAATTCGAGTGGGTTTTATGCTGGGGAGCGCGAGTTTGTTGCCATATTTTGCGTGCTCTCCTCTTTTCTCGAATAAGTTCTTTTATTTCCGGCGGATAATAACCTTCATTGCATGGGACTTCTTTCCTCCTTAAAGGTGTATTTTTCCACGCGGCATTCTGTATTGATTCAATAAATTTGACGAGTTCATCTTCTATTTCGAAGGGTGTTTTGAGCGATACATTTAAGACAATATTTTCTTCGCAATCAGTTCTAAAGTCGCGCCAGTTAGGTTTTTTATTAGTTAATCTAGGCACACCTTCCACTGTCATTAGTCGGTCACTTATTGTCAAGATTACCGGCAAGTGATCTGAGGAGAGATCAAAGCTTTCCTCTACTTTCGCAAAATTTGAGGATACTCCTTTTGCTATGAAGAAGTCTATTAGGTCCGGTGTTTTTGCTGTATCAGAGGGCCAATACGTCGGTTTCCCCGTCGAAAAGAAATCAACCCCGAATTGCATACCGGCTTCGTACAGAAGTCTGCCTTTCCGTGAATTGGATCTGGAACCCCAAAAGGTGTGTTTTGCGTTGAAATCGCCACCTATAATGAAATTCGGTCCAAGTGAGTCAAGGAGACGTACAAAGTCGTTACTTCTAAACGTGCATCGCGGAGAACAATAAATGGACGCGATGTTGAAATACGAGTGCCTGTTCTTAACTCGAACTGAACTTGTTTGCATTGTATCGATTTCAATCGTCGTATTTATGGAGTGCTTAATGCAGTCTTTAATGAATAAGGAGGATCCGCCTCTAGCTCTTCCGGAAGGGTGGTATGCGTGATAAGCACGATACCCTCTTATTTTTACTCCGGATTCCTTTGTCAAATGAGTTTCAGAGATCAAGCAAATGTCAATGTTGTCATTCCGTAAGAATACTTCTAATTCGGCGTTTTTTTTGTAGAAGGCCGTTTGCGTTCCATGTTAACATTTTTAGTAACTGATTCATATTCATATGGGAGTTCTTTTTTGGCGAGGTTTTAACTCGAGCTTACTCAATTTATCAAATATGACTTTGTTTACCTTCGTTTGCTCCTCAAGTTTCGCAAGAATTATAGAGAAGACTTGGGAGACTGGGTCTACCGTAACACCGCTTTGCTTGTTTTCTAGCGACGCAGCTTGAGCATATGTTAGCGTCTCTGGAGATTGTGGCTTTTCCTTTGATTTTGCCGAAGGAACTTTACTTTGCTCGACTCTCGTCTTAACTTTGACGTGTTTATTGACGGTCGTTACCCTTGGCTTAGGAATTTCACGACTATTTTTAACCGGTTCTGCGTTCTGGCGTTGAATATTTTTAAATGTGTCTCGCCTTTTTTGAAGCTCTTTTGCCACTTCGCAACCTCGATAGTTCGATGGGTGCTTTCCTTTGCAGTTAATGCAGGTAGCCGGGGCCTGCTTATTTAAGTCACACTTACGCATCTCGGCTTTTTTTGACAATACGACTGTGTGTGAATAAAGCCTTGACAGCGTTTACACTGAGGTATCGCTCTCGTACGCGTACGCATAGGCTTAATCTTGACTACGATATTCAGAATAGTTTTAACGTTATAAATATCGTCTACATTTTCGCTCCTGTCAAAGGTAAGCATAAAGAGCGGAAGTCCATGCTTGACCATGATTTCCTGGCCTTGTTCCGTTTGTTGCTTCACCTTTTTGAGAATATTGACGGCATTAAGAATTTTTAAACCATTAGCTTTGAGGTCGTTCATTACGTCGTCTTTTGTGCACGAGGGGTGGAGCCCCCTTGCTATAACACGCAGTGGTCTTTCTGACTTATTTTCATAAGTATACCACTGGATCGTTTCCGTGTTTAATTTTTGTGATATTGCTCGGTAGCCATCGGAGTCATCAACGTTAATTTTCCACGCATTGTTCCTGAGTGACGTTACCTTGAATTTCGATGTCGTCGTTCCTTTAAGAAGGCAATGTAGCTTACTGTAGTCCGTTATACCAACGACATTTATTGCAGGCGGAGGACGTGCTTTAGCTTGAGTTTGTTTTGGCTTCGACTCATTTTGCTTGTCTTCTTTTCGCGGCTCGATTTCGGGCGAAGAGCCGGCTCTGCGTTTTTTGCTAGGTCCTTTCTTTAAGACGCAATTCGTTTCGCGTGCAAGCTCTTCTTCGTCTGTGTGATATTGTGAATTAGCTGCGCGGGGAGGGGAATCTTCGCGTTGTTTTTGTAAAAGCGAGTTCTTTAGAAGCTTGTTTTCCTCTCTCAGCATGTCTACCTCTTTTTTGAGCTCTTGGTAGAGTCGATCCATTTCATTAAGCTTATTGCGAAGTTCGTTATTTTCCTTCTCAAAGCTTTTACATTTCTCTAAGTCCTGTTTCTTGTGCGCTTGCACTTCCGGCGGACTTTTTTTCCCGGAGACATTCGGTCTTGATGGTGGAGACCGAGGTACCCTTGAACTTTTTATAAAGGGATTAATCAATTGCAATAATTGGCTCTCCCCAGATACCGTAGAGCCTACCTCCGAAGAGGGTGCATTTTCCAGTGAACCTGGACTGCCACCTGGAGTATTAAATCTTTTCGTTTTACTCATTGCATTTTTTTGTATACACTTTAAGCCCGGTATACGAAGGGTGGATTTTAGTCGCCTCTTACGACAGGCATGCCTACCTTGGGTATATTCTAACCCCTACCCGAAGGGGGTTGACCCCTTTTCAACATGACACCATCCACTCCGGAACCGGATACATTACTTCAGAGTGGTGTCGTTTTCTTTCCCCTCTAGGGACCGGCTTTTTTACATTTTTCTCCTGGTGCGGGCTTATAATATCTTGCCGGTAAGGCTTTCATCGGTTTGGCAAACTTACTGAGGGTATATTTACTTCCTCCTCTCTCTTTTTCGATATGAGTACCGTCTCAATGAATAAAGATATTTTATTCCACGTGACGATACTCGGGACCATCTTGTTTACCGCACGTATTTACAAAAAGAAAATACTGTTAGCCCACATCGCTCACTTAGTACCAGACGGATGAAGAAGAGCCAACACGTGAAACGAATTCGATAGAAAAGAAACGGCCTAGCAAAAAACGCAAAGCCGGTTCCTCACCGGAAGTCGGGCCACAAAAAGATGCAAAGCGCAAGGAGTTGCAAGGAAAGCCACAACCAATAAAATTACGTCATCCGCTACCGATCAACGTCGTTGGAATTACGGACTACAATAAGTTGCATTGCCTCCTTAAAGGAACGCTGGCATCGTAGTTTAAGGTAAAATCTCTCTGAAGCAATACGCGGAAAATCAATGTCGATGATGGTGACGGTTACCAAACAGTGTCTCAAAAATTGAATGCCGAGGAGATAAGTTAGAAAGACCACTACGTGTTGTAATAAGGGGACTCCACCCCTCGTGCACTAAAGAAGATGTTATAAACGACCTTCAAGACAAAGGTTTTAAAGTTCTTGATGCCGTCAATATTATCAGGAAGAAGAAGCAACAGTCGGAGGGAGATCAGGAAAAATTGGTAAAGCGTAAATTTCCACTATTCATGCTAAGTTTTGATAAAGACGAAAATAAAGATGTAATATATGGTATTAAGACTATTCTAAACACCGTGGTCAAAATCGAACCTATGCGTAAGAGCTCCAGATCGATCCGCAGTGAAGGCGCTGTCAAGGCTTCAATCATACGCAGACTTACTGCTAGAAAGAACGGCGATGCGTTAAACATCTCTCGGAAGAGTGTCACCTAAATAAGCAAACCCCAGTCACTTGTACAAACTGCAAAGGAAAACATCCTTCGAACTATCGAGGTTTCGAAGTGACGAAAGAGCTCCAAAAAAGATGCGATACGCTTAAAAATTCCATGCGTCCGAATCCGATACTAATTAAAAATAGATCCAAAATAGCTACGAAAAAAGCAGCGAAAGATAGAAAATCCGTCAATATTCACTTAAGATCGGGTAATGAAGAAAGACATAAACGTAGTAGAGAAAAGGTGACAGAAACAAAATCTTCGAATATTGGCTGCAGTCTTATACTCAAGCGGCGATGATTGCTAATGGCAAGTACATGACCGACAACCCACGGGAGATTAAAGCAAGAAACCATCCAAACTTTAATGTAAAGACTCCTGCTCAACTTGCTGCATTGAAAAACGGGGATAGAGATAGCTCACAAGATCCTGTATCCAATGTTTTCTCTCTAATTCTTGCGAAACTTAAAGAGCAATGCAAAAACAAACAAACTTATTTTCGAGAGACTAGTTGCACTAGAAAACAACATTCATAACACGCGCACTTCAACCAAAATATGAAAGAAACGCTTAAAGTTCTTACATGGAAGGTCAACGACGGCTCGACGCGTTAGAAAAATTTATACGAGAAAAAGATATTGATGTATACTTGGTCTGTGAAACTCATCTGACAAAACAATCGAATGTTACGATAAGGGGATATAGCGTGTATCACGCCTTCCACCCATCGGAAAGAGCCAGAGGCGGATCATCTTTGTTTTGTAAAAGAAAGTATCGAACACTCAGCAGTAATATAGATTGAATTAGAATCAATGCAAGAAGAAATATGAAGAAAAAAAAATTTACGCGTGAGAAATAGACATTTTATCTTCAACATTTCGTCTATATATCGTCCACTGCGATGTAAACTTGAAGAAAATGATTTCACAAACATCTTCAACTTCTTAAACCATATTTTATTATTGGTGTCGTCTTAAACGCGAAACACCCCTCATGGGGTTCAAGGTACGCCTCTCAGAAAGGTAGAACGCTTTATAATGCGGGTATGCAATATAGTTGTGATTTGCACTCGACGGGTAAACCAACATATTGTCCGACTGATAGAAATAAGATCGATTTCTTTATTGTTAAAGGAATATCTGGCAACTGTATAAAAGTTGAAGAAAGCTTTGATCTCTCCTCTGATCATTCTCCAGTCATCATGACGTAAGTGAAGCTTGATTAAAAAAGTAGGACTGGCTAGATTAGTCAGCGCGAAAACTAATTGGGATGGCTTTAAAAAAAAAATATTGAAGCAAGTATTGAGCCAAGCGTATCACTTAAAACGCCCTATGAACTCTCTCAAACCGAATCCAATCGTTTTAGTTTTAAAACGATCAAAGTATGCTTCGTTCGTTCATCATTTACTTCATTTTCAAACAAACGATACATTGTACGAGTAGATACATAGTAGATACTGACACGGTACACGGAGCGAGAGAGCACAAAGTACCTATTAACTACCCAGTTATGTATTTCTTGTTGTATTTCAAGCCTGTTTTTTGCTGTTTTTGGTTTTAGTTTTTCTTTTTCTGTACTGTCTCTGGAAGTCTATCTGTGAGCAATATTGTTTTAAGTATATGGTATACATTTACTGAGAATGAATTTAATGAACGAAAGAAGTTTAATATGGTGGCCTTTTTTCAAAGCGGGACATTTTCCGTTCTTTGGGGACAGCGGGACACAAAGCTCGAAAGCGGGACTGTCCCTCCAAAAGCGGGATGTATGGTCACCTTATTCTTCGAGCACAACGTCAGTCAGTGCCGATTTCACAAAAAACCCACCAGAAACTACTGCTCTGATATTAACTTGCAAAACGTATACACCAGTTAGTAGTCCGTCTTCTAGTTTTGACAATCATTTGAGATATCCTGATCCTAAAAGGAACACAAAGGGGAATGCTTTATTTCCTAAAACTAGGGCGCCCATGTCCATTTCCTTTGGGAAATGGAAAGAGTTCTGTATGAACCAAGGGCGGATAAAAGAGGAAACAAGGAAAGAAATTAACAACCGCAAAAGCTCCGTCAGATTCAACGAAATAACAAACAAATTAAAAAAAAAAACGAAAAAATTTCAGACAAATCTCACAAGAAAGAAATATGTGAACAATACGAGGATGAACTGGACACGGACACAGAAGATGATGGATTAAAGAATATTGGGTACGACTTATGCAGCAGATGATATTATTTGTCCTGTACCAATCTTTGCACAAACATTTTCGAAGAAGCACAGAAGGAAGACTTTGTATGCGATTTTTGCGCATAATTTTTTTTAGTTATTATTTAAAAAAATTAATTACCTGTGATTAGTTTTGTTCCTTTTTTTAAATAAAAATCTACTTTTGTACCTGGTTACAGTACAAAATGACTGATAATATTAATTATAAACGTTCTAGTAGTTATAGTTATTTATCTCTTTTAAGCTTTTTTTTTAAATCCAATAAATTGCTACTTTTATTTTCTTAAAATAAAATCAGTGCAAGCACTAAAGCGTTACGTCAAATTCGTTTTTACTTAGTATGTACTTGAAATTAATATTCTAGACAAACTTATAGGTATGATTTAAGTGTTCAAAAGGAGGCAACTTTTTGTTTGGCTTTAGGAAACAAGTGTTCGAAAATAGGGGAAAATGGTTGGTTTTCATATTTGTTTCATTGTAATAAATTGTAATAATTATAAAATAATAAATGTAATAAGTCCTTAAGACAAATGTATCAGATCAACGCCATCTGTTGGCGAAATTGTAGTTAAAAAGTAAAGTATAACTAACTTCATTAAGGTGCGGAAAGAAGGAGACTTCCGTTTTGGTTTCGTGTATCCATTAAGATTTAGAAGTGTGAGACAACAGAAATTAAAAGTTTAAATCTATCAGGTGTGGGGTAATCTCGAAAAATTAAGTAGGTATGCCAAAAACCAGCAAAATGGATCTAATGACCGCATTACAGGGCAGATGTATCGACTTCCCAGCATCTGCCACGGTTGCACAATTACGTGCTCTATTGAACGAAGCAACAACAAATCTTGCCGAAAGGCAGGACTCTGCTTTAGTAAGCCAATCCACAGCTTCGGCAGTGGGATCCAGGGGTATCATACAGAATGATGACGAGCCAGCAGTTGCTGTTCCCGCAGCTCCTGCTGTTACCACTGTTGCTGCTGTTCCCGCTGCCTCTGCTGTCCTTGCTGCTGCTGCCCCAACTACTGCTGACACCCCAATTAGTGCTGCTGCTGCATATGCGTCACAGGAAGAATTTGCTGCTGCTGATTATGAACTGGCTGCTTTAGAGCAACAGCTAACCATACTGTAAAAGAAGCAAGAGCTTCTTCTGCTTACACGTCAGCTCGAGCAAATGTCGCCTGAGCCCATAACTCGGGTTCGTGTCCATGATATCGTTCGAGTGGTGACCGTATGTCTGGCTATGACGTCAAGCATTTTCTTAACGACTTGGAGCAGATCTGCCAAACGTATCGGTGTGATGACGCATTTAAATACATCTGTTTGCGTAGCTTGTTGATCAGTGCTGCTGTCGATTGTGCAAATCAAAGTGAAGCACGCGATTACCAGGGTCTAAAAGCGGTCCTAATTAAGGGTTTGATCATGTCCTCAGTTACATCGAGGTAATAGATAGACTCCGCAAGCGCCAATGGAATCGAGAATCCGAAGATATGTATCACTATGTTCTCATCATGAATGGCCTGGCTAAACATAGCCAATTGAGGGAACATGAAATTGTTGGCATAATCGTTGATGGTATGCGCCTGCTACCTGAACACGACATTTTGTTATTAAGTGGAACATCAACTGTCGACCAATTAAAAGCTGCCGTAGGAATACATCGTGAGCGCATCATGGATCACATTAAACGACTGGCCACAATTGGTCCTCGACCTCAACCGGGACTTGCAAGCAATGGTGTCATCGCTGCTCCGAAGATGAAACCTGGAGACAATGAGCAGACTTGCTTTTTTAACTGTAGCCAATTGGGACATTATCAGAGCAAATGTCCATACGAGGTTCCAACACCTGGTTCGTGTTTTAGATGCTGGAAAGTGGGCCACGATCACCGACATTGCTGCTGATACGTCGCAGTTTGGTTGCTGCTGTTTACGATGCTGATCGAATTAGGGAGGAAGCTGCTGCTGTTACGTATAATGACGTAGATGTTATTGATGCTGTTAGTTACGTAAGTGTTGCTTTTCATTTTGAATCCACCGAGCATTGCAAATTTACGAATTTTCCTTCTTTGTTTGATACCGGTAGTCCGGTTAGTTTTATCCGATATTCATCAGTAAAAATATATGCTTTAAGTAGGAAAGAAAAACATCATCATCATTCAGAGGATTGGGTAATCAACCCCTTTCATCATTTGGCCATATCGACTGCGTTATAAAATTTAAGAATATGTGTCTTCAACATAAATTGATAATCCTTCCTAACGAGGAGATGAATATACCACTTATTTTAAGTAGATCATTTTTATGTAAATGCAATATTGTACTTTGTTTAATGAACAAGAAATCTACAAATTTAACTGGCGCTGTGGCCAATAAAGTAAATCTAAATCGAAATTCGTATTTTTGCATTGCCGATGGAAACGAAGTTGCACCAGCTGTTTTCAATCGTTCGTCATCAGATGGTATTGTGAACATAAAAGAGCCGTTTGTTGCCGAAAAGAAGTCGGCCACGTTATTTGACAGTGGCGATTTTTTAAATAAGAAACGTGATGATTTAACGTACGCTAGCTCAGCATCCCCTAAGGTACATACAATCCAATTAAGTGAGCAATCTGAGACCGAAGTGCATTTAGATATAAATAAATTATTGCCAAGTGTAGCGCCCACACTACATTGACCACACAACGTCACTCCCATAGCCAAATCAAATCGTCACTTCATTTCCTCTTCCACACATTCTTCCACACTTCAATCACAATACCATATTGTGCACACTCGTCTATACGGCACTCACCTACCGATCGTACGCTCGTGTTACAGCAAAAGGTCAACGTCAGCATATGCTCGCCAAATGCACCTCTTGTCGATCACTGTCGCAGGCAAATAGTAAACACTATGAGTAATGGGTATACCCGAGAACCCATATGTGACGCAGTTAAGGGAACTCGACTGCTTACACCATAATGCCGACAAAGCGATACATACTTCAATCGGTGCAAAGCAATAAAAGAACATTGACACCAATATGAATATGCTGAAAGCGCACTACGATGCACTAGGGTAGAATGCCGACGACATGCTGTGACATAATAAATATTATGACATATGGGAAGATGTGTTTTGGGCCTCTTTGACCTACTGAGCGCCGCGACACACTTACCCAATTTTTCTAGCAAAAACATAAGAAGAATGCGTGCGAATAGAGGGGATGAATGTAGAATTTTACCAAAAATATGGTATAAAAGGAGTAGAGAATCCAAGAGCAAATGAGAGTCGAACTAATAGAATTAAAGTAAAAGGTTGCAGCCTAGCCCAGACAGCGGACCTATAGAAATAATAAATAAATAAATATTTTTGGACCTACATAACAAAAGCATAACATAATAAAAGCATAAATATACCATAGAATAAATCGAAATAATCGTTTTATTTCTCAACTCGTCTCTCCGCACGGAACTCTTCCCTCGACACGCTGAGGAAGCACGGTCACGCGCGTTAACATTTTGGTGGCAGCGGTGGGATTACCTAAAGTCCCGCTACCATTCAAGTAAAAATATAGCGTTTCTGGGGCTAACACCAGAAAGTAAAAAAAAAAAAAGTGATCTAAAAGTCTCAAGACTGTAAGACCTGGCGATTTCCATAAAAGGACGCCGGAGGCAACCATTGAGCTGTGAATAAAAGGCCAGGCTGTAACTATCAACTTTAGGGCGAGAAGCCTGCCTGGCGAGTCATCAATTTGCGAACTGAACAAAGGAACAGAACGACCAAAGGAACACCAGAACGACCAAAGGTACACCAGAACGACCAAAGGAACACCAGCACAGCAGCAGAAGGCAGCATAGGAGCAAATTAAGACAAGTAAATAAAATTAGATCTAACGTTAATATATTATAACACAAACATTACTATTATAAACAAGAGTTACGTCCACAAATTTTTCTTTCCTTATTCAGGATTCTAACCCGGAAAAATAAACACACGGTAGAGCTCTTCGAGGCCCTACCCTTTTCTAGCAAAACAATAGAACCTACCAAAATGGTTGATTCAAAAATCACTCTAAACTATATAAATATAATGGTCCCGGAATTCGACGGAAAACCGGAGAACCTCAATCAATTTTTTTCGTGTGGGAACATATTGTTCTCACACATTAAGAACGACGATCCCCAGTATTCCATTTTTCTTGACGTAGTCAAAACAAAACTCCAGGGGCCCGCGTTCGAACTCATTCAATACAAGACCATCTCGAAATGGGCTGATCTTGTATCAGAGCTGGAGACCGAATACAAAGAACAGATTTCGTGGTCCGCCGCACACAACGAGCTTACCTCCGCCAGACAAGGTTATAGGGAAAGCGTTAAAGAGTTTGGAGACCGACTGACACAACTACACCACCAACTTGATAGGGCTACATATGACAACACCCCTGAGCCAGTAATAAGGGACTACCTTATTAAGGAAAATTTAAAAAGTGCGGTACAATCGTTTGAAGATGGTCTGAGAAATCCAAATCTCCGATTACTGGTGAAATCTACCAATAGCGAAACACTAAAACACTAAAAATCCAGCCCACCCGGGAATATACACAATCCTTTTAGACATAATCCAGGGCAAAACCGTAGTTCCCCTAACTCACAAAATAGAAATCACGACGTACGGTTCAATATAGCACGGAATAATCCGGAAAACGACCGTGCTCGGGCAGTGGACAACGGCAATTCGTCCCGGGCGCAGGCAACAGCCGTCGCACACCTTACCCCCATATAAATTTTAACATGGTAGTATCATTCTGCCCTGAGTTTCAGGAGCCGGTGATACGTATCATGTTCAAACCATCGGGTAAAGGATACAAAACATTCCTCATCGACACAGGCGCTGATATCAGTCTGATAAAGGCGAGAAACTTGTCGATGGGAATAAAACAAGGCAAAACGGAATGCATTATCTCCACCATAGCAGGTGACTCATTTAATACGCTTGGAGAAATCGACGGGAGCTTAGAATTTGAAACTGATATTCACACCATCTCCCTCGATCACTCATTCCAGGTACTAAAAAATAATATAAATCTCCCATACGACGGCATATTAGGAAACGACTTCCTAACTAAATTTCAAGGGAAGATAAATTATGAAACGGGATTACTCGAACTTAAAGTAATAAACGGAAATAATAAAGTGAATATAAATAACTATAACAATCAACAGGAAGAAGGAACAAAAAGGGGAGAAGAAGACAATACCACATCTTGCGGGGTGTTGCCTACGGGTAATTATGGTATTGGAGGAAAAGCACCTTCCACTCAGGAGTCAAACCAGTCTGATCTTGCTATACACTGGAAAGATTCAACCAAACTCAATGCTGAGCAGGAAAAAGCAAACCTCTCTTCCAATCTTCTGCAAGTTCCAGATTCCCAAAAATTAAATTTAAATAAAGAAGAAAAAGAGAAAATATCGGCAGTAAATAAGACTGAGGCAAAGATCCCAGCAGACAATAAGCACGATGAAATAGAAAATAATAAAGCAAAAATAGAAATCCCAGCAAAAAGAACTGAGGAAGACAAAAATTTATTAGAAACCCCAAATAAAATAAACAAAAAACAAAATCCCGTCATAATAAAATCAAGAACCAGAAAATAATAGATATCCCATTCAACAAAGAATCCAGCGATATCATTATTAAAAAGAAAGAAATAATGCCGGGCGTATATATAGGTGACACAATCACCAAACCAAAAAATTTCAGGGTCAAAGTACTTTTATTAAATGTATTAGATTCAGATCAAAAGGAACATCTAAACGATACAGACCTCGACTGGGAGAATTTACGCGAATTTAACATCGTTGAAGCAGATGGGCTAAAGGACCCAGTGAAAAACCGACTAAAGAAGTTGGAATCATATTTAAATTTCCAACATTGCAATTCCGAAGAAAAGAGGTCTATTCTTGACATCTGCCGCGAGTATAACGATTTATTTTATTTAGATGGTGACCATCTTACGCATACGAACGCTATGCAACACAAAATAGTTACAGAGGAAGGAAAACCACCCCTGTACACAAGACCATACCGACTTCCTGATAGCTCAAAACAGGAAATACATAAGCAGGTGAACGAAATGCTAGAGGACGGTGTAGTACAGCCCAGCTACAGCCCTTGGAATTCACCATTACTTCTGGTCCCCAAGAATGCAGGTCCAGATGGTACAAAAAAATGGAGAGTAGTCGTAGATTTCAGAAAATTAAACGAACTAACTGTCGGAGATGCCTACCCATTACCAAACATCACAGACATTTTGGATCAATTGGGAAGGGCAAAATATTTCAGTACTCTCGACCTAGCTAAAGGTTTCCACCAAATCCTCATGGACGAAGCAGACAGGCACAAAACAGCTTTCAGTACCCCATTTGGACACTACGAGTACAATCGTATGCCATTCGGTTTAAAACACGCGCCTGCTACATTTCAGAGGCTCATGAACAACGTGCTTATGGGTCTTCAAGGGATCGAATATTTTGTTTATGTAGACGATATAGTCATCTACGGATACGATCTTAACGATCACAATAATCGACTGATAAGGGTTCTCAATCGTTTAAGAGAACACAACTTGAAGCTTCAACCTGAAAAATGCCATTTCATCAGGAAAGAACTAACATTTTTAGGGCATGTTATTTCAGAAAATGGAATAAAACTAGATCCAGAAAAAACAAAGGCAGTGAAAACATTTCCGGTACCAAAGAAACCGAAAGATATAAAATTTTTCTTAGGATTCGTAGGATACTATAGGAAGTTTATCCCGAACTTTGCTGAACTGGCCAAACCACTGACAAAACTGCTCAAGAAGAACGCACCTTTCCATTGGGATGCTTTTTGTGATGAAGCATTTGGAGCTCTAAAAGAAAAGATTATCAGTCCACCAATTTTAGCATATCCCGATTTCTCTCAAGAATTTTTAGTCACTACTGATGCAAGCGATATTGCATTAGGAGCTGTATTATCCCAAGGATCAATCGGTCAAGACAAGCCTATTTTCTTTGCTAGTCGTACGTTGAACGACGCAGAAACACGTTACACAACTTCCGAGAAAGAACTGCTAGCCATCGTATATGCGCTAACACAATTTCGACCATACATCTATGGAAAAAAGTTCACCATTGTTACAGATCACAGTTCACTACAATGGTTGATAGGTCGTAAAGATCCTACGTCCAGACTTATGCGATGGAGAATTTTGATGGAAGAATATGACTACAAAATAGTGCATAAAAAGGGAAAGTTCAACACAAATGCAGATGCCCTTAGTCGCATCATTAGTAGCGATGCTGTAGAAACAAAGAAAAATGTTCTGGTAACTACACGTAGCCAAAACAAAAGGAATGAGTCACCTCAAGAATCATCTGCGAACCTTTCAGATGAAATACAAATTCCCTCTAGTTTTTCTCTCCAAGAAGAAAGAAAGTTAATATATTCAGATAAGTTAGTCGAATGCAAGATAATAATACTCCCTTTGATAAACTCGATGGAGGAAGAAATTTTAAAAGAAAAAATTCTCAATTATACAAAACCCCAGGTAGGAACAATCAATATATTCAGATTAAATAACAAAGCAGAGATTTTAGTAACGACACTTCCAATGCCTTTCAGAAGTGAAAAGGGCATACAAATTACAGAGACATGTTTATCTGATATAAAACAGAAACTAATAAAACATAAATCGCTCGGTTTTGCTCTAGCAGCGATAGATTTAGAATCCAAGAAAACCTTTACACAGCTTCTTAAGAAAACTTTTCAAACTACAGACATTGCGATACACCTCTTTACGGACGATAGAATATTTCTGACAAATAAAGAAGACATAGAAAAAAATACTACATGAATATCACGACTCACCACTAGGAGGACACCAGGGAATAAAACGAACGGCAAAACGAATCAAGAAAACATACTACTGGCCGACAATAACTAAAGACACCACTACGTACATCAAAAAATGCGAATCGTGTCAAAAGAACAAACTCGCTAGACACAGGAGAATTCCTATGAAAATAACGACAACAAGTAGAACACCATTTGAACGAATAGCACTAGACATAGTAGGACCACTACCAGTCAGCCATGAAGGAAACAAATACGTACTCACTTTCCAAGATGACTTGACCAAATTCTCTGAGGCAATACCAGTACCCAATGCTGAAGCTCAAACAATAGCCCGCATGCTGGTCGAACGCTTAGTATGTCGATTCGGGATTCCGAATTAGCAACCTATTTAAAGAAGTTTGCAAAATTCTGAAGACTAAGAAGATCCAGACAACCCCGTACCATCCACAAACAAAAGGTGCACTAGAACGTAGTCACAGAACATTGGCAGAATATCTCAGACACTATGTCAACAGAGAATCACTAACATGTGACACTTGGCTCCCCTACTCAATGTTTGTGTACAACACAACACCACATAGCAGCACTGCGTATTCGCCATACGAACTACTTTACGGATATCCCCACGAATCCCGAGTTCCCTCAATAGAGAACCACAAATTTCCTACAATTACGACAACTACGCAAACGAATTACGGGCACGATTACAGCATGGCTACAAAATTGCCAGAGAGACGATAAACGAAAAGAAGGAAAATTCGAAAAAATACTATGACAAAAACAGTAAGGCAAATACATTTAACATAGGAGACAAAGTACTGATGAAAAATCAGACAAGAAAGAACAAACTCTCTACCCTGTGGGAAGGTCCCTATGAAGTAGTAAAAATCCTATCAAACGAGAACACAGTCATACAAATTGGAAAGAAGTCGAAACTTATTCATAACAACAATTTACAGTTACTTCAAGAATAACACATGCGCAACTACGTCAATCCCGTGCTCCATACCCAACCGCACAAACTTAACTATTCGAACAAAGAAATACATACCTCCATAACGCTTTCATTTCTCCTCTTAATGTCTCTTTTATTTAAACGATAACGAACTATTACGTTACAAAACAGAAAACAAGCAGTTTTTATGACGCACCCACTCTTTAACGCCAATACACTATTCCCTAATTTACCTGTTACTCGTCTTAGTATTTGCATCACTATGCTATCGAAGGTACAAAGCGTACAAAATCGAACCAAAACCTGAACCTAAGACCGAAAACCCCAATCTACAAGAAAATACTGCTCAAACATCGCAAACAAATCAACCATTTAATAAAGTAATTGAAAAACCTTCATTTAGATTAGACTGTTTCGCGGAAGAATAAAAGAAAATTTTGTGTACAAACTCTTACCATAAGAAAATCTCCTTAATAAAATTATTATCTGATTATTATTTATAAACTTTTAAAATATATACACATAAAACATCTATACTATCCATACAAAAAAGAATTGTGAAAAAAAAAAAAAAACAACACTAACAAATATTAATAAATACTTAGTAAATGAATAAACAAATTTATAGAATATATATTAACAAAACTATTTTTACAATTACAAAAATTTTGCACCCAAAAGTATTACAATTACAAAAAAAATGTATCTAAAACTATTACAATTACAAACCATTTACATTGTTACATTTAAAAACTATCTATATCATAACAATAAGAGCTAACTAAGTATCTAAAACTGTTACAATTACAAACTATCTATATCATTACAATAAGAACTAAGTAAGCCATTATTATACACGTAGGATTTAAGTATATACAAATTCAACTGTAAAAATTTAAATAACTAGTAATAAGAAACAAACTTTGGAAAAAAAAAGATATGATATGTACAAACTTAAAAACAAAACAATATTGTAAACTTTAAAGATTTGCTCTTGAATACTCCAAATTTAACGCTCCTACAGAAAATTAATCTCTACAACTTACTTACTTAGATGGCGCTACAGTTCGGGGTGAACCTGGGCCTCAACCAACAAGCCTCTCCATTTAGCTCGGTCTTTAGCTAATTGCCTCCAGTTGCGCACTCCAAGTTGGTCGAGGTCCCCTTGAACTTGTGCGCGCCACCTACGGCGATAATTCCCTCTACTGCGTCGTCCCTCGGGGTTAGATTCGAAGACTCTGCGGGCCGGAGCGTTGGTGTCCATTCGCTCTACATGTCCTAGCCATCTCAGACGTCCAATACGCAGTTTTTTGACTAGGTCGATGTCGCTGTACAGCTCGTATAGTTCGTGATTGAATCTTCTCCTCCAAAACCCGTCAACGCAAACGGGACCGAAAATCTTACGAAGAATTTTTCTCTCAAAGCGACCAAGGATATCTTCATCCTCTTTTAATAAAGTCCATGTTTCAGCGCCGTAAAGCAGGACTGGGATGATCAAGGTCTTATATAGAGTCTCCTTAGTTGTTCGAGATAGGGCTTTACTGTTGAATTGCCTTATAAGCCCAAAAAAACAGCGATTGGCAAGAGTTATTCTTCGATTGATTTCTGCGCTGATTTTGTTTGCTGAATTTATAGCAGAGCCAAGGTAGACAAAGTCCCTTACTACCTCGAAGTTATAGCTGCCCACGGTGACGTTTTGTCCAATTCGTCGATGTTGGTTTTCCCTTCTAGTTGACAGCATATACTTGGTTTTGCCCTCGTTTATCGCCAAACCCATTTTGGCCGCTTCCGCCTCAATGCTTGCAAAAGCACCGGTGACAGCCCGCTGAGATCTTCCGATAATGTCTATATCGTCGGCGTATGCAAGCAGTTGTACAGACTTGTAATAGATTGTGCCTCCGGTGTTGGCTTGTGAGTTCCGCACAATCCGTTCAAGTACAATATTGAAGAAGTCACATGACAGCGCGTCACCTTGTCTAAAGCCTTTTTTGACATCAAAGGTCTCGGTGAGGTCATTACCGACCTTGATAGAGCAGCGAGCGTTCTCCATCGTCAGCCTGCACAGGCGGACAAGTTTGGCAGGGATGTCAAAACTAGACATGGCTCTATAAAGCTCTTCTCTATAGATGCTGTCATAGGCGGCCTTGAAATCGATAAAGAGGTGGTGAGTATCGATTTGGAATTCTTGGGTTTTCTCCAGGATCTGTCGAAGTGTGAAGATTTGATCGATGGTGGACTTTCCTGGCCTGAAACCGCACTGATAGGGTCCAATCAGGCTGTTGATAAAAGGTTTCAGGCGTTCACACAATATCGCAGAAAAGATCTTGTACGCGATGTTGAGGAGACTGATGCCTCTATAATTGGCGCAGTTGAGGGGGTCTCCTTTCTTGTGGATCGGGCAAACGATGCTGAGATTCCATTCATCAGGCATACACTCCTCTGACCAAATATTAGAAATGAGTTGGTGTATGCACTCTACCAATTCATCCCCAGCTGCCTTGAAAAGTTCGGCCGGTAAACCGTCAGGTCCAGCAGCCTTGTTCGATTTTAGCTTGGATATTGCTATCCTCACTTCGTTTTGGTCAGGTGGACGGAAATTTTGACTATCATCGTCCATGTTGAATGGTTCATTCTGCCTGACAGCGGGATGTTGGTCTTCGTCGCCGTTATACAGTCTGCAGAAGTAGTTTTTCCATATTCTCAGCACCGACTGTGATTCTACTACGAGGTTTCCATTCTCATCTCTACAGGTTTCTGTACGGGTATTACTTCTCTGACACGTTCTTTTTACCTTTTGGTAAAACTTCCGTACATTGTTCCTGGAGTATAGACTCTCGATATTCTCAAACGCGCGCTTCTCATGCTCTTTCTTCTTCTTTTGGAGAAGCCGATGTTCTTCCCGTCTCTTTTGCTCGTAGAGCTCACGAGCAGCTCTCGTCTTCCTTTGCAGCGCCGCTTTGTATGCCTCTTGTTTTGCTGCATGCACTCGCCGGCATTCTTCGTCAAACCAGGGGTTTCGCGGTGGTGGGCGACCGAGACCCAGCACATCAGTCGCGGCGTTTCTGATGGCATGTTGGCAGCGTTGCCACTGGTCTTCGGCACTTGATGCTGGCGGTATAGGGGTGATTGAGAGATTTCGGGATACGCGTTCAGCGAAGAGTCTGGCGGTCTCTTGCGATTGTAGCTTTTCGACGTTAAATTTTCTCACAGTAATTCTTCTTTGTTGCTCAGATTGGGATATCCGCATTCGTACCTTGGCTACAACAAGGTAATGATCCGAGTCTATGTTGGCCGCTCGGAAGGTCCGGACATCCAGAATACTGGAGGCATGCCTTGCGTCGATCGCAATATGATCAATTTGGTTGATCGTGACATGATCATTGGACCGCCATGTCTGCTTATGAATATCGAGATGAGGAAACCATGTGCTTGCTATGGTGACATTTCGCTCCACAGCGAAATCAATTAGCCTTAGTCCGTTATCAGACGTGGTGTCGTGTAGGCTATGCTTACCGACTGCTCTACCAAAGACGGCCAATACGATCTTAACGTCGTATTTAGGACATTGCTCGTATGTTTTGTCGAGGAGCTCGTAGAAACACTCTTTGGAGGCAGGGTCCTTTTCTTCTGTGGGGGCATGAACACATATTAGGCTTATGTTAGCGAATTTAGCCTTGATCCGGATAGTCATAATACGCTCGCTCGCGTGTCGGAAGCTTAAGACTTCTTGCCTAAGTCTGCCGCGTATGACAAATCCGCATCCGAATAAGCGTTGCCTGTTGCCTCTGTAGCAATCACCGTAGTAGATGTCACAGTTTTTCATCCTCTTTTTGCCTGGCCCATCCCATCGCACTTCCTGGATGGCAGTAATATCTGCTTTATAGCAGTCTAGGGCCTCTGCTAGTTGTTCGGCTGCACGTGGTCTGTAAAGGGACAGAACATTCCACGTACAGATCCGAAGGTCGTTGTCCTTATTTCGTTTGCTGGGGTCGTCATTAGTTGGGTCATCCTTATCCGAGGCTTTTGGTTGTTTCGGAACCATGCGTTTTTTACGTGGTAGGGAAGTTACCCCGACGGCACAACCCCCAACCTGGAGGGCCAGTTCCTTAATTATTCCCCTAGGACGAGGGGCCGGGTACACCGGTGCCAGTAGTCCACTACGGGAGTATGAGCGCTGCCATTGGCCCATTAAGGGCTCCTCCGCCACCATCTCTATTCCAATGTCCTGACCAACATTGGAAATTCCTTACCGACCTGTGATCCGAATACGTCGAAGCAGCTCGCGCAAGGTATTCACTAAGTTCAACCTAACTGGAACTATAGACGCCACCGTTGATTCCGTCTAGGGAATTCGTCCGCTGCCGCCTGGAACAGGAAGAAGTGCTCTAGTGAGAAAAGCACTCTTCTCAAACGGGGTTGGTTACCCATTTCTTGGATTAAGGTACTAGGCACCCGGCTGTCACCGCGTGGAGGTTGAGAGTAGGAGTTGGTAGGCCTCAGCTGATTGAAAACGCTTGTGTTTTCATATGATCGCATGCACTACCGTTTGACTAGCAAGCTTAATCTTCTTTTTCGAAGGGGGGGAGGATGTAGTGCCCACACTACATTGACCACACAACGTCACTCCCATAGCCAAATCAAATCGTCACTTCATTTCCTCTTCCACACATTCTTCCACACTTCAATCACAATACCATATTGTGCACACTCGTCTATACGGCACTCACCTACCGATCGTACGCTCGTGTTACAGCAAAAGGTCAACGTCAGCATATGCTCGCCAAATGCACCTCTTGTCGATCACTGTCGCAGGCAAATAGTAAACACTATGAGTAATGGGTATACCCGAGAACCCATATGTGACGCAGTTAAGGGAACTCGACTGCTTACACCATAATGCCGACAAAGCGATACATACTTCAATCGGTGCAAAGCAATAAAAGAACATTGACACCAATATGAATATGCTGAAAGCGCACTACGATGCACTAGGGTAGAATGCCGACGACATGCTGTGACATAATAAATATTATGACATATGGGAAGATGTGTTTTGGGCCTCTTTGACCTACTGAGCGCCGCGACACACTTACCCAATTTTTCTAGCAAAAACATAAGAAGAATGCGTGCGAATAGAGGGGATGAATGTAGAATTTTACCAAAAATATGGTATAAAAGGAGTAGAGAATCCAAGAGCAAATGAGAGTCGAACTAATAGAATTAAAGTAAAAGGTTGCAGCCTAGCCAAGACAGCGGACCTATAGAAATAATAAATAAATAAATATTTTTGGACCTACATAACAAAAGCATAACATAATAAAAGCATAAATATACCATAGAATAAATCGAAATAATCGTTTTATTTCTCAACTCGTCTCTCCGCACGGAACTCTTCCCTCGACACGCTGAGGAAGCACGGTCACGCGCGTTAACATTTTGGTGGCAGCGGTGGGATTACCTAAAGTCCCGCTACCATTCAAGTAAAAATATAGCGTTTCTGGGGCTAACACCAGAAAGTAAAAAAAAAAAAGTGATCTAAAAGTCTCAAGACTGTAAGACCTGGCGATTTCCATAAAAGGACGCCGGAGGCAACCATTGAGCTGTGAATAAAAGGCCAGGCTGTAACTGTCAACTTTAGGGCGAGAAGCCTGCCTGGCGAGTCATCAATTTGTGAACTGAACAAAGGAACAGAACGACCAAAGGAACACCAGAACGACCAAAGGTACACCAGAACGACCAAAGGAACACCAGCACAGCAGCAGAAGGCAGCATAGGAGCAAATTAAGACAAGTAAATAAAATTAGATCTAACGTTAATATATTATAACACAAACATTACTATTATAAACAAGAGTTACGTCCACAAATTTTTCTTTCCTTATTCAGGATTCTAACCCGGAAAAATAAACACACGGTAGAGCTCTTCGAGGCCCTACCCTTTTCTAGCAAAACAATAGAACCTACCAAAATGGTTGATTCAAAAATCACTCTAAACTATATAAATATAATGGTCCCGGAATTCGACGGAAAACCGGAGAACCTCAATCAATTTTTTTCGTGTGGGAACATATTGTTCTCACACATTAAGAACGACGATCCCCAGTATTCCATTTTTCTTGACGTAGTCAAAACAAAACTCCAGGGGCCCGCGTTCGAACTCATTCAATACAAGACCATCTCGAAATGGGCTGATCTTGTATCAGAGCTGGAGACCGAATACAAAGAACA
Source organism: Brachypalpus laphriformis (assembly GCA_945910035.1). NCBI lineage: Eukaryota > Metazoa > Arthropoda > Insecta > Diptera > Syrphidae > Brachypalpus > Brachypalpus laphriformis. The sequence goes on from OX246754.1 coordinate 136,797,952, forward strand.
GATTTCGTGGTCCGCCGCACACAACGAGCTTACCTCCGCCAGACAAGGTTATAGGGAAAGCGTTAAAGAGTTTGGAGACCGACTGACACAACTACACCACCAACTTGATAGGGCTACATATGACAACACCCCTGAGCCAGTAATAAGGGACTACCTTATTAAGGAAAATTTAAAAAGTGCGGTACAATCGTTTGAAGATGGTCTGAGAAATCCAAATCTCCGATTACTGGTGAAATCTACCAATAGCGAAACACTAAAATGAGTGATCGCTTACGCTATAGGTCAATCGGTGCGTTTGGAAGACAACGGTCTTCCCTCGACTTCTCCACGAAGTCCCAAAATCGTATGCCAAACCTGCAATCGAGTAGGGCACACATCAGCCACATGTTACATGTCCGCAGATCGAAATCGACCAACAATTTGCCAAACGTGTAACAAACCCGGGCATACTTCTGCGACCTGCTATCGCAACAATTTCCCTAGTTTCGCCCCACCACCACAAATAAAGGGGGAGGTACAACGCCTCCAATGTACGTACTGCAATAGGTACAATCATACGTACAACGAGTGTAGGACTAGATTAGGTCAATCCAGCCCACCCGGGAATATACACAATCCTTTTAGACATAATCCAGGGCAAAACCGTAGTTCCCCTAACTCACAAAATAGAAATCACGACGTACGGTTCAATATAGCACGGAATAATCCGGAAAACGACCGTGCTCGGGCAGTGGACAACGGCAATTCGTCCCGGGCGCAGGCAACAGCCGTCGCACACCTTACCCCCATATAAATTTTAACATGGTAGTATCATTCTGCCCTGAGTTTCAGGAGCCGGTGATACGTATCATGTTCAAACCATCGGGTAAAGGATACAAAACATTCCTCATCGACACAGGCGCTGATATCAGTCTGATAAAGGCGAGAAACTTGTCGATGGGAATAAAACAAGGCAAAACGGAATGCATTATCTCCACCATAGCAGGTGACTCATTTAATACGCTTGGAGAAATCGACGGGAGCTTAGAATTTGAAACTGATATTCACACCATCTCCCTCGATCACTCATTCCAGGTACTAAAAAATTATATAAATCTCCCATACGACGGCATATTAGGAAACGACTTCCTAACTAAATTTCAAGGGAAGATAAATTATGAAACGGGATTACTCGAACTTAAAGTAATAAACGGAAATAATAAAGTGAATATAAATAACTATAACAATCAACAGGAAGAAGGAACAAAAAGGGGAGAAGAAGACAATACCACATCTTGCGGGGTGTTGCCTACGGGTAATTATGGTATTGGAGGAAAAGCACCTTCCACTCAGGAGTCAAACCAGTCTGATCTTGCTATACACTGGAAAACGGGTATACAAAAGGCAGATCAGACATGGGAATCAAATTCTGTTACCGATTGTCTACGGGCCGGAACAGAAGATTCAACCAAACTCAATGCTGAGCAGGAAAAAGCAAACCTCTCTTCCAATCTTCTGCAAGTTCCAGATTCCCAAAAATTAAATTTAAATAAAGAAGAAAAAGAGAAAATATCGGCAGTAAATAAGACTGAGGCAAAGATCCCAGCAGACAATAAGCCCGATGAAATAGAAAATAATAAAGCAAAAATAGAAATCCCAGCAAAAAGAACTGAGGAAGACAAAAATTTATTAGAAACCCCAAATAAAATAAACAAAAAACAAAATCCCGTCATAATAAAATCAAGAACCAGAAAATAATAGATATCCCATTCAACAAAGAATCCAGCGATATCATTATTAAAAAGAAAGAAATAATGCCGGGCGTATATATAGGTGACACAATCACCAAACCAAAAAATTTCAGGGTCAAAGTACTTTTATTAAATGTATTAGATTCAGATCAAAAGGAACATCTAAACGATACAGACCTCGACTGGGAGAATTTACGCGAATTTAACATCGTTGAAGCAGATGGGCTAAAGGACCCAGTGAAAAACCGACTAAAGAAGTTGGAATCATATTTAAATTTCCAACATTGCAATTCCGAAGAAAAGAGGTCTATTCTTGACATCTGCCGCGAGTATAACGATTTATTTTATTTAGATGGTGACCATCTTACGCATACGAACGCTATGCAACACAAAATAGTTACAGAGGAAGGAAAACCACCCCTGTACACAAGACCATACCGACTTCCTGATAGCTCAAAACAGGAAATACATAAGCAGGTGAACGAAATGCTAGAGGACGGTGTAGTACAGCCCAGCTACAGCCCTTGGAATTCACCATTACTTCTGGTCCCCAAGAAGGCAGGTCCAGATGGTACAAAAAAATGGAGAGTAGTCGTAGATTTCAGAAAATTAAACGAACTAACTGTCGGAGATGCCTACCCATTACCAAACATCACAGACATTTTGGATCAATTGGGAAGGGCAAAATATTTCAGTACTCTCGACCTAGCTAAAGGTTTCCACCAAATCCTCATGGACGAAGCAGACAGGCACAAAACAGCTTTCAGTACCCCATTTGGACACTACGAGTACAATCGTATGCCATTCGGTTTAAAACACGCGCCTGCTACATTTCAGAGGCTCATGAACAACGTGCTTATGGGTCTTCAAGGGATCGAATATTTTGTTTATGTAGACGATATAGTCATCTACGGATACGATCTTAACGATCACAATAATCGACTGATAAGGGTTCTCAATCGTTTAAGAGAACACAACTTGAAGCTTCAACCTGAAAAATGCCATTTCATCAGGAAAGAACTAACATATTTAGGGCATGTTATTTCAGAAAATGGAATAAAACTAGATCCAGAAAAAACAAAGGCAGTGACAACATTTCCGGTACCAAAGAAACCGAAAGATATAAAATCTTTCTTAGGATTCGTAGGATACTATAGGAAGTTTATCCCGAACTTTGCTGAACTGGCCAAACCACTGACAAAACTGCTCAAGAAGAACGCACCTTTCCATTGGGATGCTTTTTGTGATGAAGCATTTGGAGCTCTAAAAGAAAAGATTATCAGTCCACCAATTTTAGCATATCCCGATTTCTCTCAACAATTTTTAGTCACTACTGATGCAAGCGATATTGCATTAGGAGCTGTATTATCCCAAGGATCAATCGGTCAAGACAAGCCTATTTTCTTTGCTAGTCGTACGTTGAACGACGCAGAAACACGTTACACAACTTCCGAGAAAGAACTGCTAGCCATCGTATATGCGCTAACACAATTTCGACCATACATCTATGGAAAAAAGTTCACCATTGTTACAGATCACAGTTCACTACAATGGTTGATAGGTCGTAAAGATCCTACGTCCAGACTTATGCGATGGAGAATTTTGATGGAAGAATATGACTACAAAATAGTGCATAAAAAGGGAAAGTTCAACACAAATGCAGATGCCCTTAGTCGCATCATTAGTAGCGATGCTGTAGAAACAAAGAAAAATGTTCTGGTAACTACACGTAGCCAAAACAAAAGGAATGAGTCACCTCAAGAATCATCTGCGAACCTTTCAGATGAAATACAAATTCCCTCTAGTTTTTCTCTCCAAGAAGAAAGAAAGTTAATATATTCAGATAAGTTAGTCGAATGCAAGATAATAATACTCCCTTTGATAAACTCGATGGAGGAAGAAATTTTAAAAGAAAAAATTCTCAATTATACAAAGCCCCAGGTAGGAACAATCAATATATTCAGATTAAATAACAAAGCAGAGATTTTAGTAACGACACTTCCAATGCCTTTCAGAAGTGAAAAGGGCATACAAATTACAGAGACATGTTTATCTGATATAAAACAGAAACTAATAAAACATAAATCGCTCGGTTTTGCTCTAGCAGCGATAGATTTAGAATCCAAGAAAACCTTTACACAGCTTCTTAAGAAAACTTTTCAAACTACAGACATTGCGATACACCTCTTTACGGACGATAGAATATTTCTGACAAATAAAGAAGACATAGAAAAAAATACTACATGAATATCACGACTCACCACTAGGAGGACACCAGGGAATAAAACGAACGGCAAAACGAATCAAGAAAACATACTACTGGCCGACAATAACTAAAGACACCACTACGTACATCAAAAAATGCGAATCGTGTCAAAAGAACAAACTCGCTAGACACAGGAGAATTCCTATGAAAATAACGACAACAAGTAGAACACCATTTGAACGAATAGCACTAGACATAGTAGGACCACTACCAGTCAGCCATGAAGGAAACAAATACGTACTCACTTTCCAAGATGACTTGACCAAATTCTCTGAGGCAATACCAGTACCCAATGCTGAAGCTCAAACAATAGCCCGCATGCTGGTCGAACGCTTAGTATGTCGATTCGGGATTCCGAATTAGCAACCTATTTAAAGAAGTTTGCAAAATTCTGAAGACTAAGAAGATCCAGACAACCCCGTACCATCCACAAACAAAAGGTGCACTAGAACGTAGTCACAGAACATTGGCAGAATATCTCAGACACTATGTCAACAGAGAATCACTAACATGTGACACTTGGCTCCCCTACTCAATGTTTGTGTACAACACAACACCACATAGCAGCACTGCGTATTCGCCATACGAACTACTTTACGGATATCCCCACGAATCCCGAGTTCCCTCAATAGAGAACCACAAATTTCCTACAATTACGACAACTACGCAAACGAATTACGGGCACGATTACAGCATGGCTACAAAATTGCCAGAGAGACGATAAACGAAAAGAAGGAAAATTCGAAAAAATACTATGACAAAAACAGTAAGGCAAATACATTTAACATAGGAGACAAAGTACTGATGAAAAATCAGACAAGAAAGAACAAACTCTCTACCCTGTGGGAAGGTCCCTATGAAGTAGTAAAAATCCTATCAAACGAGAACACAGTCATACAAATTGGAAAGAAGTCGAAACTTATTCATAACAACAATTTACAGTTACTTCAAGAATAACACATGCGCAACTACGTCAATCCCGTGCTCCATACCCAACCGCACAAACTTAACTATTCGAACAAAGAAATACATACCTCCATAACGCTTTCATTTCTCCTCTTAATGTCTCTTTTATTTAAACGATAACGAACTATTACGTTACAAAACAGAAAACAAGCAGTTTTTATGACGCACCCACTCTTTAACGCCAATACACTATTCCCTAATTTACCTGTTACTCGTCTTAGTATTTGCATCACTATGCTATCGAAGGTACAAAGCGTACAAAATCGAACCAAAACCTGAACCTAAGACCGAAAACCCCAATCTACAAGAAAATACTGCTCAAACATCGCAAACAAATCAACCATTTAATAAAGTAATTGAAAAACCTTCATTTAGATTAGACTGTTTCGCGGAAGAATAAAAGAAAATTTTGTGTACAAACTCTTACCATAAGAAAATCTCCTTAATAAAATTATTATCTGATTATTATTTATAAACTTTTAAAATATATACACATAAAACATCTATACTATCCATACAAAAAAAAATTGTGAAAAAAAAAAAAAAACAACACTAACAAATATTAATAAATACTTAGTAAATGAATAAACAAATTTATAGAATATATATTAACAAAACTATTTTTACAATTACAAAAATTTTGCACCCAAAAGTATTACAATTACAAAAAAAATGTATCTAAAACTATTACAATTACAAACCATTTACATTGTTACATTTAAAAACTATCTATATCATAACAATAAGAGCTAACTAAGTATCTAAAACTGTTACAATTACAAACTATCTATATCATTACAATAAGAACTAAGTAAGCCATTATTATACACGTAGGATTTAAGTATATACAAATTCAACTGTAAAAATTTAAATAACTAGTAATAAGAAACAAACTTTGGAAAAAAAAAGATATGATATGTACAAACTTAAAAACAAAACAATATTGTAAACTTTAAAGATTTGCTCTTGAATACTCCAAATTTAACGCTCCTACAGAAAATTAATCTCTACAACTTACTTACTTAGATGGCGCTACAGTTCGGGGTGAACCTGGGCCTCAACCAACAAGCCTCTCCATTTAGCTCGGTCTTTAGCTAATTGCCTCCAGTTGCGCACTCCAAGTTGGTCGAGGTCCCCTTGAACTTGTGCGCGCCACCTACGGCGATAATTCCCTCTACTGCGTCGTCCCTCGGGGTTAGATTCGAAGACTCTGCGGGCCGGAGCGTTGGTGTCCATTCGCTCTACATGTCCTAGCCATCTCAGACGTCCAATACGCAGTTTTTTGACTAGGTCGATGTCGCTGTACAGCTCGTATAGTTCGTGATTGAATCTTCTCCTCCAAAACCCGTCAACGCAAACGGGACCGAAAATCTTACGAAGAATTTTTCTCTCAAAGCGACCAAGGATATCTTCATCCTCTTTTAATAAAGTCCATGTTTCAGCGCCGTAAAGCAGGACTGGGATGATCAAGGTCTTATATAGAGTCTCCTTAGTTGTTCGAGATAGGGCTTTACTGTTGAATTGCCTTATAAGCCCAAAAAAACAGCGATTGGCAAGAGTTATTCTTCGATTGATTTCTGCGCTGATTTTGTTTGCTGAATTTATAGCAGAGCCAAGGTAGACAAAGTCCCTTACTACCTCGAAGTTATAGCTGCCCACGGTGACGTTTTGTCCAATTCGTCGATGTTGGTTTTCCCTTCTAGTTGACAGCATATACTTGGTTTTGCCCTCGTTTATCGCCAAACCCATTTTGGCCGCTTCCGCCTCAATGCTTGCAAAAGCACCGGTGACAGCCCGCTGAGATCTTCCGATAATGTCTATATCGTCGGCGTATGCAAGCAGTTGTACAGACTTGTAATAGATTGTGCCTCCGGTGTTGGCTTGTGAGTTCCGCACAATCAGTTCAAGTACAATATTGAAGAAGTCACATGACAGCGCGTCACCTTGTCTAAAGCCTTTTTTGACATCAAAGGTCTCGGTGAGGTCATTACCGACCTTGATGGAGCAGCGAGCGTTCTCCATCGTCAGCCTGCACAGGCGGACAAGTTTGGCAGGGATGTCAAAACTAGACATGGCTCTATAAAGCTCTTCTCTATAGATGCTGTCATAGGCGGCCTTGAAATCGATAAAGAGGTGGTGAGTATCGATTTGGAATTCTTGGGTTTTCTCCAGGATCTGTCGAAGTGTGAAGATTTGATCGATGGTGGACTTTCCTGGCCTGAAACCGCACTGATAGGGTCCAATCAGGCTGTTGATAAAAGGTTTCAGGCGTTCACACAATATCGCAGAAAAGATCTTGTACGCGATGTTGAGGAGACTGATGCCTCTATAATTGGCGCAGTTGAGGGGGTCTCCTTTCTTGTGGATCGGGCAAACGATGCTGAGATTCCATTCATCAGGCATACACTCCTCTGACCAAATATTAGAAATGAGTTGGTGTATGCACTCTACCAATTCATCCCCAGCTGCCTTGAAAAGTTCGGCCGGTAAACCGTCAGGTCCAGCAGCCTTGTTCGATTTTAGCTTGGATATTGCTATCCTCACTTCGTTTTGGTCAGGTGGACGGAAATTTTGACTATCATCGTCCATGTTGAATGGTTCATTCTGCCTGACAGCGGGATGTTGGTCTTCGTCGCCGTTATACAGTCTGCAGAAGTAGTTTTTCCATATTCTCAGCACCGACTGTGATTCTACTACGAGGTTTCCATTCTCATCTCTACAGGTTTCTGTACGGGTATTACTTCTCTGACACGTTCTTTTTACCTTTTGGTAAAACTTCCGTACATTGTTCCTGGAGTATAGACTCTCGATATTCTCAAACGCGCGCTTCTCATGCTCTTTCTTCTTCTTTTGGAGAAGCCGATGTTCTTCCCGTCTCTTTTGCTCGTAGAGCTCACGAGCAGCTCTCGTCTTCCTTTGCAGCGCCGCTTTGTATGCCTCTTGTTTTGCTGCATGCACTCGCCGGCATTCTTCGTCAAACCAGGGGTTTCGCGGTGGTGGGCGACCGAGACCCAGCACATCAGTCGCGGCGTTTCTGATGGCATGTTGGCAGCGTTGCCACTGGTCTTCGGCACTTGATGCTGGCGGTATAGGGGTGATTGAGAGATTTCGGGATACGCGTTCAGCGAAGAGTCTGGCGGTCTCTTGCGATTGTAGCTTTTCGACGTTAAATTTTCTCACAGTAATTCTTCTTTGTTGCTCAGATTGGGATATCCGCATTCGTACCTTGGCTACAACAAGGTAATGACCCGAGTCTATGTTGGCCGCTCGGAAGGTCCGGACATCCAGAATACTGGAGGCATGCCTTGCGTCGATCGCAATATGATCAATTTGGTTGATCGTGACATGATCATTGGACCGCCATGTCTGCTTATGAATATCGAGATGAGGAAACCATGTGCTTGCTATGGTGACATTTCGCTCCACAGCGAAATCAATTAGCCTTAGTCCGTTATCAGACGTGGTGTCGTGTAGGCTATGCTTACCGACTGCTCTACCAAAGACGTCCTCCTTTCCTATTTTGGCGTTAAAATCGCCCAATACGATCTTAACGTCGTATTTAGGACATTGCTCGTATGTTTTGTCGAGGAGCTCGTAGAAACACTCTTTGGAGGCAGGGTCCTTTTCTTCTGTGGGGGCATGAACACATATTAGGCTTATGTTAGCGAATTTAGCCTTGATCCGGATAGTCATAATACGCTCGCTCGCGTGTCGGAAGCTTAAGACTTCTTGCCTAAGTCTGCCGCGTATGACAAATCCGCATCCGAATAAGCGTTGCCTGTTGCCTCTGTAGCAATCACCGTAGTAGATGTCACAGTTTTTCATCCTCTTTTTGCCTGGCCCATCCCATCGCACTTCCTGGATGGCAGTAATATCTGCTTTATAGCAGTCTAGGGCCTCTGCTAGTTGTTCGGCTGCACGTGGTCTGTAAAGGGACAGAACATTCCACGTACAGATCCGAAGGTCGTTGTCCTTATTTCGTTTGCTGGGGTCGTCATTAGTTGGGTCATCCTTATCCGAGGCTTTTGGTTGTTTCGGAACCATGCGTTTTTTACGTGGTAGGGAAGTTACCCCGACGGCACAACCCCCAACCTGGAGGGCCAGTTCCTTAATTATTCCCCTAGAACGAGGGGCCGGGTACACCGGTGCCAGTAGTCCACTACGGGAGTATGAGCGCTGCCATTGGCCCATTAAGAGCTCCTCCGCCACCATCTCTATTCCAATGTCCTGACCAACATTGGAAATTCCTTACCGACCTGTGATCCGAATACGTCGAAGCAGCTCGCGCAAGGTATTCACTAAGTTCAACCTAACTGGAACTATAGACGCCACCGTTGACTCCGTCTAGGGAATTCGTCCGCTGCCGCCTGGAACAGGAAGAAGTGCTCTAGTGAGAAAAGCACTCTTCTCAAACGGGGTTGGTTACCCATTTCTTGGATTAAGGTACTAGGCACCCGGCTGTCACCGCGTGGAGGTTGAGAGTAGGAGTTGGTAGGCCTCAGCTGAGTGAAAACGCTTGTGTTTTCATATGATCGCATGCACTACCGTTTGACTAGCAAGCTTAATCTTCTTTTTCGAAGGGGGGGAGGATGTAGTGCCCACACTACATTGACCACACAACGTCACTCCCATAGCCAAATCAAATCGTCACTTCATTTCCTCTTCCACACATTCTTCCACACTTCAATCACAATACCATATTGTGCACACTCGTCTATACGGCACTCACCTACCGATCGTACGCTCGTGTTACAGCAAAAGGTCAACGTCAGCATATGCTCGCCAAATGCACCTCTTGTCGATCACTGTCGCAGGCAAATAGTAAACACTATGAGTAATGGGTATACCCGAGAACCCATATGTGACGCAGTTAAGGGAACTCGACTGCTTACACCATAATGCCGACAAAGCGATACATACTTCAATCGGTGCAAAGCAATAAAAGAACATTGACACCAATATGAATATGCTGAAAGCGCACTACGATGCACTAGGGTAGAATGCCGACGACATGCTGTGACATAATAAATATTATGACATATGGGAAGATGTGTTTTGGGCCTCTTTGACCTACTGAGCGCCGCGACACACTTACCCAATTTTTCTAGCAAAAACATAAGAAGAATGCGTGCGAATAGAGGGGATGAATGTAGAATTTTACCAAAAATATGGTATAAAAGGAGTAGAGAATCCAAGAGCAAATGAGAGTCGAACTAATAGAATTAAAGTAAAAGGTTGCAGCCTAGCCCAGACAGCGGACCTATAGAAATAATAAATAAATAAATATTAAAAGGTCGCAGCCAAGCCCAGACAGCGGACCTACATAACAAAAGCATAACATAATAAAAGCGTAAATATACCATAGAATAAATCGAAATAATCGTTTTATTTCTCAACTCGTCTCTCCGCACGGAACTCTTCCCTCGACACGCTGAGGAAGCACGGTCACGCGCGTTAACACAAGGAATAGTATAGAAATTATTAAACATACCATTTGTGAACAATATTTATGCCCCGTTGACATAGAGGTTAAGCCGCATAATTCAGAGATGCACATTAGGTTAACGAATCATTCCATACGTTTCCCAGGCGTCTTTCATATTTTGAGAGCGTAGAAGTACAGAAAATATTAGATAAATTGTTAGAACAGAAAGTTATTAGTCCAAGTCAATCTCCATACGCATCTGCTATAGTTTTAGTAAAAAAAAAAAATCGGGGGAACTTCGTATCAGAAATTTAAACAAGGTCACAGCTCGAGATAACTATCCATTACCATTGATTGAAGACTGTTTTGGTTATCTTGGGGGAAAAAAGTACTTTTGCACTCTAGACCTGAGGAACGGATTTTTCCATGTAGCAATGGCGCCAATCAATCCAATATACTTCATTCGTAGTTCCCCGTGGGCAATTCGAGTACACACGTATGCTGTTCGGTTAAAAAGACGCCCCTGCTGTTGTCCAGCGTTACATATGCGAAATTTTTGTTTGAGCCAGATTACTTCTTTCACAGCCGCAGATAAAGCCATGTATTCGGCCTCAGTACTCGACAAAGCAACAGTTGGTTGCTTCTAGCTCTCCCATGAAATTGCACCGCCGCATAATTTAAATACATAGCCCATGCATGAACGACGCTTATCTATGTCAGATGCTCAATCAGCATCCGAAAAGCCAGTCAATGTCTCCGAGCCAGGGAAGTGTATTTGCAAATCAATCGTCCTCTTCAAATATCTGTAGATACGTTTTACGGCAGTCCAGTAAGCTTTTCCGTAATTCATGTTGAACCGACTTACGTCATTTACAGCAAATGCAATATCTGGCCTAGTTCCCTGCACCAAATATAAAAGACTTCCGACGGGCTCTTGATACGGAACCTTTTCCATCTTCTCATCGCTGCACATTTGGATTGATAATTTTTGATTCGGATCACTCGGAGTCACCACCGGTTTGCTATCAGCTATGCCAAACCTCGCCAATATATCTTTGATGTATCTCGATTGGTCCAACCATATACCATTTGTTTTGTTGTTATTCGTAATGTTAAGTCCAACACAACTTACGGCCACTCCCATGTCCTTCATTGTGAACGCCCTATAAAGCTGCTTTTAACTTGTCTCGGAGTCGAACATCACGCCAGAAGATTAGCATGTCGTCAACGTATATAGCTACAATCAATTGACAGTCTTGACTTCATAAGCCCAAACAATTTCAGCTCTGACTCCAATTTCATGTTCCATTGACGGCTGCTTTGCTTCAGTCCATAAATGGATTTGTTCAATTTACATACCTGGCTGCTACCATGGCTACATCCGTCCAGCTGCTCTATGTAAATTTCTTCCGTCAGATCTCCCTGCAAAAAAACACTTACGGCGTCCATTTGATCGATTTTCATATGCATCTTAACAGCCAATGCAATTAAAAAACGAACAGATGTATATCGAACTACTGGTGAATATGTTTCATTATAATCGATACCATACTGTTGTGAGCATCCTTTAGCCACCAATCTTGCCTTATGGCGAATTTTGTTGCCATCGCCATCACGCTTCGTTTTGAACACCCACTTTGTTTTTATTGCCTTTCGTCCTCACGGTACTGGCGTGCTTCCTTCAGATGGAACAAAGGTTTCAGTCGAACACTTATTTCGAGCCTCTGTCGACGCTTTTTCAGTTTCCCCCACTGGAACGAGATCCTCATTAGACACAATTGGAATACAATTAATTACCTTCCCGCCTGCTTCCATGAAAACCACATCTCTGCTTGTTGACATCTTCTTAGTTACAGGATCGATGCAACGGTATTCCTTTGTCGTTTCGCTATATCCGACAATTAACATTTTTGAAGATTTCGAATCCCACTTGCGTCGCTTCGCCTTTGGTGCATGGATCATGACAGGTGACCCAATCCGCATGCCGCTCAAATCCACCTTTGATCCAGTCCAGATTTCTTCCGGGGTTTTGTCAACCAGCGACGAACTTACTGATCGGTTTATCGTGTACACAGCAGTGTTTACTGCTTCAGCCCAATATGACTTATCCAATGGTTCGGTTCATTCTCTTGGCTACACCGTTTTGCTCAGGTGTATAAACGTTTGGTGTACTATGCCAGCACGCTTGCAATACGATTTGAAGTCTTGAACAATAAACTCTGTTCCATTGTCCGTCCGGAAGACCTTGACTTTTCGCCCAACCTTTTTTGCACCATCTGCTTGAACTCCTTAAATAGCCCGAATACTTCGGCCTTGGACTCAAAAAAATACACAAAAACTTTTCGTGAAAAGTCGTCAATAAAAATAAAAAAATACCTGGCTCCACCGATTGATTTATTTTCCATTGGCCCACATACATCGGAGTGGATTAGATCCAACATGTTCTTCGCGCGTGTGCCGGTGTTTTTAAATGGTGCTCGAGTTTGCTTGCCCTGGAGACAAGTTTCGCACTTCTTTAAAACACTTGCATTTTCGTTGAACGAAACTCCCTCAACAGTGCCATTCTTCATGTTACATAAGTCAGCGTAATTGATGTGTCCCAAACGTCGATGCCATGTGATCAATTCCGATGATGCATTTGCGAGCATACATGTTTGCGAACACACAGTTTGACCGTTCAACTTATACACCCCAGCTGAAGATTTCGTTTTTACCAGAAGTTCATTGGTTTCGCTGTACACACTGCAGCCATCTCGACTGAAGATCACGATCACGCATGTAGTAGAGTTGGGCTAAGTCGTGAATTTATGTTCACAGCTATAACTGTGAACGTGATTTCTTATTCACTGTGAATATAACCTGTGAATCCGAATGTATGAGAGTAATTTTTTTTACGAATAAAAATTATTCACTTACTATGATAATAAAGTACAATTTACATATTTTTCTGTTATCTATTAATGAATTATTATATTATTGACTTCTTGTATCGTAAAATGTACTCGTAGGTAATTCGTTAATACACATGCGTTGATGTATGCACAATGCGCATACTATCCATATAAGTAATAATACTATTAAAAATATTTCGATCCAATAAATCAAAAAATAAACTTACCCCAGAAACTAATGTTACCAAAGGATGCTTTATTTGCATATGCATACCTGTCACAAATTACATTTTGCGGAAGTCTCATCTAATTCCGTAAAAAAATCTAAAAAAAACTAAACTTTTTTTCGCTTTATCATTGGCGGCATCTTAAATTAAATTTTTTTTTTTTTATTGTATATACGCGCGCTTGTACACACCAAACACAAATCTGTAAATTTTTGCTTTGAATATATGTAACTACATACAAGAGAAATACATATTTCTATTATCTATGGTATAACCCACCGAATAATATACATTTCATATACCTGCATGTTGTTTTTGCACCCAAGGCATTTTTTTCACCACGTTTTACTTTGTTCTATTCTTCGCTGCCTGCCACTTCAGTATACATAAATGCGATGTAAAAAAGAATTCCTCCCTTATGCGCATTAGGTATACACATTTTCGTTAATCGTATTTCGTTGCCAGCTCTGAACGGTCATGTTCGTTATCCGCTCCTCGCTCTTCATTCAGCAATAGCCGCACTGAGCGGTTAGATGTGTACATGTTCATTATCCGCTCGTCGCTCTTCATTGAGCAATAGCCGCACTGAGCGGTTAGATGTGTACATTTTCGTTTTCCGCTCGTCGCTCTTCATTGAGCAATAGCCGCACTGAGCGGTTAGATGTGGACATGTTCGTTATCCGCTCGTCGCTCTTCATTGAGCAATAGCCGCACTGAACGGTTAGATGTGTACATTTTCTTTCTTCATTCGTCGCTCAATGTATCTTTTGTTGCTGTGTTGGAACGAATGTGTAATGTGTAAAAGTGTATCGAATATTAATTTTGAGTTTGGGTAAATATGTTATGATTGTATTTTCAATGGGAGTACTTTATTAAATAAATTTGTGTAGTATAAACATGTTGCGTATAAATTGCTTGTGTATAAAAGTTTACCAATGCGTCCACGCTCGGTAAATTTTTAAATCGAAAAAGAACGAAACTAATTTACAAAAGGTACATTGAGCAATAAAGAATATGAATGTAAAAAGAAACTATGGAAAATCGAACGTTATATTCGGAGTAATTCAAAGAGAATGTAGCAGGAATGCAATTTAATAGAGAAATGGAGAGTTATCAAAATTAAGGTTTTGCAAATAATTTGCTATGCGTTTACTTGGCACTTGTGTTACATAGTACTAAACAGTAGCGGACACAAAAATGTGATGCGAAAAATAATTCCATATTCACGTTTTAAACATTCACAGTTTATTTTTAATTCACTCACAGTCATACTAGTACCACTACTTTCAATGTCCATGATGAACGGCTTAAACTATCCGCCAAGTCCCGCTAGCATAATAGCACCTAACCATTCCGGAGAAATGGGAAATTTTATTTTTGCTAGTTTGTTTAAGGTGCCGATGATGAGATTGACATAATCCATCATCGAATCGCAGTTCTCCAAACGAACCGTTATCAACTTCTGCAGTAGAGTAACTTTGCCCGTCAATCCGTTGTCCTCATACAAAGTTTCTAATTGTTTCCAAATGCCCAAAACGCTCGTCTCGTTGTGAATGTTCACGAAAAGCGATTCATAGACGGCCAAAACAATTTTTGCTTTTGCCTTACGAAGCTTTCCTGCGTCCATCTCGGTCACCGCATCCGTTACGCAATTCTGCAATTCGCAAAATTCCATTATATTTTGCATGGAAAATTTCCAGGTGTGATAATTTTCACCACCACGCAATTTCCCGATGATAACACTCGACTCATTTATCGACATTTTCAGTATGAAGGTGCTGCACAATTTCACAATGTGATCGCAACAAATGCGTCTGCACAAAAACGATCTCTAACCTCATCTTTTCCAACGACGTGGCCTGCAACTAATGCACGAGGAAAAAAACTCCAAAACGAAAAAAATTATTATGGGGTACTGTTGAGACTTAAATTATTAAGTAATCAAAAATTTTCTGGGCCCATAACCTGTTGAAATTGCTGTGGATTGAAACGTATAAGAATGAACACGTCCTCACACATGGAAGGAGGCAGATAGCAGTGAGTGATGCCAATGTATATTTTTAACAGTAACACTGGATGAGCACGTAGCATTATTAAAGAAGGGTTTGTGTTGTATGACTGAAAAAGCTTTGATTCTGCGCTTTGATTCTCCGCCCCAACGATGATCATATCAAAGCTATAAAGGGATTGCAATTACCCCGGAATTTGAAAGAATTATGAACTGTATTGGGCATGTTTAGTTATTTCCGAATGTTTATTGAGGGACATACAAGATGGCCAAACCATTAACTGAGTTAACCCGCGAAGGGGTAGTTTTCTCCATGACCACTGCACGCGAAGATGCTTTTAATGTGTTGAAGAATAAGTTGATAAATAGTCCAGTTTTGGCGATTTATGACCCATCAAAAGAGACGGAGCTACATTGCGATGCTAGCTCTTTGGGATGGGAAGCTTCATCCCGTATCAAAATTTCTCAAAGACAGCATCTCCCGCTGAACAACGTTATCATAGTTTCTGTTGAAAAAAAAAGACTAGCACAAATTTTTTGAACTTCTTTGATACACACACATCAATTAACACATACGTTTTCCTAACTTATTTAGCACACACACATCAATTAACACATACATTTTCCTAACTTATTTAGTACACACACACATGAATTAATTTATTTTTCTTTTGTATCTTCAAGACCTTAAATCAATATTCTTCCCTTTTTTAAGTTAGTTGTCAGTTAACTTCTGAACTCTCGGTGTCGCAACGACTCCTAAATAAAAGTAATCGTTGAATTTCTATGGTAGTTGTTTTATTCCTAGTCGGGGTTTTTTTTTTTTAACATTTGGTGCCGAAACCCGGGAATAATCGCGTCGGACAACGTACAGGCATATTGTGAGTAAGGTCTCAAAGCAGCAATATGGAAATAGCTTCCGAGGCGCCTTTCGAGCGCAGCTCACAAAAAACGCGAAAGCGGCAGTGGAGTTACTAAACGCGAATACGTCGCAGATCAAAAAGGAACGTGCCGAGCATTTTCAAGAATTGGAAGAGGAAATCGGTTCCTATGTTGATCGCCTGAGAGCGGTCCAGGCACATATAAAGGCTGCGGATAAGCGGCTAGACGATAAAGAACTAATCAAGGGGGAGGATATGAAAAAAGAATACGAAAGAATCGCAGAGTACGATGATTTGGCGGTGGCGACACTTGCGCGCCTGAATCAGAGAAGGCAAAAATTGCAACAATTTAGTGCAACGGAGCTAATTAGCGCGATACCATCACCTCAACCTCACCCCCCACTGCAAAGGAGCAATACAAAATTGCAAAGGTTACAACTAAAGAAACTCGACGGAGATTTGCGAGAATGGATTCCTTTCTGGGACCAATTCAACGTCGCCGTGCACGAGAACCAGCAGCTGTCATCAGCGGAAAAATTTGGTTATCTCGAAAGTGTCTTGTGTGGGGCGGCGAAAAAGGCAATAGCGGGATTCACGGCGTCAGCGGCTTGCTATGACGCAGCCGTCGTCTTATTAAAAGAACAGTACGGCGACATCGAAAGGTTGGTGGATAACCATATACAACAGTTAGTCTCGCTCCATCCTGTACATCTACGATCGGATGTGCTAAGTCTACGGCACTTATACAACTCTGTTACCACATGTAAGCGATCACTTACGTCTCTAAATGTGCCCTCATACCATTATGATGTCATGCTGAAGTCCATATTTCTACGCTGGTTGCCTGCCGAACTTCGTATTGACTACCATCGTACGCGCGAAAGAGACTAGTCCATAAATATTAAACGGGAAATTCAAAGCACACACGATGAAGATGACGCCGCATCAACAACCACTACAACGTCAGCAAACACTCAGATGCAAAACCTATTGGTGTACTTTAGGAGGGAAATAGAGGCATTAGAGAGAAGTAAATTCTCCGCAGCGCAAAATAATGCAAAAACTCCTACCACTACAGCAGCGAGTTTGGTAACATTAAACGATGAGCAGGAGGCCGATTGCCTATTCTGTCACTCTTTTTCTCACAGTACGAAGGAGTGTGATGCGAACATGACAATCGCACAAAAAAGAGATGTGCTACTGAAGAGTAAAAGATGTTTTCGCTGTGCAAGGAAGTGACACTCATCGAAAAAATGCCCAAGTGGAAAGTGGATTAAGTGCAATAAGTGTAAAGGGAGCCACCTAACTGCGATGTGTGACCCGACATTCAAGAAGAATTTCGATACAATAGTGGAGAATAAGGAGGACGAAGAAGGAAAAGGTAACGTTGCTTTAAATCTATGTAATACGAACAGCACGTTTTCGAATGTTTACTTAAAGACGGCTCGGTATATTTGTCGGGGTCAGCGGAAAACTGTTTTGCTACGAACTGTTATTGATGGTGGCAGTCAAAACTCATACGTGTGTGAGGACATCGTGGACAAGTTAGGATTTTTAGATGTTGGAACGGTAAAAATGGCAGTGATTCCTTTCGGTACGTCGGACAGAGCTCCCGTGCAAGTTCTAAGGAGAGTGAAAATTCCCTTGCAGAGCCAGTATGATAAGCGGACGATCGAGATAGAAGCGTTGGTAGTACCAAAAATATGTATAGATGTGTTGAGTGCACCGGATGGAAATTGTGTTTCATTCGCTAATTTAAGATTAGCGGACCAGAATCACGTCGAGAATATTGGATCAGAGGTTGGTTTAAATGTGTTGATTGGAGCTGATTTTCATTGGAACGTAGTGACGGGCAAGCAAGTCAAAATTAGCAAACGGTTAAGAGCGGTAGAGACCATCTTCGGTTGGACAATTCAAGGTCTCCACGATCGCCCGGATGCCGAAGGAGTCGGCAATGGATCTACTTCTTTTGTTTCACACGTGCTGTCAGTGGCGAATCCAATTGGTGATAATTTCACAAACATGTGGACCTTGGAGGCAATTGGAATACGCGGTGAAGAGGACGAGAAAAATTCCTTGACTAAGGAAATGACACAAAGATGCATTCGGAAGGTGGGTCCTCGGTATGAAGCTGCTCTGCCTTGGAAAGATCCGGATTTAATACTGGAAAGCAATAGAAGTCAAGCGGTAAGTCGTTTAAAATCTCTAATACGTCAATTATCTAGGGATCCAATGAAACTGAAGGAGTATAATGACGCGATGCTTCAACTGATAGGAGATGGTATTGCTGAACCGGTTGAGCCTGATTTAACGACGACTTCAAAGAGAATATTTTACCTCCCACATCGGCCAGTATACAAAGAGGATAGCGCGACAACGAAAATGCGCATTGTATTTGATGCCTCCGCTTGCAGCGGTGACATCATCTTTAAACAGTCAGCTCTTCACCGGAACCAACTTGTTACCCGAAGTACTGATTATGTTACTGAATTTTCGACTTGGGCGCATAGGACTCGTTGCTGACATCGAAAAGGCATTTTTGCAAATAATGCTTAACGTAGATGACCGAGATTCCCACCGTTTCATCTGGGTTTCATCAATCGACGCAGACAATGGCGAGCAAGTTCTCAGAGAATTGCGTATGACTAGAGTGACCTTTGGTAATAAGAGCGGCCCATTTATTCTTTCAGCAACCATTCAAGAACATGTGAAGACGAAGGAGCATCAAAGACGTGCAAGATTTTGAAAAACAGTTTTTACATGGACGATTTTGTGTCGAGCATGGATACGGAAGAAGAGGCTATTCGAGTATATAACGAGTCTGTGCAAATTATGAAAGGGGCTTCAATGAACCTAAGGAAGTCGCATTCAAATAACGCCAAGGTTCGTAACGCTGTAGATTCGGTGGAGTTGCCAATCGTGCAAAAGGTGTTGGGTTTGTCATGGCTGGTGTTCAGTGATGAGCTCGCGGTGCCGTTAAAGTTCATTCAAGAATTTCTGGAATCCGGCACATCTGGAGGGACCAAAAGGAACGTTCTGCAAGCTATCGCACGAGTCTATGATCCATTGGGCATTGTGTTTCCAACTGTCATTGAACTGAAAATCTTATTCCAGGCCGCATGGAGAAGGAAGTTGACGTGGGATGAAGTTCTGCCGCCGGACATGTTGCAGGAATGGGAGGAGTGTATCAAAAATATTCTTCAGTTGAAAAACATGACGATTCCCAGTTCCGTGCTGCTATTTCCAGCACCGAGTAAGTTTCACTGTCATATTTTCGCCGATGCCAGTACGAAAGCTTATGGTAAAAAAAAAAAATAAATATTTGGCGCAACAGCTCTTTAAGTGCCAGGGCCTAGCTTTTCGCAACCACTCATGTTGTGTGCGTTATATTTTTCACACGAATGGAAGGGACCTACAGTTTAGTGCCGTATCCGAACGGCGATTTGAGAAGCTTTTTCGAGACAACAATACTCTCGGATGTTTGTCAGACGCTCGCGAGAGGTGGGACCGTGAAAAAACTTTTTGGTGTTTTGTAGGATTCGAACTTGGAACCTCACGCTTAGTGATCCGACACACTAACCACTTACGCCACAGCGCCCAGCTTATGGTGCCGTGGCATATATTCGAGATGTCGATTCCTCCGGAGTTGGGGTGGTTTCATTCCTATGTTCAAAAAGTCGTGTAGCACCATTGAAGATTAACGGATCGGATGAATTAACGCTTCCTAAGTTGGAACTGACGGCTGCCTTAATAGCTGCCAGAATGTGTGCGTATTTAAGGCGTTCTCTGAAGATTCCGGTACGAGAGTTTTTCCTTTGGACTGATTCAAAGATAACTCTCCATTGGATTTACGGCCAGATGCAGCGTTGGAAGCCATATGTCCAAAGTCGTGTTATCGAGATTCGGCGACATACTGCCGCCTCGGATTGGAATCATTGCTCTGGAAAGGAAAACCCGGCTGACCTGATAACGAGAGGTATAACTGGAGATAAGCTTCAAACATCTTTGATGTGGGCTCACGGTCCAGATTGGCTCAAGGACTTTGACGTTAACGCTCTCGTCGATCGTCAAAGTATTCCCGACTTCAACTGGCAAACAACTTTGCTGGTAGAAATGATCCCGAAGAAGGAAGAACCAATTCTACGCTGTGAAAATTTCGATAGCTGGATACGAATGCTGAGAGTCACTGGATGGATATTTCGTTTTTTAAGAAGGTGCAGGAGCAAGCTGAAATCAACTGCAGATCAATTGACTAAGGCTGAAATCGAAGATGCTGAACGTTATTGGATAAGGTACGTACAGTTATTCAGTTTTAATAACGATATCCATAAATTACAGAAAGACAAGTCATTGCCAACCTTTTCGAAAATTACGGAACTTTCACCCTTTTTGGACGAAAAGGGTCTGATAAGAGTAGGGGGAAGGCTCCAATTGTTAGACGAACCATTTGATCTCAGACACCCCATCATATTGCAAGCAGATCATCATATCGCTTATCTCATAACAAAAGATCGTCACTTGCTAACAGTTCACGGAGGCATGAACAGAATTCTGACCAAATTGAGAGAACGTTTCTGGACTATCAAGGGCCGCAAGCTGGCCAAGCGAGTGGTCAAAGCTTGTACTGTGTGCCAGAAATTGTTCGGACCATCAGCCTCCCAGCCGTTTGCTCCTCTGCCGCGGCAGAGAATCACGCTTATCCGAACATTCGACAATGTTGGTATAGACTTCGCCGGACCTCTGTACTACGCTATTCCTGGAGAAGGCACTATGCATAAAGCAGCCGTTCGAGCAGTTCATTTGGATCCGACCACAAATTTAGCTACGGAGAGCTGTTTGATGGCTCTTAAGCGTTTCATGGCGAGACGCGGTAACCCATCAGCCATTTTCTCAGACAACGCAAAAACATTTAGAAGGGTCTCTCTGGAGCTCAGCAAAATTGGGGGCATCTTCGAGGGTGAAGCTGTTCAAAACTTCCTAACCAGAAATCGGGTGCAGTGGAATTTTATCGTCGAGAGAGCGCCCTGGTGGGGTGGCTTTTGGGAGAGGCTTATCCGGACGGTTAAGAACACTTTGAAGGTTTCTGTGGGAAAGGCTAGACTCAACTTGGAAATCTTTGGCACAATCCTGGCAGAAGCAGAAGCTATGGTGAATGACCGGCCTCTTACATATGTGTCCACAGACGCCATAGATGCAACACCGCTAACTCCAGCTATGTTTCTTTTGCGATGGTCCCACTCAGGTACTAGTATTGATTCCGATGGGAATTCCGTCAACGAGTCTACTATGAGGGAGCTATGGAAGGGCAGAATGAAATACACAACGAAGCTGGCAAAAAGATGGCGTACGGAATACCTGCAGCTTTTGCGATCATTTCACTACAGCGACCGGAAGGCATCGATAGATCTGAAGGAAGGCGATGTTGTTCTCCTATTCGACCAAGCTACTCCTCGAATAAACTGGAAAATGGTCATTGTCGAAAAGGCAAGATGGGAGAGTGCGCTCCTGTGAAATACGATGTGCAGACGGAAGCAGATTTCGAAGGCCAGTTCAGCTCCTATACCCACTGGAGCTGCCAATGATTCCCCCGGGTGGAGGATGTTGAAAAAAAAAAGACTAGCACATATTTTTTGAACTTCTTTGATACACACACATCAATTAACACATACATTTTCCTAACTTATTTAGCACACACACATCAATTAACACATACATTTTCCTAACTTATTTAGTACACACACACATGAATTAATTTATTTTTCTTTTGTATCTTCAAGACCTTGAATCAATGTTCTTCCCTTTTTTTAGTTAGTTGTCAGTTAACTTCTGAACTCTCGGTGTCGCGACGACTCCTAAATAAAAGTAATCGTTGAATTTCTATTGTAGTTGTTTTATTCCTAGTCGGGGTTTCTTTTTTTAACAGTTTCGAACTGGAATCGCTAGCCATAGTAACATATGTGCACTCAGACGTTGTCGAGGTTATTTGGAGGGAATAAAATTCAGGATTGTGACAGATTGTAACTCACTTAAGTTAACCTTAGAACGTGGATGGATGACTGCCAGAATTGCTAGGTGGGCTCTCGAATTGAAGTCATATTTTTTTTTTTTATTATTATTTGCGCGCCGCCATGATGTAGAGGTTTGGTAGCATCGGTAATAACCACGGAATTTATAGCGATCTGGCAACGACGCCGATCATGTTTCGTCAAGTCGAGGAAGAACTAGCATTTAAATTTCCTTTTCCTCAAACGATTCATTCTATCGTCATCAATCTCCGAAGCCACACCGCCGTCCGCACCTCAAGTTATAATTTTAGTTTTAAATAAAATTAAGTTTATTTTTGGTAAATAAAACTGTCTGAACCCAAATAAAATAGTGTTTTCTTTTGGGAAAAGAGTAACAATTGGTTACCCCGACGACGGCGGCTGTGGCGTTCGACATACCTATATACAGACATACACTCCAGCACATAAAACTCCAGAAAACAACAAGAAAAAAAGGGGTTGACAATCAGCGGAACAAACAGCGAGGGAAGACGAATACCGACATCGGCAGCAGTGAGTTCACGAGGTGTACACACACACTTCATGATGCAGTATCAAAAGCAAGGAAAATACCACATTTTTATCAGCGGACAGTTTAGCGGTGCCCGCATTAACCGCTCAAAAACCAGCAGTACAGCCACCATCACAGATAGCGGTTCAGCCAGCAAACCATCCATCATCACCACATTTTACCGCACACAACAAGAAACAGTAACAACGGCGCAACGATCAGCCCACAGCAAGACGAAGACAGTGAGATACTTCAGGTGCATGCATGCTCCACATTAAAAAAAAAAAAGAAAAAAAAATGGATTTTCATTTATGTATAATACCTAAATCATACAAAGATTATTATATTAAAATAACTTATACATATTATACTCGTATAAAAATTTCAATTTGAATTCTAAAAAAATAGTTATAGTTAAGTTTCATTGAATTAATTATTTTAAATCATTAAATTTTATTGAATTCTTTACATTATACCAAAATACATAAGTTAATGAGTTTGTACGATGACGGGAGGCGTTGAGCAATCGGTGGAAAATAAAAGCGGCGCGGATACTAAGAAAAAGGGTGCGAATTATGACGATGATCCGGAGCCCCACGAGGCATCCAGTATTTCCTTACCACCTGTTACGGCGACACTTGGCAGCACTCTTCGGGCACACGTCACATATGACAACCCTTGTCAGCTGACAGATGTCAGCACACACTTTTAGGTTTTTTCTTTTCTTATTTGGCTACTGGAGAGATAGGACGGAGTCCAAGCACAACTGTAAGAAGAAATTATAACTTATTTTGTAAATTTAACCTTTATATTCTTTAAATAAAGATTTTAGTTTGCATATATTGCCTACTGGAAATACGTGTTTGCTTACACCCGCCCGACTTCTCAACACCACCCTTTTGGGAAAAAGCACATAGTTCTTGGTTTCTTATTGTAGAGGCACAGTTTTCGGTTAAAAAAGATGAAACAAAAGCACACATGGTCTCTGCGTTGTCGGTTGAGACGTTGAGACAGTAAACAGCGTTTTAGATATTTTAAAATCACCTCCCGCGACCGACAAATATAAAACCTTACGGGACGCGTTAATAAATCGCATTCACTTTCGGAACAACGGCGGTTGGAAGGTTTCTTAGCAGCGGAGGACTTCGGGGATAGGAAGCCTTCCGATTTATATCGTCATATGCTGTCGATAGCAGGCACTATAAGTTGAGTTAATGATAGTTTAATAAACTCTTTGTGGACGCGTAAGCTCCGGTCTGCAGTGTCGATTCCCTTGGCCATTGCCGAAGACCAATCGTTAGAGAAAAGATTAGAGCTAGCAGATAATATTTTTGAATGCACTCAACAGAATGTTTCGGGCAACGCTGTTCAAGTGAGGGGTAAAGACGATTTTAGGCGACATCGCGAATCGGAATACGATTTAGACATATTTCGTCGGGAGATAGAGCAATTGAAAGACACCATTCGAAAGCTAGAGATACGTGGTCGAAGTAAGGAGAGCAACTCCTGGACCATGCTCTCCATTACATATGGTGTCTAAAAAAGAGCCCGGTGATTGGCGTCCTTGCGGAGACTTTCGCAGACTTAATGCAATCACTCAGCCGGATAGACATCCGATTTCGTATATTCAGCACTTCACAAGGAATATGTTTGGATGCACAGTGTTCAGCAAGACAGATCTTGTCCGAGCGTATCACAATATTCCAGTAGCTTGTGAAGACGTGCACAAGACAGCTATCACCACAGCTTTTGGGATGTTTGAGTTTCTGAGGATGCCTTACGGTCTCCGGAACGCCACTCAGACATTCCAACGGCTGATGAATTTCGTTTTGAGGAGATTGGAAGGTTAGGTTAGGTTGAAGTGGCTGCCAGCAGAGAATCGCCATCATACTTAGACCAAAAATAGATCCACTGTGATACCACATGGATCATGGGAGCAAGTTTCTCCTACCTACTCGTTAAACCATTTTGAGCTTCTTATGAAGCGTAGGAGGCTTTTAATATCGACGTTTTTCAGGTCGCCTATGTCGTTGTAATAGGGGGCTCCTAGGTGAAGCTTTCTTCTACGGAAGAGAGTTGGGCAGAAACAAAGAAGGTGAGGAAAAGTTTCTTCCTCTTCTTCGTCCATGCAGTTTCTACAAAAGTCGTTCGCAAAAACGCCTAGCCTTGCAGTATGCTTGCCTATTAGACAGTGTCTAGTGAAGACACCTATTATAGCGCCGATATGCAATTTGTTGAGAGAAATTGAATTTTTAGAACGTTTTAGATCCAGCTTGGGCCAAATTTGTTTTGTCGCTAGACATGTGGGTCCACTTGTCCACCTAAGATTCGTACTCTCGATAGCATCCAGCTTAAATTTAAGTTTGCAAGTAGCGATTGGTATACCTAAGGAGCCTTTATCCGGCAGGATGGGTATTGTTGTTATTATTCTGGCGAGTTCATCGACCTTACAATTCCCTGGAATGTCCCTATGCCCCGACACCGAACACATGTGAATATTGAACTGCTCAGACATCTCCACGGGAGACGATCGGCAGTCTAGAGCTATTAAGCAATTTATAGAGGTCGTTTCCAACGATTTGATTGCTACTTGGCTGTCTGAAAAGATGCGGATATTTCTAGCAGATATCACGTTTTTCTTAAGCCCAGATAAGACTTCCTTAATCGGCAAAATTTCCGCCTGGAATACGCTACAATGATTTGGAAGACGGAATGAGAGCTTAAGATTAAGCCTGCCAGAGAAAACACCTCCACCAACTCCGTCCTTGGATTTTGAGCCATCAGTGGAGAAGTGGATTGACCCATCTTCTGAAAATGCATCATCATTCCAGAGTGATCTGGAAGGGATGGTGACGAGGAAGTTCTTGTCAAAGTTTAGACGTGGGATGGTGTAGTCCGTGTTTTCGGGAGAGAATTTGAATTTACTTAAAATGGAAGCATGGCCAAATTCTTTTCTTGACCACTGTTGGGTAGCTTTGAGGCGAAAGGCTGAATTCGCTGCCATTTGCTTACTAAATATATCGAGGAGTATCAGATGAAACAAAATGTCCAGTGCCGCAGAGGGACTTGTACGTACTGCTCCGCCTATGCACAGGCAAGCTGTGCGCTGGACCTTACTTAGATAATCGCGATTTATAGCTTTTTCTAAGGCCGTCCACCAGACAATCACCCCGCATATGGGTATCGGTCCAATGACCGAGATGTAGAGCCAGTGAGTGATTTGGGGTTGTAAACCCCATCTATTTCCAATAGCTTTTTTGCAAGAGAAAAGTGCTACTGTAGCTTTCTTTACTCTTTCTTGAATATTAGGTTTCCAGCTTAGTTTCTCATCCAGGATGAGACCCAATTATTTTGCAGTGTCAGAGAAAGTTAAGCTGATACCATTGCGAGAAGGGGGGTCGACTGACGGAATTTTATATTTCCTGGAGAAGAGTACAAGTTCAATTTTGTGGGGGTTTACACCCAAACCACACCGAACTGCCCATCCAGTGAGCTTGTTTAAAGCGTTTTGTTGAAGTTCCTTTAGAGTAATTAAGTGGTTTCCTGAGACAGCCAAAGAAACATCATCTGCATAAGCGATCGCCGTGCAACCCTCGCCTTCCATGATTATCAATAGCTCATTGATCACCAGATTCCACAAAGGGGATATAGAACACCACCTTGCGGCGTGCCTCTATTGACAGACCTTCTGGTAGACGTCCCACCTAGCTTAGAGTTGATAATCCGACCATTAAGCAGTAGATTAATCACTTCGCAAAGTGAGCTGTCGACCTTCAGGTCTGATAGTGCATCTGCTATCGCTGATATATTGACATTGTTGAAAGCGCCTTCTACATCCAGAAAAGCAGCCATTGTGTACCCCTTATGAAACAGGGAATATTCTATTTTACGCACCAGTGAGTGTAATGCCGTCTCCACTGATTTACCTTTGCAATATGCATGTTGGGCCGCCGTCAATTGTTTCTTATCAATACTGTTGCGTAAATGGATATCAATCAGTCGTTCTAATGTTTTTAAGAGGAACGATGATTGACTTATCGGTCTGAAATCCTTTGGATTTATGTAAGAGCATTTGCCCGCTTTGGGTATGAAGACAACTTTGACTTCTCTCCATGTCTTTGGGATATATGCCAAGTCTAGAAAACTTTTAAAAATTGTCTCAAGCAACGGCAGGATTATAAACGATGACTTCTGCAACTCGGCAGGTAATATGCCGTCTGATCACGCGGATTTATATGCTTTGAAGCTATGCAGTGTCCACTGAAGCTTGTTCTGTGTAATCAGTTTTGAAAAGTTTGTTTTCTGTGCAGATGGTTTGCTGAAAACCATATTGCTAACAACTTGGGAACTGCCTGGGAAACGAGTGTCAAGCAGTAAACTTAGCGAATCTTCGCTTGAAGTAGTCCAAGACCCATAAGTTTTCGTAAGGTAACTGGGTGTTATTGGATTTGAAGAGAGAATTTTCCTCAGCCTAGATGCCTCAGGGGTTTCTTCTATTTTTCCACAAAAGAGTCTCCAAGAATTACGTTTGGCTTTTCTTAATTCTTTTTTGTATATGTTTAGGGACGCCTTGTACAAGTCCCAATTTAACGCGTCTCTCGTACTTTTGACATTATTGAAAAGTTTTCTACAATTATTTCTTAAAGGACCTAACCCTGCAATCCACAAATGTGGCTTCTTCTTGCCCCTGGGTTGTGTAACGAAGCGTTACACTTTTTATCGCCTCCACTGTAGTTCACTTTTATGGCCGCTACTGTCCATAGTTTGTTCAGTACAAACAGACAACATCTGGCGATGATCACGCCATGCGAACATGACCACTTCTCTCAATCTCATTGGCCAAGTTTTTTGCAAAAGATAATTACATCCACTTTTATAATTCGCATTCGCTTTTTGCAGAAAATTGCATAAGGCGGAAATTGGGAGATGTGGTCGAAAGAGTTCCTCACTCATTGGTTTAGTACCAATTTCGAGTACTTGTGAGCCAACTCTCCGACGTGGTGATACCACAGGAATTTTTTATCGTTTGTCTCCGGACTTGGACGATTTATAAATCGGACCTGCTGCTGACCACAGCCGATCCGATCGTAGGCTTCTGCGCTCATCCTCCTCAAGGATAAGCCATTGCCGGTCCTGAACTTAGTCCTCGAGTTGGAGGATCCGATCCGTGCTTCTAGGAGTTTACCGCGCTATTGGAAGCTAAGTACCTGCCTTAAGCAAGTGCTGCTAAGTGACGGCCCTAAGCCGTTGCTGCCAAGTGACCGCCATGAGCAGTTGCTGCCTAAGTGAGGCCGCAAGGTGTTGCTGCCCAAGTGACTGCCACAAGCAGTTGCTGCCTAAGTGACGCCGCAAGGTGTTGCTGCCAAGTGACTGCCACAAGCAGTTGCTGCCCAAGTGACGACCGTAAGGCGTGTCCATCACCAGCGGACGCTTACCAGTAGTTAGTAGAGTAGTTAGTAAGTTAGCAAGTAAGAAAGCAAGGCCAACGTAGGTATCCGATTATTGTTAAGTAGAAGAAAATTGTTAAGGTTAGCTTGCACCGGGCCTCGTAAGAGCACATATTGAAATAGGACTCGACTCATTGTTAAGTAGCTCGATATTGTTAAGTCCAGCTAAACTGTGTTAAATAAATAATTTACCTCTTTACCCAAAGTTTCGGGTGTTTCTTTGGGAAACCGTGGGTCCGGCGAGCGAAACCTCAGCCTTCGGAAAACACCCTCACAGTTGAATCAAGGGGCAGGAAGAAGTCATTGCTATATGTAAGGCTGCGGTTAAGTCCTCAACCACGCGATCAAGTTCTTGGGGGTTGCAGGGGGGATTAATGTAACTAATCTGAGGTTTGGCGGCCTAATAGAATCTACGTATAGAGAGAATTGGAGATACCTGTGATCCGAAAAAGATGGTTCGCTTGACACCTTCCAATTCTTGATGCGTTGGACGATACTGTCGGAGGCAAGGGTGATGTCCAATACTTCTTGCCGGTTTCTGGTGACGAAAGTGGGTTCGTTACCTATGTTACAGAAAATAAAGTTTGTACTTAAAATGAAATCAAAAAGTAGCTCACCGCTTTTGTTGATATCGGAACTGCCCCATACAGTATGGTGAGTGTTAGCATCGCATCCTATAATGAGACCAGTCCTTTGCCTCCCTGCGATCTGTTATCAGCCTTTCCAGGTCATCGCCAAAAAGTGAGTCCATATTGTCATGGGCGAGATACGCCGACACCAAGAAGTAAGACCCACTAGGTGTTTCTATTCTCGTTGCGGTTGTATCTCGATCGCTGTAATTAGGGAGTAAAGTTACATTCAGGTTACTTTTCACCGGTATACATGCTCTGTGTTTACCTTCGTCACGCACATACAGGGTGTAGTAGTTAGGAGTCTTGAGTCCATGTATCAAGTTGTCCACAACCCAAGGTTCCTGGACCAAGACTAGATCTTCCCTGTTCTTTGAGAGACGGAGAAGAAGGCCGGCAGAAGCCGTAATGGAGTGGTGGAGGTTAATCTGAACTAACTGCAGCATTAGCCTACAATCAGACAGACAAACCGCCACCACTGTAGTATTCAAGGCTTCCAAGTCTGAGGACGATTCGAACACTTCGTCCTCACTCAAAAGCAGTGGATGAAGTTTGCCAAAATTGTCATCCGTTTCCATGTCAGACAATTTGTCTTCTTCGACAAAAGACGGATTGTTAGGGAGTGACGCTTGAGAGTCATCAGCATCACTATCGAGAGAAGGAAATGTGATAGATTACTCGGTTTCTTTGATAGCAGGGGTGGGGTCCGCAGGATGGGGGGTTTAGTTTACCCAAATCAGACTCTTTATTTTTTTTATAGGTAATAGGGTCAAAACCGTAGTAGACAAAACCTCTAGTCATCTTTAAAGGAGCAAGAGATTCTTTATTGACGACAGTAAGTGCATATCTGTATATACCTCTTGGCTCGTCCAGCTTAGCGACTTTCCAATTGTGCGTCGGAAGTTCAGGATTGCTAACTTGAAGGATACAAAAAATACAAATATTTGGCGCAACAGCTCTTTAAAGTGCCAGGGCCTAGCTTCTCGCAACCACTCATGTGGTGTGCGTTATATTTTTCACACGAATGGGAGGGACCTACAGTTTAATGCCGACTCCGAACGGCGATTTGAGAAACTTTTTCATGACAACAATACTCTCGGATGTTTGTCAGACGCTCGCGAGAGGTGGGACCGTGAAAAAACTTTTTGGTGTTTTCTGGGATTCGAACTTGGAACCTCATGCGTAGTGATCCGACACACTAACCACTTACGCCACGGCGCCCACTTGAAGGATACGAAGGTTCGTATTTGGGTTGGAGGGTTCGGCTGGGATCCAGGTACGAGTTCTTGGTCTACTCGGGCTATCTTCCCTCGCAACAACCTCGAGCTTAGCACCTGGCCATACCTCCCCTAATTTGCTTATACCTAGTTTGTAGAGGTCGTATGACCTTTGATCTTCGCAAACGACTAGCTTAACATGGCCCTGGTTCCATCCGCCATTGCAGCATCTAGGAGGAGGACCTGAATTCTCCTTCATAATATCCAGGAACACGGAAAGTATCCGTGAAGGAACCAATTTCCATTCTTCAGCGGCGATTGATCCGTCCGCATCACTTTTATCAATGACCGCCAGCACTAATTTGTCCTCAAGGACATCGCTGTAGGACTTCGATGTGTCGTTGGATGGCCCGGAAGAGGTACTGGTGTTATGTACCTTGGCTCTTTTTGGATCCGGCACGGATTCCTCCAACGATCGATTACGCTTTGACGTGGAGTCGCCGCCAGTCCCAGCTTTATCTACGCTGACGATCTTTTTGGCCCATTCTACATGAACGTTCACCTTCTCTGTTCTTTTGCACTCCGGTATACTGCCAAAGTGCTCCAGAATCCGGCAAGCTGTCTTTGTATGCCTGTTTTGCAGGAGCAAGGGTGCGCCTTGTTCCCGAAGAGTGGAACGTTGGGGGGGGGAGAGATTCTAGTACCTTGAGGCTCCACGCGGCTATTGGTAGCAGCAGGGCCATGAATAGCCACAGACTTCCTACTAACCAGCACTTCAAGAGCCTTACCGCTAGATAGCTTAAGCGCTGTACTACCGTCCGGTTTAAAAGGAGAACCGGTCTTAATTTTGTCTTTTTGTTTTTTTTTGTTGTTGTTCATTTTGCTTGTGTTCCCACGAGTAGCGGAGATAGGAATGTCCGTCTGTGCAGAGATCCGCAATACACACATAAGGCTAGCTAATCCGGAGGTGGCCAGGTATCCGAATACTCCGTTCGTGACTGAGCTATTTTTGGGATGGCCTCACAGCCAGGTTGATCCTCGGCACGGGTCGTATAACACCTTGATCCAGCCCACTGGAGGGCAGAGGGGAAAGGAGGGATGGGAGAGGAGGGATTAGGGTCGACTGCATCTTGGTTTCGGATCTCATCTAGGGAGAAAATTCCAAGAGTCTTTGACCTCTACTATGCCCTTACACCACGACGAGGTGTGCAGTCACGTAAGGGAGGGGATTGGAAAGTTTCACATGGATTTATATCGATGACCTTACTTATAATAGCCAGTAGGGACACAGGAGAGCACGAGAGCCACTTAGACCTCGTTTTCCAAAGACTGCCTGAGTTTGGCCTTAAGATCCAAGTTAGCAAATGCATTTTCGGAGTAGCCGAACTAGATTTCCTAGGCCACGAGATAATCCGAAATGGTGTATTGGCAGCAGAAGAGCGAGTTGAAGCAATAAGAACATTTCCTTCGCCAACCTCAATCAAACAACTTCAAAGGTTTATAGGTATGGTGAATTATTACAACCGTTTTGTAAAAGACCTAGCCAAGTTGCTCGCGCCTCTTTTTGATCACTTGAACGTACTTCTAAAATCAAAGCCGAAACAATTTTCTTGGACAACTCAATGCGATAGTCACGTCGCAAGGATCAAAGACGCATTAGCAACTGCACCTCTTCTGAATTTCCCATCTGCAAATCCTCGACAGCGACTAACGGTGGATGCGTCAAACATCGCCGTAGGAGCCGTTTTAGAGCAGTCTCAGGATAGCAGTTCACACTGGAGGCCATTAGCCTTGTTTTCAAAAAAGCTTAGCCCAGCGGAAACTCGGTATTCTGCTTTCGATAGGGAATTACTAGCTATCTACCTATCCATTAAGCACTTTAGACATTTTCTTGAAGGTCGCAAGTTCTCAGTTTACATTGACCACAAACCTCTGAACCAAGCATTGAAGGCCAAGACAAAGCGTAGTCCTAGGCAAGCGAGGCACTTAGATTATACATCGCGGGGATATTACGATTTCCGTGGTAACATGTTTTGAAAACGCAGTTTTGTAGATCTCGATGATATAAGAACAAAATATAAAGTACCAAAATTCTCGTTTTTGCCTAGTTTAGGAGATATCGAGATTTAAAAATGTATTTTTTCCTATGGGATTTCTCTTAGAATATTAATTTATTTGCACGTGGAACGGAATTTAGGATGTTTAGATGTTTTCTAGTAGATCTCGCAGCACTGAACAAAAAATAATAAGTAAATTCGTTTGGTATTTGAAAATTGACTTTAGACAAACCAATATTTCAATAGCCGCGGTGTGTTTCGAATATGAAGTGCATAAAAAAACTAATTTCAGTGCTGCCAGACATTTAAAGTCTGGCAACTGGCAACGCTGTCAAGTTACACAACCGTACTTATATCACTGCTAGTTTTAAAACAGAAAAACACATTATTCTGCGCATAAAGAACGCTGAATAAGTTCCTACCACTTGCACTTCATGCAAGCCACCACTGTCAACCGAAGTTATCACCAGAACACCGCATCGAGAGATAAGAAGGTAAGATTTTATTTTCCATACTCTCCTTTGTCTGGTAATCAACCAGCTGACAGCAATTCAGTGGATCCTGGAATAACATTGGAGCCCACTCTAAAAGCTTTATAACACCTAAGCTTTTTAAGCAACGTGCTCATCGTAGACAACATCCATCCGATTTGCTTTAAAGTTGCTACTGTAAGCTTTATATTACCAAAGCTTTCTAAACAACATATCCATCTTAGACAACAACCGCCCGATTAGCCATCCATTTTGCCCAAAAGTATGCTTGTCTAACCTCCGTGTAGGATGAGTATACAAAGATCGCCCCCATGGGGTAGCTCAAACCAACTAAATAACTACAGCTACAACTCATTTACCACTACTTACACTACCACACCACCAGTTACAACCACAGCAACTTCAACAACGATCATAACAACAACTGCATCAACCTTAAACACAACGACTACTGTAACAGCAAGTAACACCAAAATGGTAACCATACCAATAACTACATCTAAAACTAACATAATAAATGAAACTACTAATACAAATACATTGCAAACAAAAAGAACTAGGACATCACCCGAGAAAAGTCATCAAAGTAATGCTAAAAAACTAAGAAATCAAAGCACTTTAAAAAAATATTGGTTGAACCAACCACCTAGAAAA
The DNA here is from genome assembly GCA_945910035.1 of Brachypalpus laphriformis. Classification (NCBI taxonomy): domain Eukaryota; kingdom Metazoa; phylum Arthropoda; class Insecta; order Diptera; family Syrphidae; genus Brachypalpus; species Brachypalpus laphriformis. Next base: position 136,831,396 of record OX246754.1, read on the forward strand.
TCTGAAAACCGATTCGAAATATTATCAACCGATGATGAAACCGATGAACGTACAGACACACTCCCAGAGAAAGATGATAAAAAAATAAGGACAACTATTCCCAAGCCCCCGCCAACATATGTTCAAAGCGTTAAATTCATACACGTCTTAATAGATGCTCTCAACACGACAACAACGAAGGATACATATATACTAAAAGTCCTACCAAACGACGAAATCAAAATACAACCAACAGATTCGGTTACCTACATAAAAATTATAAAAGTACTTAAACTTAAGAATACTCAATACTACACATTCAAGCCAAAAGAACAACGAGGCTTCCGAGTCATGCTTCGGAACATGCACCATTCTACGGACCCAAATGAAATTAAAAAGGAACTAGCTGACCTTAATCATAACGTAATCAACATCCACAACATAACACAAAGAGAAACAAAAAGACCATTACCGCTCTTCGCTATCGAGCTCGTAAGCAATAATAACAATAAGGAAATTTACAACGTAACACACTTACTACACTGTAAAGTATCATTCGAACCACCTCATCAAAAAAGAAGTATACCTCAATGCTCAAACTGCCAGAAGTACGGACACACCAAGAATTTTTGTACATTGGAGCCAACTTGTGTAAAGTGCGCAGGAAAACGCAGACCAATCGAATGCACCTTAAAAACTGAAAGCAGCAACATAAAATGCGCTCTTTGCGGCGAACTACACACGGCCAACTATAAAGGCTGCGAAATATACAAAGCTCTAAAAGTGCAAAGATTCCCTGCCCTACGAAAAAAAACTACAGAACAACAGACAACATCTACAGACCTGCTAAACCAAAGTCCTGTCAAAAGTAAAACTAATCCCCAAATATCATTCGCAGAAGCCGTACGTAAGGAAAAAGTAGATCTACCAGGAATATCAACTGAAGCACTTACTCAGAATCCTGTCCCAAACAGAAATAATCCCAAACCACAATTCACAGATGACTTGAGAAACAACACTAACCATAACGCACAAAGACCGCTAGATGAAACCAAATCTATAGACGATCTGTCAGAACTAAAAAGCATGATGAAGCAGCTTATAACACAAATATCTAATATGATGAACATTTTAACTTTATTAATCACTAAAATAAATGGACAATAACAGTAAATTGAAAATAGTCGTATGGAATGTAAATGGACTTAACCAACATGCCTCGGAACTAAAACAATTTATAATCGAACAATCTATTGACATTCTTTTAATTTCAGAAACTCATTTCTCAAATAAAAGCTTCATAAAAATCCCTAAATACTTTATACACCACACTAACCATCCTAGTGGACGAGCCCGTGGTGGCTCAGCAATAATAATAAGACAAAATATTAAATACAACGTACTTCAAGAATATGCAAAGGACTACATACAAGCTACGACAATTCAAATCGAGGACACATACGGACCACTCATATTATCTGCATTGTATTGCCCACCAAAATTTACGATTAGCCCAAGACAGTATTCAGAGCCACCAAGTCGGACGGGCTGGTGGGGCTAAGCTCAGGCAACTGTGGGGGTCACAGGTGGCGGATAGTGAACGGCCTGCAGAATTGTAGGTTAACTGCGAATACCCAAATAAGCAGTCCCCGACCAAGAGCGGCAGAGAAGGAGGGCTTGGCTGAAAAGGTCAAAGGAACCCCTATGAACTTTCTGCGACAAGACGAATAAGCACCGTCTTCCATATAAGTGCTCCCCACCGCACAAGGTGGCTACGAGGGATACAGTAAGGAGAAAATGGCGAGATCCGGATGTACCCGCCACACCGTGAAACGTGCAGCCTCCTGCCTTGGATGAGAGGTTGCATATATTATACATATACTATACATCATTACACCGAGAAGAACTACAAACTGTTCTTTCTTTACGATGACTTCGTCATCAGTACCAAAACAAAAAAAAAAAAACAAGAAACATAAAGACCGAGCCCAGTAAGGACTTAATTATGGCATACTGGATAACGAATTGGAATGAGAGCTATGAGGGCTGACGTTTGTAGTATTCTGTTACCTGAGTAAGTTGGAGTGAAATCCGGTTGAAATGGCTTTCAGGCTAATGCTACGAGCGCCCCCGTCCCGTTAAAACCTTGGCAGGCCTCAAAGTACGTTCAATGTTTCGTCACCATTAAGTTGGTGGTGTAGGTGCAGATGTAACATTCCTGCTTAGCACCGATCCGGCTCTGACACAATACCTCATAAGGGGTTGTGCCAACCCTCGCATGGCCTCCCTGCTTGCACAGATAACCATGGGATCCCTGAGTGACTACACATTCGAGCATTGATAGCGGCTTTGAGTGGGGACCTACTAGAAATGATTTCAAACAAAACAAACAAAAACACAGGAGAAAACACAGTGGAGAACGAGGAAAACGTGACGGTCGAACCATCCGCCCAGCAATCTGATTTCCACAAACTAGGTGAGCAAATTAGGGGGCTGGTAGAAATGCTGGAAGACGGAAAAAGACGCTCAATCCACCAAGCGATGCGAGATGCCATTGAAAGCATCAGAGCTCTCTATGAGCTCTCGGCGATCCAGCTGCACGACGAGAAGGCAAAAGAGGTTATTTTTCAGAACAACTTCTCACAAACTTCGCCCTGGCTAAAGTCAACTTTAGAACCCAAGAGAAAGCAGGCTGCAGCCAGCGAACCCCCGGAGCCAAAGCGGAAGCAGAAACACCCATCAGATGGTGTAGGCGACAGCGAACCCCCGGAGCCAAAGCGGAAGGAGGTACATCCGCCAAATGGTGCTACAGACAGGAAACGTCAAAAGCCCATCAGTGCGGCGAGCAACGAGCAGATTATAGGCCGCGGCAGTGCCTGGTCGAAAGTTCTCAAAAAGAACAAGAAGGATGAGAAGAAGCCAGGCAAGACCGCCAGTGAAGCAGATGTGCTCAGCCTTAGGAAGGCCTACGGTGGCACGCAGATCGCGACACTGGGGCTACCGACAGAGAAGGGGAACAAGCTGCTGGAGTCCGGCAAAATCAAAGTCGGCTGGGTGAAATGCCGTATTCGTGTTCGAAAGGCCCTCACCAAATGCTTTAGGTGTCTGGAGTTTGGTCACACGGCGCGTCAATGCAAGAGCGAGCATGACCGATCCAAGCAGTGCATAAACTGTGGAGAGGAGGGCCACATAGCCAAAGAATGCAAAAAGGACGCATTATGCTTCTGGTGTAGGACGGTCACACCAGAAAACGCCGGACACGTAGCTGGTAGCAGCAAGTGCCCGGTACTCAAGAAGGCACTGGCCAAATTAATATGATGAATGTCGTCCAGATAAACCTAAACCACTGCGCCGCCGCACAGGACCTTCTGGCGCAAACTGTACGAGAGAAAAGGATCGACGTAGCCCTAATAAGCGAACCGTACAAGCCCATAAATGGAAGTAGCTGGATAGACGACACCACGAAAAAAGCCGCGATATGGACCTGCGGGAGCTATGCTCTGCAGTCAGTCGGCCACCAGGCTGACCTTTTCGTATATGCAAGGATAAATGGTGTGCACTTCTATAGTTGCTATGCGCCCCCCAGTATAACACTGGCGGACTATCTAAAGCTGCTGGACGACATCGTAGCTGACGCGAGGGGGAAACACCCAGTGATTATAGCTGGAGATTTCAACGCCTGGGCTACTCATTGGGGCAGTAGAACCACAGACGCAAGGGGAAGAGCTCTCCTCGAATGCTTCGCAGCACTGGACATTAGTCTGGCCAACGACGGTACAGCGGAAACGTTTCGAAAGGTAGGCAGAGGGTCAATCATTGACATCACATTCATGAGCAACTCACTCCTGCAGAAAACCAAATGGCGGGTCAGCGAAGACTATACCCACAGTGACCACCAGGCAATTATATTTAATGTCGGCGAGGAGAAACGTAGACTGCGTCCCACCCTAACAGGACCAAAGTGGAAGGATACGCTCTTCGACAAAGACACGTTCGAAGAAATGCTAAGCACCAGCGCCACAACAAATATTGGATCGGCTGAGGCACTTTCGCATCAGCTGATCCAGGTCATAGCCACAGCGTGCGACGCAGCAATGCCCAGAAGGTCTGTCAGTAAATGAGGCGAGCCCTGCTACTGGTGGACCGACGAGATTAAACAGCTCAGGGCGAAGTGCCTACAAGCACGACGCAGATCTCAGAGATCCAGAGGCAGACAAGACTTCCAAGAGCGGCTAACCACATTTAAATTGGCGAGGCGAGAACTGGAAAGGGCCATTAAGGAGAGTAAGTCAAGGAGCTTTAGGCGGCTCTGTGACGAGGCCGAATTAGACCCCTGGGACATGGCGTATAGAGTGGTGATGAAGAAGCTTAAAAGCAGCAGGTCTCCACAACTTACATGCCCGGCAATGCTAAAGACTATAGTAGAGCACCTATTCCCCCATAGACCAACTACTATGGTCTCCATCACGAGGGAGATCAGCATGGAGCATATCCCGGCAATCACGTCAGAAGAACTCTTTGGGGCATGCAGAAAAATCGGAGACAGCAAAGCACCTGGACCGGATGGCATCCCGAATAGGGCAATCAAGGCGGCTGTTAAGACGAGACCGGACATCTTTCTAACAACGATGCAAAGGTGCATAGAGGAAGGGGTATTCCCTACGCCATGGAAATTGCAACATTTAGTGCTGCTTCCAAAGGGCAATAAGCCGCCCGGACAACCATCATCGTATCGCCCAATATGCCTGCTCGATACGCTGGGAAAGATCCTAGAGCGTATCATCTATGACAGACTGCTTGCGGTGGCGGAGGAAAACGGAGCCCTGTCAGACTGTCAGTACGGCTTCAGAAAATCACGCTCTACCGTCGATGCCATAAAGGCGGTAGTAGATATAGCAACTGAAGCAATACAAGGGAAAAGGTGGAAATGGGGGACGAAGAAATACTGCGCAGTAGTAACGTTCGACGTCAAAAATGCGTTCAACTCGGCAAGCTGGCCATTCATTAGAAGATCCCTGGCCAGGATGGATACACCATACTACCTGCTGAGGATAGTCACGGACTACTTCAGCAATAGGAAGCTAAGATACCATACTCACGATGGCGTTCAGCACTACAGTGTTTCCGCGGGAGTCCCGCAAAGGTCGGTTCTGGGACCTCTCCTATGGAACATTATATACGATGGAGTTCTGCGACTAAAATTACCCGAGGGAGTCAAAGTAATTGGCTTCGCTCACGATATCGCAGTGGTTACAGTAGCCAAGCACGTACACGAGGTGGAGTCTGCCACGGATGAGGCAGTTATAAAAATAAAAAAATGGCTGGAGTCTACCGGTCTGGAACTAGCTGCCCACAAGACCGAAGCTGTCCTAATAACCAGCCGCAAAAAAGTGGAATACGCCAGCTTTCGGGTCGGAAACCAGACAATCAGGTCCAAAGAATCCTTGAGGTACCCTGGAGTCATGCTCGACAACAGGCTGCGCTTCAAAGCCCACGTCGAGTATTCCAGTAAGAAAGCATCACTGATGCAGGCAGCACTCTCCCGAATGCTCCCGAACATCGGCGGGCCTGGATACGCCCGCAGGATCCTACTGTCCAGAGTGGTCCGCTCGGTACTTCTATACGCTGCACCGATATGGGCAGGTGCAGTGGCGACAAATGAGTGCAGGAAGAAGCTATCATCAGCTCACAGGCTCTGCGCAATCAGAGTGAACAGCGGCTTCCGAACTATCTCCGACGATGCAGCCTGCGTTTTAGATGATGCAGAGGGTATACCTTAGACGTCCCTCGAACCGGCAAGAGGCAAAAAGGATTAAGGAGGAGGAAAGGGCAGCATCAGCAACGCTGTGGCAAACCAGGTGGGACAGCTCTACCAAAGGCAGGTGGACCCACAAGCTCATTCCCCCTATAAAATCATGGACAGAGAGAGCGAGGGGAACTGTAACTACCACCTCACACAGTTCCTGTCCGGACACGGTGGCTACCGGAAATACCTCCATAGATTTGGACACGATAGTTCGCCCCTGTGTCCAATATGCCCAAACGAAGAGGAGGACGCGTAGCATGCAGTGTTCTACTGCAGACGCTTTGCAGAAGACACAGCAAACCTGCCAAGTCCAGAAAATATTGTTAGTCACATGACACGATCAGAGGGCGAGTGGATGGAGATCTGCTCATTCATAGTATGTGTGCAGAATGCGCTGCGAAGAGCAGAAGCCCTAAGAAGAGCCCAAGAGGCGGCCTCGGAGACTAGAGCATAATTGCTAACCAGCCCCGCGAAGAAATACCTAACGGCAGTACCGCGGGGAGAGTGGTTGAAGTGTGTAGGGTGTGTGTTTAGTACGTAGGCGTATTCCTGGAATCGATTACTCAGGTTTGCGAATCGTGCATTCTAGTAGCACTCGGGCTACTAGTATCTATGAAGACTATACATCCTTGGCGCAACATAAAAAAAAAAAAAGAATTTCAGAGTACATCGAAACATTGGGATCGCGCTTTATTGCGGGGGGAGACTACAACTCAAAAAATACAGACTGGGATTCAAGATTAACCAATAAAAAAGGGAAAAATCTTATGGAGGCGATAACAAAAAATAACTGCAAATTCATAAGCACAGGAGAGCCTACCTATTGGCCAAGTGACATTAAGAAAAAACCAGACCTCGTTGATTTCTGTATCACGAAGAACATTAATCATACCCAATTAAGCATAACCTCTTGCCTTGACCTCTCATCTGACCACTCTCCTATTGTAATTGAATACTCCAATATTGTTAAAGCACCGTGCTCCATCCCATCCCTTACTTACTATAAAACCGATTGGGACGCTTTTCGCAGAGTAATTGACGAGAAAATTGAACCAAGGATTCCTCTTAAAACACACCAAAACATTGAAAGTGCTATAATACACTTTAATGATTCAATACACCTGGCAGCAACTAAGTCAACGCCTGAGATTGAAACTATAAGCTTACCTACTTTAACACCAAAATTTATATGACAAAAAATCAAAGAAAAACGAAAACTACGAAAAATTTGGCAATGTACCAGATCACCATTGGACAAAGCAAATTATAGTAAATCAACCAAGGAACTTAAAGACCTTCTTAAAACTCATAACAACCAACACATTAACACATTCTTGGCAAATCTCACAGCAACTCACGCAACAAACTATTCGCCGTGGAAGCTGAACAAAAAGCTGAAAAAAGGAATTAACCACCAACCACCCCTGATGAAAACTGACGCTACTTGGTCCAGAACAGACACCGAAAAAGCAAAAACCCTAGCAGACTACTTTAAAACAACATTCACGAATGACTTTAATGGGCGTAATATTTCACTCCCAGATAGCAGCTCAACCACACCTACGAATACGACAATAAAGAAAATACGAACCAACGAAATAAAACACTACCTAAAATACAAACTTAAATGCAAAAAATCACCCGGATATGACCTAATAACAGGACAAATACTGAAAAAACAACCGGACAGAGCCGTAATTTATCTTAGAAATATCTTTAATGCTATCTTAAGGCTTAATTATTACCCAAAAGTATGGAAAGTCTCCAAAATAATAGGAATCCCGAAACCAGGCAAAGACGCTACAAAACCCTCATCATACAGGCCGATAAGTCTTCTACCGATTGTTTCGAAAATATTGGAAAAACTCCTGCTTGACTGTATCGACATAACACTTAAACTGAAACGCCTTATTCCGGACCATCAATTTGGATTTCGACCAAATCACTCTACCATTCAACAGGTACATCGTGTGTCAAATAAGGTCCTAAACGACTTGAATGAGCAAAAATACTGCGTGGCAGTTTACCTAGACGTTGCTAAAGCCTTCGATATTGTATGGCACAAAGGACTATTATTCAAACTTAAGACAATGCTACCGGACTTCCACGAACTCATCAAAAGTTACCTGGACAATGGGCACTTCTATGTGCAGTACAATGATGAACATTCAAATTTACGTGAAATTGACGCAGGTGTTCCACAGGGTAGTGTACTAGGTCCTATCCTTTATTTACTCTTTACTGCGGACATACCTAAGCCAGTAACACAGGACTCCATGCTAGCAATATTCGCAGACAATACAGTGATTCTTTCCTCACACTCTTGTTTACAAGCTGCTACAAATCAAACAAAAGTAACCCTAAGCAAAACAATGGATTGGTTCCATAAATGGGGAATAGAAATTAAGCATCTGAAAGCATCTGAACTTCAGGACTATTTTAAGAACCTGCTTAACACCCCGCAATTTTCGCCTCTTCCTCAATACGCAGCACCATTTTTTACAGATGATCTCCTAGATGTTCCATTTACAATTTCTGAAGTACAGAGTGCAATCGTAAAATCGAAAGTTGGTAAAGCTCCAGGAGACGACCGAATTCCAGCTGAATTCTTTAAAAACTGCTCAACTGAATTCCTGTCCGCATTAACCAAGGAATACAATAGGATATTTGAGACAGCGACTGTTCCAAATAGCTTTAAAAGAGCAATAATATTTCCCCTACACAAAAAAGGATCATACGATAACCCTGAAAACTATCGAGGCATTTCGTTCCTGAATACATCAGTGAAGTTGTTTAGTGCTATAATTTTCAACAGGCTAACACAGTGGATTGAGAATAAGAAGATTCTGAATGAATTTCAAGCGGGGTTTAGGAGAAACTATTCATCTTTAGACCAAATATGCATCCTGACGAACATTGCGAAAAGCTTCAAAAGAAGAAACAAGAAGTTATATGCTTTCTTCGTTGACTTTCGTGCTGCTTTTGATTCTATTGCACGTGAAGCACTTTTTTATAAGCTATTTAAGATGGGAATCTCCAGCAAAATTGTCGTTTTATTACAAGCGATGTACGAAAACAACGTCGCTTATGTATGGGATGGTGAGCTTGTATCGGAAGACTTTACAACACGAATGGGAGTCAGGCAAGGATGTGTTCTGAGCACGTTACTTTTCATTTTATTTATAAATGATATAATGGATGCAATTGGAGGGGGAATTCAGTTTTGAAGTATGCAGATACCAGGACTCCTTTTCGCAGACGATATAGTTTTTCTATCTGAATCAGTGGAAGGAATGCAGCGAATGGTGAACCGTCTTGAGCGCTACTGTGAACTTTGGAATCTGTCTGTAAATTTAGAAAAATCTAAAATGATGGTGTTCAGAGATGGTGGTGGTAGATATTCTCGTAATGAAAAATGGACATACAAAGGAGAAAACGTTTCAATAGTTCGGGAGTATAAATATCTAGGTGTATTAATTACGGCGAATCTCAACATGCGAAAACATTTCCAACTCAAACTAGCGGAGGCGAAGAGAGCTGTTTCTTCAGTATGGGGCCGTTGCATCAATAATAAATTTATTGAACATAGCGCAAAGCTTAAATTATTTCGTGCGACTGCAATCTCTATATTGCTATACGGCGCTCAAGTTTGGGGTTACTGTCAGTTTTATGAGGTTGAAAGATTCCTGAGGTATTTTCTGAAACGTATTTTCCGGCTACCAACCTGCACCCCTAATTATATGCTGCATTTGGAAACAACAGTGCCACCTCTATTTTTAGGCACGCTTAAGCTGCATTTCGATTTTATCATTAAAGTGTTGGAGATGGAAGATGGACGGCTGCCTAAACTAGTGCTTAAGAGAGCCATATCAACAAGAGGAAACCTTATCGAAAAGTGGGAAGAGCTGGGGGAGAGTTTTGGTGAAAACGTGAGAATTGCAGCAGATATTAACTCTGCTGAGTTAAGGATGGTATTTAAAAAACTTTTAGAGAGAGCAAGCTACACTACTTATGGTTGTTGCAAAACGGAAGCTGAAACTTCCCAGTATAGAATGATTTACAGTAAACTCAACTATAATCTTCAACAACATACGTACTTTCTCAACCGCTTTCCGCTGAATATGATTAGCCTAATATTTAAACTAAGAGGGGAAATAATAAATTTAAATTACATCCCACATCGACCAGACCGGTCAGTTCTATGTGACCTGTGTAATCTTCAAGAAAGGGAGGATGTATACCATTTTATTGCCAGATGCCCTATCTTAAATGAGTTTCGTGTGAGATACTTTGGCGTAACTGCATTGGATATGAATGAGGTCTTGAACATTTTGAACGGCAACCTTGGTTGGGAAGTTCTATATAAATATGCACTAACTGCATTTACCTACAGAGCACGTATTATAGAAGGAGACTTTTAAATATCAAATGCGAAAAATAAATTGTCAATCTGGTAGACGGCCGTGGGCCAAACCATATTTAACTTAAGATTATGAAATTGTATTTAAGTATTATTAAAGTTTAAATAAAGTTTTCAAAACTAAACTAACTAACTAGAAATTAATGAAGAAAAAACAGTCCAAACTATATACACTTCAAAGAGGAAATTCAAACCTCAAAACTTCACAATAAACAACAAAAAAGTTATTCTCGACAACTCAGCGAAATATCTAGGCATACTAATAGACAACAAACTAACATGGAAACCACATATAATTCAAAAACGCAACCAAATCAAAAACAAATTCAGACAACTGTACTGGCTCCTAGGAAAAAATTCTAAACTCTCTATGGAAAACAAACTTCTAATCTACAAAAGCATAATAAAACCGATATGGACCTATGGCATCCAAATATGGGGAACTGCTGCCAAATCAAACATCGATATTATACAACGACTACAATCTAAAATACTTCGGACGATTGCCAATGCACCCTGGTACATTTCCAATGAAGACATACATCGGGAAGCTATCACGAAAAGACGACTAAAGAGGCGGAGACCAGTAGATCTGCAATCTATATGAATGTTATATGTATATATATGTATGCCATAAATAGAGCACATTATGTTAAAATGATTATGTATGTAATCCTCGACCCGTATAAATGTAAAAGTAACGTAACGTAAGAACACAGTTTTGTAAGATAATGGTCTTAAAACTTAATATATATCCAATTTATCCTTTAAAACAATTAACTAGTGTCCTAGGACAGATGTAATTTAACTTGGAAAAAAAAAAAAAAAAAAAAATGCTGCCAGCTTTACGATATTTTCTTATAGATCTCTGTTACAAAAAAATGAGATATAACACACTTAGACTTAGCCCCAGGCGCCTGTCTGGCAGTTGTTGACATACCCTTAGCGGAGCGACGAAGTCGCGTGAGCGCCAAACCCCTCCGCAAAGCGGAGTTGAAATAAATGAATCGCGCGAAGCGCGCCACTTACACACTGTTGGCAACACTGGACGCAGTTTCTACTGAAATATTGGTTGTCAAAAGTCAATTTTCAAAGTTAGATATCTCGAAAACTAAGCGAGATATCAAAAAATTGTACTTAGTATTTTTTGCTCAGTGCGTCGGGATCTATTAGAAAATATCAAAATATCGTGGCGCCACGGATATCGTAATCGTGCCTACATCGCAGTTCACGTCATCCATTAGACATGTTAGAGAAAGAAAGTGTTGTTGCTGACGCATTATCACGCGTATGTTCGGTCGACAAGATAGGCATACGCTTTACTTACTTAATCTGATTCGCTTGCAGAAGGACGATAGTGAGCTCGAGGAACTTCTAGAAAGAACAACGGGATCTAAATTTAAACTGGAGTAACGTATCTTTCCGACAGTAAAAGAAGCAATCTGGTACGATATATCAGCTGGGGAAGCTAAGTCTTTTGCACCCAGGGAACTAAGAGAGGACGTCTTTCTGTCGTTCCATAGCTTAGCTCATCCAGGCGTGAGGGCATCTCGCAAGCTAATAACCGAAAGATACTTTTGGCCCAGAATGAATTCAAAGATCAAGAAGTGGGTAGAGAGCGGCATGCAATGCCAAAAAGCCGTGATACAACGACACACCAAGAGTAGACGCATGGAAATTCCTGTTCCTAGTGCGAGGTTTGAACATATCCACATGGATCTGGTCGGACCACTACCCCCTTCGAATGGTTTTACACATATTCTCACGATAGTTGACCGTTTCACCAGGTGGCCTGAAGCATACCTTCTGAGAGATACACTCACTACTACTGTTGCTACAACCTTTGTTAGGGAATTCGTTTGCCGCTTTGGCGTACCACTTCATCTTACAACAGACCAGAGAAGCCAGTTCGAGTCGAGAATGTTCCATCAACTCAATCAATTGCTGGGCACACATCGCATTAGCACCACATCCTACCATCCCCAATCAAACGGTATGGTGGAGAGGTTCCACAGACACTTAAAAGCAGCATTAATGTGCAGGGAAAGCGGAGAAAAGTGGAGCGATGATCTTCCTATAGTTTTGTTAGGAATTCGTAGCGCATTTAAGCCAGACATTAAGTATTCCCCCGTGGAGTTGGTATATGGTCAGCCACTTAAATTACCTGCAGACATTAAGTATTCCCCCGTGGAGTTGGTATATGGTCAGCCACTTAAATTACCTGCAGAATTTTGTACGTCAGATGGCAATGATGAAGGGATCGACCTAGAAGGGATAGTGCAGTTTTTAAGAAATAGAATTAATCACTTCCGACCGACTCCTTCGCGGCAACCAAACTCGCTAACATACATCCCGAAGACTTTGAACGACTGTGAATAGGTTTTAAGGCGTGTAGATGCTGTTCGTGTGGGACTTAAACTATCCTATGAAGGCCCGTTCAAGGTTATTAAAAGACTTCGAAAAAGTTTTATCATAAATGTACGCGGAAAAAACGTGAACGTCAGTACAGATCGTTTAAAACCATTATTCATCGCCAACGAATGCGAAATTTCAAATGACAAGAAAGTAAAATTCCGAACATAATTATCTAGTCGTTTCACTTGAAGGGGGGTACTGTAGAGGTTTGGTAGCATCGGTAATAACGACGGAATTTATAGCGATCTGGCAACGACGCCGATCATGTTTCGTCAAGTCGAGGAAGAACTAGCATTTAAATTTGCTTTTCCTCAAACGATTCATTCTATCGTCGTCCATCTCCGAAGCCACACCGCCGTCCGCTCCTCAAGTTATAATTTTAGTTTTAAATAAAATTAAGTTTATTTTTGGTAAATAAAACCGTCTGTACCCAAATAAAATAGTGTTTTCTTTTGGAAAAAGAGTAACAATGGTATCTCAATGAGTCATGTGGATGCTTTGAGTCGTTTACATCCTAAATCTGACGAACTTTTAAGTTCCAGAAAAGACTCCATTTGTTCAAAGGATACTGTAGCTGTTGCCGAATCTCACATTTGTGATATTGAAGCTCCTCATTGCGCCCTATCCCGTACTGTTCATGTGGTTGACGATGATGATGTCAGTTTTTGAATCCAATTCAAAGCATAGTTCAACGAAGCACTCTCCTAGCGAACTACTATTTGGAGTAGCACAGCGTGGCAAGATATGTAGTTGAAGAGTTTTTCGAATGCTTGGATGCCAAGTTTAATTCGACCGAAGTGCGGGATTTGGCAACTATGCGTGTGAACGCTCATGAGGTGATTTAAAGATCACAAGTTTATAATGCTGCTTATTTGGCCAAGAGGAGCTCACCGACAAAGGAATATGCAGTAGGCGAATTCGTCGTGATTCGTAATGTAGATATTATGCCAGGGACAAACAAAAAGCTAATTTCGAAGTATCGCGGTCCATATGTACTCCATAAAGTATTTGGAAATGATCGGTATGTAGTTCGTGATATCGAGAACTGTCAAATAATACAGCGTCCATATAATAACATTGTTGAGGCCGACCGTATACGGAGATGGATTGAAAATAACAATGACGATGAGATCGAAGATAGATGTGAGAGCAGCAATGGCTTAAAAGACTAGTCTTATAGAAGATAGGTATATCAAGGTCGATTTGTTATGTAGGTCGGCCGAGGTTATAAGATAATAAATGTAATAAGTCCTTAAGACAAATGTGTAGGGACTTAGATGTCGCGTGGATGTCGGCGACGGTCATGTCCACGTTGGAAGAACCAGTATGTGACGACGGTCGGGTGACCAGTACGTGGCATCGACGTACTCGCGTTGGGGTGGCCCAATATAGCGAACGATGGGTCGCCAATTGTTGACATTCGATGGTCGCGGGAATGATCCAAAAGAGACAAATGCGGCTACCAAAAATACAGATGATTGAACGAGTCCGTCCGATGGCGGTGAACGATGATCGAAGAATGAACTGGATGACGAGATGGTTGCTCTTGAGACGAACAAAGGTCAAAGTTGGTTGAGTTGAGCTGAACGAGAGTCGAAACTATCTCACAACTGCGGACGTGTACAGTTAGCTCGAAGAAATGGTTGGGCCCAGCTCCGTTTTAGTTGTTCCACTTACTACGGACACGGAGATCACGGAGGAATTTGGTTCGGCTCGCTTCTAGAGTGCGCGCAACTCGATTGCATGCGCCACAAATGTGTGGGAACGCCCTGGACATCTGTTTCAATCTAGCGAAACTATTTTGACGTTTTGCTCACTTCGAGATGAACAGGGTGAGATAAAAGTTCACGTCGAGCAAAACAGGGCGAGACTAGTTTTCATCGAGAGAAACAACACACATTCTTCTTTGGTTTGCGTCACCGGTCGCAAGCATTTCTACACATTCCTCTTTTTGTACTACGTTTCGGTTGTTGCGATCTTTAGCTGGAATATAATAAAATTAAGTTTGTTTTAGACGTGGTGTTTATTATTTGTACTGTGTGGTAAAGAACTACCACATAAAATACCCACATTGGTGACCCCGCAAAAGGAAAAACTATTCCGCGCAACCGACAACATGACTCCTACCCCGTCGGCAACCAGTGTCGAAAAAGATGCGCAGCAGGGTAACAGCGGCGCTGAACAACGTCCTCAGCCCAGTCAACCAAGCCAAGCCAGACAACAGCGAGCTCACGTCCAAGTCGACCGCATCGAATTACCACCCTGCTGGCAGCAGAAAGTTCAGCTATGGTTCACATCGATTGAATCCCAATTCCAGTTCAAAATTCTCGCTTCCGGCCTGGAACTGGGAGGCAAACGTCCGTCCGAAATGCTAGTAGAAATGCACCGACTTGGGGGCAATCTGTTACACTAAACATTTATCCGGACTCTCTGGCTCGATCGCCTGCCGAAACACGTCCAGGTCGTTCTGGCCACTGCTGACAGCCTAGAAAACAGCAACCTCGCTCAGCTGGCCGATAGAATCATGGACATTCAGCGCCATTCAAACATTAATCAAGTCATGCCCGTTTCTCGGGTTTAGGAGTTCAACGAACTCGAAAAACGGGTACAATAGCTGGCCGGGATGATGAAAAAACTCTCTCAGAAACTGGACCACTTCATGGCCAACGGCATACGTGAGCGCAATACACCAGAATCCACAATCTGCTACTATTACCGCAGATTTGCCGATAAAGCCAATAAATACACTAAGCCATGCTGCTGCTGGTGAAACACGTCTTCGTCGACTCTTCGTTCTCAACCGCATATCCGGAACCAAATTCCTCGTCGATACCGGTGCGGATATGTGTTGGATGGCTATCTGATCACACTTCACTTGTGATTTTCATTGAGTTCGGACGTCTCTTTTAATTAGCCGTATATCCTAACGTATTGTTTCACTTTTTTCCAACTCGCATACCGTTTACAAATTGCCGCTTAATTTTTCCGCAAATAGCATCGTTTTATTTTGTGTTTTCGTTGTTTTTACCGGCGATCAAACTGTTTACATAGCCTTGGTGACTTTTAATAAACTGTGCATACGCGTATACACGTATACACGTACTTACAGCGTGTTGACATTGACAGCTGTCATCGGCTATAGCTTGGCATTTGAACTGCACTTCATTAACATCAGTGTCGGTATACAGTGTTGATAACACAGTGCTTTAGGCCCTGTGTGTACTTTCAAACATTTAAAAATCTTTTATTATTATTATCTTTTAAATAAAATCGCTTTAAAATGGATATCGGTTGTGCTGAATGCGAAAAAGCTTACAGTTCTAATGACATTTATATGTATATCCTGTGACGGTTGTCTCAAACTTTTCCACACTAAATGCGTTAATCTGTCCGCCAGGACTGGAGATTATTTGCGAAGTACTACCCCTAATGGTCTTCAGTGGTTCTGTGTGAGATGCAGAAAGTTCTCTACGTCTTCGCTTTTGAGATTGCTTGCTGACTGCAGAGCGCCAGCTAGGCACATTTTAATTGAACTCTATCGACTACAGTCATTATGCAAGGAGCATCTATCCAACTGCGACAAACTTTACGATCTTGCTTGTTGCAATGGAGCTGCACCGAATGAGGGGAAACCTACCAATTCCAAAAATCTCGCCAAATCAAAGAAAAAGAAGGACTTGGCGATTTCAACTGCTGTAGCCGCCGGGACTTCTTTGCTGCCTAGTCCGCTAGTTCCTGATATTCCTGCTGTGGATTTAATTTTACCAGTTGACGATCCCTCTGAGAGTACTCAACTAACTCCTGTTCCTGTGGGGAATGCATCCATTTCTGGCCCAGTTTCACCTTTCCTGCCTGCAGTCAACTCTCCGGGTCTACCTCCATCATCCGTCAATTTAGTTGTGGTAAAAATGCCCGTGGGCGCCGTGGCGTAAGTGGTTAGTGTGTCGGTTCACTACGCATGAGGTTCCAAGTTCGAATCCCATAAAACACCAAAAAGTTTTTTCACGGTCCCACCTCTCGCGAACGTCTGACAAACATCCGAGAGTATTGTTGACACGAAAAAGCTTCTCAAATCGCCGCTCGGAATCGGCATTAAACTGTACGTCCCTTCCATTCGTGTGAAAAATATAACGCACACAACATGAGTGGTTGCGAGAAGCTAGGCCCTGGCACTTTAAAGAGCTGTTGGTTAACTGATAATCAATAAACCACTGAATTATTTAATGCTAATAACTACACTGTGTTTAGGAAATATCGTAACCTACCTTTGTCAGGTAAAGGTACTGGTGGTGGAGTGTTGATTGCAATTCGTTCTTCCTTATCATGCAGACTGATCGAATTGAAATCAGACTCTTCATCTTCAGTTTCTGATCTAGATGTTGATCAAATATTAGTCAGTATAAAGTTAGATGGTGAATTAGAATAAATTTTAATGGTAAGCTACATTCCACCTAAGAGCTCACTTTAACTTTATGATTTGCATTTAAACAACTGCGGTTTCATTTTAGATAACCTTAATTGGTCTCAGCATGTCTTACGTATCGGGACTTTAATTTAGGTGACATCAATTGGATTTCTGATTCAGACGATAAATGCCTAATTCCTTTTAATGTTACCATTTAAGTTGAAGCATCTGTAATTGATTTTTTCAGTCACTATGATCTTATTCAAGTCAATAATCATCACAATAACCTCAATCGTTTACTTGAACTAGTGTTCGTTGATAGGAAATTTAATATTAGTGTCGATCAATCTAATTTCCCTATCATTAAAAACTCTCTTCACCATCTTGCTTTAGATGCTAAAATTAGTTTCTTTAGTTACTTAAAACAGAAAATGTCGAAAAATTGTACTATTTATAATTACAAAAATGCTAACTTTGATGCAATGTGTGAATACTTGTCTTCTGTGCCATGAGATACCATTTTGGGCTCCTCTTGTTTAAATAACGCTTATGAATCCTTTCTTTCCTTTTTAAATTGCGCGATCAGTCAATTTATACCTAAAAGGAGTATTAGATGTAACTCCAATCCTATATGGTTCAACAAAAGGCTATCTAATCTAAAGAATAAAAAAAATAAAGCTTATAAACTTTATAGGAGTAACAGGGAGAATTTAGAGTTTCGCGATTGTTATTTAGGTCTTCAGCGCGAATTTGATTCGCTCAATAAATTATTATACCGTGATTACGTTTTGTTAGCCGAATCAAGATTGAAAAGCGACAGCAAATATTTTTGGAGCTATATAAATAGCAAGCGTAAGACTAATGGATATCCTAATTGTATGAGCTACTTAGGAGCAATCACAGTTGCTTCGCTAAAAGACCAGATAAAGGAATCATGGCAGCAAATAAACCGAAGAACAATTATTAATCTTATCAAGTTCATGCCGGATAGAATCTTCGCATTGACTCAAAAGAACGGAGCACAGACAAAGTATTAAAATCAAGTTTGTACTAATTTAAAAAAAAAAACGCCTTTTTCGGAAGTTTTTGCTACTGCGTTTAAAGAAATTTCGCAATAAAATATCCTTAAAATACCAAAAAAATAAAAAAAAAGGAATATTTATATTTTTTATTTCTATCATAAAATTAGATATTTTATCTAATACCATCAATTTAGGTATATTTTTCATCTGAAATCCGCATCGATGTCAAGTTATGAGAAAAAGTATTGGTGCGGTTAAAGAAATTTCGGTCACTGTACTAGTGATGTATCCACAATCTGTAATATGTTTGCCACTCACTTTATATCTGTTTATTCATCCGTTTCTCCCTCTTCCGAAGACTTACCGAATGTGTCTGAAATCTTTGATTTAGGTTCACTTAATGTTGATGTCATGGAGGTGGAGAAGGCGTTATCTTTATTAGACTGCAATAAAAAAGAGGGACCGGGTGGTACTGCTTAAGAGTTGCGCTAGCGCAATAGCTAAGCCGTTAACTCACATTTTCAATATGTCTCTCTCTGATGGCGACTTTTTAAACGAGTGGAAGGTATCCTTTATATCACCAATTTTCAAATCTGGCTCCAAACAAGATGTTACAAATTTATAGATCTGTCTGTAAAATTTCAACTATTCCTAAGTTATTCGAAAAAATTATTTATAATAAACTTTATTTCCTTGTTAAAGAATACATTTCCGTTTATCAACATGGGTTTGTCTCCGGTAAATCCACGACTACAAACTTGTCTATTCTGACAAACTTCATAGTCACAGGTTTTGAAAAAAGGTTGCAACCCGATATTATCTTTACGGACTTTGCCAAGGCCTTTGATAGGGTGAACCATACGGTCTTGTTGCATAAGTTATCTTGTATGGGTTTTCATTCTAATATTTTAAAATGGATTAGGTCTTACCTGACTAACAGAATGCAATATGTAAAAATCGATCAGTGCCTGTCGACTCTTATTACTGTTACATCTGGCGTTCCCCAAGGCAGTCATTTAGGACCTTTACTTTTTCTACTTTTTATCAATGATATCCTTCTAATCTTTAAACATTCACTCTGCCTACTATTTGCTGATGACTTAAAGCTCTATCGTTTGTAGCTTCCGTACGCGATTGTGTACTTTTTAATGAGGACTTAACGAGACTAGTTGAATGGTGCAATATTAACTTTCTGCATCTGAACATAGCAAAATGCGAATCATTCTCTTGTTACAGACATTTAAATCCTATTATATTTAACTATAGCATTCACAATATATGCCTTGACAGAGTAGATCGTAAAAAAAATCTTGGTGTAATTTTAGATACAAAGCTTACGTTTTCACTCCACATCGATTATGTAATAACCAAAGCAAATTCTATGCTAGGCTTTATCAAAGGAAATGCAATAAGTTTTGTGATCCCTACTCATTGAAATCGCTGTTTATTTCTCTGGTCAGATCTGTTCTGGAGTACTGTAGCTCTGTTTGGTGCCCATACTATATTGTTGCATCAGAAAGGATAGAAAGTATTCAAAGAAAGTTCACTAGATATGCTATTTATAAATTAAACTGGCCTTTAGAGATGCCTGCCTATAATGCTAGGTGTTTATTAATTGGACTAGCGTCTCTTGAGAAAAGACGTAAATAATTTTCCTTTATGTTTATCCGTGATCTTTTAACCTATCATATTAAATGCCCTCCGTTACTTCAACTTATTAATTTGCATTCTCCATCTAGAATGTTCCGTGAACAGTTATTATTCTACGAGCAGCTTCATCGCTCAAACTATAGTCGTAATGAATCATTATCGCCTTGCATCAGAGAAGCTAATTCAATTTGTTCTGAAGTAGACTTTTTCGGTAATTGTACGCGTGACACTTTCAAATCTAGAATTCTTTGTTTGCTTGCCAATCAAACAGTATAAGCTATTTTTCATTAACTTCTCATATGTATTTATTTTTTGTTTTATTCTTTACTGATAGCAAGCTTTTGTTTATATTAATTAAAATAGTTATTGTACATATTTAGTTGTATTATCATTTTAATTATACTCATAGTCTATAAGAGGTATATGTACTCTGATTGATGAATAAATGAAATGAAATGAAATGAAACAGTCCGTAGGCCAGTCCACTACATATGGCCAAAGGGAAAAACGGGGACTGGCGACCTTGCGGACACTACCGAGGACTCAACGCGCAGACAGTACCGGACACATACCCAATATCGCTACTGCAGGACTACGCCACGATCGCCGCCAATAAAAAAATATTGTCAACAATAGACCTTCGTAGAGTCTTCCATCACTTTCCTATTGCCGGAGAAGACATTTCGAAAACCGCAGTGATTACTCCTTTCGGCCTATTCGAGTTTGTCAGCATGCCGTTCGGTCTACGAAACGCAGCACAATCATTCCAGCGATTCATTAACGAGGTGCTAACTGGACCCGATTTTTTGGTGGGCAAAATCGCATCATCACCTACCCGTGGTGCCCGCTGGATAGCTATCTGATAGTGAACTTACGATGAGCGCATGCTGAGTCTGACGATATATGTGTAGCTGAACACTCGGACCTGCGTAAGCACATCTGGGTGAACTTCAACGCGCATATGTTTAACCGGACGAGGCATCTCTTGTTGACCTGATTGGCTGAAATATGCGTCTCAGAAGCCTAGCAAGATGTTCTCAGAAGGAGGACGTGCGGCGGATGAATTCTCCCAATGGAATCAACGGTGACGTCTACAGAGCAGCGGATACCTTACCGGAGCTACTTCGCCATATTTGAAGCTGAGGTCTGTAGGGATTTTCAATACTACGTCAGGGTATTGAAAAAGAGATGGTGGCGGATAAACCCTTAATGGGCCAACGGCAGCGCTCATATCCCCGAAGTGGGTTACTGATATCGGTGTATCCGGCCCCTCATCCTAGGGGTTGAAAAAAAAGGATCTGGTCCTCCAAGTTGGGGGTTGTGCCGTCGGGTTAACTTCGCTACCACGTAAAAAACCTTCGGTTACGAAGCAACCAACAGCATCGGATACGGATGAATTTACTGTTGACGACCCAAGCAAACGTAAAAAGAACAACGATCTTCGTGTCTGCACGTGGAATGTTAGATCCCTCTACAAACCATGTGCAGCCGAACAACTTGCGGAGGCCGTAGAGTGTCTCAAAGCAGACATTACCGCCATCCAAGAAGTGCGATGGGATGGGCCGGGCAAAAGGAGTATGAAAAACTGCGACATCTACTACGGCGATTGCTACAGACAAAAAGGACATCGTCTATTCGGGTGCGGATTTGTCATTGGCGGCAGACTTAGGCAAGAAGTCTTGAGTTTCCGGCATGTGAACGAGCGCCTCATGACTATCCGTATCAAGGCTAAATTTGCCAACATTAGCCTAATATGCGTTCACGCCCCTCATGAGGAGAAGGACGACGCGACAAAGGATGACTTCTACCAGCTCTTGGACAAGACGTATGAGCAATGCCCTAGCCACGACGTTAAAATTATCCCAGGTGATTTCAACGCAAAGCCTAGAAGAGAAGACGTCTTTAGTAACGTGGTCGGAAAGCACAGCCTGCACGACATCACTTCCGACAACGGACTCAGGCTAATCGACTTTGCGGCGGGGCGAAACTTTGTCGTAGCTAGTACGCGGTTCCCACGTCTCGACATTCACAAAGAAACATGGCTCTCCTTTGATCGAAAAACTGTCAACGAAATCGATCACATTGCGATCGACGCAAGGCACTCTCCCAGTATTCTGCGTGTCCGGACTTTCCGAGGAGCCAACGTGGACTCGGATCACTACCTAGTTGTAGCCAAGGTACGGATGCGGATATCCACAACGGAACGAAATCAACGAAATGCTGTGAGGAAATTTGACGTCGAAAAGCTACAATCGCAAGAGACCGCCAGAACCTTTGCCCATCGAGTTTCTTCTAATCTTAATCTAAGTCCTATGCCGCCAGCAGCAAATGCGGAAGACCAGTGGAAGCGCTGCCAACAAGATGTTGAGGAGACTTATACCTCTGTAATTGGCGCAGTTCAGAGGGTCTCCTTTCTTCAGGATCGGGCAAACGATGCTGAGGTTTCATTCATCGGGCATACTTTCGTCTGACCAGATTTTACAGATGAGTTGGTGCATGCTCCTTACCAAATCATCTCCTCCTGGCTTGAAAAGTTCAGCGACAAGGCCATCAGCTCCAGCAGCTTTGTTGGATTTGATTTAAGATATTGCTATCCTCACTTCATAATGATTGGGTTGACGGGAAGCGGAGCGGAGGTAGCGAACCAGTCAACATCGGCCAACGGCTGCAACAAAAGCGTAGAAGTTCAACGGCCGATTTTAAATTGCGACGTTGATGGAGCATCGAAGATTCTTTTCCGGGTCTTGCTAGTAAAAATATATAATGGCAAAACGGAACTGCGGATGTACGAGTATGCTTTGTACGACGAAGGCTCATCCGTAACCATCATGAACGATGATTTGGCTAAGCGTTTACGACTCGAAGGAAGACCCAAGGACCTGAACCTGCGATGCGCCGATCAGAAGGATTCTAAGCAATACCGGATGTGTAATGTACAGACAGTGGAGGATTTGTGTTTGCCCACTCAGACTTTTGCCGCCTCGGAGGTCAAGTCACTAAACACGAAACCAGAGATTCTTATCGGACTTGACAACGGGCATCTTTGAGCACCGTTGGACACCATCAGATTGGATGGAGATGGACCAATAGTAGTAAGAACAAAGTTTGGTTGGGTCGTTTATGGAAATACAACACTTGCAGCTGATGAAGATGTCGTTCTATTCAGCCCTCAGTCAACCGAAGAAGAGCATCGTGTAGATACCATTGTTGATGATTACTTCCGAAAAAAACTTTGGTGTTAAGAAACCGAAGCAGAAGTTGACATCCGAAGCTGACAAGAGGGCCCTAAAGACCTTAACGACTACAACCGTACGACTGGCAGAGCGATAAAGTGCGGGTCTACTATGGAAGAAGAACAGCTCGTGGCGGCCAGCCACAAATAGTCCCGCAGCCAGCGGATATTTAGCCCGTCGCAGCCAGCCACAAAGCACCGCGCAGCCAGCGGATATTTTCCCGCCGCAGCCAGCGACAAATAGTTCCGGAGCCAGCGGATACTTAGCCCGTCGCACCCAGCGACAAATCACCCCGCAGCCAGCGGATATTTAGCCCGTCGCAGCCAGCGTCAAATCACCACGCAGCCAATGGATATTTGCCCGTCGCAGACAGCGACATATCACCCGCCAGCGAATATTTACCCTCCAGCCAGCGTCGAATTTTCTCGCAACCAGCGAGTATTTCCCATCGCTTCCTGCGACGAACGCCAGTCGCAGCCAGCGAAAAATGGCTCGCTGCAGCCAGCCAGGAGAGCTCTCGAGTTAACCAGTACCGATGGGTTCCGTCAAAGCAAAATCTAGCCGACGAGGCCGCAAAGGCGAAATATCGGCCTCAATTCCAAGCGGATAATAAGTGGGTGAAAGGGCCTACCTTTCTGTAACTGGCTGAAGCGGAATGGCCTAGACTTCCTGATGACATTTCCACACATGAGTGCCAAGATGATGTTGCGAAGGGTGCTCTGTTCGACGCAACGAGGTCTTCCAAATATTCAAGGCTTCAAAGGACCATTACATGGGCGCTACGTTTCGTCGCCATCTGCCAGAGAAAGAAGAAAGATCGAGACGAACTCACCGTATCCTCACCGTATGCCTTCAGCCCCGATACCACTAAGCTGCGCAGAGAATCGTCCGTCATCAGAGATAGTCAAATTTATAAGCTTTCACCGTACCTCGACGAACAGGATCTCATTCGCGTGCCGGGTCGAATAGATGCAGTTACGACGATACCACTTGAGATTAGATGTCCTATCATACTTCTGAAAAACCACAGAGTAACGGACCTGATCATCGACCATTTTCATCAACGCTGTGGACATCAAAACGACGATACGGTAGTGAACAAGATTTGCCAACGATTTTGGGTACTGAGACTAAGAATCGCAGTAAAGAGGGTAAGAAGCCAATGCCAGCTGTGTCGTATTCGAAATGCCAAGCCATCTGTTGAGAATTAAATCCCTTTTATTATTTCAAATTGTACCGACTCTGGCGGCAGAGCGTGGTTTCAGAAATGTCAAACGAACAAAAAATATTTGGCGCAACAGCTCTTTAAGTGCCAGGGCCTAGCTTCTCGCAACCACTCATGTTGTGTGCGTTATATTTTTCCCACGAATGGAAGGGACCTACAGTGTAGTGCCGAATCCGAACGGCAATTTGAGAAGCTTTTTCGCGACAACAATACTCTCGGATGTTTGTCAGACGCTCGCGAGAGGTGGGACCGTGAAAAACTTTTTCATGTTTTCTGGTATTCGAACTTGGAACCTCATGCGTAGTGATCCGACACACTAACCACTTACGCCACAAAAACAAATACAAATATTTGGCGCAACAGCTCTTTAAAGTGCCAAGGCCTAGCTTCTCGCAACCACTCATGTTGTGTGCGTTATATTTTTCACACGAATGGAAGGGACCTACAATTTAATGCCGAATCCGAACGGCGATTTTTTGAGAAGCTTTTTCGTGACAACAATACTCTCGGATGTTTGTCAGACGCTCGCGAGAGGTGGGACCGTGAAACACTTACGCCACGGCGCCCACCATTGTCAAACGAAACAAACCTAAATAAGCTGTCAGATTGATCGAATTTACGCCATTTTGGCTCTGCATTTCCGACTTTGATTCTTTGCCCAGATTCTGAAGTTCACATTCCGAAGTCCACACTGCCGCCACGGGCTTGCCAAAAGAGTAAGTACTTATTTGTACATGAATTACATTTATAAATCTTATGTCAATCTACAGAGAATAAACGTTACCATTACCAAGCAATCATGCGAAGTTGGAGGTTTTATTTGCTAGGGTACGTTCGTTCTGCAGACCTTAGGTGGATTTCAGTCGGTCCGGCCAGGACAACTTTGCGCCGCCACCGTAAACAATCTTTAAAATGTTTATTCTTCTTTTTGACTCGTTGACGACGAGATCTCAAAGAATCGCCACCAGCGATAACGGATTGCTGCCGTGCACTCATAGTCAACGAGAACAAGAACGAGATAGTCGCCGCCCGCGACAAATTTGTTGCCGTGCAGAATTTGGCCAACGAGGCAGTCGCCGCCTGCGACACATTTGCTGCCGTGCACCACTTGGCCATTCTGTTTGACGAAGAAAATCTAATTTTTTCATAAAGGTAGGCAGGCTGACGAGTAAGTAGAATATCTGAAAGCTGGCTAAGAGTGCGAAACTGGAGAAAATTATCGAAAGTCATCTTGTACAGGTACTTAGTGTAATTTGAAACTCGATCTTGTCGTCGCAATCCAAAGACGTAACGTATTATGCTGTTAAAAGCAACATCGAGTTTTCTTTTGGAGATGTAGCGGATGTAGAGTGGGTATAGCCAGAGTTTTAGCGAGTAAGGTTCTGGTTTTGATTGGGGTAAAAGAGTGGCTGCCCCACAGCATACGAAGTACACCGTACGTCTTCCCTACGGCCAGATTGACGTGATTATTCTAGGTTAAATTTCGATTGAAGGTCACACCGAGGTTTTTGACTGACTCAACATACTTAATAGGTACATTGTTCATAATGATGGGGTGAAAGTATAAGAGGTCTGACCATTTTGAAATAATAATGCACTTCGATTTTTTAGGCTTTAAAAGAAGACCATTACTATTCGACCATTGCGATATGTCCGCAAGATCATTGTTGATGCAAGTCGCAGCGTGCTCTATTAAACCCAGGGGACAACTTACAACGAGCTGTACATCATCAGCATACATGTTTATTGAGCAGTGCTTAACATGAGTCGGGAGATCGTTGATGTACAGGGAGAAAAGTAAGGCTCCTAGTATAGATCCCTGAGGCACACCGCTGGTGTTAGGGAGAAATCCAGATAAAATGTCATTTATTTTCACAGCTTGCTTTCTGTTTGTTAGGTAAGAGGATAGCAAGTTAACAGCACAGCCATGTGCCAACCATGTCGAACGCCTTAGCAAAATCTAGTAGGACTAAAAATGATACATGTCCTTCACCCAGCGCACATCGTATGTCTTCAGAAACACGTATGACTGCAGTGATACAGCTATGTTTTTGTCGAAAGCCTCATTGTTTGGAAGACAGAATGTTGTTGATTGTTAGATTCCGAGTAATCTGCTTTTGCATAATTTTTTCAAACACCTTCACCAAAAATGGCAGTATGGAAATCGGTCTGAATTCGTCGCTTCTAGGTGACTTAGGAATGGGTATGACTTTGGCCGATTTCCATTGCACCGAAAAAATCCCTTTGGTTACTATTGAGTTAAAAATATGCGTTATATAGGGCAATATAACGGGCAAGACAATTTTAAGAAAAGATGGATTTATCTCATCAAGGCCAACAGCATGCGATTTGACACTGAGTAAGCTTTCAACTACATCAGCGCTGTTCAATGCTGAAAAGTAAAAACTTAGGTGACTAGCAGCGGCAGAGAGATTTTCTAACAATAGAGGAGTACGATTGTTGTCACCAACAGTCTGTGAGGATATAAATCGATGATTATTCAGTGCCTCAGGGTGTATTCCATCAACATTATGATTCTTCGATTTTCCAATGCCAGCTTGACGAAGATTTCTCCACAAAAGTTTACCACCCATAGAAGCATTAAATCGACTGGAATACGCGATTTTGCTGCGCATATCTCCAATACAACTTTGTTACGGAGCAAACAGTAAGCAAGCGAAAACGCTTCCAACGTCTGTATGCAAGATCTCGCTGTAGCATAAGTAGCCGGATTTGAGTGGTGAACCCGGGTGTTCTTTGTCACCACTGTGAATGTCCAAAACTCACACTTGTGTTATGTAAAATAAATTACTTTTATGTATAAACGCAAACACATCTTATCGATTTCGTTATAAAATGAAGAGTGTTTAATTCTCAAATTCTTTGTATAATGCAATTGACAATTGTAGACATTTATGTAATAACTTTTAATACTTTATGTTACGTTACTTTGTTTACTATAAATATTATAATGTTTACTCTAGTTTTATATCAGCAATAAATTAATTCAAATCAAATTAATTGAACTCAAACATTCTCCCCGCCCGTGAACTATGTTCGCAATTAAGCCACCATGTTGTCTCCACAAATCGTCTCGGGTGTTGCATTCTCGGACGCTATTCTAGTAGTTGGTGATGCACTACCTTGCTGTCTCTTCCTTCTTTTTGCTTTGCTCGTTCTCTCGTGTAATTAGAAAAGTTGAAGCATTAAAAACAAAAGAGAACACAATATATAAATAATTGTACGACGACACGATCAACAAAACCATAATGGACGAACAAGATGACGACAGACTCCGTTCCTGTCATACTGCAGGCACACCCTACAGATTACAATGCATCGGTCGCCTTCTTGCATAATTACTCCATCTGCAGTAATCCGTGTTGTTTACTTTAAATCGAAGTCGATGTGTATCGCCGGGTGAATTGTTTGATAAGTTTTGTTGATCAAATGTGATAATTCAGTGTTTTCGTTTGGCCGCTGTTGAAGGTGATCGAAGCAAGGAATATTCCGGGTGAGTTATGATTACTTGATTTAGTTTTTGTAGTTTGTTGATTTCTCCGCCATTCGTACCCATCATAGTAGTCGATGGACTGGAATGCGGGGCGAAGTGCGAAGATGTGTTCGGTGCGAAGCGGTTGATAGACTGGAATGCGGGACGAAGTCGAGGGGTTATCGACGTTGACTCCAGTCGGGGATGATGTTGTGTTGTGAAATTCGTGAAAATTGTGTAGTGCGTGTGTAAATCGAGTGTGAAATCGATCTACTCGATATAAAAAAAAATTATAAAGTTGTTTGGAGAATTGCTGGTAAATGCAGGTGAGTGAATTTTAGTTTTTTAAAGTGTGTAGATAAAGATTTTATGTGCATAATATGATGTATGTACATGGAAGATTTTTGATGGCGTCGAAGATTACGCGTGTGTAGTGTGTGTGTGTGGTTTTGGCAAGGGATGATGCCGCGTATATTGCGGCAGGTCAGTATTTGGAAGTGTTTAATTTGAAAGCTGCCGTGGCATACATATGCGTATGTTTGATGAATGTAAAGTGTGGGGTGAGTAGTTAGTAGTTATTTTAAATTGCATTATATTGTGTAGGGTTAATTATATGATAGAAATGTGAGGAATTCATTAGTGTAGAGTGCGAATGATGTGTGTAGTGATTGGTATGAATGATAAATTCATATGTTTCGATAAATGTGTAAATGTGGACTGTAGTATAGTTTTATAATAGGTTTTAAGGTATGAAAATGAAAGTGCATGTTATAATTATTCTTATCGGAATCGATTCGCGGGGTGTGAATCTGTTGTGTGAGTAAGAGGTGTTGCGTTTTATGTTTAGATGGACTGATATGGGCGTTAGGTTATATAAATTTATAGAAGTGCTTCCTCGGTAAAGCTTTTGTTTGAGGGTAGGCTACAGATTTTAGTTATCGGGCGCTTCATTTCTCCGTTTTGTGTTTTGATGGAAACGACGCGCGTTAGATTATCTGCTCCTGGATGAGTGTTGATGATGCGGGCTAAGTTCCATTTCGATGGAGGTAGGCGTTCATCCTTCACTAGGACGAGGTCACCGATCTGTGGCTGATGTTCGACCTTGAGCCATTTGGGTCGCTGCTGAAGTCGCGCCAGATATTCGGAACTCCACTGTTACCAGAATGTTTGCAGAAGCTTCTGAATGGTCTGCCACCTATCGAGAGAGCTTACCTTGGTTTCACTCTGGTCTGGGTGAGGTATGCTGTTCAGAGGCTCGCCTATCAGGAAGTGTCCAGGTGTAAGTGGTGTGAAGTCGTCCGGGTTGTCGGTCATCGGGCAGAGTGGTCTCGAGTTTAAACACGCTTCCACTTGTGACAGAAGCGTGGCGAGCTCCTCGAATGTAAATAGTTCGTTGCCAACAATCCTTCTCAAGTGGAATTTGACAGATTTCACCCCTGCTTCCCATAATCCGCCGAAATGTGGAGAAGCAGGAGGAATACAATTCCACTTGGTACCACCGTTCGCCAATTTCTCAGCGACTTCCTTCCACTGGAGCTTTGCTGCCTGCAGCAACTTCTGCAGCTCTATATTGGCTCCTACGAAGTCGTTCCGCAGTCGCTAAATAGCTGAGTACATATACCTCTCCGTGCTGTGAACCTTCTAAAGACTGCTATGAAGGCTTGGGTAGTCAAATCGCTCACTAACTCTATATGTATTGCCTTAGTGGCTAAACAAATGAAAATAGCAAAGTAAAAAAGAAAAGAAATATAATCTTCCGACGGGAACCATTTTGTACCTAAGTTCTTAACCTGCTCTGGAGAGCTAAAGGGTAAAGAGAAGTTGCGCTCCCGCTGATCAATCGGTATATTGCACAGGACAACTTCAGAGTTGCTCATCCACTTTCTCAAGATGAATCCTGCAGAAGAAAGTGGATTCCGGATCTGTTCCCGTTTAACGAACACTTCTTCTATTGAGCCCGCTCCGCTAATGAGGTCATCGACATTCATGCCTTCTTGTAACATTTTTGCGCCGAGTAGGTACTTGGGTTGTTTATCAACAGGGAGCTTGTTCATGGTCCGTATAGCGAGATACGGTGCTGAAGAGGTGGTTTGAATTTTAGGCCCTACGTGCACGTGTTCATTCAACGATGTTCCATCTGACGTCGAAGACAACTCGTAGCTTTGTGGTTGAACTAGACTCCTTAAACACGGCATGGTGAGGCACGAAATAATGGAAAGGTGTTCTAAGTAGTTCGTCCCTGATGACATCAACTTCCTTCATTTGGCCGAGCTGTAAGTACTCGTTAACACACTTTGAGTAATCCTTTTGTAGCGTAGGGTTGAGTGTAAACCGTCTCTCCAACTGAAGAAACCTACGCAAGGCGCCTTCCTTCGAGGATCCAAGCCCAGGTTGTCTTCCTTCCGTAAATGGTAGCGATACTTCGTATCGACCATCCAACATCCGCCTTGTGTGTAGCAGAAAGTGGTCTTCACAAGCCTGGTCTTCCCCCGACACTTGAAATTTGTAAGGTGTTTCCTCGATTTCCCAGAATTTTCGCATCTGCGTTTCGAGGTCGCAGCATTGGAGGAATGTTCGAACCGTCCTCGGTGGATAGAGAAAAACTTTGCCGAGCAGAATCCAACCGAGTTGCGTCTTTTGAGCAATTAGTGACGCTTGCTCATCTCCACGGATTATCTCTGGCAACACGAATTCTGGGAAAACATCACTGCCCAAAAGGATATCCACTCTAGCAGGTTTATGGAAGGCCCGGTCTGCTAGTTTCTAATTGTGTAGGTGGATCCATGATTTGAAGAACAATTCGTTGGCAGGGAGAAGACCAGTCAGGGACTTAAAAACATAAGCGCGAGTGTGTGTTTCAAAGTTGGTATGCAAAGAGCCGAACGTGATGTCGACGTAATTGCTGCATGCTCCACTGCTCACTTTTCCCAGTCCTGACACCTCAACAAACGTTCGCCGATTTTTCAGTCTTAGTAGCTGTACCGCGGACTCAGTGATAAAGGTTGCTTCGGAACCTGGGTCTACTAAGGCCCTTAACTTCAGGTATGCTCCCGACGAGGACTTGACCTTCGCCACGGCAGTAGCTAACAGGACTTGAGTGTTCCTGGGATGAGATGTTTGAAACGTGTTGACTGACGAACTGTTGGGTATCCCTTCCTGAATGCCTTCAGATGGGTAAAAAGCTGAGGCATGAGCATTGATGGTATTTGCTTGGTATGAATGTGTAGATATAGGATTAGATGAGTGTAGAGTGGAAGTGTGAGTGTAAGTTGGTAAGCTGTGTGGTGCGTGAGAGTGTATGGGATTGTGTGTACTGTATGTTGTGGAAATGTGTGGATTGTATTGAGTGTGTGAACTATAGCTGGGTGTGTTGGCTGAGAGTGTATGAAGTAAAGAGTGGTGTGGTTGTTGACAAAAGTAGCAGTGCATACGACTTGGGCACTGATGAGAGTTGTGACTGTAGGCCAGACAATTCTCGCATACCTTTATTCTGCTTACGCAAGATTTTCGGGAATCTACATCCATTTTCAAAAATCGCTGACAATTACGAAGGGAATGCTGACCTTTATTGCAGAGCTTGCAACTAAACTGCTCCTTTTGTCGATGCCTGGTGTGGAATGAGCTTGCTTTAGCTACTGAAGTTCTCTGCCTACTATTCTTCTATCGTTGCTGTTCTGCGACTACCTCTAATGCCCTAAATCTGGCTTCCAGGAACTCCGAAAACTCCTGAAAAGTGGGTAAATCCTTTTTTGCTCCTAATTTTTCTTCCCACAACTGCTGTGTCGTTGCAGGTAATTTCTGCAGCATGCAAAAAATCAGGATTGAGTCCCAATGCTCGACCGGAAGCCCGAGATTTTGGAGTGAATGCCGGTATTCTGTAGAGGTGTCCAGAATCTTTTTCAAAACTGAGGAGTTTTCTTGGTGCGCAGCTGTCTGACTGAAGAAAAGCTTCAATTGTGCATTCACCAGAATGCGTTTGTGGTCGTACCGAGAGGTAAGGATCGACCATGCCTTTGCGTAGTTTCCTATGCTAATCCCTAAATGTTGAATCAACCTATCAGCCTCATCAGCAACACTGGATTTCCAAAAATAAAGTTTTTCTATTTCGGACAGGAATTCGTTATTGTGTATGAGAGACACAAAAATCTCATGAAAAGACGTCCAATCTTCATATTTACCACCGAAGGTAGGTATCTTTATTATTGGCAATTTTAATTCCCGAGATCTCAATATTTTATCTACTTCCACAGAACTGACCGGGATTCCTGTTGGGTTTTCTGATGGTGCCTTGGATGATTTTGCTGCTTCTGCTGCTTCTTTTGCCGCTGCCGCCTTGGATGCTTCCAGCTTGTCTAAGCTATCCATCAGTGCAGTCCGGTAATCCACATAAACGTTTTTTATTTTGTCGAAAAGGAAGGCTAACTCTTCCCGATTGACTTCTTCCTTCGATGATACAGCCTCGACGTGGTATCCAGAACTGGATTTAAAATTGTTTTGCAGGATGGAAATCCGTGCGGTGATATAGTTCCTCGTTCACTCCGCCTTGGATCTTTTCTTGAAGTTCACCGCATCCTTCTGGATTTGCGCCAAAATGTCGTTCTGGAGCTTCTCCATAGCGCTCATTTCGCCGTACACACACAAAAAGAAGTAATCCGGGTAAGAAATTGATGAACGAAGTACAAACAAATTGTACTTACGTTGGTGTTCTATTTGCAGATGATTATCCGTTCACCAGCAGCAGTCCCACAGCGGTATTGTATCCGTATCCAGCAACTGGACTTGCCGTTCGCAAGCAACGGTCTCACATAGCGGTCCACTGAAACTGTTGTAGCAGTACACGATGCCGTTGGCAGCAGTGTTGTATGTTGGATTGCTGTCCTAGCGGCTAACAGTTCCACGGAATTTCCCAAAAAACACAAAAATGCAACTACTTCGTAAGTAGATTTCTTTTTTAAAAAAGTTAAAAAATGTCTTAAAAAACACTGAATTGAATTTTAGATACGACGCGTGAACCCGTTTGGCACTTTCTAAACAAAGAAAAAAAGTACAAAAATCCACACAAGTATCCAGTACTTGCACCGATTCAAATTGAGGCGCAGAAGGACCAATGTTTTTTGTCACCACTGTGAATGTCCAAAACTCACACTTGTATTATGTAAAATAAATTACTTTTATGTATAAATGCAAACACGTCTTATCGATTTCGTTATAAAATGTAGAGTGTTTAATTCTCAAATTCTTTGTATAATGCAATTGACAATTGTAGACATTTATGTAATTACTTTAAATACTTTACGTTACGTTACTTTGTTTACTATAAATATTATAATCGTTACTCTAGTTTTATATCAGCAATAAATTAATTCAAATCAAATTAATTGAACTTAAACACCGGGTGTAGTGTTGGATGAAACGGTTTTAGTTCTTATGGGAACGTGCCTATTATAGAGGTGCACAATATTAGCATTAAGGAATTCAACTTGGTCATTAGGAGAAAGAAAGCTGTAAACCATGTTCCAGTTAATACTTCTAGCATGCTCCTCTAAAAAAAAATAGTTGATATTCTTGAAAACCCTATAACTAAAGGAGTTTGCAGAGGCTGCAGTGTCAAAATCAAAGGTAAGGTAGATTAGATCATGCCTTGAGAAAGTTGGTACCGATAGTTGATCGTACAAAAGGACTTTATTTCTGTGACTAACTAAGAAAAGATCAAGTAGTGAAGAGGATTGTTCACAGAAATGAGTAGGAACAGTTGTATTGATTAGAAACAGGTCTAGCGAACCCATTTCAACTGTGAGAAGGTTATCGTTGATTAGGTTGCTGTTAAAGTCACCACAAAGGATAATGTTGGGACAAGTAATACAAATTTCTTTTAATGCAGTGATGAAAGGGAGCAAGTTAAAATACTTATTTGGTCTATAGGCAACACCAATTAGAAGCTTAGTCTCATCATTGCCCAATTCCACAAACACATACTCAATTTCGTAACCATCAGGGGAAAGATTTCGTAGTCTACACTTTATACTGTCTCTTACATAAATTACAACCCCTCCACCAATACGTCCAATCCTATCACAACGAAAAACTTTATACCCGTTGAGACAACATGATTCACTGTTAACGCTATCCCTAAACTAAGTTTCAGAAACGCACACCACATCAACTGCCGATTCCTCAAACAGATCACGAAACTCATCAGTTTTAGGTAACAGACTCTGTGCATTAATATGACAGACGTGAAGGCCATTGTATTGGCCTCTTAAGCTTTGCTCCATATTCAGGGTAATAAAAGAAATAGAAAAGAGGAATAGAGAACACATCAATATCTTTACAAAATAGTAAGTATGAGAAAAAATATGTACCAAAAATAAAATATTAAATTAAAAGGAAGAACATAATTTTGTAATTTTGACAAACACTAATTAGTATCAATTAAGCTGGCAATGCTGTCAAGATCTTCAATGGATTCGACGATTACAGCAGTTTCGACCAAATGACGTTTGACGTATACCATTCCACGTAAAGTGAAAACGGAAACAAGTTGTTTATGTTTTTTTAGTTTCAACGCGGCATGAAAATTTCCTGGTTTCGCGTTGTAAGGCATTCGCGTAGATGGATGGTGCAGGTAGAATTGAGTCCGATGTGTTGTAACAAAGTTCCTGGTTACTTTGTTTGCGGAAGTGCGCGATCGATTTCAGCACAGTGTTGCGGTCATACGGGGCGTTGAATTTGACGATGATGCTGGTGTCTTTAGACTCGCCTTTCGGGCGGGTGCGAAAAATATTTTTTAAATTCGGTGACTTTATTTTTAGCGAGGTGCACACCGAATTAAAAATTGATGACAGATTTTCATCGGCCGAGTGCGGGACTCCGAATAGAAGGGCATCACTTGCCACCGTACGGTTTTCTTGTGCATAGATCGATTTCTTAACCGCAGCCAATTCGCAGGTGATACATGCAAAGTTGTTTTTTAACTCGAGGAGTTCCGAAGTCTTCTTCAAAGTTGCCTATGATAGCGTGTATAGAGACGAGTTATACAGAGCCATGTCTAGTCTTGGCATCCCTGCCAAGGTCGTCCGTTTGTGCAGAATGACGATGGAGAACTCTCGCTGCTCCATCAAAGTCGGTAAGAACATCACCGAACCGTTCGATGTCAGGAAAGGTCTTAGACAAGGCGACGCGCTATCATGCGATCTCTTTAACATAATACTTGAGAGAATTGTACGAAACTCACAAGCCAACCCCGGAGGTACAATCTTCTTCAAGTCTGTACAACTACTCGCTTATGCCGATGACATTGACATAATCGGAAGAACTCAGCGGGCCGTCAATGGGGCATTTACGAGTATTGAGATCGAGGCAGCAAAGATGGGTCTAGCGGTCAATGAAAGCAAAACAAAATATATGCTGTCTACAAAAAAGGACACCCAACATCGGCGTCTTGGGCAGAACGCCACAATAGGCAGATACAATTTTGAGGTAGTAAAGGATTTTGTCTACCTAGGCTCTATGGTCAGCTCCGCAAATGACATGAGTGGAGAGATCACACGGAGAATTACTCTTGCCAATCGTTGTTTCTATGGGCTAAAACGGCAATTGAGTAGCAAAGCCCTATCTCGAACTACTAAGGTAACTCTTTATAAGACATTAATCATCCCAGTCCTGATGTATGGCGCAGAGGCATGGGCTTTGAAAAAACCGGATAACCGGACCCTTGGTTATTTCGAGAGAAAAGTTCTTCGAGCGATCTTTGGTCCCGTCTGTATAGACGGTGAGTGGAGGAGAAGGTACAATGCCGAACTATACGGCCTGTACAAGGACATCGACTTAGCCAGAAGAGTTCACATACAGCGACTAAGATGGCTGGGTCATTTAGAGCGGATGGAGCCCAACCTTCCCGCTAAGAAAGTCTTCGAATCCAACCCGGACGGACGGCGAAGTAGAGGACGACCTCGCGGTAGGTGGCGCAAACAAGTGGAGGGGGACCTCAACCAACTTGGCGTGCGCAACTGGAGGCAGCTGGCTCGTAACCGTGCTGGCTGGAGAGGTTTGTTGGTTGAGGCCCAGGGCCACCCCGGACTGTAGCGCCATCTAAGTAAGTAGTCTTAGTAGCTGTACCGCGGACTCAGTGATAAAGGTTGCTTCGGAACCTGGGTCTACTAAGGCCCTTAACTTCAGGTATGCTCCCGACGAGGACTTGACCTTCGCCACGGCAGTGGCTAACAGGACTTGAGTGTTCCTGGGATGAGATGTGTGAAACGTGTTGACTGACGAACTGTTGGGTATCCCTTCCTGAATGCCTTCAGATGGGTAAAAAGCTGAGGCATGAGCATTGATGGTATTTGCTTGGTATGAATGTGTAGATATAGGATTAGATGAGTGTAGAGTGGAAGTGTGAGTGTAAGTTGGTAAGCTGTGTGGTGCGTGAGAGTGTATGGGATTGTGTGTACTGTATGTTGTTGAAATGTGTGGATTGTATTGAGTCTGTGAACTATAGCTGGGTGTGTTGGCTGAGAGTGTATGAAGTAAAGAGTGGTGTGGTTGCTGACAAAAGTAGCAGTGCATACGACTTGGGCACTGATGAGAGTTGTGACTGTAGGCCAGACAATTCTCGCATACCTTTATTCTGCTTACGCAAGATTTTCGGGAATCTACATCCATTTTCAAAAATCGCTGACAATTACGAAGGGAATGCTGACCTTTATTGCAGAGCTTGCAACTAAACTGCTCCTTTTATCGATGCCTGGTGTGGAATGAGCTCGCTTTAGCTACTGAAGTTCTCTGCCTACTATTCTTCTGTCGTTGCTGTTCTGCGACTACCTCTAATGCCATAAATCTGGCTTCCAGGAACTCCGAAAACTCCTGAAAAGTGGGTAAATCCTTTTTTGCTCCTAATTTTTCTTCCCACAACTGCTGTGTCGTTGCAGGTAATTTCTGCAGCATGCAAAAAATCAGGATTGAGTCCCAATGCTCGACCGGAAGCCCGAGATTTTGGAGTGAATGCCGGTATTCTGTAGAGGTGTCCAGAATCTTTTTCAAAACTGAGGAGTTTTCTTGGTGCGCAGCTGTCTGACTGAAGAAAAGCTTCAATTGTGCATTCACCAGAATGCGTTTGTGGTCGTACCGAGAGGTAAGGATCGACCATGCTTTTGCGTAGTTTCCTATGCTAATCCCCAAATGTTGAATCAACCTATCAGCCTCATCAGCAACACTGGATTTCCAAAAATTAAGTTTTTCTATTTCGGACAGGGATTCGTTATTGTGTATGAGAGACACAAAAATCT
Organism: Brachypalpus laphriformis; assembly: GCA_945910035.1. Taxonomy (NCBI): domain Eukaryota; kingdom Metazoa; phylum Arthropoda; class Insecta; order Diptera; family Syrphidae; genus Brachypalpus; species Brachypalpus laphriformis. The sequence continues at coordinate 136,868,328 of OX246754.1, forward strand.
CATGAAAAGACGTCCAATCTTCATATTTACCACCAAAGGTAGGTATCTTTATTATTGGCAATTTTAATTCCCGAGATCTCAATATTTTATCTACTTCCACAGAACTGACCGGGATTCCTGTTGGGTTTTCTGATGGTGCCTTGGATGATTTTGCTGCTTCTGCTGCTTCTTTTGCCGCTGCCGCCTTGGATGCTTCCAGCTTGTCTAAGCTATCCATCAGTGCAGTCCGGTAATCCACATAAACGTTTTTTATTTTGTCGAAAAGGAAGGCTAACTCTTCCCGATTGACTTCTTCCTTCGATGATACAGCCTCGACGTGGTATCCAGAACTGGATTTAAAATTGTTTTGCAGGATGGAAATCCGTGCGGTGATATAGTTCCTCGTTCACTCCGCCTTGGATCTTTTCTTGAAGTTCACCGCATCCTTCTGGATTTGCGCCAAAATGTCGTTCTGGAGCTTCTCCATAGCGCTCATTTCGCCGAACACACACAAAAAGAAGTAATCCGGGTAAGAAATTGATGAACGAAGCACAAACAAATTGTACTTACGTTGGTGTTCTATTTGCAGATGATTATCCGTTCACCAGCAGCAGTCCCACAGCGGTATTGTATCCGTATCCAGCTACTGGACTTGCCGTTCGCAAGCAACGGTCTCACATAGCGGTCCACTGAAACTGTTGTAGCAGTACACGATGCCGTTGGCAGCAGTGTTGTATGTTGGATTGCTGTCCTAGCGGCTAACAGTTCCACGGAATTTTCAAAAAAACACAAAAATGCAACTACTTCGTAAGTAGATTTCTTTTTTAAAAAAGTTAAAAAATGTCTTAAAAAACACTGAATTGAATTTTAGATACGACGCGGGAACCCGTTTGGCACTTTCTAAACAAAGAAAAAAAGTACAAAAATCCACACAAGTATCCAGTACTTGCACCGATTCAAATTGAGGCGCAGAAGGACCAATGTTTTTTGTCACCACTGTGAATGTCCAAAACTCACACTTGTATTATGTAAAATAAATTACTTTTATGTATAAATGCAAACACGTCTTATCGATTTCGTTATAAAATGTAGAGTGTTTAATTCTCAAATTCTTTGTATAATGCAATTGACAATTGTAGACATTTATGTAATTACTTTAAATACTTTACGTTACGTTACTTTGTTTACTATAAATATTATAATCGTTACTCTAGTTTTATATCAGCAATAAATTAATTCAAATCAAATTAATTGAACTTAAACACCGGGTGTAGTAATGGATGAAACGGTTTTAGTTCTTATGGGAACGTGCCTATTATAGAGGTGCACAATATTAGCATTAAGGAATTCAACTTGGTCATTAGGATAAAGAAAGCTGTAAACCATGTTCCAGTTAATACTTCTAGCATGCTCCTCTAGAAAAGAATAGTTGATATTCTTGAAAACCCTATAACTAAAGGAGTTTGCAGAGGCTGCAGTGTCAAAATCAAAGGTAAGGTAGATTAGATCATGCCTTGAGAAAGTTGGTACCGATAGTTGATCGTACAAAAGGACTTTATTTCTGTGACTAACTAAGAAAAGATCAAGTAGTGAAGAGGATTGTTCACAGAAATGAGTAGGAACAGTTGTATTGATTAGAAACAGGTCTACCGAACCCATTTCAACTGTGAGAAGGTTATCGTTGATTAGGTTGCTGTTAAAGTCACCACAAAGGATAATGTTGGGACAAGTAATACAAATTTCTTCTAATGCAGTGATGAAAGGGAGCAAGTTAAAATACTTATTTGGTCTATAGGCAACACCAATTAGAAGCTTAGTCTCATCATTGCCCAATTCCACAAACACATACTCAATTTCGTAACCATCAGGGGAAAGATTTCGTAGTCTACACTTTATACTGTCTCTTACATAAATTACAACCCCTCCACCAATACGTCCAATCCTATCACAACGAAAAACTTTATACCCGTTGAGACAACATGATTCACTGTTAACGCTATCCCTAAACTAAGTTTCAGAAACGCACACCACATCAACTGCCGATTCCTCAAACAGATCACGAAACTCATCAGTTTTAGGTAACAGACTCTGTGCATTAATATGACAGACGTGAAGGCCATTGTATTGGCCTCTTAAGCTTTGCTCCATATTCAGGGTAATAAAAGAAATAGAAAAGAGGAATAGAGAACACATCAATATCTTTACAAAATAGTAAGTATGAGAAAAAATATGTACCAAAAATAAAATATTAAATTAAAAGGAAGAACATAATTTTGTAATTTTGACAAACACTAATTAGCATCAATTAAGCTGGCAAGGCTGTCAAGATCTTCAATGGATTCGACGATTACAGCAGTTTCGACCAAATGACGTTTGACGTATACCATTCCACGTAAAGTGAAAACGGAAACAAGTTGTTTATGTTTTTTTAGTTTCAACGCGGCATGAAAATTTCCTGGTTTCGCGTTGTAAGGCATTCGCGTAGATGGATGGTGCAGGTAGAATTGAGTCCGATGTGTTGTAACAAAGTTCCTGGTTACTTTGTTTGCGGAAGTGCGCGATCGATTTCAGCACAGTGTTGCGGTCATACGGGGTGTTGAATTTGACGATGATGCTGGTGTCTTTAGACTCGCCTTTCGGGCGGGTGCGAAAAATATTTTTTAAATTCGGTGACTTTATTTTTAGCGAGGTGCACACCGAATTAAATATTGATGACAGATTTTCATCGGCCGAGTGCGGGACTCCGAATAGAAGGGCATCACTTGCCACCGTACGGTTTTCTTGTGCATAGATCGATTTCTTAACCGCAGTCAATTCGCAGGTGATACATGCAAAGTTGTTTTTTAACTCGAGGAGTTCCGAAGTTTTCTTCAAAGTTGCCTATGATAGCGTGTATAGAGACGAATTATACATAGCCATGTCTAGTCTTGGCACCCTGCCAAGCTCGTCCGTTTGTGCAGAATGGCGATGGAGAACTCTCGCTGCTCCATCAAAGTCGGTAAGAACATCACCGAACCGTTCGATGTCAGGAAAGGTCTTAGACAAGGCGACGCGCTATCATGCGATCTCTTTAACATAATACTTGAGAGAATTGTACGAAACTCACAAGCCAACCCCGGAGGTACAATCTTCTTCAAGTCTGTACAACTACTCGCTTATGCCGATGACATTGACATAATCGGAAGAACTCAGCGGGCCGTCAATGGGGCATTTACGAGTATTGAGATCGAGGCAGCAAAGATGGGTCTAGCGGTCAATGAAAGCAAAACAAAATATATGCTGTCTACAAAAAAGGACACCCAACATCGGCGTCTTGGGCAGAACGCCACAATAGGCAGATACAATTTTGAGGTAGTAAAGGATTTTGTCTACCTAGGCTCTATGGTCAGCTCCGCAAATGACATGAGTGGAGAGATCACACGGAGAATTACTCTTGCCAATCGTTGTTTCTATGGGCTAAAACGGCAATTGAGTAGCAAAGCCCTATCTCGAACTACTAAGGTAACTCTTTATAAGACATTAATCATCCCAGTCCTGATGTATGGCGCAGAGGCATGGGCTTTGAAAAAACCGGATGAGGATGCCCTTGGTTATTTCGAGAGAAAAGTTCTTCGAGCGATCTTTGGTCCCGTCTGTATAGACGGTGAGTGGAGGAGAAGGTACAATGCCGAACTATACGGCCTGTACAAGGACATCGACTTAGCCAGAAGAGTTCACATACAGCGACTAAGATGGCTGGGTCATTTAGAGCGGATGGAGCCCAACCTTCCCGCTAAGAAAGTCTTCGAATCCAACCCGGACGGACGGCGAAGTAGAGGACGACCTCGCGGTAGGTGGCGCAAACAAGTGGAGGGGGACCTCAACCAACTTGGCGTGCGCAACTGGAGGCAGCTGGCTCGTAACCGTGCTGGCTGGAGAGGTTTGTTGGTTGAGGCCCAGGGCCACCCCGGACTGTAGCGCCATCTAAGTAAGTAGTCTTAGTAGCTGTACCGCGGACTCAGTGATAAAGGTTGCTTCGGAACCTGGGTCTACTAAGGCCCTTAACTTCAGGTATGCTCCCGACGAGGACTTGACCTTCGCCACGGCAGTGGCTAACAGGACTTGAGTGTTCCTGGGATGAGATGTGTGAAACGTGTTGACTGACGAACTGTTGGGTATCCCTTCCTGAATGCCTTCAGATGGGTAAAAAGCTGAGGCATGAGCATTGATGGTATTTGCTTGGTATGAATGTGTAGATATAGGATTAGATGAGTGTAGAGTGGAAGTGTGAGTGTAAGTTGGTAAGCTGTGTGGTGCGTGAGAGTGTATGGGATTGTGTGTACTGTATGTTGTTGAAATGTGTGGATTGTATTGAGTGTGTGAACTATAGCTGTGTGTGTTGGCTGAGAGTGTATGAAGTAAAGAGTGGTGTGGTTGCTGACAAAAGTAGCAGTGCATACGACTTGGGCACTGATGAGAGTTGTGACTGTAGGCCAGACAATTCTCGCATACCTTTATTCTGCTTACGCAAGATTTTCGGGAATCTACATCCATTTTCAAAAATCGCTGACAATTACGAAGGGAATGCTGACCTTTATTGCAGAGCTTGCAACTAAACTGCTCCTTTTGTCGATGCCTGGTGTGGAATGAGCTTGCTTTAGCTACTGAAGTTCTCTGCCTACTATTCTTCTGTCGTTGCTGTTCTGCGACTACCTCTAATGCCCTAAATCTGGCTTTCAGGAACTCCGAAAACTCCTGAAAAGTGGGTAAATCCTTTTTTGCTCCTAATTTTTCTTCCCACAACTGCTGTGTCGTTGCAGGTAATTTCTGCAGCATGCAAAAAATCAGGATTGAGTCCCAATGCTCGACCGGAAGCCCGAGATTTTGGAGTGAATGCCGGTATTCTGTAGAGGTGTCCAGAATCTTTTTCAAAACTGAGGAGTTTTCTTGGTGCGCAGCTGTCTGACTGAAGAAAAGCTTCAATTGTGCATTCACCAGAATGCGTTTGTGGTCGTACCGAGAGGTAAGGATCGACCATGCTTTTGCGTAGTTTCCTATGCTAATCCCCAAATGTTGAATCAACCTATCAGCCTCATCAGCAACACTGGATTTCCAAAAATTAAGTTTTTCTATTTCGGACAGGGATTCGTTATTGTGTATGAGAGACACAAAAATCTCATGAAAAGACGTCCAATCTTCATATTTACCACCGAAGGTAGGTATCTTTATTATTGGCAATTTTAATTCCCGAGATCTCAATATTTTATCTACTGAACTGACCGGGATTCCTGTTGGGTTTTCTGATGGTGCCTTGGATGATTTTGCTGCTTCTGCTGCTTCTTTTGCCGCTGCCGCCTTGGATGCTTCCAGCTTGTCTAAGCTATCCATCAGTGCAGTCCGGTAATCCACATAAACGTTTTTTATTTTGTCGAAAAGGAAGGCTAACTCTTCCCGATTGACTTCTTCCTTCGATGATACAGCCTCGACGTGGTATCCAGAACTGGATTTAAAATTGTTTTGCAGGATGGAAATCCGTGCGGTGATATAGTTCCTCGTTCACTCCGCCTTGGATCTTTTCTTGAAGTTCACCGCATCCTTCTGGATTTGCGCCAAAATGTCGTTCTGGAGCTTCTCCATAGCGCTCATTTCGCCAAACACACACAAAAAGAAGTAATCCGGGTAAGAAATTGATGAACGAAGCACAAACAAATTGTACTTACGTTGGTGTTCTATTTGCAGATGATTATCCGTTCACCAGCAGCAGTCCCACAGCGGTATTGTATCCGTATCCAGCAACTGGACTTGCCGTTCGCAAGCAACGGTCTCACATAGCGGTCCACTGAAACTGTTGTAGCAGTACACGATGCCGTTGGCAGCAGTGTTGTATGTTGGATTGCTGTCCTAGCGGCTAACAGTTCCACGGAATTTTCCAAAAAACACAAAAATGCAACTACTTCGTAAGTAGATTTCTTTTTTAAAAAAGTTAAAAAATGTCTTAAAAAACACTGAATTGAATTTTAGATACGACGCGGGAACCCGTTTGGCACTTTCTAAACAAAGAAAAAAAGTACAAAAATCCACACAAGTATCCAGTACTTGCACCGATTCAAATTGAGGCGCAGAAGGACCAATGTTTTTTGTCACCACTGTGAATGTCCAAAACTCACACTTGTATTATGTAAAATAAATTACTTTTATGTATAAATGCAAACACGTCTTATCGATTTCGTTATAAAATGTAGAGTGTTTAATTCTCAAATTCTTTGTATAATGCAATTGACAATTGTAGACATTTATGTAATTACTTTAAATACTTTACGTTACGTTACTTTGTTTACTATAAATATTATAATCGTTACTCTAGTTTTATATCAGCAATAAATTAATTCAAATCAAATTAATTGAACTTAAACACCGGGTGTAGTAATGGATGAAACGGTTTTAGTTCTTATGGGAACGTGCCTATTATAGAGGTGCACAATATTAGCATTAAGGAATTCAACTTGGTCATTAGGATAAAGAAAGCTGTAAACCATGTTCCAGTTAATACTTCTAGCATGCTCCTCTAGAAAAGAATAGTTGATATTCTTGAAAACCCTATAACTAAAGGAGTTTGCAGAGGCTGCAGTGTCAAAATCAAAGGTAAGGTAGATTAGATCATGCCTTGAGAAAGTTGGTACCGATAGTTGATCGTACAAAAGGACTTTATTTCTGTGACTAACTAAGAAAAGATCAAGTAGTGAAGAGGATTGTTCACAGAAATGAGTAGGAACAGTTGTATTGATTAGAAACAGGTCTACCGAACCCATTTCAACTGTGAGAAGGTTATCGTTGATTAGGTTGCTGTTAAAGTCACCACAAAGGATAATGTTGGGACAAGTAATACAAATTTCTTCTAATGCAGTGATGAAAGGGAGCAAGTTAAAATACTTATTTGGTCTATAGGCAACACCAATTAGAAGCTTAGTCTCATCATTGCCCAATTCCACAAACACATACTCAATTTCGTAACCATCAGGGGAAAGATTTCGTAGTCTACACTTTATACTGTCTCTTACATAAATTACAACCCCTCCACCAATACGTCCAATCCTATCACAACGAAAAACTTTATACCCGTTGAGACAACATGATTCACTGTTAACGCTATCCCTAAACTAAGTTTCAGAAACGCACACCACATCAACTGCCGATTCCTCAAACAGATCACGAAACTCATCAGTTTTAGGTAACAGACTCTGTGCATTAATATGACAGACGTGAAGGCCATTGTATTGGCCTCTTAAGCTTTGCTCCATATTCAGGGTAATAAAAGAAATAGAAAAGAGGAATAGAGAACACATCAATATCTTTACAAAATAGTAAGTATGAGAAAAAATATGTACCAAAAATAAAATATTAAATTAAAAGGAAGAACATAATTTTGTAATTTTGACAAACACTAATTAGCATCAATTAAGCTGGCAATGCTGTCAAGATCTTCAATGGATTCGACGATTACAGCAGTTTCGACCAAATGACGTTTGACGTATACCATTCCACGTAAAGTGAAAACGGAAACAAGTTGTTTATGTTTTTTTAGTTTCAACGCGGCATGAAAATTTCCTGGTTTCGCTTTGTTAGGCATTCGCGTAGATGGATGGTGCAGGTAGAATTGAGTCCGATGTGTTGTAACAAAGTTCCTGGTTACTTTGTTTGCGGAAGTGCGCGATCGATTTCAGCACAGTGTTGCGGTCATACGGGGTGTTGAATTTGACGATGATGCTGGTGTCTTTAGACTCGCCTTTCGGGCGGGTGCGAAAAATATTTTTTAAATTCGGTGACTTTATTTTTAGCGAGGTGCACACCGAATTAAAAATTGATGACAGATTTTCATCGGCCGAGTGCGGGACTCCGAATAGAAGGGCATCACTTGCCACCGTACGGTTTTCTTGTGCATAGATCGATTTCTTAACCGCAGTCAATTCGCAGGTGATACATGCAAAGTTGTTTTTTAACTCGAGGAGTTCCGAAGTTTTCTTCAAAGTTGCCTATGATAGCGTGTATAGAGACGAGTTATACATAGCCATGTCTAGTCTTGGCATTCCTGCCAAGCTAGTCCGTTTGTGCAGAATGGCGATGGAGAACTCTCGCTGCTCCATCAAAGTCGGTAAGAACATCACCGAACCGTTCGATGTCAGGAAAGGTCTTAGACAAGGCGACGCGCTATCATGCGATCTCTTTAACATAATACTTGAGAGAATTGTACGAAACTCACAAGCCAACCCCGGAGGTACAATCTTCTTCAAGTCTGTACAACTACTCGCTTATGCCGATGACATTGACATAATCGGAAGAACTCAGCGGGCCGTCAATGGGGCATTTACGAGTATTGAGATCGAGGCAGCAAAGATGGGTCTAGCGGTCAATGAAAGCAAAACAAAATATATGCTGTCTACAAAAAAGGACACCCAACATCGGCGTCTTGGGCAGAACGCCACAATAGGCAGATACAATTTTGAGGTAGTAAAGGATTTTGTCTACCTAGGCTCTATGGTCAGCTCCGCAAATGACATGAGTGGAGAGATCACACGGAGAATTACTCTTGCCAATCGTTGTTTCTATGGGCTAAAACGGCAATTGAGTAGCAAAGCCCTATCTCGAACTACTAAGGTAACTCTTTATAAGACATTAATCATCCCAGTCCTGATGTATGGCGCAGAGGCATGGGCTTTGAAAAAACCGGATGAGGATGCCCTTGGTTATTTCGAGAGAAAAGTTCTTCGAGCGATCTTTGGTCACGTCTGTATAGACGGTGAGTGGAGGAGAAGGTATAATGCCGAACTATACGGCCTGTACAAGGACATCGACTTAGCCAGAAGAGTTCACATACAGCGACTAAGATGGCTGGGTCATTTAGAGCGGATGGAGCCCAACCTTCCCGCTAAGAAAGTCTTCGAATCCAACCCGGACGGACGGCGAAGTAGAGGACGACCTCGCGGTAGGTGGCGCAAACAAGTGGAGGGGGACCTCAACCAACTTGGCGTGCGCAACTGGAGGCAGCTGGCTCGTAACCGTGCTGGCTGGAGAGGTTTGTTGGTTGAGGCCCAGGGCCACCCCGGACTGTAGCGCCATCTAAGTAAGTAGTCTTAGTAGCTGTACCGCGGACTCAGTGATAAAGGTTGCTTCGGAACCTGGGTCTACTAAGGCCCTTAACTTCAGGTATGCTCCCGACGAGGACTTGACCTTCGCCACGGCAGTGGCTAACAGGACTTGAGTGTTCCTGGGATGAGATGTGTGAAACGTGTTGACTGACGAACTGTTGGGTATCCCTTCCTGAATGCCTTCAGATGGGTAAAAAGCTGAGGCATGAGCATTGATGGTATTTGCTTGGTATGAATGTGTAGATATAGGATTAGATGAGTGTAGAGTGGAAGTGTGAGTGTAAGTTGGTAAGCTGTGTGGTGCGTGAGAGTGTATGGGATTGTGTGTACTGTATGTTGTTGAAATGTGTGGATTGTATTGAGTGTGTGAACTATAGCTGGGTGTGTTGGCTGAGAGTGTATGAAGTAAAGAGTGGTGTGGTTGCTGACAAAAGTAGCAGTGCATACGACTTGGGCACTGATGAGAGTTGTGACTGTAGGCCAGACAATTCTCGCATACCTTTATTCTGCTCACGCAAGATTTTCGGGAATCTACATCCATTTTCAAAAATCGCTGACAATTACGAAGGGAATGCTGACCTTTATTGCAGAGCTTGCAACTAAACTGCTCCTTTTGTCGATGCCTGGTGTGGAATGAGCTTGCTTTAGCTACTGAAGTTCTCTGCCTACTATTCTTCTGTCGTTGCTGTTCTGCGACTACCTCTAATGCCCTAAATCTGGCTTTCAGGAACTCCGAAAACTCCTGAAAAGTGGGTAAATCCTTTTTTGCTCCTAATTTTTCTTCCCACAACTGCTGTGTCGTTGCAGGTAATTTCTGCAGCATGCAAAAAATCAGGATTGAGTCCCAATGCTCGACCGGAAGCCCGAGATTTTGGAGTGAATGCCGGTATTCTGTAGAGGTGTCCAGAATCTTTTTCAAAACTGAGGAGTTTTCTTGGTGCGCAGCTGTCTGACTGAAGAAAAGCTTCAATTGTGCATTCACCAGAATGCGTTTGTGGTCGTACCGAGAGGTAAGGATCGACCATGCTTTTGCGTAGTTTCCTATGCTAATCCCCAAATGTTGAATCAACCTATCAGCCTCATCAGCAACACTGGATTTCCAAAAATTAAGTTTTTCTATTTCGGACAGGGATTCGTTATTGTGTATGAGAGACACAAAAATCTCATGAAAAGACGTCCAATCTTCATATTTACCACCGAAGGTAGGTATCTTTATTATTGGCAATTTTAATTCCCGAGATCTCAATATTTTATCTACTTCCACAGAACTGACCGGGATTCCTGTTGGGTTTTCTGATGGTGCCTTGGATGATTTTGCTGCTTCTGCTGCTTCTTTTGCCGCTGCCGCCTTGGATGCTTCCAGCTTGTCTAAGCTATCCATCAGTGCAGTCCGGTAATCCACATAAACGTTTTTTATTTTGTCGAAAAGGAAGGCTAACTCTTCCCGATTGACTTCTTCCTTCGATGATACAGCCTCGACGTGGTATCCAGAACTGGATTTAAAATTGTTTTGCAGGATGGAAATCCGTGCGGTGATATAGTTCCTCGTTCACTCCGCCTTGGATCTTTTCTTGAAGTTCACCGCATCCTTCTGGATTTGCGCCAAAATGTCGTTCTGGAGCTTCTCCATAGCGCTCATTTCGCCAAACACACACAAAAAGAAGTAATCCGGGTAAGAAATTGATGAACGAAGCACAAACAAATTGTACTTACGTTGGTGTTCTATTTGCAGATGATTATCCGTTCACCAGCAGCAGTCCCACAGCGGTATTGTATCCGTATCCAGCTACTGGACTTGCCGTTCGCAAGCAACGGTCTCACATAGCGGTCCACTGAAACTGTTGTAGCAGCACACGATGCCGTTGGCAGCAGTGTTGTATGTTGGATTGCTGTCCTAGCGGCTAACAGTTCCACGGAATTTTCCAAAAAACACAAAAATGCAACTACTTCGTAAGTAGATTTCTTTTTTAAAAAAGTTAAAAAATGTCTTAAAAAACACTGAATTGAATTTTAGATACGACGCGGGAACCCGTTTGGCACTTTCTAAACAAAGAAAAAAAGTACAAAAATCCACACAAGTATCCAGTACTTGCACCGATTCAAATTGAGGCGCAGAAGGACCAATGTTTTTTGTCACCACTGTGAATGTCCAAAACTAACACTTGTATTATGTAAAATAAATTACTTTTATGTATAAATGCAAACACGTCTTATCGATTTCGTTATAAAATGTAGAGTGTTTAATTCTCAAATTCTTTGTATAATGCAATTGACAATTGTAGACATTTATGTAATTACTTTAAATACTTTACGTTACGTTACTTTGTTTACTATAAATATTATAATCGTTACTCTAGTTTTATATCAGCAATAAATTAATTCAAATCAAATTAATTGAACTTAAACACCGGGTGTAGTAATGGATGAAACGGTTTTAGTTCTTATGGGAACGTGCCTATTATAGAGGTGCACAATATTAGCATTAAGGAATTCAACTTGGTCATTAGGATAAAGAAAGCTGTAAACCATGTTCCAGTTAATACTTCTAGCATGCTCCTCTAGAAAAGAATAGTTGATATTCTTGAAAACCCTATAACTAAAGGAGTTTGCAGAGGCTGCAGTGTCAAAATCAAAGGTAAGGTAGATTAGATCATGCCTTGAGAAAGTTGGTACCGATAGTTGATCGTACAAAAGGACTTTATTTCTGTGACTAACTAAGAAAAGATCAAGTAGTGAAGAGGATTGTTCACAGAAATGAGTAGGAACAGTTGTATTGATTAGAAACAGGTCTAGCGAACCCATTTCAACTGTGAGAAGGTTATCGTTGATTAGGTTGCTGTTAAAGTCACCACAAAGGATAATGTTGGGACAAGTAATACAAATTTCTTCTAATGCAGTGATGAAAGGGAGTAAGTTAAAATACTTATTTGGTCTATAGGCAAGACCAATTAGAAGCTTAGTCTCATCATTGCCCAATTCCACAAACACATACTCAATTTCGTAACCATCAGGGGAAAGATTTCGTAGTCTACACTTTATACTGTCTCTTACATAAATTACAACCCCTCCACCAATACGTCCAATCCTATCACAACGAAAAACTTTATACCCGTTGAGACAACATGATTCACTGTTAACGCTATCCCTAAACTAAGTTTCAGAAACGCACACCACATCAACTGCCGATTCCTCAAACAGATCACGAAACTCATCAGTTTTAGGTAACAGACTCTGTGCATTAATATGACAGACGTGAAGGCCATTGTATTGGCCTCTTAGAACTTTGATCATAGTACCTAAGCTTTGCTCCATATTCAGGGTAATAAAAGAAATAGAAAAGAGGAATAGAGAACACAACAATATCTTTACAAAATAGTAAGTATGAGAAAAAATATGTACCAAAAATAAAATATTAAATTAAAAGGAAGAACATAATTTTGTAATTTTGACAAACACTAATTAGCATCAATTAAGCTGGCAATGCTGTCAAGATCTTCAATGGATTCGACGATTACTGCAGTTTCGACCAAATGACGTTTGACGTATACCATTCCACGTAAAGTGAAAACGGAAACAAGTTGTTTATGTTTTTTTAGTTTCAACGCGGCATGCAAAATTTCCTGGTTTCGCTTTGTTAGGCATTCGCGTAGATGGATGGTGCAGGTAGAATTGAGTCCGATGTGTTGTAACAAAGTTCCTGGTTACTTTGTTTGCGGAAGTGCGCGATCGATTTCAGCACAGTGTTGCGGTCATACAGGGTGTTGAATTTGACGATGATGCTGGTGTCTTTAGACTCGCCTTTCGGGCGGGTGCGAAAAATATTTTTTAAATTCGGTGACTTTATTTTTAGCGAGGTGCACACCGAATTAAAAATTGATGACAGATTTTCATCGGCCGAGTGCGGGACTCCGAATAGAAGGGCATCACTTGCCACCGTACGGTTTTCTTGTGCATAGATCGATTTCTTAACCGCAGCCAATTCGCAGGTGATACATGCAAAGTTGTTTTTTAACTCGAGGAGTTCCGAAGTCTTCTTCAAAGTTGCCTATGATAGCGTGTATAGAGACGAGTTATACAGAGCCATGTCTAGTCTTGGCATCCCTGCCAAGCTCGTCCGTTTGTGCAGAATGACGATGGAGAACTCTCGCTGCTCCATCAAAGTCGGTAAGAACATCACCGAACCGTTCGATGTCAGGAAAGGTCTTAGACAAGGCGACGCGCTATCATGCGATCTCTTTAACATAATACTTGAGAGAATTGTACGAAACTCACAAGCCAACCCCGGAGGTACAATCTTCTTCAAGTCTGTACAACTACTCGCTTATGCCGATGACATTGACATAATCGGAAGAACTCAGCGGGCCGTCAATGGGGCATTTACGAGTATTGAGATCGAGGCAGCAAAGATGGGTCTAGCGGTCAATGAAAGCAAAACAAAATATATGCTGTCTACAAAAAAGGACACCCAACATCGGCGTCTTGGGCAGAACGCCACAATAGGCAGATACAATTTTGAGGTAGTAAAGGATTTTGTCTACCTAGGCTCTATGGTCAGCTCCGCAAATGACATGAGTGGAGAGATCACACGGAGAATTACTCTTGCCAATCGTTGTTTCTATGGGCTAAAACGGCAATTGAGTAGCAAAGCCCTATCTCGAACTACTAAGGTAACTCTTTATAAGACATTAATCATCCCAGTCCTGATGTATGGCGCAGAGGCATGGGCTTTGAAAAAACCGGATGAGGATGCCCTTGGTTATTTCGAGAGAAAAGTTCTTCGAGCGATCTTTGGTCCCGTCTGTATAGACGGTGAGTGGAGGAGAAGGTACAATGCCGAACTATACGGCCTGTACAAGGACATCGACTTAGCCAGAAGAGTTCACATACAGCGACTAAGATGGCTGGGTCATTTAGAGCGGATGGAGCCCAACCTTGCCACTAAGAAAGTCTTCGAATCCAACCCGGACGGACGGCGCAGTAGAGGACGACCTCGCGGTAGGTGGCGCAAACAAGTGGAGGGGGACCTCAACCAACTTGGCGTGCGCAACTGGAGGCAGCTGGCTCGTAACCGTGCTGGCTGGAGAGGTTTGTTGGTTGAGGCCCAGGTCCACCCCGGACTGTAGCGCCATCTAAGTAAGTAAGTAAGTAAGTTCCGAAGTCTTTTCTGTAAGAAGTGCCTTAGAGACACTACATTTGTTGTTGACGTGGGTCAGTGACGACTTTATACCAGTGATGTCTTCTTTCAGTGTGGCGATATCCGAATAAGAGGTGAGGAGTGACCATTCGAGGTGAGCAATTTTATTGTTTATTTGACTTACAGCGCTTTTTAAATCATTAATTTGTTGGTCTAGTTTTGTGATATTCTCGCCTCAGTATCAGATATTTGGCTTATTATAAAATCGCTTTGTTTACGTAGCCGCTCGTCCAGTTTTGCCCACATACTGTTGTCCCCTTCTGTGCGTTTGTTGGTAAATGCAGAGAGCGAGGCACACGATGGCGATGAAGGATTGGGGGAAACCGTTTTGATGTTACCTCTCGTACGGGAACTTGTACGGGTGGGTGGTGGAGACATGTTCGATGTAGAACAAAATGAAATTGAGACGGCACACGATTTTTATAAAAACAAAATTAGTGAATTAATAATTAAATCGACACTATAACCATCAAACTAAGTGTATTGGTAGCGAGAAACACTCATAAAATAATTTGAAAGCAAAACTGGATGTTTTAAGAAGTTTTCATGTAATAAAATCAAGACGCAAATGCCAAGCAAAAAATGCGCGACTACTCAGTAGCTTTCATCAAACAATCATTTCGGGTGGTGATCCATTTTTCCTTTGTTTGCCACCGAGAGTACTTAAAGCGAAAGTGAGTTATTGCCACTCGCTGCCAGCAGGCAGTCAATGCCAAACAAGCCAAAAGTATGAAGAAGCTCCCGACTGGCCAAATCCACTCCACAAAAGGAAGATCGCATGCCTAAAGTTCCAGGAATCAGCGAAGAAGACAGTGAAGGAAGTAGTTCAGACGCGAACAACTTACTTACTTTACTTAGGTGGCGCTACAATTTGGGGTGAACCTGGGCCTCAACCAACAAGCCTCTCCATTTAGCTCGGTCTTTAGCTAATTGCCTCCAGTTGCGCACTCCAAGTTGGTCGAGGTCCCCTTGAACTTGTGCGCGCCACCTACGGCGATGATTCCCTCTATTGCGTCATCCCTCGGGGTTAGATTCGAAGACTCTGCGGGCCGGAGCGTTGATGTCCATTCGCTCTACATGTCCTAGCCATCTCAGACGTCCAATACGCAGTTTTTTGACTAGGTCGATGTCGCTGTACAGCTCGTATAGTTCGTGATTGAATCTTCTCCTCCAAAACCCGTCAACGCAAACGGGACTGAAAATCTAACGAATAATTTTTCTCTCGAAGCGGCTAAGGATATCTTCATCCTCTCTTAATAAAGTCCATGTTTCAGCGCCATAAAGCAGGACTGGGATGATCAAGGTCATATATAGAGTCTCCTTAGTTGTTCGAGATAGGGCTTTACTGTTGAATTGCCTTATAAGCCAAAAAAAAAAAAACAGCGATTGGCAAGAGTTATTCTTCGATTGACTTCTGCGCTGATCTTGTTTGTAGAGTTTATAGCAGAGCCAAAGTAGACAAAGTCCCTTACTACCTCGAAGTTATAGCTGCCGACTGTTTTTTTTTTTTTTTTTTTTCCGAGGGTAGGTGAAAAATCTTCCATAGACACTATGAGAATAGCTAGCGCGTGCTCATAGTAGTGTCAGATTCGTACTGACTAAAAAAACACCACCCTTCGATATAAATTTGTTAGATATCGCAACTAAGTAATAACTTATCAAGCAATTTTTCTATCATGAAATAAAAACGTTTGGCAGGTTACTTTCCACTGAAGGATCCTGCATATTCCGCAATCTAGACGCTGTTGCGATCACGTACCGTGCTTTCCCGTATTCGGGACAAGAGTACGAACCGGAGAATAGTTTTTAAAACAAAACAACTAGTTTGCTTGACAATGTTTATTTACTCTAGGGCCCGCTGTCTTAATGCTTGGCTGCGGCCGTTCGAGTTATAATCAAGAACTTATCTTGCTAAATTCTAAATCTATACTCGCTTATTCCTACCCATTCTCCGCCTTATATAGTATCGATTCCATCCATATCATCCACATAAGACATTATGTACATTCGGTACCACCTTTGATCTGTGCGTACCTGATCATAAAACGTATAAACCATTTCCTGTGATCAGGTACCGTCGGTGATCCGTTCTTATGTTTATTGCATTCAGCAACATCCGGATTAGTCGCATTTAATATGTAATGAAAAAGCAACTTAAGCGATTACGCTTAAGAGTTGCTATGCGATAGTTAGGGATGGAATCGATATACATGTGTAGGTATATTGTTATTATAATATTTTGGGACGCATGTATTGAGTCACTACATCCCGCTCCCCTTGAAAGAAGAAAATTACTACGTTAATTTTCTGAACGTGAAGGCAGAATAGGCAGGATAAAGTTAATTTTACATAATTTTGTTACATTGATTTTCTTATTCTATATATATTTTTTTTTGACAATGTTATATTAGTTTCTGTTTTTTTGTAATATAGTATAATGTAAATGTTTTTGTTCTGTAGTATAATATAATATTTCCTTTAGAAACTAATGTTGTACAGTTCTAGTGAAATGTATTTTTTTTGTAAATAATATAGATATTTTTTTTATAATTTCTAGGGTTCTATAGTTATACTAAAATATATTTTTTCTAATGTAATTCAAAGTGTTTTCTTTTTTTTTTTTTGTAAAGAAAATTTTGTAATATAATGAAAGAAGTGCTTTTTTTTTTTTTAAAGTTGTCAAAATGATTTCCTTATGGATTAATGTTGTGTTTTTTCTTAGAGTAGATATATATATATTTTTTTTTTATATAATGTAAATGTCTTTTTTTTTCCTTGTAAAATAATTTTTAATATTTTGCGTTACAAACTAGTATTCTATAATTCTAGTAAAATATATTTTTTGTAAGTAATGTACATTTTTTTGTGAAGTAATTTCTAATACATATTAAGTTTTTATATATATATTTTTTTTACTGAGGATCTTTTGGATTTGTAGTAGTATTTTTATTATTTATTTTAATGCAAATGTAAGTTTATGTTCTACACTAGTGTTAGGTTCTGTTTCTGGGATGGAATCTTGGGTATTTGTGTGGGAAGGAGTTTTGTTGTTAGATAGTAAGAAGTTGGGATTATTTTTATTCGTGGAAGAGCTGTAGGTTGTTGTTGTGAATTACTTTTCTTTTATTTTTAATTTTAATTAAGGTATTTTCGTCAGAAATGATTTTGACTATCTCGTACGGTCCATCCCATAGGGTGGAAAACTTGTTTTGCCTGGTTTGGTTTTTTATCAGCACTTGGTCTCCTACGTTGAATTGTTTAGCTTTTGTGTTTTTATCATAGTATAATTTTGCTTTTTCTTTCTTCTTATACATTAGCTTCTTGGCTATCTGATATCCATGTTGCAGTCGTGCTTTTAGCTCGTTTACGTAGTTTTCGTAGTTATATGATATTTGCGGAGTTCTGTAAAAAGAACTAGGAATCCGTGCAGGATATCCGTACAAAAGTTCGTATGGGGTGTACGACGTACTGCTGTGTGGTGTGGTGTTATACACGAACGTGGAATAAGGTAACCATGTATCCCAGGTGTGTGTATCTTGATTGACATAATGTCTAAGATATTCGGCTAATGTTCGATGGCTGCGTTCTAACGCACCATTTGTTTGAGGATGGTATGGTTTTTTCTGCATTTTTCTTATCTTGAGAAGTTTGCATATTTCTTTAAAAAGGTTACTTAGAAAATTTGAGCCTTGGTCCGTAAGGATTGATTCGGGGATGCCGAATCGACATATTAGGCGTTCTACCAAAATACGGGCTATTGTTGGAGCCTCTGCATTGGGTATAGGTATCGCATCTGTAAATTTAGTTAAGTCATCTTGAAATGTTAAAATATATTTGTTACTGTCGTAACTGAGGGGTAGTGGACCTACAATATCTAGGGCTATACGTTCAAATGGCGTTGAACTTGTAGTGGTGATCTTCATTGGAATCTTTGGTTTATTATTTATTTTATTTTTTTGGCATGATTCGCATTTGCGGATGTAATTGATTGTATCTTGGATCATAGTGGGCCAGTAGTAAGTATTCTTTATTCGTTTGATCGTTCGAGAGACTCCTTGATGTCCACCAAAAGGTGATTCATGATTTTCGAGTAGTACTTTAGCAATATCTTCAGGTTTTTCTAGAAATGTTTTGGTATCTGCATGAAGGTAGATAGTAATTTGTTCTTTTTGGAAATATTTATTTATGAATGCTCTAATCTTGTTTGTGTCTTTTCCGCTAATTGGAAGAGATATAGCGATCGACTGAACCTTTTCTTCATTGCACCTTCGGAGTATATTTTCGAAGCATTTTTCAGTGACTTCATGGTTGGCCCTACTTCTAAATGGGATTGGAAGAGTAACTGTATAAAAAAGGTTATTTGGCTGTTTCTGAACAAATGTTGATGCTTGGCCAATATCAGGCTTTTGACTACTACTTATGCGTTTTTGTAATGATTTTTCATGTGATGATTCTATGATAGGGAGGAGTATGATTTTGAAAGATGTCTTGTTGTTTGAGAATATTGACTCTGTTCTTTCGATTAGTTCGTAGATTGGAGTATGCTTAGTGTTTGGTATATTTGTATAAATGGTTGTTATTTCTCTTTTCTTTGTATTTTCTTCTGTTATTCGTTTTTGATTTGTAGTTGTTACTAAAACTTTATTTTCGCTATCTATTTTAACTCGACTGAGTGCGTCGGCGATTACGTTGCATTTACCTGCTTTATGAACGATTTTAAATTCGTATTCCTCCATAAGAATACGCCAGCGTAGCAGTCTAGATGTAGGATTATTTTGTCCTATTAGCCATAAAAGATTATTGTGATCTGTATAGATTGTAAATTTCCTGCCGTAGATGTATGGTCGGAATTGTTTCAGAGCATATACAATAGCTAATAGTTCCTTTTCGGAAGTGGTGTATCTTGTCTCTGCGTCATTCAGAGTTCGACAGACGAAGGAAATTGGTTTGTCTTCTCCTATAGGCCCTTGTAATAGTACTGCTCCCAGTGCTATGTCGCTAGCATCAGTCGTAACCACAAATTCTTGGCTAAAATCGGGATAGGATAGAATCGGTGGATTGATGATTTTGTTTTTTAGTGCTCTAAAAGATTCGTCACAAAAAGCGTCCCATTTAAACTCTGTGTTTTTCCTTAAGAGTTTCGTCAGTGGTTTTGCTAAACTAGCGAAATTGGGAATAAATTTCCTATAATATCCAACAAAACCTAAGAACGACTTTATATCTTTTACCTTTTTGGGCTGTGGAAATGTTCTAACTGCTTTTACTTTTTCCGCGTCTGGTTTTATACCTTCTTCTGATATTATGTGGCCTAGATAAATTAGTTCTTTTCTCAGAAAGTTGCATTTTTCAGGCTGGAGTTTGAGGTTATTTTGTCGTAAGCGATTGAGAATTCGTAATAACTTATTGTTGTGATCTTGCAGGTCGTATCCATATATCACGATGTCGTCAACATAAACAAAGCATTCTATTCCTTGTAAACCCATGAGAACATTGTTCATGAGTCGCTGGAATATAGCGGGCGCATTTCTCAATCCAAATGGCATACGATTGTATTCGTAATGGCCAAACGGTGTGCTGAAAGCGGTTTTCTCTTTATCCTTCTCAGCTACTAATATTTGATGAAATCCCTTAGCTAAGTCCAGCGTACTGAAGTATTTTGCTTTGCCAAGTTGGTCAAATATGTCAGTAATATTTGGTATCGGGTATGCATCACCGATAGTTAATTCGTTAAGCTTCCTAAAGTCTACTACAATCCTCCAATTTCTCTCGCCTTCTTTGCCTGATTTCTTTGGAACTAAAAGGAGAGGTGAGTTCCAAGGGCTGAAACTGGGTTTAATTATGTTGTCTTGCAACATTTCGTTCACCTGTTTATGAATTTCTTGCCTTTGGCTTTCTGGCAATCTGTAGGGTTTAAGGAACGAGGGTGGTTTAGAAGCATCGGTTAATATACTGTGTTCTATTGCATCTGTATAGGTAAGATGGTCACCCTTAAAAAAAAAATAGATCATTATATTCTCTACAAATGTTCAATATTGTTGTCTGTTCTTCTTTGTTACAATGACTTAAATTAATGTCAGACTCTAATTTCTCTAACCTTTTGTATAAACGGTTGTTGTGATTCTTTGATAAGATTATATTATATTCGTTTAGCTTTTCCCATTCTATATTTAAATCGTCGATTTTCATTTCTTGCTCTCTGTCTAAGGTATTCATTAGGAGTATTTTGATTTTTGATTCACTAGGTCTTGTTAATGTTTCACCTAGATAAACTCCTGGAATTATTTGCTTCTTTTTTATAATTATGTCGTCCAACTCGGTTTCATTGTGTTCGTTTTTAAATGGTATTTCTAGTATCTGCTGACTTCGGGGTTTTAAGGTATATTTTTTCTCATTTTGCTCAGTCCCACTTGTTGCTGAGTCTCTTTTTTGATTTGTATTATTATTATCCCTTAGTGTATTTTTTATTTTCTTCATTGTTTTCGAACCGGTTGACGCATTTTCTTCGTTGCACTTTTGTACCATCTCTTTCTCTTCTTTGTGTTTTATATTCTTAAATGTTACGGCAGACTCCTTCTCAATGTTGTCTGGACATGGAAGCACTTATTCCCCAGAGCTATACATTGATTTACCTTGACTATTCTGTTCGGAAACAGTAGTTTCTTTTACTAATTCCGTCACTAAACCATTGTGTATGTATGCTGGAGAGACGAATTGCATAGTTGCTAAATCTGTTTCCCCCGAATTAAGAGTTTTGAGATACTCAGTATCGGATTTGGGAATGCGATCTTTTTGTGCAATTGCTAATTTCGATTTTTCAGCATTATTCTCAAGATATGGAAGTGTGCGAAGCACTTCCCCTGAGCTGCATATCACGGTAGAAGAATTATCGAAAAAGGGGTAAATCTTCAGATTGTCCTGCTCGTAGTTAATTATACCCGAGTACTTCGTCAGGAAATCATTTCCAATGATTCCATCGAAGCTAAAATCAAAACTACCCTCAAAAAAGTGGAAGGGATGGGGTATTTTAATTGAGTCCTCCCCTACTTGGAACAGCAGGGTTTCTATTGTCAAACTAGTATCTATAATTTTTTCGCCACACATAGTGGAAATCATCATACTTGTGTTATTCTTTTTTTTATTAGATTTTAAAGTTTGGTAGCTGGGTTTTTTAATGATACTTACTTCTGCCCCCGTATCAACTAATAAATTCTTATATATTCCATTTTCAAATGGAATCCTTATCATGCTTAGACCATTATTGGGGATAAGGGTAATTAAAATGGATAGTGTGGATTTTAATTCATTCTTCGATGATTGTCGGCTTGGAATGTGAGTCGAGAAGGGGTGCCGGTTGCCGATTCTCGACGGTTCACGTTTCCCGTCGTAGCTGATAATTGGTTTTGAGGCATGGTGTGCTGAAAATTCACTCGTCGTTGTACGTTATTTCTATGTCCGTAATTATTTTGGTTGTGGTGTGAGGACGTACGTGGAGGTTCGATTGCGCTTATAGTATTTACGTTGTTTCTGTGTGGGTTCACTGTTTGTCCGTACCTATGTGAAGGATCTGCAAATGGATTTAGTCGGGCATGGCAATTTTGGTATGTGTGATTTTTTCTGTTGCAGTACGTACATGTAATGTACTGAACTTCCCTCTTTAAATGCTGTTGTGGGAAACTTGGGAGGTTTTGGTAACACGACGGACTGGTATGTCCAACCTTGCCATATGTTTGACAGGTGAGTCTTGGACCGGAGGGTGGTCTAAAATTTGTTTGGATGAATGGGGCTTGCCTCTGTAGTCGTGTGGCATGAGTTTCCGCGAATGATATCGCCCTTTTGAGGTTCGTCTCGCCACGTGTTTGAACCGTTATTTTCAGATTATGGTTGGTCAGACCATCTTGAAAGGTCCGAATGGCTAGAGTCTCGTTCTCGGTGATGAGAAACTCTCTGACGGCCTCTTCGTCAGTGCTGGCATGTGTCGCTAAGTTTAGCGCATTTAATAGACGAACTATTTTTTCCCCATAGTCTTTAACAGACTCTCTTGTGCTTTGTTTTGCTGCCAGTAGTTCGACTTGTGCAGCAGAACGGGTTTTTTCATCTCTATACTCGTTTTGTAGAGCTTTGACTAAATCTGACCATTGCGTGATTTTTTTGAACTGTATTAGTTCGAAGGCGGGACCTTGTAGCCTTATTTTAACAATTTCTAAAAATGTGGTTTGATCTTCTTTTTTCGAGTGAGAGAAGATCATATTTCCACAGGACACAAAACGTGCAAACTCTTCTGGGTTACCCTTAAAAACGGGCACGATATTAAAATATCCACTATGCTTAATTTTTGCTCCATTTCGTTGCGTTCACTTGGTAGGGGATTTTTGGATATCCCACCGCTGCCACCAAATGTTGCGATCACGTACCGTGCTTTCCCGTATTCGGGAGAAGAGTACGAACCAGAGAATAGTTTTAAAACAAAACAACCAGCTTGCTTGACAATGTTTATTTACTCTAGGGCCCGCTGTCTTAATGCTTGGCTGCGGCCGTTCGAGTTATAATCAAGAACTTATCTTGTTAAATTCTAAATCTATACTCGCTTATTCCTACCCATTCTCCGCCTTATATAGTATCGATTCCATCCATATCATCCACTTAAGACATTATGTACATTCGGTACCACCTTTGATCTGTGCGTACCTGATCATAAAACGTATAAACCATTTCCTGTGATCAGGTACCGTCGGTGATCCGTTCTTATGTTTATTGCATTCAAAAACATCCGGATTAGTCGCATTTAATGTGTAATGAAAAAGCAACTTAAGCGATTACGCTTAAGAGTTGCTATGCGATAGTTAGGGATGGAATCGATATACATGTGTAGGTATATTGGTATTATAATATTTTGGGACGCATGTAGTGAGTCACTACAACGCGGTTAATCATTATCTCACCAACTCGAAAGGTTTCGTCCTTTGTAATCGGCGCAATAAATTGCTCTCATCCAAAATTTGTAGGACTGTATTGTTGACATGTCCGATTAGTCGGTTTTTATGCTTTCTCGCGAAGCTTCTAGTTTTAGCTTCGATTGTCGGAATTCCGAGATCCCTGTGGATATCGTCGTTTCTACTATACCATGGTACTTGGACAATTTCTCTTAGCACTTTATTTTGAAAAGCTTGTAAAATATTGGCATTTGTTTTCTTGGTACATCCCCAAAGTTGTATACCGTAGGTCCACACCGGCTTTAGCACTTGCTTGTATAAAAGCAGTTTGTTCTCAGTACTGAGCTGGGAATGTTTTCCGAGTAACCAGTACATTTCTCTATATTTGATTTCGAGTTCTTTACGTTTCATTTTCACGTGCGAATTCTATTTCAGCCTTGCGTCGAGTGTCATTCCCAGGTATTTGGCCTCGTTTGCAAAAGGTATTCGGGCCGAGTTTAGGAAAATTGGCAAGTCATTAATTTTCTTGTAAGTGAAATTCACGTGAACAGATTTAGATTCGTTGAGGGCGATCCGCCAGTCCCTCGTCCATTCATTTACATTATTCAGTGCGTTTTGCAGTTTTGCAGTTGTTTCTTCGATTGTTTTACCTACTGCTAGGATAGCGGTGTCATCGGCAAACGTAGCAAGGATAGTGCCATCTTCGTTCGGTATATCACGAGTATATAGCAAATAGAGAAGCGGCCCAAGAACGCTTCCTTGCGGTACGGCGGCCGAAATTTCCTTGAGCTCGGAGTATTCGACTCCATTTCTAACACGAAAGAGTCTATTCCCGAGATATGATTCTAGAATATCGTATAAGCATACAGGGAGGACTTGTCGTAGTTTGCATTTCAGGCCATCATGCCACACCTTATCGAAGGCTTGCGAGACGTCAAGAAATACGCTTGAGCAAATCTTTTTTTTCTTCAAGTGCTTTCTCGATTACGTCAGTAATTCTATGCACCTGGTCAATCGTCGAATGCTTACTTCTGAACCCAAACTGGTGGTCAGGGATAAGATTATTTTCTTCTGTAACCGGTTGGGCCTTAATAATATACTCTCGAAAATGTTCGATATGATTGGAAGAAGCGAAATTGGTCTATACGATTTTACTTCATTTAGCGGTTTTCCTGGTTTTAAAACCATTATGACTTCCGCAACTTTCCATTGGCTCGGCACGTGTTTTAATCTGAGTGCCGCATTTACAATATGGAGAAGCTTAATCAATGCTTTTCTAGGTAAAACTTTGAGAATTTCTCCCGTAATCAAATTATAACCTGGCGATTTCTTAGGTTTTAGATTCTCGATCTCATGTTTGAGTTCCCTTAGCGTTGCACTTGTGAGCGTCACATCGTCAGATGGTAAATCCAGCCTATTGCGGTTGCTGCCGACTGTGACGTTTTGTCCAATTCGTCGGTGTTGGTTTTCCCTTCTTGTTGACAGCATATACTCTTTTTTTGCCGTCCTTTATCGCTAAACCCATTTTGGCCGCTTCCGCCTCAATGCTTGCAAACGCACCGGTGATAGCCCGCTGAGTTCTTCCGATAATGTCTATATCGTCGGCGTATGCAAGCAGTTGTACAGACTTGTAATAGATTGTGTCTCCGGTGTTGGCTTGTGAGTTCCGCACAATCCGTTCAAGTACAATATTAAAGAAGTCACATGGCAGTGCGTCACCTTGTCTAGAACCTTTTTTGACATCAAAGGTCTCGGTGAGGTCATTACCGACCTTGATGGAGCAGCGAGCGTTCTCTATCGTCAGCCTGCACAGACGGACAAGTTTGGCAGGGATGTCAAAACTAGACATGGCTCTATAAAGCTCTTCTCTATAGATGCTGTCATAGGCGGCTTTGAAATCAATAAAGAGATGGTGAGTATCGATTTGGAATTCTTGGGATTTCTCCAGGATCTGCCGAAGTGTGAATATTTGATCGATGGTGGACTTTACTGGCCTGAAACCGCACTGGATAATTGGCGCAGTGGATCAGACAACGGATGTTCCAAGGGTAGTCGAAAGTTAATCGACTTACCTGAATACGCGGGACGACCGGAAGGATGACCAATGTTTGCTACTGCATTTTTGGAGTCGACAGCGATGAAGAACTATTCGAACGTAGAGAATATGTTTCGTCTAAAAAAATGTTTAAAGGGCGCTGCATGGGATGTCGTCGAGTCGCTGTTGATTCATCCAAATAATGTGAAGGGTGTGATGTCTGCGTTGGAGTTCAACTTTGGTCACCCTGAATGTTTAGTTCGAAGTCAGCTGAAGAAGATTAGGGAAGTTCAACCGATCCCAGAAACTAAATTGGAAATGCTTATACCAATGGCGACAAAGGTTCAAAATCTTGCGACATTCTTTGAAGCCAACGGTATGTATCAGCATTTGACGAATCCTACGCTACTGGACGAGCTTATCAGCAAATTACCGATGAGCAAAAGGATGGAGTGGGCGCAACGCAGAATCATGATTCAGCCTCATCCAACGATCAGTCACTTTGAGGAGTGGTTGAGTGGAGTGGCGAGATTAGTCAGCCTTGTCGCTTCCAGTGCTCTACTACCGACTGCCAACACTGACAAGTGTCAATATTGCGGAAGAGAGCCACATCCAGTAAGCGACTGTCAGATCTTCGACAAATTGGACGTTCCAGCCAAGTGGAGGTTCGTGAAAAAGAACAGGTTATGCTTCTCCTGTCTAAAGTATGGGCATCGTTCAAGATTTTGCAAGTCATCGAAAAAATGTGAGATTGGTGGTTGTCTTAAGAGCCATCATGTATCGCTGCATGAAAGTCGTACGCCAGCGACACCAGCACCTACCAGTGCATTGGAACCGAAGACAATCATGCTCCGCTGTAATGCCGTCAAGAAGGAGAAAATTTTGTTCCGAGTGGTACCAGTCAGGCTATACGGAGAGGACGTTGTACTTCAGGAGTATGCATTGTTGGACGAGGGGTCTTGGGTAACGATTATGAGCTCAAGTCTAGCAAATCGACTGGGTTTAAAGGGTCGTGCAAAGGATCTCACATTGCAGTGGTTCGGAGAAGAGACTGCGGCAAGAAAATCATACATAGTTAATGTCCAAATAAGTGCAGATAAGCAGGATGCCGAACGGTATGAAATGAAGGAAGTGAGGACGGTTGACTACTTGAATTTACCTGTGCAGACATTGACTGAAGTTGATTTACAACAAATGGGTCAACATTGGAGTGGTATGTTCACTCATTATGAGAATGCGAAGCCTCAAATTTTGATTGGTCTTGACCATTGCCAACTTGGAGTTCCGTTACAAACCGTCGAATCTTCGAACGAGGGTCTGATCTTTGCAGAAACAAGGCTCGGTTGGCTTGTATATGGGAGGTCGGAAGGTCCAACTACTGGTGAAGAATTCGTTCTCCACAATAGCCTAAAAGATGTACGTCTGGATAATATCGTCGATTAGAACCTGTCCATGGAGAACTTCGGAGTGAAGAAACCAACGAAGCCGCTCATGTCCGCGGCTGATGAAAGGGCATTGCAGATTTTGAAGTCTACAACTGTGAGGGTCAATGATCGGTACCAGACAGGCCTACTAGTGAAGGAAGACACGTTTGAGGTTCCAAAAAGTTACGATATGGCCAAACTACGTCTTCATGGTTTGGAGAGGAGGTTCGCAAAGGTATCCGGAGTTTGCAGCCACTTATCGAGATTCCATCGCAGGTTATGCCCAGAAGGGATATGCCAGGAAGCTGTCGAAGGATAAAGTTGAAACGAAAAGTAGTAAGATTTGGTACCTGCCACACTTTGGGGTGAAAAACCCGAACAAGCCCCGAAAATTCCGTTTGGTTTTCGATGCAGCCGCTGAAGTTAGCGACGTATCATGAATTCATTCCTGATGAAGGGGCCTGATGATCGTCCACCGTTAGTTGCTGTGCTATTTAATTTTCGGATGAGGCCTATAGCCGTGTCAGGCGATATAAAAGATATGTACCACCAGGTGCTTGTTCGACCTGCGGACCAGGATTTGCAGCGCTTTCTCTGGCGAGAAACGGAGGAAGAGCCGAACGAGGAGTACGTCATGCAGGCAATGACATTCGGCGCAAGTTGCTCTCCATGTTTAGCCGAATTTGTCAAGAACCTGAATGCTTCGAGACTTCCAACTAGTCATCCAAGAGCCGTCAAGTCGATCGTCCAACATTACTACGTTGATAGTTTCGACAACGTGGAAGAAACTATCGAGGTCACTAAAGCCGTGGTTCTCATCCATGCGGAGGAAGGTTTCAACCTGAGAGGCTTCAAATCAAATTCGCCAGAGGTGTTGCAAGCCGTAGCAGATCCGAACTCTAGTCAACGGGATGAGGTCGTAAACATGGACATTGACACTGTTAGAGAAAATTCTGGGCATGTATTGGAGCCCAGAGAAAGATGTTTTCATATTCCGGCTGAAATTTCCGAGAGTAAACAGGGACATTATGGAGGGCAACATTTTATTTTTTTCTAAAATTGCCCCTACCTCCTAAACAGGGCAAGACCCCCCTCCCATAGTAAAAAATGCTTGTTTTTGACCCCTCTACAAAAAACCGTTATCAATTTTTGGCGCCAAAGTTATCGTACTCTCCCCAACAGGACTACGTCAAAATGCACATGTGCATACCATAATTATAAATTTGCGCCTATAGGTATGCAAGGAAATAAACCACTTACTTACTACGATAGCGCTACAGTTTGAGGCTAGTCTGGGCTTCAACCAACAGAAAATGAATGTGTTTATTTTTGTTATACTGCAAAAGAAAATTAGTAGTTCTCAAACTTTTCGAATGTATAGTTTTACGACTGTTTTTTTTTTTTTTTTAATCTCAGTGTTTATTTCTTTTAATATCTTAATCCCCTTAAGGAGTATCGTAATAATTCTTATTGGAAATAAGGACCAATATCCTAAGGTGTAGAACGCCAAAAGATTCCTTAAATATCTACAGTAGTTTCTGCATAATACGCGCCCAACACCAGCCCTTGTTATCATTTTATTATATGTATATAGATTAAATTGCTCATTGTCAACAAGAAAATGTTGGCCGACTGTTCCGAATATGCCCGAAACGATTGTTTGGGTATACACAAATTACACACAGACATCTCCCCATGAAAGACAACCCATTTGCGATTTTTGTGAATTGGGTGCTGTTTTGTTAACATGTTCTTGTTCTTGTTCTTCCTTTTATCAGCGAGGCCATGATCCGAAAACAAGGGATCACAACCCTCCCACTTCACCGCATTTCTACTGATCCGCATGTGGGGTTCGCTGTTTTGTTAACATATTGTAATGAAGTATTTAGGTTAGGTTAGGTAGATGGGTGCCTTGTAACAAGGAGTCACTGCTCACTCAGACCAACAGTACGGGTCCGTTGTGCCCAATCATTTAACCCTGGAAACGCTGTAAAGAAAATCCGCCGTTAGAACCACCCAGAAAGTGATATGAATCTCAGGAGGTCCGCTAGCTCAACACTACCCAAGTCCTCCAGCTTTGAGAAGAAGTAATTACCAAGAGTCCTCATTCTTCTGACGGATAGGGCAGGACAGTCACACAACAGGTGGCGAACAGATTCAATTTCTTCTTCGTCCCTGTAACTTCTGAATGAAGTATTTGATAAAAAAATTAATAGATCTATTAGCAACACCTTCGATTCAAAATATCAGAGACGTATACAAACGACAAAGACGGTGGGCACCGTGGAGTAATTGGTTAGTGTGTCAGACCACTGCGCGTGAGGTTTCAAGTTCGAATCCCAGAAAACACCAACAAGATTTTTCACGGTCCCACCTCTTGCGAACGTCTGACAAACATCCGAGAGTATTGTTGTCTCGAAAAAGGTTCTCAAACCAAATTGCCCTTCGGATACGGCACTAAACTGTAGGTCCCTTCCATTCGTGTAAAAAATATTACGCACACAATATGAGTGGTTGCGAGAAGCTAGGCCCTGGCACATAAAGTTGCGCCAAATATCAATTTGGTTTTTTTTTATACAAACTAATACAAAAACTTAAACTCGAAAATTATATCTAAGGAAATAATTAATTTAATTCTAGCCGGTAGCCCTGGTAGCTAGTGCTGTATCCTATAGATTAAAATGTAAATTATTGTATGCGTTAATAAAGAATAATAGTAATATTATGCAATTTTTAACTGTGAGTATTTTTAAGATTTAAATAATAAATATGATGTTATGAAGTGGAAATTACAGTAAAACGCTTGTTTTAGGGGCCCCTTCCAAAATTGAATTTGTTTATAACTTTGTTAATAATAGTTTCCTCACAAAATTAATTCCATTTTCGTATTTAAGAGGTCATTTTACACCACTTTTTTTTTTTTTTTTTGCGAGTATACATAATGGGAAGCGGTCGTGCTTGCATTAATATAATAGATTTAGTATTTTGCTGTGAGAGACTAATAAAGAATAGAAAATATTCAGAAAAGAGTTTCTTGACTCATGTGGGCTTATCCCACGGGATCCTTGTGTTAGGCAGACGATCACTTTTCCTTTATATGCTTCCCATATATTCACATTTCATCTTCTTCTTCCTATTTCGGCGAGGTTGTGATCGGAACTGAACGGATTATAATTCTCCCACTTCACTGCATTTCTACTGATCCGCCTGTTTGATCTAAAAGAATATCGTCAGGCCTCCCGAGTTTGGATCACTTCGTTACTGACGCAAACTAAATGCTGGTGTTGTTGCATTTGTGATCGAAGAGGTCTTTGGCCTGCTTCTCTTTCGCGATGTTTTTGGAACGTTCATTAACCCTTCTATCAATGAGTAGGTCTGGCCAGACCTTTTCCATTTTCGAAACCATTTTTTCCTAATTGATTGTGTAGCTATCTTTACCAAATTTCCTGACTTTGTCAGCGTACATATTTTAAATGCTTTAGTGTGGACAATAAATTGTAAATCTAAGTGGGTGAGAAAAAAATAAAGTTTTTCTACAACAACCCCTAGAATCAATGGAATAGGTCTGGCCAGACCTTGCTACATA
This sequence comes from Brachypalpus laphriformis, assembly GCA_945910035.1. NCBI lineage: Eukaryota > Metazoa > Arthropoda > Insecta > Diptera > Syrphidae > Brachypalpus > Brachypalpus laphriformis. Next base: position 136,898,598 of record OX246754.1, read on the forward strand.
CTGTATGGAGAAACGTATTTATTTAACATTTCATCCAAAAAAAAACTCTTTTTACCTAAGTCCGTCAAGTAATTATTAGATTTGTTTAGTGCATTATATATAAACTAAATAATTTATTAGGGTATTTTACAAAAATATGCAACTGCCTGGAGTTTTCCACTAATTACTTATGTTTATGACGTGTGCAGGCCATTGGGTCACTTGAATATTCCGTATTTGATTGTAAATCGTTTATTGCCTACGAATTCCAGATAATTAAATCATTAGTGAATTTTACAGTTAGTTATTTTTGTTCAGTTTGTGGGTATATATGAGTGAAGCAATTCTGTTTTACAAGAAACATAAAGTTGACGTCGACGACATGGATCAAATGTTGGGAGAATATACATGTTAACGACAGACGAAGCGTTGGCCATTGGCTTTTCTCTACAACATGTTGGATGTCGCAGCAATGCAATTTTTGCATTCTTTGATTGAGCAGTTAGTGACCCCTCAGATCGAAGCAAGGATGAACGATCCGAGGATAATAGGAGTGTTTTCAGTTCGAAATGGCATCGAATCTTTCTTCGGAGCACCATTGCAAAATAGGATTCCACAGCCCAGCAGTAGCCAGACATCAACGGGCCAGAAAAAGTCGTGTAGAATTTGCAGAATAAACGATAAAATACAAAGGAAAACCAGATTTACATCACTGCCTGCGAAGAGCCTGTCTGTTTACAACACAGTATTCAGTTACATAAGTGCCATAAATGTGTAAATCAAGAAAATCCTTCGTAATATTAATGTTATGTAAAAAAAAAAACTTTAAATTCAAAATAAAAATAATAACATGTCCAACAAAAAAGCTTCAATTATTTCATTGAGTTCCATCAATTTTCATACAAAATGTATGAAGGTCCAGCCAGACCTATTCCATTGATGGGAAGGTTTTAAGACATCCATTGACAGAAGGGTTAATATTGTATTTTTAACGGGGTTCAAATGATGTTTTCTTGAACATGAAAATACCATCTGAGCCGGTCGCACTCTATTTTTTGTGAGATTGCTTCTTTGACATGAAGGCTTCCACGGATTTTCGAAATTCTTATTCGATCAAGCTGCTGTCATGCGAATCATCTTCATCTCAGCCTTTTCTGCTTTTCATACTTTTTGTACATTAGGCGTGTTTTTTTTATCCTAGCTAGCCAACAACATTGTGGACACACAATTGCGGTGTAGAGCCTTTTTTCCAGCTAAGGGGGACTTTATCCGCCACACAAGTTAACGGAGTATTCCCGTCACTTAATAAACCCTACGCTTACGCGATGATTGATGCCGCCAGCACAGGTTACTTTGATATTCATCATTTTCACATTTCGTCTATATATATGCATTTTTAACAAAACGATTTGTTTTCTTTTATGATAGTAACAGATTTATTGCATTATATAACATTAAGTTGTATATCGAATTGTTGATCTAACCCAAGGTAGCAATCAGACATTAAATAGACAGTAATAGTAAGTCTACCTTTATTGGGTGGGATTTGGAAGCACAATCGATGTGTAGAACAATTACCTCGGGCGCCAACCCGCTTCATTGCTAGGACCTCATTTTTTGATTGTGAACCAATTGTAAGAAACCAACCCTCATTTTTAGATTTGGGGTACTTCGGACAATGTACATAGCTGCTTTCATTGTTTTTACGAAGTAAATTAACGCATATCATATAGTTCTGTTACAAAAAAGAAAAAAAAATAAAAAATATTATAAAAATAAAAATTAACATTGTAAGTTCTTACTTCGTTGGCACAAACATCGATGAATTTACATTTGTCTGAATTGATTGGCTCTATACGATCTTCGTGGTGCTTGAAACATTGTTGTAGGAGTAGTTCTGCTGTTATGTCAGGCAAGTCCTTTATAACCTAATAAATTTGTATTTAGTTAAATTTATTTCAAATAAAACTAATAACTCACTTTGTATATGTTTTCGATTTCTAGTTCTCCAAAGCTTTCTCGCAGTGTTCCTAATAGCTCATAATTGCTGCTACAAATGTCTTTTAAAACTGGCAATGTTAGATGTTCATAATTATTTGGTATATTGTAAAGTTTATAGAACGAATTTAAGTTAATGTCATCTACATGCGGTAATGTTAAAAATGCTGGCTCATCAAACCATCTCGCTTGAATTATACTCTGCGACAAAACCTGGAGTCTTAGAGTTACAGACAACCATCCCCTTTCAGCTGTATAGTCCATCAACGCCTGTTGTTTTTGAAACGAATGAACATTTTACAATAAAAAAAGGGCATATGAAGATATCGTACGTTGTGGAAAATATAAATTACATGGGTAGTTACGCTTATATACAGTTTTAAACGAAAAAATGTATACACCCCCATTCCCTAGCAATCGCAGAAGTATGCAAATTTGAACACGATACATTTTTCTTAAAAGAAAAATAATACAAGATGATATAATTGTTAAATATTGATTGGAATTACTAATAAAAAAAATAAAACCCTTGTTTATTAGCTTTAGTAGCATTTGTAATGTCATGAAATGCAAATTACTGCCGTGGGGACAAACATCATTTAGTACAAAACTATTAGTAGTGGTAGATGATATTTGAATTTTTTTAAATTTACAAAAAAAAAAAAAAATAATAATAAAACTACTTGAAACTGTCCAAATTTATTGCCAATAAAAACATGTTCTAAATACTGTTTTTAGAAATAAAAAATTGAATAAATGTAGTTATATGAAGCAATTCAATCAGCGAACATCTTATTGCAACATTTTAAAAATCAGCCCATATACCTGGTGTCCGCCGGGAAGGTATACTACTTTGTTTGTTTATAATTTTTGATTAAATGAAAGAGAATGGATCTTATATTGATAAATGTTTTATTTAATGTCGGCAATTATGTATGGAATACAATGTCAGGTAAATGTCCGCCTCTGCTAGTCTCACAAATGCGAGCCCTTTTGAGCACATTTTTCATTACATTCTCACACATTTCACGCGGTATTTCATTAATTTCATCACGAATATTTTGTTTGAATTGCTCAAGCGTTTCTGGTTTGTTTGCATAAACCTTGCTTTTCAGATATCCCCACAAAAAGAAGTCAGGAGCAGTCAAATCAGGCGACCGTGGAGGCCAATCAACATCACCATTTTTTGAAATAACTTGTTGTGGAAAGAGGTCTCGCAGTAATTCCATTGTAATCCTGGCTGTATGCGATGTGGCACCGTCTTGTTGATACCACATGTTAATCAAGCCCAAAGCATGCAGTTGTGGCGTTAAAAAGTTTTCAATCATATCACGATATCGCTCCCCATTCACAGTTACCGTTACGCCGTTTTCATTTTCAAAGAAGTAAGGTCCAATGATTCTTCCTGACCAAATTGCACACCAGACTGTTACTTTTAATGGATGCAAAGGTGACTGATGAATAATTTGAGGGTTTTCCATTGCCCAGAACCGACTATTCTGTTTATTCACATATCCATTCAAATGAAAATGTGCCTCGTCACTCATTGTGATTTTTTCATGAAAATCGATGTAATCGATGATTGATTTTGATAAAATGTTTTAACGATTAAAACACGTTGGTTTATCGAATATTTTTCCATAATAAATTTGCCACGTGTCTACTTCACGACTGCCAAATATGAACTGTCAAGACTAATGTTTACCAAAATGGCGGCAAAACAAAGTAGTATACGTTCCCGGCGGACACCCTGTACGAGTATATCATACATATGTCCATCTTGCAAAAGGATACAAGAAATTGTTAGATTCTGGGAAACTTTTGAACAAAAATTTAATTGAATATGCTATTTGAAAAAGGATCCCAAACAATTTAATATATCATCCACATATCCGAATAAGTTTGCTCTTTAACCGACGATAGTTTTTAGTCATCAAATACATAAAATTTGTTGGCATCCTTCTCTTTTTTAGTTTATTTTCACCACAAACACCCCTACATGACTACACACCTCGCCGTGGTGTAGGGACCTAGTAATGGTCAAGGATTCTCGGGTATTATTCCCCAGATGAGACAAGAAGCTAAGATGTAGTCGTCCTAATCCCTCCCCTCATATCCTATCCTTTCCTCTCTCCTATTCGGTGGGCCGGATCAAGGTGCAATACGACCCGTGCCGAGGATCAGCCTGGCTGGGGGCTCACTTTAAATAGTAGTCCAGTCGCTAACGCAGTATCCGGATACCTGGCGACCTCCGGATTAGCCTGCCTTGCCTGCACAATGCGTAACTCTGTGCAGGTCGACCATTTCCATTCCATTCTCCGCCACTCATGGGTCCAAAACATGAATAAAAAAAAAAACATAAAAATAGTAAAAAAATGAGGACGGTCCTCTTAAAAAAACATCTTCAAGCCTCCTGGGAAGGATACCCGCAAGCTCTGCTAAGGCAATCCCTGCTAGCGCATTGGCCTTGAGGCCTAGCACTAGCTTTGCTAGCAGTTGTGAGCAATATGGCGCCCCCAGGGTTGCTGAACACGCGCCTGGAACGCCGGCAACTAGGACATTGGCATCATTACCTGGTCCTAGTGGAAATCCAGGCCATGAGACGCGAGGGGTTAACCCCCAAAATATCTCTGCACCTTCCGGGGCAGCTAGCTGTTCGGCCTCGAGCTTACAGCACGCTGTTTCCTCCACCTCGAAGGGTCCGCATCCCCTCCTCAAATCCCTTTCAGGGGCGACGGACTGCTCGGCTGCGAGTTTGCCGAATGCCGCTCCCCCCAAGATCTCCTACCAAGATCGTCGGCTAGCTTATAAGCTAATTCGCCGCATCCAGGAAATTCCTGAGTAGGACCGTACCCAGAAGCATAAGACTGGCATAAATCCTGAATCTTGGAAAGAATCATTAATAATCCCTGTTAAAAAGGTCCCAAACGCAAAATTATTCAGTGACTATAGACCCATAGATATGATGCCAATTTATGAAAAAGTTTTAGAAAAAACAGTTATGGTACAATTACAAGACCATCTAAAGGATCAATGTTTACTAGATAATTATCAGTTAGGCTTTAGGGCCAACCATTCTTGTGAGACGTGTATAAGTTTTGTGTTAAGTGATTAGAAACGTGAAATCGATAGTAAAAATGTAATAGTCGCAAGATTTTTGGACTTAAAGCGCGCCTTTGAAACGGTAAACCATGAGATCTTGATTAAAAAACTAAAGTGCTACGGTATTAAATCTACTGAATTAAATTGGTTTAAATCTTTTATAACTGGAAGGACCCGGAGAACCATAGTAAATAATAATATATCTACCACAGTAAATGTAGAAGTAGGAATACCTCAAGGCACGATACCGGGTGTGCTGTTATTTCTTTTATATATTAACGATATGACAAAAGTAGTGAAATATTCAAAGCTTGTTCTTTTCGCTGATGACGGTCTCCTCTACTCGTCCGGTAGTGATTTATGTACTTGTGTAGAAAATATAAACAAAGATCTCGAAAGTATAAATACGTGGTTGAAAATGAACAGATTAGTGTTAAATGTGGATAAAACTAAATGTATAATATTCAATCGAAATGCTACAAATATGTCTCTTAATGTTAATGTGTGTATCAATAACCAACAAATAGAGATAGTAAAAAAAATAAAATATCTCGGTGTAATGTTAGACGTGAAACTTACCCTTAAAGAACATATCGACTTTATATGTAAAAAAGTATCAAAAAAACTCGGTGTGTTAAGAAAAATAAGATCGGACGTTTCAATGAGCTCTGGCATAAATGTGTATAATACACTAATCAAACCTCACTTGGATTACTGTGCTAGTGTTATTTATACGTGTATACAAACATATAAAGATAGACTGCAACTATTACAAAACAAATCAATGAGAATTATTTTGAAATGTGGTAGATACATCTCAATAAGGTTTATGACTGAATCATTGAAATGGCTAAATGTTAACCAGCGACTATATGTGATGACTATGCTATTTGTTTTTAAAATGAAAAATAACATGCTTCCTGGTTACCTATGCGAAAACATTAATACGAACGAGAACAACGTGTACACATTGAGGAACGCGAGTGACCTGAGGATCCAGAGAGCCAGGACATCAAGGGGGCAGCGCACTATCTTCTACGTGGGATTTCACGGCTATAATAGTTTGCCAAATAGTGTAAAAAATGCAGCTAACTTTAACGAATTCAAAAAAAAATTAATTGATCATGTCAGAGCTATTAATTAACATAAATCTATGAAAAATTGTAACAAAACTATAAATGTGCAATGCTATTGTAAAGTTACCAAAATAGCTTTTTTATAAGCTAAATAAAGTACATACATACATCCCGGCCCTGATGTTTCCTGCACGGATGGTGGCTGGCATCAAGGGCATGTCAAATTGATTGTCTGCGAACTCTACAAAATTGCTGTCTCCAGATTAGGACAGGTTTGGCCAGGTGCACAGTTGGAGGTCGTGGAAAAAGACCAGATTCCAAACCGACCAAGAACACGTGCCACCATTATTCCGGCTGAACCCTCTGATCCTAAAATCATCCTGGATATTCTCAAGGCAAATAATAGTTCCCTTCCTACCCATAATTGGAAAATTAACAAAGTGGACGAGCCGAGAGGAGACGTCAAAAGTGTCATCATTGTTTTCAATGAAGAATTTCTGGCCCCCTTGGCATCTTCTTAAGGGGTAGTCAATTATGGATTCAGTTCCATCACCCTGAAAGTTTACAAATGTGACGAGAAGGAGCTCGAGAAAGTACCTCCCAAGCAGGATGCAGTCTCTTCTGCACCAGCTAAGAGCATCTCTCCTTCCGAGCGCCTCCCCTCGCTCCCTTGCGCCGATTCATCTCTCACGGGGGTTGACTCCTCGTCGACAGACACAGAGATGATTGACGCTCTCTTAAAACTGGACTCTTCTGGTCCTCCTCCCTCTCCATCACTCCTGGACAGTGTCCCTAGTGGCCTCTCTCTCGACGATGACCTTATGTCATCAGATTCAGAGGAATCCAACAATACCGTGATAATGGTATCTGTACCGAGAAGTAGCCCCAATGCTGCGTACCTCCCTTATTCTCCGACTCAACAAAAACGGAGAAGACTTAGCCTCTCCTCTTACTCCCTAATTTCAGCAATCAAGACATAGTCGCTACCAACCTGGAACTGCGATCAAGAAATTACTGGCTGGTATCGGCATATTTAGGTCACGATCATGTGGGTCCACTCCCGCCGGACATCTTGGGGAGCTTGATTGCTAGGGCGGAGAGCCTAAATACTAGTCTCATTATTGGCTGTGATGCCAATGCCCATCACTTAATCTGGGGCAGTTCCGACATAAATGAAAGAGGTGAGCAACTTTCTGATTTTATCCTTAGTACTAATCTCCTAATCTGTGTTGTATGCTCTACTAATACACATATAATGTACAAATATGTATACGGTTAAGTACTAGACATACCATATAACTAGTAACTTAATGTATGTATAATAGGTCAGTCGATAGTCTACCGTCATCTAATAAAGATACCTTCTAAAGTCAGCAGTCTATAAAAAAAAAAACAAAAAAACAAATATTTGGCGCAACAGCTCTTTAAAGTGCCAGGGCCTAGCTTCTCGCAACCACTCATGTTGTGTGCGTTATATTTTTCACACGAATGGAAGGGACCTACAGTTTAATGCCGACTCCGAACGGCGATTTGAGAAGCTTTTTCGAGACAACAATACTCTCGGATGTTTGTCAGACGCTCGTGATAGGTGGGACCGTGAAAAAACTTGTTGGTGTTTTCTGGGATTCGAACTTGCAACCTCATGCGTAGTGATCCGACAAACTAACCACCGATCCGACAAATATCACAGAATATAAAAATGACAAACGGTAGTAAAAGTGACTTAAGTGGATCAAGTGATGTTAAAACAAAAAGTAATGGCTCTAATCCGGGGTTATCGTCGACGATTCCTTATTTTAACTTAAGGAGCAGTAATTTGGCAATCACGTGGAAAAATTGGTTTAACCAGTTTAAAATTTATATAAGAGCATCAAATCTTGAAAAACAATCCGATTCGCGTAAAGTTGCCCTACTATTACATCATATGGGTCCGGAATCGTTCGAAATATTTAACTCCTTCGATAAAAATTTGGATGAGGTTAAATATGAGGATTTAGTTAATGAGTTTCAAGCCTACTTCTTGCCCAAAGTGAACATTGCTGTGGAGCGTCATAATTTTTTTTCACGTTTCCAAAAAATGGATGAATCTATTGATGAATATGTGACAGTGCTAAAAAATTTAAGCTTAACATGTGAGTTTGGTGCTTTAAGAGAAGACCTCGTGCGAGATATTTTTGTATGTGGTCTACATGACACTTACACTTCCATAAAGGAACGGTTACTTAACGAGGGAGACATTAAACTTGAAAAAGCAATTGAGATTTCAAGAGCAATAGTGATCACAAAAGAACATTCACAAAACCTGCAACATCCAAACGGAAACAGTACATTCATAGGAGCCTTAAGCAAAAGAAATTTCCCGCATGCTAACAGGGACAGACAATTGAAAACGCACCACCAATCATTCCAGAGCACATCACCAAATAAATTTAATCAGTTATCACACCCACAAGCCAATAATAAATACCATCGATCAAGCACTCAACCTAATAAACCAATACATTGTTCAAGATGCGGCAAAATTCACAAATACAGATGCCCTGCTCTTGGTGTCGTATGCAAAAAGTGTGGCGGAAAGAACCACTACGCCAAAATGTGCCGCTCTAAAATATACATACGCAATGTTGAAGCTGAGTCCAATACATCATCTGTATCAGACGAACTATTTTTAGGATCACTGGAATTATCATCGACGTCATTATCATGGGACATCTACTTACATATCAACGGGAACAGTTTAAAGTGCCAATTGGATACCGGTGCACAAGGCAACGTTAAAAAATAAATAAATATTTGGCGCAACAGCTCTTTAAGTGCCAGGGCCTAGCTTCTCGCAACCACTCATGTTGTGTACGTTATATTTTTCACACGAATGGAAGGGACCTACAGTTTTAATGCCGAATCCGAACGGCGATTTGAGAAGCTTTTTCGAGACAACAATACTCTCGGATGTTTGTCAGACGCTCGCGAGAGGTGGGACCGTGAAAAAACTTTTTGGTGTTTTGTAGGATTCGAACTCGGAACCTCACGTGTAGTGATCCGATACACTAACCACTTACGCCACGGCGCCCACAAGGCAACGTTATGTCTCATAAAACTTTTTGCCAGCTTGGATTAAGTGATTTTGATATTGCGCCTACAGTCGTATTTTAACTTTCAGTAAAGAACCGCTACCAATTATGGGTGAATCAACGATTCTCACGACAATTGGGTCTACGTCCCGGAATCGACCCAGGAATTTTCCTGGCCAAAGATTGTCAACAATTCAACTACAACATTCGTATACATCAAACGTTTTTTCCTTGGCGGAGCAAATGTCGCCGGCCTCCTTGCTCCGCATATTATTATTACGCGCCGGCATTGAGGCAAACCCCGGTCCACCGATCTGGATTTGTTCCATATGTCACACAAAAATCAATAAAAACATAACCTCAGTTAAATGCAACACGTGTGGAAACTGGTGTCATTTTCGACGCTGCTCTGGCCTTTCCAACACAAACGAATGGAGTGAAAATTTCGTCGCGGACTGCTGTAACACACGAACCCAGACGAACAACCCCTCTACCACCTGGTTCTGTTCAGTGTGCCGAAATCGCATTCATGGCAACGCGACCTCAGTCAAGTGCAATGGATGCGATAACTGGTGCCACCTCAGATCCTGTTCCCGCCTCGACAACTGCCGCCAATGGACTTCCAGCTTCTTAGCTCCATGCTGCTCCAATGCAGCTATGCCTCGCACTCCATCAATTACTCCGCCTCTAACCAGAAGTCCGTCGATAGATTATGTCACTTTAGCCACCAACACTCCGCTCCAGTCGCTGGTTTCGCCTGCCTTGGCTAACAACCAGATCCCAACTCAGGACCATCACACACCTTTCACAGTAATGCATCTAAACTGTAATGGCCTACGAGGGAAAATTGCTGAAATCACCAACTACATGGAACGTCACGGAATACTAATTGCCGCCATACAAGAAACTAAACTCACTCCTTCATGTATGCTCACCAGAAGCTCAGACTACAACATCATTCGTAAAGATAGATACAGCGGCGGTGGTGGGGGCCTGGCCTTCATCGTTCACAACTCTGTTAACAACAGACTCGTACCAACACCCATACCCCCTACCCCTGACTTACACCTAGAAACACAAACCATTGCTGTCAGATCGAACAACACCTTGATTGACATAACCAATGTGTACATCCCGCCGCCAGCTAGCTGCACTTCTGGTTACCTTCCATCACTAGATTATCTTCTCACGGGCGATTACCACATGGTTATAGGAGACTTCAACGCTCATCATGAGTGCTGGCACTTCAACCTATTTAATGATCGCCGCGGTATACATATCGCCGAGCAAATCGACGAGTCAAGTTTCGGAGTCATCAACGAAGAGTTTCCTACCAGGATCTGTGCCACCTGCTCCAGCTCACCAGACATCAGCATCATGAGTACCTCTTTGCTCCCATGTACATCCAGGAATGCCGACATAGCGCTCAACTCCGATCATATTCCGATCATCATCACTGTGAATAGACCTGACGACTTTATATCACCTGACAACCGCACGTTTATCAACTACGCCAAGCCTGATTGGTCAGGCTTTGAACGGCTCGTTGATCGAAAACTGGAACAACTCCTGTCTCCCCCTAATGTACACTCAGGGGAAAAACTCTTTCGACGGATCTTAACCAAAGCAGCTGCCCGTTTCATTCCTGCAGGCAGAATCCCTAAACTTAGACCTAACTTTCCAGCCGAAGCCGCCCAGCTCGCCAACGAACGCGACCTGTTACGTCGAACAAATCCTGACAACCCAAGAATTGATCATCTCAACCGGGAGATTTACCACCTAGTTAACCAACATCGACGGACTAAATGGCTAGAATACCTGCAGTCCTGCAATAAAGGCTCCACGAAACTCTGGGCTACTATCAAGGAGCTTTCCAATTCCACCAAACGCAGGGACCTTACAACCATCTCCTTCAACGCCTCACAGTTTGATGATCCCAGGAAATGTTCCTCATCCTTCTGTCGCCAATTCATCGAACACCCGACAAACTGCAGCAAGATTAAACGTGCCATCCTCAGGAAGCTTCACCGCCTTACTCCAGACACTACTCCCTGCTCTTTACTACCGTCCGAAGTCGAATCTGCCATCCGCAAAGCTAAACCCTCTAAAGCTATGGGACCGGACGGAATCTCAATATGCTCAAGCACCTGGGGCCTATAGGAATCTCTTACCTTACCCAGCTGCTCAATCTTTCGCTTCAATCATTGGATATTCCTGACCCCTGGAAGGTGGGCAGAATCATACCGATTCTTAAACCAGGCAAACCAGCAGACCAAGGTACTTCATATCGACCGATATCTCTTCTCTCTCCAGTTGCGAAAATACTCGAAGCTTTGATACTACCCCAGCTTCATTCTGAATTTCAGCTAGCCGACCACCAACACGGCTTCCGCAAATTGCGAAGTACTACAACAGCCCTTTCCGAGATCACGACTCACATCACACAAGGTCTTAACCAACAACGACCATGCGATCGCACTGTTCTAGTTGCACTTGACTTATCAAAGGCATTTGATACTGTCGACCTAGGAATCCTACTTCAAGACATCCTAGACTCACAACTCTCAAACTCCACTAAACGATGGCTTGCCAATTACCTAAATGGCCGACAGTCCTTCGTTGAATTCCGCAACTGTAAATCGAAATTGAGGAAGGTCAAGCAAGGGGTTCCTCAAGGAGGAGTCCTTTCCCCGATCCTTTTTAACTACTACCTGGCGAAACTCCCTACACCACCATCCGGAGTCAAACTGGTATCGTATGCCGACGACTGCACCATTCTCGCCTCAGGAAAGGACATCCGCTCAATCTGCCGTAACATCAATGCCTACCTTAATGAATTGGAAGACTTCTTCGCCAGTCGCAATCTCAAGCTGTCCACAGAAAAATCCTCATCCACCCTATTCACCACCTGGACCAAAGAGGTAAACCTACCACTCGACATTGAGATACATGGCAGGGCGATCCCGACAACAAACCACCCAAAGATTCTAGGAGTCATATTTGACAGCCTACTGACTTTCTCTAATCATTCTAGAAATGTCAGTGAACGAGTCATGTCCAGGAATAAGGTCCTAAAATCTCTGGCCGGTAGCACATGGGGGAAAGACAAAGAAACTCTCCTCACCACATATCAAGCAATCGGAAGATCGGTTCTCAACTATGCGGCACCAATCTGGACCCCACGCCTCAGTGATACTCAATGGCATAAGCTCCAAACAAGCCAGAATGCTGCTCTACGCATTATCACAGGCTGTCACCGCATGTCCCATGAAGATCACCTACATCAGGAAACAAAGTTGCTCAAAGTCAAAGAGCATAACGAACTTCTATCGAAACAGTTCTTACTGGCTTGCAATCGTCCCGATCACCCGAACCGAGATATACTCAGCCTCCCTACACCTCCGAGGCATATTCGATCTGACATCCGTTCATACCGTGAAGAGGTTAATAGGTTTATAACTCATACACCACTTGTCCCAGCGTCTCACAAGCTGGCTTTGAACTCTATTCACCAACACGCTGTCCAAATTGCGCTTGATAACCGCCAGACTAACATTGTGCTAGGCGGCCGTTCTCCACCGATACATTATAGTGAAGATCATCTTCCTAGACGCACCAGATCCACACTTGCCCAACTGCGATCCGGCTGGAGCTGCATGCTGAACAATTATATGCACCGCTTACGCGACAGTATCACTGATCAATGCCCAGACTGTGGCTCGTCACCACATAACACCGCCCATTTGTTCAGCTGTCCGTCGCATCCCACAACACTTACACCAAGATCCTTATGGACTCACCCAGTCGAAGCTGCCGCTTTCCTGGGCCTCGACCTCACTGATGACAACCCACCTGCACCACCTTAACGTTTGAACCATACGAATCAACATAGTTGCTACAACAACAACATGGGTGAATCAACAATTACATGTTTTTATAAGAGTAGATCTAGTGCTATAAAATTTTATGTCTCTGAGCGTCAAGCTCGTCCTAGGATTACCAACTTGTATCAAACTGAATTTAATTAAACGTGTTAATGAATTAAATTTTGAAAAAAATATTACTAATAACCTTTCTGAAAACAAAATGTTAGTTTTAATATTATACATAAGAACTTGAATTTTTTGAATAAATTTAAAGATATGTTTAATGCTCTAGGTTGTTTGAAAAAGCAAATTCACCTAAAATTGAAACCTGATGTTGAACCAGTGATTGATTGTCCGCGGCGAATACCTTTTAGCCTTAAAAATCTCCTTAAAGATGAATTAAAACGAATGGAAGATCTGGAAGTCATAAAGAAAATTGAACAACCAACCGAATGGGTAAGTTCTATTGTTTTAGTGCAAAAACCTAACGGAAGTTTGCGATTGTGCCTTGATCCGCGTAATCTGAACAAAGCTTTACTTCGTTCACATTTTCAGTTTCCCAATATTGATGAGTGCAAAGCCCGGCTAAGTAATGCACAATTTTACAGTTCACTAGACGCAAATTCGGGATTCTGGGTCTTACCCCTTGACTATGAATCCTCGAAACTTTGCACTTTTATAACTCCATTTGGGAGATATAGATTTTTGAGGCTGCCTTTTGGCATAAACGTGGCACCTGAGATATTCCACGCAGAAATGGTGAACAATTTTAGTGATATACCAAATGTAATCATTTATATTGATGACTTCCTCATTTATGGATCCACCATGGAAGAGCATGATTACACTCTTAAAACTGTCTTAGAAAGAGCCAAGTCTATAGGTTTAAAATTTAATTTTTCGAAGTCAAAATTTCTCCAGAAAGAAATCAAATTTATTGGTCATGTCTTTTGTCATAAAGGCATACGTCCAGATGAAAGCAAATTAAAAGCAATTTGTAAAATGCCTCGTCCACAAAATGTATCCGATCTTCAAAGGTTTTTAGGTATGATTAATTACCTAGTATCATTTGTTAAAAACTTATCGATACAAAATACAAACTTGCGTCAACTCTTGAAGAAAGAAGTCTCATGGCATTGGTCTTCTAAGCACGAAGAAGAATTTAACAATTTAAAAATTCTCATATCCAATGCACCAATTTTAACATATTTTGATCCCGATAAGCATCTTACACTGTCCGTCGATGCATCTAAGAGTGCAGTAGGTGCAGTCATATCTCATGAGTCCTCTCCGATCGCATACGCTTCAGCAACTTTAACATCGAGTCAACAAAACAACGCTCAAATAGAGAAGGAACTTTTTGCGATTCTCTTTGGCTGTAAAAAGTTCCATCAGTACATATTTGGAAAACAAATAACTGTTGAAACTGATCATAAGCCTTTAGTGCCTCTATTTGAACGTCCTCTGCATAAAATTCCAGTCCGTCTGCAAAGGTTGATGTTGCGACTTCAGTCGTACAATTTATCATTCATATATAAACCGGGGAAGTATCTATTTGTTGCTGATACTTTATCAAGGGCTCCTCTATCAGATAATATATTAACTGAACTCGACCAAGAACTACTTTTGCATTGCAACCTTTTAACAAAAAACTTGTCAGCATCTGAGTCAAAGGTGAATGAAATTCGCAATGCTACCTTGAATGATGCAGTACTTAAAAAAATCAAGGAATATTATAAACATGGTTGGCCAAATAATAAAAAGGCAGTTGACGAAATAGCAATGCCATATTTTAACATTCGTAGTGACATCCATGTTATTGATGAATTAGTCTTTACCCACAACCGGGTAAAGCATCGTTTGGTGGATAGCGGGTTGTGTGTACAGGTCTCTGTTGGTGGACCAAACCAAATTGTCGTATGGGCATAACACCTGCGATAATCTGTTTTGGGAAACTAACGTTGGATCTGCACTTCACAACTCGGCTTAGTTAACGTCGGAGTTGTGTTTTTTATGTCTGTTTTTTTATAATGGTAAGGAATTTTAGAGTAGATCTGAGCAACATTCGTGGGCTCAGATCGAATTTTTTTTTCTGTGTACGTCCACGCCGCCAAATATAGACCAGCTGTTTTGGCTCTTTGTGAAACACAGGTGGGTCAAAATTCCGATCCTTCGGAATTCGATCTGCCTGGATATAGCATTGAGCCATTATTCTTCCACCATCACGGTCTCGTTGTATATATACGTAGTGATGTAGCCTACCAAATTCTCCCACAATTCCAATTCGGAATTTAATTTCTTGTGGCTGAAACTCCATGTCCGTAGGCAGTTAATCCACTACTGTTTCATTTATAGAAGTCCAAATATTGACAGCAATTCAACTTATAATGAGTTTGATGCGCTGTCAGACTCCATCCTAAGAATTGTATCCCTGTACCCACATTCTGAAATCGTCATTGCGGGTGATTTCAATGTCCACAATTCTATTTGGCTTCGCCACTCTGGACAGACAACACCCGAAGGAAGGTATGTTGAGATTTTTTCTGAGGTAAATAACCTAACCCAGCTTGTGAATGAGCCAACTCGTGTTCCGGACATAACTGGCCATACCGCCAACACTCTGGACTTGTTCCTTAGTTCCGATCCTAATAAATACATGGTAAATGTATTATCGCCTCTAGGTTCGTCAGACCACTGTGTCATATCGGCCAATTTCTCGTACTCCAACCACAAAGCTAAAGAACAAACTTCAAAAAGAACAGTTTGGCTATACGAGAAAGCCAATTGGAATGAATTAAATAAGTTCTTTAGGAATTTTAACTGGTCGCTATGCTTCCTCGATAGCGCTGTGGACGCCGCGGCTGATATGATTACTAATACAATTCTCCTAGGTATGAGAACTTACATCCCTCACAGGATAAAAGCTATTAGACCCAAGGAAAACGCGTGGTATGACTCGAGCTGTAAAGAAGCTATTAGGTTAAAGGAATTAAGTTTTCGGTCTTACAAGGCCAACCCAACTGAGGAAAACCGAAAAAAGTTTAAACGAGCCAGAAATGACTGCAATGCCCTCATTAGCCGAGTTAAATTCGACCAAAAGTTGAGGCAAAAAATACTACATTGTCCCAAGGGTAGTAAAAACTTTTGGTCGTTCGTTAAAAACATTAAGAATTCGGCCTCGTCATCTATACCGACGCTCATTCATAACGACGCACCAACTGTCAGCTCCTTAGACAAAGCTAATCTGTTCGCTGCTCACTTTGCAGCAAACTCCACACTGTCAGATAGTGCTTTGTCTCCACCTGTACTTGAGAGCGTCGAATTTTCCATGGGACAAGTCCACTTTCGCACTCGTACAAATGCAGGAGTACTCAAAGGACTTAACATACACAAATCCGCTGGCCCAGATGGTATACCCCCTATTGTTCTGAAGAGGTGTTCTTCTTCGCTGGCAAAACCAGTGCGTAAGCTTTTCCACCGATCCTACTCTTCAGGTCTCTTGCCGAGTAAGTGGAAAACAGCATTTATCCAGCCCGTACCTAAAAAAGGCGATTCTTCTTCTCTCTCCAACTACCGACCCATTGCACTAACGTCCCTTCTTTCCAAGGTCATGGAAACGCTGATAAACCGTCAGCTAATGAAATATCTTGAATCACGAAAGCTCCTCAATGACCGAGAGTATGGCTTTCGTGGCAACAGGTCCACTGGTGATTTGATGTCATATCTCACCGATAAGTGGAACCAATCTCTGCAGCACTCCGGTGAAAGTAAGATTATTGCTCTTGATATTTCAAAAGCATTTGACAGAGTTTGGCTTCTTTGTCTTCGTAAGATTTTCGGTCCCGTTTGCGTTGACGGGTTTTGGAGGAGAAGATTCAATCACGAACTATACGAGCTGTACAGCGACATCGACCTAGTCAAAAAACTGCGTATTGGACGTCTGAGATGGCTAGGACATGTAGAGCGAATGGACACCAACGCTCCGGCCCGCAGAGTCTTCGAATCTAATCCCGAGGGACGACGCAGTAGAGGGAATCATCGCCGTAGGTGGCGCGCACAAGTTCAAGGGGACCTCAACCAACTTGGAGTGCGCAACTGGAGGCAATTAGCTAAAGACCGAGCTAAATGGAGAGGCTTGTTGGTTGAGGCCCAGGTTCACCCCGAACTGTAGCGCCACCTAAGTAAGTAAGTAAGAGTTTGGCATCAAGCTCTTTTGTCGAAAATGCATGCATTTGGGATCGATGATACTCTTCTTCTATGGATTAGAAACTACCTTTCGGGCCGTTCAATTCAAGTTGTTTTGGACGGCTTCAAGTCCGAATCTCACATGCTGGTGTCGCCCAAGGCTCTGTTTTGTCTCCGACTCTCTTTCTCGTTCCAAAACTAACGACCCTGCTCTTCGGCCGTGGACGACAACGTATGTTAAACACATTAAATTCCGACCTTGACAGCATATTTAAATGGGGCTTAACCAATAGAGTGGAATTTAATGCTTCCAAGACTCAATGCTGTCTTCTGTCATTAAAGCGAAACCCTAAACATCAGCCATTATCCATGAATGGCACTTGCATTGTAGAAACCGAAAAACTTTGCATGCTCGGTATGTGTGTCAACAACAAACTCTGTTGGAACAACCATGTATTCGAAATCGCTAAGAATGCAGCGAAATGTTTAGGTTTCCTAAAGCGGTGTAAGAAATATTTCACCCCCTCTGATTTGGCTTCAATTTATAAGGCGTACATTCGCCCTAAGTTAGAGTATAACGCTCACATCTGGTCTGGTGCACCAAAAACCATATTGCACTTGCTAGATAGGATTCAAAAACGCGCGATAAGACTCATAGGAGACACGAATATTACAAGAAATTTTGCTTCGCTCGAACACGGTCGTAATGTCTCCTGCCTATCCCTGTTTTATCGATATTTCCACAGAAAATGCTCAGTTGAGATAGCCAATAGCATTCCTCCCCTTCTTCGTTTTAACCGCAATACTCGCCATGCCTCGAATGCTCATCAGTTTACCCTTAAGCCTATCTTCGGACGTACCGTGAAATTTAGAGATTCTTTTATGAGCCGCACAACACGTTTGTGGAATGCTCTCCCCGAGTCTGCTTTTCCTCTCCATTATAACCTACAGTCATTTAAGACCAATGTGCATCGGTGCCTCGTTTCCCCCTAACCCCTCTTCCTTAACGCTCACGCTATGTATAATGCATAAAAAGGGTAGTCATAACACCTTTAGCGCGAGTAAATTATAAAAAAAAAAAAATAAAAATTGGCATGTAATTCCAAAGTCACTTCGTCACCAAATGCTCTTACTCCTTCATGAAGGGCATATGGGCATAGAACGATGCAAAAAGTTAGCAAAAGACTACATTTTCTGGCCCAATATAAACCAAGATATTTATAACCTAGTCAGCAATTGTGAGGCTTGTATTCGTCACCGTAAGTCTCTTCCTAGAGAGCCATTACAGCCTCATGATGTTATTTCAATTCCTTAGTTTAAAGTTGGCATTGACTTATTCGAAATGAAAAAGAAAATGTACATTTTAGTGGTTGATTATTTCTCGAAGTTCATAGAGCTAGCTCCACTTCATAACGGCTATTCAAATCATCTAGTTGTCACACAACTTAAATCGATATTTGCACGTCATGGTATACCACAGATTATGATAAGTGACAATGGTCCACCATTTAATTCGGAGGATTTCCGGAATTTCACTCTTGACTGGAACATAGATCAATTAACATCTAGCCCATATCTTGCTCGTTCGAATGGACTCGCAGAAAGATCTATCCAAACAATCAAGAAATTACTTCTAAAATGCGATGAAACTGGCTCAGACCCTTATATTGCTCTTTTGCACTACAGGACAACACAAAAAGGAAAACTGAATTCGCCATCAGAACTTCTGATGTCTCGTAAACTACGTACTAAACTCCCAGTAACTCTAAAATCTCTAAAATCTGAAACAGTTAATGTAAAAAACTATGGGAAATTAATAGCAGAAAAACAGAAAAAGGTTACAACATATTACAATCAAGGCACAAAAGCATTAAAACCATTAAAGGAAGGTAAACGCATATATTACAAGAAAACTCCTAATTCGGAATGGTATCCTGGAACAGTTGTGTCCAAAAGTCGCGAACCTCGGTCATATGTAATAAGTGATGACAACGGTACTCATTATAGACGAAGTCGTCAACACATTCTCGAATCTCCTAAAGATAGTAACACCGATAAGATCAATGAAAGCATCAATCACTCGGTTGAAGATACATCAGGTACTCAATCAGATACAAAAATAGCTTCAAATAAATCTGATAATGATAAAGTTGTTAGAGGTCGTTATGGAAGACATATTGTACCCCCGACAAGCTTGCATATTTTTAAATAAAAATGTATCTAGCATAAATTTAAGTTAACAGAATGTTTATTTGAATTAAGTCCATTAGTTTGAATTGTTTTATGAATTTAATTTAATATTTTCTTACTATGTATACAAAGCTATATAATTATGTATACCTCCAAAGGGAGATGTTGTATGCTCTACTAATACACATATAATGTACAAGTATGTATACGGTTAAGTACTAGACATACCATATAACAAGTAACTTAATGTATGTATAATAGGTCAGTCGATAGTCTACCGTCATCTAATAAAGACACCTTCTAAAGTCAGCAGTCTATATTAATCTTTTATTACAAATAACACAATCTGTAACCGGGGGTCCAAACCGACCTTCATTACTCGCAATTGACAAGAAGTCCTGGACATCACTCTTGTCTCTGATCACTTATATAACTTGGTTAGGGACTGCAGAGTCTCTGAAGAGCAATCTTTTTTAGACCATCGTTACCTCCAATTTAGTCTTGATGACTATATTCCTGATCAGAAGGTTTTTAGAAATTACAGGAAAACCAACTGGTCCCTTTATAGGAAACGTTTATTAACGCTGATTCCCTCTCACCTGCCTACTGAACCTTCTTGCACTGGGGACCTTGACAATCTGCTGAACACCCTAACATCGACACACAATGGTGCCATGACTGAGGAAACCTGGTGGAATGCAAATCTCAGTACTCTTAGGAAAGACAGTAGGTTCCTTTTTAATATTGCTAAAACCTCCCGTGAGACGGCCGATTGGGACTGCTATAAACTGTCTCTCAGGAAATACAAAATATCACTGAGGAAAGAGCAACGACGGTCCTGGAGACTCTTCTGCGACAGCATTGAAAAGTCCTCGGAAGCGTCCAGGTTGCGGAAAATCCTCTCTAAAAGCCCTTCTATACCCAGCTACCTTTTGCATCTGGATGGTCACTGGACCTCCTCTGCTGAGGAATCTATTGACATCTTACTGGATACTCTTTCTTGGTAGCTCCCCTGTTGCTGTCTCGGAAGTGGTAAATACCCTCCTTCAACCTTGCAGCAACTCCTTAGGCTTGGTAACTACAGAAAAGATCCGATGGGCCATGCGCAGTTTTAAGCCCTACAAGTCCCCAGGACCTGACGGTATTATTCCAGCTGAAATTCAGCAATGCGAAGACATTGTGCTTCCATGGCTCAAAGTCATCTTGTCGGGCTGTTTAAATCTAGACCAGATTCCCAAACTTTGGACCGAGGTTGAAGTCATATTCATACCTAAGGCAAGAAAGAGCTCACACGTGGAACCAAAGGATCTCCGACCTATCAGTCTATCGTCCTTTCTGCTTAAAACTTTAGAAAGATTAATTGATATCCATCCTCGGCAAAGTAATAGCCCAGCTGTGCTCTCGCCCTCCCAACATGCGTACTGCAAAGGCAAATCGGTTGAGACAGCCTTACACTCGCTTGTGCACATCATTGAAAAATCCTTGAGCATCAAAGAATACACCATGTTGGCTTTCCTTGACATTGAGGGAGCTTTTAACAATGTCAAATCAAAGGCGATTACCGACGCACTGAAATCTGAAAGTGGATACTTCGCTCAGATTGTTGATCAATCAATTGCTTACATGCAGGATTATGAACACACAGCTGGGCAGAGCATCGGCCAGAAATATTGCTCGCTACGGTACACCTCAAGGTGGTCTTGTCACCTCTTCTGTGGAACCTGGTAGTAAATGAGCTACTGATGGACCTGGATACGTCAGGTTATAGAGTGATCGCCTATGCTGATGACATTGCTATTGCTGCTTCCGGTAAACACCCAGACACTCTCAGGGAAATCCTCCAATATGCTCTACTTCGGATCACCACATGGGCCTCCAAATGTGGACTGCGGGTTAATCCCCATAAATCGGAACTCGTTCTCTTCACGAGGAAATATAAAATTCCCCTCATAGACCCTCCTAAAATTAATGGCACCAGTCTCACCTTCTCTGAAAACACAAAATATCTGTCTTATTTTTGATAGAAAATTGAACTGGAAAGCCAATCTACTAGAACGCGTCAAGAAAGCTAATGTAGCTCTCTATTCCGGTAAAAAAGCTACAGGTAGGAGCTGGGTTTTGAAACTTCAAATCAATCATTGGCTGCACGTGTCCGTTATCAGGCCTATACTACTCTATGGCGTGATCGTATGGTAGCCTGCTCTTGACAGGGCTGTCCATCTCACCCAACTAGCTAGGGTGCAAAGATCTGCACGCAATTGCATCAGCGGACCACTAAGAACTACTCCCTCCGCGGCACTGGACATCTTGTTCAACCTGCTACCTTTAGATATTTTCGGCAAACAGATGGCTGCCTGTGCGCCCATCCTTCTAAAAGCATCGTCTCAGTGGTCTAGCTATCGCTTTGGCCACTCCTGGAACCATGATCTTCTCAACTTCAAACACGAAAACACGGACTACACCCTGCCGATACTGAGGTTTGACCGTAAGTCCGTACGAGTATCCCTAATTGGGATGAATGGGACACTTCCCCCCCTTATCGATGGTAATTCGGTTCATTTCTTTACAGATGGCTCTAAGACGGAGGATGGGGTGTGTTGTGGTGTTTTCTCCGAAAAGCTCAATCTGAGCATTTCGTTCCGCCTCCCTGATCATTTTAGCGTTTTCCAGGCGGAAATCATGGCGATTAAGGAAGCCCTGTCCTGGCTGAAATGTAATGTACTATATGTCAGGGATATTAGCATTTTCACTGACAGCCAAACGGCAATCAAGTCCCTCGAATCGTTCTCCTTCACTTCAAAGGCCGCCTTAAACTAACGTTTATCGCTTATAGAGATGTCAGAGCAGTTCAACATTCACCTATGCTGGGTGCCAGGCTACAGGGACATTCCAGGAAACTGCAGGGCTGACGAGCTCGCCAGACAGGGTACCACTCTAAGGATTCTGCCTGACAGGCAAGCCCCGGGTATGCCCCTCGCTACTTGTAAGTATCTACTAAAGCTGAACTATATTAGCACGACCAACCTCAGATGGGAAAACGGCTCAACGTATCATATTTCAGATCTGGCCTAAGCTGGATCAAAAACGTAGTGCAGATCTGGCCAAGTTAAAGCGAACACAAATCAGCTGCGTTGTCGGTGTTCTCACCGGAAACTGTCTTATAGGCCAACACACCAAAAGACTTGGTCTCTTCTCCAGTGACTTCTGCAGAAGCTGCAGGGATGAGGAGGAGGAGGAAACCATCCTTCACCTCCTATGCACTTGTCCAGCCCTGTCGCATAAAAGAATGCTCCATCTAGGCTCCCCCATCCTTGACGATCTCGGCGATCTAGCGTCCTTAGACGTCATGACCATCCATCGTTTTATTAAAAGCTCCGGTTGGTTTTGTTAGTCCCTGAGTGACCTATGGGGTTGATCCATGGTATCACAGACGACCTTCACTGGTCTAAGTGTGTCTGCATTCTCGTGTGGTAAGCCAACCTAACCTAACCTAACCTTCACCACAAACACAAACTTAAGCTGGCGGGCGACATTTCCCATTCGATATATCCGTTGATGAGGAAACTTCCCCTACGGGAAGTAGGGTTGAGCTAATGCAGCCAAATTGAAATACGTAAATTGCAAATTAGCAGACATTTCGACGTAAACAGAAGAACATTCAAAAGTGCCCGGTAATATTTTTAATAGTAAATGAAATACAAAAATGGAAAGCAGATTTTAGCTATTTTCTGATGATGGCCATGAATAGAAAGACGGTACCAATGTTGTGCGCATCCGAAAAAGTATTTGCGACCATTCCAACCCTTTGGAACTTCCAAATGCCAAACAAGTAAATATAATAATTCCCAAAGCTTCTATTCAAATATCATCTCCATTATTAACAGATTCATTAGTTATTTCAAACTAAACGAATAATTTGTGTACATTTTGAATGAAGTAAAGGATTTATTTAGAACTACTGTGCGCTCTTCGTCAATACCACCGATCTTGGAACTGGCTGCTGCTGGTCTTTTTTTTGAAGGGATCTATCAAAATTCGAGTTTTTGCTTATAACTTTCATACAGTAAAAGCACTGTGAAATTATTTCCATTTTTATTTATTTGTACTTCTTCTTTTTAACAAAACCTACCCTCTTTTTACCAAACAACCAACTACAACTGCAAAATCGAGGTTGTGTGGTTTTGATAGTACACACAACCAATACACGATTGAGTTGTGTATCCTAATACAGCCAAAATGCGCAGACAACTATACAAACCACCAAAAATGTGCAGTTGTCTCGGATTGACAGATGACAGACAACTGGTTGTCTCAAAGTTGAGATCGATAATACTAATTCTCTATTTACAACCACCTGGACGCCACCCCCGGAGAATAGCTGAAGCATAAACAACTGAGCTTCAAGAACCACTACACCAAAATCTTTCTCTCTCTCCCTCTATCCATCCTTTCTAACGTCCGCACTGTGTGTAAACATGTTAAAGGTATTCATAACCCTTTGAGTGCGCGCGAATTATAAAAAAAAAAAAAAAACTACAACTAAAGTTGTGTTCCATAATAGGGGCAGAAAACTAGTCGAATGAGTTGAGAGAAGAGAAGAGAATCGCCTATCCGTCGGTTTCTATGATAGGGGTATAATGCTTAATATCCAGTCATATCTATAGCAGACAGGTACTTCTCTATAGCACTATTTTTACATTTCTTGGAACTGTGTTCTTCTAGACACTTTTGACAAACTTCCTTATTTTTATACTTCGTCGACATATGGCTTTACACTTGAAACATATTTGGCCCAATTCAAAAGTGCAGTGTTGCGGCAACATTAAAACAACAAGATAAAAAAGGCAACATTTTGGCAGCGTTTTTTTTTTTTTTTTTTGCAACACCAGCAAAACCGAATGTCAAAACAGAGCAACCTGCGCAACAGTTGTTTGTTGCTTTCTTTTGTTTTAGACAGGATTTTGTTTGTTACAGTTCGCTGGCTGTTATTTTTTATATATTACGTTGTACTTTGTGTTTTATACCAATTTTAATGTCGTTTTTCTTTTTTTTGTTCATAAATGTCAAAATAAATTGCACAGGGCAACAGCAACAATAAGGGAGCAGGGCAAAAGCAACACGAAGCCTGTTGCCGCAAAACTGCACATCTGCTCCATCGAATACTTGATACATCTTATGTGTAATGATAACACACACGTCTTGTTCGAAGGTTTCTTTATTAATGATCATGCTACGTGACTGATTCTATTCTACAATACTTGAATCGAGTCAGCATAATAATGCAGTGGAATAGGTATGCGAAACATGGATATAAAGATACTTGGCATACACCCAACCTGGCGCCTACTCCAAATCCAACAGAGACCCCAAGCAGGTGGATTGCACTGCTTATGCATTGTGGACTTTAATGTTATCACCTTTTTATTTATTCAGGGCGTCGAAATCTATCAGAAAATATCGTCAATAGGTAGCGCCACGGTAATTAGTTTTTTGTACGTACTTCATACTTGAAATACACCGCGTGTCTTTTAAAATATCTGTTGCTAAACATCCATTTTCAATGTTCGATATCTTGAGATATTAAAAAATGTTCCCCTTTTTTTGTTCAGTGCGTCGAGATTTATCAGAAAATATACTCAATTCGTGGCGCCACGGATATCGTAGTCTTGCTGAATATAAGCAATAATACACGAATTTACACCAACTTAACCTTTTAAAAATTGAAAAAGTTTATTCTTGGAATCCAAACAACAAACGGTAGTGCATGCGATCATATGAAAACACAAGCGTTTTCACTCAGCTGAGGCCTACCAACCCCTACTCTCAACCTCCACGCGGTGACAGCCGGGTGCCTAGTACCTTAATCCAAGAAATGGGTAACCAACCCCGTTTGGCGGATTCTTGGTGGCAGCAGATGAGAGAGGGGGGGAAGAGTGCTTTTCTCACTAGAGCGCTTCTTCCTGTTCCAGGCGGCAGCGGACGAATTCCCTAGACGGAGTGAACACCTTGCGCGAGCTGCTTCGACGTATTCGGATCACAGGTCGGTAAGGAATTTCCAATGTTGGTCAGGACCATTGGAATAGAGATGGTGGCGGAGGAGCCCTTAATGGGCCAACGGCAGCACTCATACTCCCGTAGTGGACTACTGGCACCGGTGTACCCGGCCCCTCGTCCTTGGGGAATAATTAAGGAACTGGCCCTCCAGGTTGGGGGTTGTGCCGTCGGGGTAACTTCCCTACCACGTAAAAACCGCATGGTTCCGAAACAACCAAAAGCCTCGGATAAGGATGACTCAACTAATGACGACCCCAGCAAACGAAATAAGGACAACGACCTTCGGATCTGTACGTGGAATGTTCTGTCCCTTTACAGACCACGTGCAGCCGAACAACTAGCAGAGGCCCTAGACTGCTATAAAGCAGATATTACCGCCATCCAGGAAGTGCGATGGGATGGGCCGGGCAAAAAGAGGATGAAAAACTGTGACATCTACTACGGTGATTGCTACAGAGGCAACAGGCAACGCTTATTCGGATGCGGATTTGTCATACGCGGCAGACTTAGGCAAGAAGTCTTAAGCTTCCGACACGTGAGCGAGCGTATTATGACTATCCGGACCAAGGCTAAATTCGCTAACATAAGCCTAATATGTGTTCATGCCCCCACAGAAGAAAAGGACCCTGCCACCAAAGAGTGTTTCTACGAGCTCCTCGACAAAACATACGAGCAATGTCCTAAATACGACGTTAAAATCGTATTGGGCGATTTTAACGCCAAAATAGGAAAGGAGGACGTCTTTGGTAGGGCAGTCGGTAAGCATAGCCTACACGACACCACGTCTGATAACGGACTAAGGCTAATTGATTTCGCTGTGGAGCGAAATGTCACCATAGCAAGCACATGGTTTCCTCATCTCGATATTCATAAGCAGACATGGCGGTCCAATGATCATGTGACGATCAACCAAATTGATCATATTGCGATCGACGCAAGGCATGCCTCCAGTATTCTGGATGTCCGGACCTTCCGAGCGGCCAACATAGACTCGGATCATTACCTTGTTGTAGCCAAGGTACGAATGCGGATATCCCAATCTGAGCAACAAAGAAGAATTACAGTGAGAAAATTTAACGTCGAAAAGCTACAATCGCAAGAGACCGCCAGACTCTTCGCTGAACGCGTATCCCGAAATCTCTCAATCACCCCTTTGCCGCCAGCATCAAGTACCGAAGACCAGTGGCAACGCTGCCAACATGCCATCAGAAACGCCGCGACTGATGTGTTGGGTCTCGCTCGACCACCACCGCGAAACCCCTGGTTTGACGAAGAATGCCGGCGAGTGCATGCAGCAAAACAAGAGGCATACAAAGCGGCGCTGCAAAGGAAGACGAGAGCTGCTCGTGAGCTCTACGAGCAAAAGAGACGGGAAGAACATCGGCTTCTCCAAAAGAAGAAGAAAGAGCATGAGAAGCGCGCGTTTGAGAATATCGAGAGTCTATACTCCAGGAACAATGTACGGAAGTTTTACCAAAAGGTAAAAAGAACGTGTCAGAGAAGTAATACCCGTACAGAAACCTGTAGAGATGAAAATGGAAACCTCGTAGTAGAATCACAGTCGGTGCTGAGAATATGGAAAAACTACTTCTGCAGACTGTATAACGGCGACGAAGACCAACATCCCGCTGTCAGGCAGAATGAACCATTCAACATAGACGATGATGGTCAAAATTTCCGTCCACCTGACCAAAACGAAGTGAGGATAGCAATATCCAAGCTAAAATCCAACAAGGCTGCTGGACCTGACGGCTTACCGGCCGAACTTTTCAAGGCAGCTGGGGATGAATTGGTAGAGTGCATACACCAACTCATTTCTAATATTTGGTCAGACGAGTGTATGCCTGATGAATGGAATCTCAGCATCGTTTGCCCGATCCACAAAAAAGGAGACCCCCTCAACTGCGCCAATTATAGAGGCATCAGTCTCCTCAACATCGCATACAAGATCTTTTCTGCGATATTGTGTGAACGCCTGAAACCCTTTATCAACAGCCTGATTGGACCCTATCAGTGCGGTTTCAGGCCAGGAAAGTCCACCATCGATCAAATCTTCACACTTCGGCAGATCCTGGAGAAAACCCAAGAATTCCAAATCGATACTCACCATCTCTTTATCGATTTCAAGGCCGCCTATGACAGCATCTATAGAGAAGAGCTTTATAGAGCCATATCTAGTTTTGACATCCCTGCCAAACTTGTCCGCCTGTGCAGGCTGACGATGGAGAACGCTCGCTGCTCCATCAAGGTCGGTAATGACCTCACCGAGACCTTTGATGTCAAAAAAGGCTTTAGACAAGGTGACGCGCTGTCATGTGACTTCTTCAATATTGTACTTGAACGGATTGTGCGGAACTCACAAGCCAACACCGGAGGCACAATCTATTACAAGTCTGTACAACTGCTTGCATACGCCGACGATATAGACATTATCGGAAGATCTCAGCGGGCTGTCACCGGTGCTTTTGCAAGCATTGAGGCGGAAGCGGCCAAAATGGGTTTGGCGATAAACGAGGGCAAAACCAAGTATATGCTGTCAACTAGAAGGGAAAACCAACACCGACGAATTGGACAAAACGTCACCGTGGGCAGCTATAACTTCGAGGTAGTAAGGGACTTTGTCTACCTTGGCTCTGCTATAAATTCTTCTAACAAAATCAGCGTAGAAATCAATCGAAGAGTAACTCTTGCCAATCGCTGTTTTTTTGGGCTTATAAGGCAATTCAACAGTGAAGCCCTATCTCGAACAACTAAGGAGACTCTATATAAAACCTTGATCATCCCAGTCCTGCTTTACGGCGCTGAAACATGGACTTTATTAAAAGAGGATGAAGATATCCTTGGTCGCTTCGAGAGAAAAATTCTTCGTAAGATTTTCGGTCCCGTTTGTGTTGACGGGTTTTGGAGGAGAAGATTCAATCACGAACTATACGAGCTGTACAGCGACATCGACCTAGTCAAAAAACTGCGTATTGGACGTCTGAGATGGCTAGGACATGTAGAGCGAATGGACATCAACGGTCCGGCCCGCAGAGTCTTCGAATCTAACCCGGAGGGACGACGCAGTAGAGGGAATCATCGCCGTAGGTGGCGCGCACAAGTTCAAGGGGACCTCGACCAACTTGGAGTGCGCAACTGGAGGCAATTACCTAAAGACCGAGCTAAATGGAGAGGCTTGTTGGTTGAGGCCCAGGTTCACCCCGAACTGTAGCGCCACCTAAGTAAGTAAGTAAACAACAATATTCGCCAATACAAACTAGCTTATTCACATCTTAATTTATTTTTCAATTTGCTCCGAAATCCACGACACATTGTGCGTGAACTCTAAACACACACTGAAGATCGCCCACCAATAGCACATTGAAATTTCCACTGAACTTAAACAACAAAAAAAGCTGGATCGACACTTTGAAAAGGACATCCAGAAAGTTTCAGACTCCGACCACACTGAGGCCACTCACCATTAAGGTTGGTAACCACAGAAGCATCACCAATGACTTGATGGATAAGAAAAGTTATCTGCAAGAAATCCAGCAAGACTGGGAGAAGTTTTCCGGTATTCCAAAATATCAATGAGCACTGTGGGAATACTATCTGCTGTCGTCATTATTACCTTAGGTTCATGAAGAGCTATTCGCACTATACTGGAAGACATCGAGTGTCCAAGTAGCACCCCAGTGCAACGATTCGAACTCCGGACAAAACAGCGAGCTTCAGCGACTCCATCAACCACCAGAAGTACATCATTAGTCTTCCCGCTTATAAAAAATGGTATCACGGAAATGCAGTAGTTTAAATATTGTACTTGGCCCTAAAGGTCCATTTACAGCGTAGCACATTTAACACATTTATAAGCGCACAATTGGCAATTCTGTTATTCTAAAACAACAGAGCAATCTACATTTTAGCTAGCTATATTTTATTTTACCTATCGATTATTATAATAAAAAGTTGAATTTCAATTAGTTTCTGCGAAGAAATGTCTGATTCGCCGTTTTTTCGCGAATATTTCTTGCGAACTTTTAACTTTTATTCACATTCCACACATGTAGGACGCAATCCACATTCACGCAACCAAAATATTTTCGAGAGTTTAATCTCACAAGTCTCTCTTTTTGCTCTTTGTGGGCGACCAAAACATTTCCATAGAGGAAATGAAGGTAAGATATAGACCATATAAAATAAAAATGAAAGCTACGTTTTTACGTTTAGGCAATTAGTCACAAAACGAATGAATTAAATTAATTAATCACCCCGATTACCGTTGGCGTTCTAGGCTTTTCGACGATTGTCGTTTTATTCATAGCTACGACCCGCTGACCGTTAAACTAAGCATTGTTTTTGTCGTGTGGATTACTATTACAACTCGTTCACATTGAAAAAGTTATGAAAATGGATTCGAGGTACATCTGAGGAATAAAACGACAATCATCGAAAAGCGTAAAACGCCAACGGTAATCAGGGTGAATTAAATGTCGCATAGATACACAGACGAAACATACGTGTACAAAGCCCTTGTCACTGAAGACCTGATTTAGACCCTGTTTGGATGTTAACTGATGAGTGCGTAGTGGGCAGTCATGTCGTGTTCACACACTGTAGTTTTCAGTGCTGCACTACTTGCTAAAGTTGCAGGGTGGAATAAGTGAACTGAAACAATTGTGTATCGAACAGCTTTCTCTTATCCAAATATTTATATCATCCCTCGATCCTTACTACTCCGACTGATGCACGTGAAAGGCAAGCTATTAGATAATTAATTGAATAATTATTGAATTGAAATTATGTCCAATCCAATCTCAACTGTTTTGGGGCTATTGGCTTTGTATTTAAACCGCATTAAAACCCTTAGGAACTCAGCCTACGATTTAACTTACATGTTGCAATGAATGTTCTAACAGAAATCCGTATTCGTAATTTACTTTGTTCTAACTTTTTAATGAAATAGTAAAATTATTTCTATTTATATGTATATGGTTAAAACTATAAATTTGCTTCAGCAAGATTACGATTACCTTAAGCACATTCCCCTAAATACATCTTGTGGTTGTTATATAATGTGCTAAACAAATTAAAAATGCTTCCCCAGTTACCAGACCTGAACCCCATAGAGCATCTGTGGGCTGACATGGAGTAAGAAATTAGGAAGAAATATAGAATATAAGAACAAAGAATCAACGGCGTTATCCCACAAAGTATTAACAGTATGCAATCATGACATTTGATCTACATACTTATTACAGTCGACTCCGCTTAACTGAAACACCAATTTGCCACAATTATTTTTTCACTTAAGCGGTATTTTCTCTTAAGCGAAGTTCGGATACCTGAAAAAAAAATTCATTTAACCGGAGAAAAACAATTTCACTTATCCAACATAAAAATCCAAAAAATACCAACATCATTTTTAATATGTCAATATTTTATAAAAAAAAAAAAAAAAACTATAAACAAAACAAAACTTCGATAACGTGTAAATAAAGAAAAACAAAAATAGGAAAAATAAATATTTTTATGCTAACTTACAGGTCACTTTTAGGGATGGGCGCATTCGTTTGAGTATAAATTAATAATTTCTGTTGTAAAAGTTTTTTCAGTTAACCAGGTTTTTCAGTTACCCAGGTTTTTCAGTTAAGCGGAGTAATTTGTTAACCGATTTTTTCAGTAAAGCGTAGTTCAGATAAGCGGAGTTGACTGTAATATTATTTTTTAATTTTACGAACACTTTTGCGGTGCAAAAAAGTAATGAATTTCATTTATTTATTTTGTTATATTTATAAGAATAGAAATAGATAACGAAGTTAATTCATACAATTTTGAGTTTGTACATATACTTATATATATGTAGATATTCTTTGTTTACTTTATTGAAAAGGCGAAATAAAGTCAATTACGAATACTGATGACTGCCCATTACAGAAAATCGAAAGTCATCAAAGAATTTATATCTAAATTTACATACCTGCAATACTCTTATCGCTTGATCCAAAACAGACTTTGTGTCAGTTAAGTAGTCGGAATTTGGTAGTGGTAAACGCATAATATGAGCTTGTAATAAAAGGAATGTTTTTGTGTGTGACGAGTCATAACATGCTGATTTCGGCTTATATCGGCAATGTTTCGCTAACTCCCTAGCAAAGAATAAAATATTATCAAGAATTTGACTTATCTTTTGAACCGCTTACTCATTAATTGAATCTTCATTATGTCTCACAGGTTGTTGATCAAATTCAAAAGAATCCGATATAGCCAAGAGCAGATCCCGGGTACCCATATCTGGCTTAATATTATATAAAAAGTGTTTCATTGTGTGATACGAAAGGTAATAAAACGATGAAATTCTCCCTAAAAATGTGGGCACAAGTATGTTTCTACAAACTGAAATACAAGCAGCTCCTTCTAATTCGTGGAGAGCACTTTCTACAAGCGATGATAGAAAAGAATTCAAATTCTGTGTTTCAACGGTTTCTAAATTATAATATGTTGGATTTCGCAGTAGCCTTCTGAAGAAATATGTCCAAGTTAAATAATCAACAGCAGTCTCCTTTGTTTGTACTGTTCCCGATACAATTTCCGCATTAATATGATCTGGTAAGACTTGCAAAAGACTTGACTCCACAGGAAATGGATCGTAAAGAAACTTCTTATAAAAATTTTTTTTTACATCATGGACGAAAACAACTGCAACACCTTCATTATCGAACTGTGGTCGTCCAGCCCGACCCATCATTTGTAGGACATCAGTTATAGGCATGTCAACATATTTTTTTATTTTACTATCAAAATATTCTGTTCCTTTTATGACAACGAGATGTGCTGGCAAATTAACACCCCATGCAAGGGTAGCAGTAGCAACAAGTATTTGTATTTTTCTATCAAGGAACAAATCTTCTACAATCTTTCTGTCATTTTCTGAAAGTCCAGCATGATGCAGACCTATTCCGAATGCAAGGCAAAATTTTAAATTCGAGTCTTTTATATTATTCAAAATCTCCTGAATTTCGATATCTAATACATGGAGAAACTGCTTAGGATTATTATCTCCAGCGACATATGTTATCAAATCCAAAGCAGTTAGGCGAGTTTGCCTTCGAGATGACACGAAGACAATAGCTGGAGTTGTTGGTGAGTACGTTCGGATGGCTTGATATGTTGGCCTGTTCATTGTTGCCATACGCGGACAATAGTGTTTGCCAGAAAATCCGTTTATGTGTACTGACAGTGGAACTGGTCGCACAGATGGTTTAAAGTTGTACAAGCCAGTCTTTTGGATACCTAGCCAATTAGCAAGGTCTTGAGCATTTGCTAATGCGGTTGACAGACCTACAATTCTTATTGGTTTTTTTGTATGTGATCTTATAAAATTTGTACGAGAGACAATTACTTCGATAACAGGACCACGATCTTCACCGAGCAAATGTATTTCATCTATAACAATTAAAACAACATCTTTTACATACTCTCTCGTCTGCCAAGATCTGCTTATGCTATCCCACTTTTCTGGAGTTGTTACAATTACTTGACTTCTTTGAATAGCCTGAATGTCTGGTGAAGTATCACCTGTTAGCTCAACCACTTTCTTTCCAAGATTCCGCTCGAATCTAATTTTCCAGTCTCTTATTCTTTCCTTAACTAATGCTTTAAGGGGCGCTATGTATACAACTTTTGCACTGCTATGCTTTTCAAAAGCCCGGAATATTGCGATCTCGGCGACAATAGTTTTACCCGAACCAGTTGGTGCTCCAAGGAGAATGTTGTTATCGGTATGATAGAGGTTGTGGAAAATTTGCGTTTGAATAGGATTAAAATGAGAAAACGAATAGAGTGATTCATAATGACAGTTTTTTAAAGAAGTAATTGCCAGTGGTTGTAAAGGTAGCAACTCTGTTAATGGAGGGCTGTGTTCTGGAAGGATTATATGCTTAAAACTCAAAGGATAGAGCGTTTTACTGCCCAACCATGTGTCACTAGTGACTCGAACGAAATACTGTGGTGGTAAAGGCTCTCTAAGCGGGATGGTTATTACAATATTTTGTTTTTGTCCACTTAAAACTGACTTTTTGAGGAGCGGCACGAACTCTGAGTGGTAAATAAAATTCGTTTCAGGATCCTCTATCCAGAGCCAAAATTGTTCGCTTGTTTTGCCATGCACCCGATCGTTCCATGTAAAATTCGCCCAAAGATAAATTTTTATACGCAGTACTGTTCTGGTAATTGGCTGTAGTTCGACATCAAGATCTACAAGTGGTAACTGATTTGCACATTGCAGCAGCATTGACGCGTGTGTTTGATTACGGATGATTTCCTTTGTTTCTGAAAAATTCATTTCCTTGAGAGTGTAGATACTTAAGCCACGACTCTCAACTTTGTCAATAGTTTCGTTATTCAAACAAGTAAATTGGCGAAGTGGTGTTTCAGTATTCCAAATTTGTCTTTCAAACATTTGGCTCACTTGAAGCATTCTACCGGCTAAAATCGCATTATTATTTCGTAACACAATCGTAAAAATAGCTCGAGCTATTCGTACTGCATTTTGGACTATGTAAGACATATCAGAAACAAGAGAAAATGACTTAATGAAGCCACGTGAGAGATATGTTTGTAGAAGGATGTTGACCTTCTCAGACACATTTTCAGCAGAACCATGACATGAAACTCTACAACTGTAATTTCGTAGTGCATCTAATTCCTCTAATTCATCATCTCGTACTTTCAGTTGCTCAAATTCTTGAGCTTGTGATATCATCCCAAATATCTCCGCTTCAGTCATAAAAGGTTTCAAAAGTTCATTGAATATTTCCACAGTATCGTACTTTATATAGAAGTGTGAAGCAGTTCGCCCTAACTCCGTAATACTGAAGTCATTTGTTTTATGGTTAAAGCGAATCATTTTCGCTTTGTCTAAACTCATTGCTGCGGCTGTGATCAACATACGACGTTTACTCTCAAGCAGAGGATCCTTTTGAATCTCACTGTATTCGATTCCGTAACAATGAGGATTTATGCGCATACGCACAAACAAGTATGTGTAACTTAACCATTCAATTGCTTCATCGACATTAGTAATAGTGCCCAATGCAATCTCAGCATTTAAGTTATCAGCCAAACATTGAATGAAGTTCGATTCGATAGGAAACTGATTTGTTAGTAACGACAGATAGTGATTTAGCTTCTCGTGCGCTGTTATGATTGTGCCAACTCCGCTTGTATCATATTGGGGCCGCCCAGCCCTTCCGAAGATCTGAAGGACATCAAGAATTCCTAGATCAATAAATGATCCATGTTTCGAGTCATAAATATCAGTGCCCTTAATAATTACTGCATGGGCAGGTAAATTAACACCCCAAGCAAGTGTTGCAGTGCAAATAAGGACCTTAGTATAGCCATCAGCAAAATATTTTTCTACCAAGCGACGATCTGTTCGTAACATGCCAGCATGATGGATAGATATGCCGCATTGGAACAACTCAATGAGCTGTTTGTTTTTACTTTTTGATATATTCCGAACTGCTTGTTTATACCCGACTGAATCTTTTGGTAGAAATATTGCAGTTTGATTTTTTTGTTGCGCCAATTCGCGCATCATCGTAGCAGTTCGAACAGTAGCATTACGTGCGTGTACGAACACCATCACTTGATGATTTTTCTCCAGCATTTCCACGCACTTGGTGTAGCAAGCGTTATCCATATCGGTCAGCTGTTGTAATGGTTTTACTGCTTTTATTCCGATGAAA
Source organism: Brachypalpus laphriformis (assembly GCA_945910035.1). Lineage (NCBI taxonomy): Eukaryota > Metazoa > Arthropoda > Insecta > Diptera > Syrphidae > Brachypalpus > Brachypalpus laphriformis. The sequence continues at coordinate 136,933,853 of OX246754.1, forward strand.
TGTGTGTCAAGTGGAACTGGACGGAATCGACTATCAAAATAAAAAAGCCCCTTTAACGGATTGACACGCAGAAAATGCGCAACATCAATATAGTTAGGCAAAGTGGCGGATAGCCCAACTATACGTATCATACTTTGTGAAGACTCAACCAACCGCAACGTTCTGGCAACAAGCGCCTCTACAACAGGGCCACGCTCTCCATGTAATAAATGCACTTCATCTATGATCAATAGCTTCACGAGACTGATTATGGACACATCCCCCGCTCCTTTGCGAGTCACTACATCCCACTTCTCGGGGGTCGTCACAAGTATTTGCGTTTGCTGCATTTCAGTTTTTGTCAGTTGCATATCACCTGTTAGTTCACGTACATTTATCTGAAGCGGCTTAAGACGCTCTTGAAAGTTATCAACCATTTCTGAAGCCAATGCCTTCATGGGTGCAATGTATACTATTTTAAAAGCATCTCGATTTATTATTCCGTTATTTAAATGAGATCGTATAGTGGCTACAATAGTAAGCATTGCGACATTCGTTTTGCCAGCGCCAGTAGGTGCACAAATCAACAGATTATTATTACTATTATATGCAGTAGGAAATACTACAGACTGTATACGATTTAGCTGCGCTGTGTTACGAAATGCTATCTTTCCTATCTCATCCAAATCTTGAGTTTGTATTCGATTGTTTCCGACTGTTAACGCTGGCGGTGAAGCGGCAGGAATTTTTACCTCTTCGTATTGTTTTGTATCGATTCGTTCAGCCGATTCAGGCAGAATTATTTTACTTCCTCCGATAAATGCAGCATGTTGCTTTATAAGCAACTGGCTGTCGAAAACGTACGGATAGCTAGGGATATCGTCACATGTTTTTTTTGCTACTTTCGTACAATGCAGCAATGGCTGTCGTTTAATGTTTTCCACGAGTTGCTTTTGCTGCTGCAATCGCAGTTGTATTGGGTTTATTTTTGTACTTAATGATACTGTTAAAGAATTATCACTTTTAAGTAATCTATTAAGTTTCTTTTCATCTCTACGACTTTGCTTCGACAGGTCTTTTTCCAATCTCGACTGCACAACAACTGCTGTGGCAATTGAAGGTTTATTTTCGGAGGTTCTTGTGTATAGGTCTTTTCTCTTAGAGTATCCTTCGTTTTTTTTTATCTGTTCAAGTTTTTCCAAAACGGTTTCTCGATTTGCCAGGAGATCTAATATAAGTTCAAAATGATCGAAACCAATGAGCTCACATAGCTCATTCTCGATTTCATTTGTGTTTCTTTTGGAATTTAGCAAAATAAATATTTTTTCTACCAAAGCAGAATCCCCAAGTTCTTGTATTTTGTATATGTACTGCTCACCAGATCGTAAATCAGTATCGTTTATGTAAGCTAAAGATAATTTAGATTCTTTTGTTTTACCTGGCTGGTCTGGCGAAACATCTTGAAGTCGAAGTATATCACGATATTGAAAAGTTGGCATATTCACGGTAACATCAGAGCCCCAGCATTCCTTTGAAGAGTATTTCATAGGCGTACTATCCACCTGTTCTTCTATTCTTTTCCAATCATCAATACTAACATATTGGCTTAATCCTGTAACTAGTTCAATTAAATAATTATTTGATTCCTTAAACCCAGAACCAAATAGAGATGTTATTTTATTTAGATCGTGTGGTGTTAACACTTGTTGACCAATGTAGAGATGCAAGAAAAACGCGATGGCACAGTCGATAACTTCTGGTTTTTCCTCTTGCCCGATGGAATCTGACACTTTCATACGTAATTCTTTTAGAAGAAATCTAAATCTGGGAGACTTCTCTCCTAAGAGGAAATCAGGTTTTGGTGTACTTCTGAAAAATCGTTATTGAATTTTGCTTTTTAAGTGATAACATGAACATACGAAATCAGTCCTTTGCGATGTGCTTTTACGTCATTCGCTTCAAGATATTGCAGATGCATATTAAGCTCCAAATTCGTATTTGATCTCAGAGTTAAACAGAATCGTGGAAAATCTTTCATTTTAAAAAAAAAAAAAAAAAAAACTACGAACGCACTGAGACTAAAAACTTTCCAAACTAAATTCTAAAGGCAGAGACAATATATAAGATGAGATAGTCACCTTCAAATTCTCTCTTTAGTCAGTGCAAACTGTTATAGTGTTGCCGTCTGCCTAATATAATTAAAGGGTTTTTTTGGACTAAATACATTTGAAAGATCTTAAATTCGCTTTAAACATTACTGACTATGATCTGTTTCCAATAATGCACAAATTATTAATGTTAAGTTAATCCTTATTAACATAAAAATCATATACTTCTAAAACTAAACAAAAAAGTAGGCCATAGTGCATACTTACTTACTTAGATCCTTTAACCCGTCCGGGGGCACAGGGCGTCAACCACGCCTGCGGGCCATCTTGTTTGAAGTTCTGCTACGCCTTTGAGCTGCCTTCCACTCATTCCTTAAGAGCTCCCCCTCAACTGTTCTGCGCCACGTTTGCCTACGGCGCCCCGCTATTCTGCCTGCCTGGGTGAGCGGATTATACTGCATGGCGTATTTCGCAATGGACTTCGCGCCGTAAGGTTTTTTTTTTTTTTAGGTTGCGTCAAGGATGTATAATCTTCATAGATAATAATAGCCCGAGTGCTACTAGCATGCACGATTCGCAAACCTGAGTAATCGATTCCAGGAATACGCCTACGTACTAAACACACACCCTACACACTTCAACCACTCTCCCCTCTGAAGTGTGTAAGGTGTGTCCAATCCATTGCCACTTTCTTCTTCGTATAGTAATGCTTATAGGTTCTTGGCCCGTTCTCGTATAAAGTTGTTCGTTGGAGATGCGGTTCGGCCAAAAAATCCTCAAGATGATTCTTAAGCATTTGTTTATGAAGACTTGCAGCTTGCGTGTGTTAATGGTGTCCACTTTCCAAGTACAGTCGACTCCGCTTAATTGAAACACAATTTTGCCAAAATTATTTTTTCACTTAAGCGCTATTTTCTCTTAAGTGAACTTCGGATAACTGAAAAAAAATTTTATTTAACCGGAGTTCGGATAACTGAAAAACAATTTCATTTATCCAACATGAAAATCCAAACAATACCAACAACATAATTTTTAATATGTCAATATTTTATCAAAAAAAAAAACTCGAAACAAAACAAAACTCCGATAACGTGTTAATAAAGAAAACCAAAAATAGGAAAAGTAAATATTTGTATGCTAATTTACAGGTCACTTTTAGGGATGGGCGCATTCAATTATTTGATTTCAGTTATGCGGAGTGGTTTGAGTATAAATTAATAATTTCTGTTGTAAAAGTTTTTTTCAGTTAACCAGGTTTTTCAGTTAAGCGGATTTTAGTTAATCGGAGTAATTTGTATGAAGATTGTGAAAAAATGCACCGTGACAAATTTTGTGTTTTAGTTAACCGATTTTTTCAATAAAGCGTAGTTCAGATAAGCGGAGTTGACTGTACTGCACCCATAAAGCAGCACTGATTCTACGTTGGAACACTGCGGAACAGTCGCAGCTTAATTTTTAAGCTGATAACATTGCTTCTCCAGATTTTGGATAGCATTCCGAACGCAGCTTTAGCTATTCCGATTCTGCCGCACACATCCAGTAAGGTGCCACCGCGATTAGCCGAGACCACACTTCCTTAATAAAGAAAGTTATCAACTTCCTCGACTTTCTGTTCGGCAATGTTAAGTTGAGCGCGGGTATTAGAAGTGCTCAGGGCTTTTGTTTTGGCTGTGTTTATTTTTAGCCCTACTTTGTTTGCTTCAGCTTCTAGAGTGTGAGCCATCAGATGAAGGTCCATTACCCGATGTGAAAGTAGACAAACATCGTCAGCGTTATCTAGGTATTTAAGGTAAGATGTCATACTCCAATAGTCCAACGAATTAGTTACGAAAAGTTACCTTCCGACAATGCTGCACGGAGGACATCGCTGATAACCACCAAGAACAAAAGTGGGGACAGTATGCACCCTTGACGTACTCCACTTTGGACTTCAAAATCCGCCGACACCTTACCATTGTCCACGACGTGACACTTACCGCCCTCGTATGTAGCTTTGATAAAAGCTATAAGTTTTTCTGGGATGCCTCTCCCGCGCAAGGCCAACCAGATAGCATCTCGATTCAATCTGTCGAAAGCCCTCTCGAAGTCGATAGACAGAAAATGTAGCGGAGACCTATACTCAACGCATTGTTCGATTATGATCAGTAAGGTGTTTAGCCAGCACAAAAGCCTGTCTGTTCGACGTCGAGAGTTGAATCTAAATGCTCATTGATTCGTTCCAGAATTATTCTAGCTATTATTTTGGCTACGGCTGGAAGAACGCAAATACCTGTCCAGTTTCCTCATTCTGTCAACTTTCCCTTTTTCGGAAGTTTAATGATCATCCCCCTTTTCCACTCCTGTAGAAATTCTTCACTATCCCAAGCTCTCCCTATTAGGGGATAAAGCAAATCTGCCGATGTATTTGGCGCCGCTTGAAATAGCTCGGCAGGGATGCCATCAATACCCACCGCCTTGTTCTTCTTGAAGGACTTGATTGCTGTTATTATTCCGGTTTTACTGGGAGGTGCTGTGCGAATTCGGGAATTTGTTGCTTCGAACTGCTCATTCGAATTCGTGATCATACCGCCACCGTCTTAGTGATTTAGCACTGTAGCAAAATATAGTGAGCTGATCCTCATCCGAAATCATAAGGTTACCGTCTAGACTCTTCACTGGATGTTATTTGGAGTTTCGACCACCAATGAGCTCCTTAGTGATGCTGTAAACAGTTCTGCTGTCGCACATACTCGCTGCTTCTTCAGCCCTTGAGGCCAGTGAGTTGATAAATTGGCGCTTGTCACGTCTCACACTACGCTGCACTTCTTTCTTCTTCGCACGATGTTGGTCTCCAAGCTCCGTTCTCTCTACTGCTGAGGTCGCTGCAATCCGAGCCTTCATTGCTGTACACTCATCGATCCGTCTCCAGGTGTCTGTAGAAAGCCATGTGCGGTGGTGTTTCTGCTTTTTGCCGACAAACGTGCGTGCCGTAGTCGCAAAAGCATTTTTCCACAGAACTCCAGTGGACATCTATGCGTCTAAGGCAAGATGGTCCCTGAACTGTTGGCGCACTTGGGAAACCTTTAGCCTGTCGATATTAAACCTGGTGATGTTGAGTAGGTTTGAGCGGTTGCTGTTGACGGATGCAGTACGAAGTAAATGAGCTACCATAAGATGGTGATCTCGTTCTTGTCCGACGTCAGCTCCACATCTGTTACGGACGTCCAGGAGACAATTTCTAAAGCGGCGACTGATCGCAATGTGGTCGATCTAGTTGGATGTTCGTTGCCTATCAGTAGAGACCCAACTGATCTTGTGGCAGGTGTTATGCTTAAACAGCGTACCTCCGATGACTAGGTGGTTGGTATTGCAGAAGTCCACAAAAAGCTCACCGTTATCATTACGGTCTCCCACGCCGTGAACTCTCATCACGTGCTTAAGCATGGTGTTGTCGCTACCCACCTTGGCATTGAGATCTCCCATCACCATTACGATGTCCCCATTGGGCGTTTGGTTGTAGGCGACGCCTAATTGGCTCTAAAACCATTCTTTTTATCCTCAGTCGCATCCAGAGTCGAAGCATAACACTGTATGATGATAATTATTCTAACTCTATTCTGGAACTTAGTTGTATATATCCGGTCACTATAGGGTTTCCAGGATATGAGGCTACTACGAACTGCTGGAGTTAGCATGAGTCCTACTCCGGAACTCCGTGCACTTCCAGGTGGTTTACCAGAGTAGAGGATCACAGTGCTTTTTGTTGGGGAGATGTATTCCCCAGCATCGAACCATCTTATCTTGCTCAGCCTTAAGATGTCTATTTTATGCCGTACGAATTCGCGCACCAATTTGAGGAATCTGGCGTTATAGGGCCCTTCCTTGAGTGAGTTCAAGAGGGTGTTAACGTTCCAGAATCCGATCGTTGTCCGTGTACAATAGCCAAAGGTCGTCATCAAATTATCCGTCCGTATCCGAGGCGTTGGTTTTCGTTTCGGAGCAGTAAAAAATTTTACGGTTTCGGCTCTTACCCTGTTTTTTGGCGCAGGAAGTTGGCCATTCGCCATCTCCCGTTAGCAATTTCCGAAGAAATTCCCAGATGGCACCACGAGGAGGTGGGAGTAGGGCTTACTAACAGAGCTGCTAGGTTTTCGGCTGCAGTGGCTCTTTCTCGTTACTTAGCGGGCCAACACCTACCGGGAGATGCTGCCCCTACGAGGCTTTTGTTAGTCGTTTACCATCCATTGGCTTAATGACTAACTATTACACTGTCCCGGTAGAAAAAATTTGCAGAAGTAACGTTCGACACGTCTTACTCGCGTAAAAGTCACTCACTGTGTCCTTCGCAGTGCTAGTGTCTGGGTACTCTCGGTTTTCCATCAACGTTTCCCATTCTTGACACAGGTTCTGAATGGACTTTCGCATCCTGGCGTCTTTCAGATAGCGGCTTTGTCGGTTGCGGTCCCGGTGGTGTCTAGCTGCCGCTCGCTCATAGCAGCAGTTAGCTTGGCTTTGCTCAACAGATATATCCAGCCAATGTTCATCCCGGCATTGTGGTCGGCTATAGCGGGTCGCAGAGTATCCTGGTCGTTCTCGTGGTCATGTTGTTGGTCCGCTGGTTGTCGTTCCGGTGATGTACCTTTTGCAGAGCTCCATGCTCGTGCGCCAATTGTAAGGGTGATTTCTCAGAAGCTGAGGTGTTGCTCGTCGGTTCCAGGGTCGACCAAACAACACCCGAAACTTTGGGGGAGAGGTAATATTGGAAAACTTTATTTAGAAATTGGACTGGAAAGCCCACCATTGACCAAATGTTCACACTACCGCAGGTCTTGGAAAAGACCCATGAATAGAGAATCGATACGCATCACCTCTTCATCAATTTCAAAGTTGCCTATGATAGCTTGTATAGAGACAAGTTATACAGAGCCATGTCTAGTCTTGGCATCCCTGCCAAGCTCGTCCGTTTGTGCAGAATGACGATGGAGAACTCTCGCCGCTCCATCAAAGTCGGTAAGAACATCACCGAACCGTTTGATGTCAGGAAAGGTCTTAGACAAGGTGACGCGCTATCATGGGATCTCTTCAACATTGTACTTGAGAGAATTGTACGAAACTCACAAGCCAACACCGGAGGCACAATCTTTTACAACTCTGTACAACTACTCGCTTACGCCAATGACACTGATATAATCGGAAGAACTCAGCGGGCCGTCAATGGGGCATTTATGAGTATTGAGATCGAGGCAGCAAAGATGGGTCTAGCGGTCAATGAAAGCAAAACAAAATAAATACTGTCTACAAAAAAGTATATCGGCGACTTGGACAGATATAATTTTGAGGTATTAAAGAGATTTGTCTACCTAGGCCCTATAGTGAACTCCGTCGGAGAGCACGCCGACTAAAGTCAACATCTGGGGTCCTAAGGTGTTTTGGATGTCATCACCCGCTTTTGCACCAGCCAGCTGTAAACAATAGTTCCGAGTTGAACAATGCTGCAACGCCCCTTATTCCCGCATAGCATATTCACTCTTCACATATTGGGGCAGATGCATATATTTTGTTCAAGATTGTTTGTTGATACTTATTCGTTTTTCGACAACGGTTCATTGTTGTCGATGGTAGAAAAGGATCTCTTTGACGATCTTGGGCTCACTGGAAGTTCTAAGGGTCTGATTCTTCAGTGGACGAAAAGAGTTTCCAGACACGAATATTCTATTCGTACTTCCTTCCATCAAGACGGTTTTTGGATGGGCGGTTTATGGCAAATCCGCTACGGATTACAACGTTTCGTGTTTCACTCCAGCAGCTAAGCCGTCGACGCATTTTTCTGTGGAATAGTGACGGCATTATGCTGCCCGATAGCTTACCCATGGGATTGAAAAGTTAAACGGGCTTGAGAAATCTTTAAAAAATAAACCTCATCTACTGGAGTGGAAGAACGCTCATGTGAGAGAGTTTATATCAAAAGGTTATGCCCAAATCGCGCCTGCTGCAGAGCTGGAAAAGCCCTGACCTCGGAAGTGGTACACACCTACTTTTCTAGTCAAGAAGCTGAACAAGTTGTTATGAAAGCCAAGGGATGTTGCGGATATTACTGCCAAAGTGAATGGAGTCCCACTCAACACTTATCTTTTAAAGGGCCCGGACAATCTAGTACCCCTCCAAACAGGCCACTTCAAGTTTCGGGAGCGAGCAGTTGCGGTCAACAGTGATGTGAAGGATATGTTGGACAGAAGAAGACGATCAATGTCAGAGAATTTTATGGAGGCATGGTGACAGCATTCGAAAACCATCTATTTACATCATGGAGGTCATGATTTTCGGTCAAAGATGTTCACCTACCTGCGCCCAATTCGTCAAAAATCATTATGCGAAGAAGTTTCGTCGGGAATGTCCAGAAGCCGTGAATGGCCTGACTCAGCGCACGTACGCAGACGGCTACTTCAATAGCCACGACACTTTAGAAAAGGCCGTATCCGTCACTTAGGACGCGATTCATATCTGCAAGTCGATGAATTTTAAACTTGTGGAAATTCAGTTAAGCAACCAAGTTTTTCTTCACAACACTCCAGAGAATAACATTAATGCAGATCTTGTAAACATAGATTCAAACAATTGCGACACTGTCGTACCAAGATTTTGGGTATGTACTGGCTAACCTCATCGGACCAGTTCATTTACAAGCTACCGAGCAACGGGACCCTAGCAAAGATACTTACTACCTACTGCGATAATCACTAAGAAGGAGATTTGCAAGATGGTGATAAAGATCTTCGATCGATACGGGGCCGAGTCACTTTTCAAGAAGTATGGCGCTAAGGTTTCGACTGGAATGAACAAGTGTCTGAAAAGTTAAGGATCTCGTGGATAGATTTCATCAAAGAACTGAGAAATATCGAAAATCTTAAGATTCCTCGTCGATACTTCTCTTGGAACCCAGATGACTCAGAGGTTAGCTTAATCATTTTCGTCCACGCGTCGGAACGGGCTTTTGTTCTTTTGTTTTAGTGGTTTATTTGCGATTCGAACGAGATAACTACACCGTAACTAGTTGTGAAAATCCACAACATATGACTGCCTACAGGAGAAAAATGTTCGACTTATTCGTTGGATGATTTGGGAACTTCGATGGCAGAATTACCGACATCAACCTAGCCCGAAGAAAGGACGTTATCCTCTCCAACGAATATGTGGAAATCAACCGATGACGGCGAATCAAGGCTGAAGTAATGGCCGAATTAGAGGATCGTAGAAATCCTATGCCGTCAACATCTGGCACAATGGAACTCGACACTACCCGCAGCACTGAAATCCGTTCTTCACCAAGGCCCCAAGCCCCTTTATCAACGAATAAATCAAACCAACATCAACAACAGTACCAAGCACCACCCCGGACCAAGCACCCAGCACCCAAATTTTAGAAACCCAAGCCCTTAGAAATATTTTCAGTCTTAGTCTGATTGAATTTGAGGGATTGGATCCGACACTAAGGCCCAAAATACCAAGAGCCTACGAAAGCGCAAAATTGGAAAATATTCTGTTTACCATCAACACAGAAATCTTACCGCACTACTTAGACCAAAACATTGAGATAGAACGTATTAACCCTCTTCTTGACGTTTCTGCAGTGTCGGCATTGAGAGCCTTGGGAAAGGGTCCCAAGGTTACAACCCAAGTCTCCATCAATCCCAAACCCAGTATTGCCATATGGAAGAGGAGATTGATGAATAAAATAGAGATGCTGAGGCAAGATATCGCAAGACTAATCGCTTTTAGAAATGGGGCACTATCCAAGAGGTTATGCAGACGTATCGGACCCCTCATCAAACCGCTGCGATACCAAACCATAACCAGGGACGAGATCACAGATATACTGGACAAAAAAACCAAAACAGTAGCTGCTCTAAACAAGCGATTACATCGCTATGTCAAGTGCAGCACCAGGAAAGCTGAAAATAGTCTTTTCCATAAAGACCAGAGGTCTTTCTACAGAAAAATTGCATCGCCACCTGCTCCAGTAACCATCTGTGGATACCGTTCTATGGATCAGCAAGAAAAGTTCTGGGAAAATATCTGGAATGACGCTAAGCCGTATAATGAGAACGCCCAATGCATCGCAGATGAATCGGAACGCAACGAGCATGTCGCGCCTATGATACACCAACAAATAATCAGAGAAGAAATTGTTGATGCCATCTCAAAAACCAGCAACTGGAAAGCTCCCGGAATAGACCGACTGCAAAATATCTGGCTTAAGAAACTTACCGCAACGCATGAAAAAATAGCAAAGTGTTTCACCGACATATTAATGTTAGCAAGTTCATCCCCTCAGTTCTTAACAACCGGGCCAACGTTTTTGCTGCCAAAAGGAACTGCATGTAATGATCCTTCTAAGTATCGCCCCATAACATGCTTATGTACAACCTACAAACTATTTACGAAAATCCTTGCAAATAGAATCTATGAACCTTGTTCGTCGAATAGCATTATTTCAGACGAACAAAAGCGTTGCAGTAAAGGAACTATGGGCTGTAAGGACAAATTAACCATCGACGCAGTAGTAACCGGACTGGCATTAAAGAAAAAACGTAACCTCAGTATGGCCTTCATTGACTATAAAAAGGCATTTGATTCCATGCCGCATGGCTACCTTATTAAAGTACTCAAAATGTACAAAATCGATCCTTTCATAGTAAACTGCTGGAAATCGCTGATGGAGAAATGGAATACCAAGTTATGGCAAAAAGGAAACGCTGGGAAAGCCATACCCATAAGAAGATGCAACTTTCAAGGAGATGCTCTCAGCCCTCTTTGGTTTTGCTTGGGACTTAACCCCCTCAGCAGACTACTGGCCAAAATGAAGTCCGGATTTTGGATTAAAACTGATACTTTCGACTACACACTAAACCATCTCTTATATGTCGATGATTTAAAACTCTACACTAACAAAAGAGAAAAATTACACCGAATGTTAGAGGTAGTCAGCAGCTTTAGCAGGGACATCCAGATGGAACTTGGCTTGGAAAAATGTAAAATAATTCACCTAATAAGAGGAAATGTAGATGCTAAGGAAGATGGTGTCCTATAGACTATCACCAGGTGATCGAAGAAATGCAGCATGGTGAATTATTCAAATATCTAGGTTTCCTTCAACTCAAGGGAATTAATCATGTTTCCGTCAAAATAAGTCTTACCCTTCAATTGAAATCACGGTTAAAGGCTATCTTGAAATCCAACCTCAATGGGGGCAACAAGTGCAAAGCCATCCGCACCTGGGCTATACCCCTATTAACCTACTCCTTCGGAGTTAACAAATGGTCAATAATAATAATAATAATCATAATAATAATAATAATAATAATAATAATAATAATAATAATAATAATAATAATAATAATAATAATAATAATAATAATAATAATAATAATAATAATAATAATAATAATAATAATAATAATTTTTAATAATTTAATTTTTTCAGCACTCACTTTCGGGGAAGAGGCCTGTGCCCCCAGTTTGCGCATTACCACCTTATAGCCAAGCCCCCAGGGGTCGCTGTTTACATCCTGTCGGAGTTCCTCCCACCTTTGTTTCTTGCTCGCGTATATTGCTCTCTTGAGTTCCGTCCTCGCGATTCTGTATTCCGCCAGAACAGTTGCAGTGGCTTCCACGTGTCGTCTCCTTCCTCTGGTGACCTTCCGTCTAAGGTGTAGACACCTCCTTCTGAGCTCAGCAATTTCTTCGGTCCACCAGTAAACCGGACTCCTGCGGCCATGAGAGCTCCTATACCGAGGCATTGAGGCGTCGCACGCGCGGTGTATGAGGCGCATAGTCGCTTCTGCTTTTGCCTCCGCTGTCCCTGACGTCCCAAGGACTACGTCTTTCCCATCTTCTATCGCCCTTGCGAGGAGTACTTCATTGAGGGCGTCCACCCTCCACCTAGGTCTTTCCCTTTGGTTTACGCTTCGGGTATCTCGGTACGTCTGCAGGTCGTACATGATGTATTGGTGGTCGCTGCCAGTATAGTCTTCGATGACTTCCCAGTTTTTGATGTATCCAGCTATTGACTCCGATGCGAGAGTTACATCTGGGATTGTTTCGCCGTAACCAACTCGCCTAAAAGTAGACACGTTGCCGGTGTTTATCACGTCTAGGCCTAGCCTGGCAGCCATTTCCAAAATTTGCCTCCCTCTTTTGTCTGTTCTGGGCATCCCCCACTCGACCGCTTTGGCATTGAGGTCTCCAGCTACGATGACCGGTCCTCCGATTTCTCGTACGGTGTCCTCCAGTGCTTCCAACTTTGCTTCGAACTCTGCAGTGGATTCGTTAGGTGTAAAGTAGCAGCTGATGAGCGTCGTTTCCCCGAATTTCGCCCACGTAAAACCTCCCGCTGCGCCGAGACTCCTTATGGGGAATGCGTTCGTGTCTGCGATCCATATAGCAGCTGTGCCCAGTGTGTCCGCGATCCAGCCCGGCCCTTCTTTGCTTTTGTATTGCTCGCTGATAAGTACGACGTCGGCCTTCAGATCCAGTCTCAGCTGATGTAAGAGATCGTCGGCCGTCCGGCTCCTATGAAGGTTTCCTTGGAGGATCCGCATCATGGTGAGGTTTTTTCCTTCTCCTTTTCGAGTGCGTCCTTAAACACGCGACAAGTTCCCGATCCAGGTACATGGGCTAGTAGGTCTTGTGCTAGCCCTATCTCTGCGCATAAGTAGCATTTCGCAGTTTCCCGGCAATCTTCTTTTTTGTGTCCCTGTTCCCCGCAGGCGAAACATAGCCCTAGCGATCTTCGGTTCGGCCCTTTGCACGTTGCCTGCTGATGTCCGTAACCAAAACATCTGTAACACCGCGTGACCACAACTCTTGGGCGCACCCTACAGTAGATCCAGCCGATTTTGATGCGTGGGTCCTGCAGCAGCTCGTTGGCAGCTCGTACATTTAGCTGTATGATCGCCAATTTTTGCGCTCTGCTGTTCACCTTCGTCAGAGTCACTTGAAGTTTTAGTTGCGGGTCGCTCAGTTTTAGCTTCACAGCCGTTTCCACTTCCTCTTCTGTCGTAAACTCATCCAAGTCCCTGATTTCCAATGTAGTCCTCGGTTCAAGGTGGCGGATGTCGGCCTTCTCCCCAAGGATGGACTTCAAAGACGCGCTAAAGTTTTCCTTTCCCTTCGAATTCGACGCTAGTTCCAGTAAAACGTGACCTGACATTGTTTGGCGAACGGCCTTAATTTTTGTTTCACTGTTGTCAGGATTTACCTTGGATCGAATCTCACGCAGTATTTCGGCGTAGGTCTCCTTCCCTGTCTGCTTTATGAGAATCGCTTCTGGGCGGGATTTCACCAGTCTCCTACTCTTCGGCGCCTTCTCTTCCTCATTCGATGTTCGCTGCCTTGGTCCACTTTCCAAATCTCTTCGCCTTTCTTCTCTATGCCTATTTTCTACGCGCGGTTGTGTTATGCTAGGTACCTTTGCCGCCTCCAGAGGTTCCTGGCGTTTCCTCTTCTCGGTCTCCTTGCTGAGTGGGCTTGATGGTGGCCTCTTCTTTGTTTGAGTGTTTTCTGACGGTGTCCTGGTTTTTTCTCGCTCGATATTGTCTCCACTCTTTTCGGTGATTTGCCTTCCGCTTGCCTCTATCTGCCTCAATGATGAGCTCCGAGCTTTAAGCTGGGAACCTAAGATGTCCAGGGACTCCTCTAGTTCAGACAGGCCCTTCTTGACATCCATACTGATGTTCTTCTGCCTATCCGTCGCTTTCCTCATCTGCTTAACAATATTCCTGCATTTCTGCAGCTCCATTTCCAGGATCCCTTGTTTGGGCGACGTGTTCGGGTCACTTGTCTTCTTCTCCTGAGCTCGCGTTCCAGCCGGGGGTGACCGCGTGGGCCTTGAGCTATCGCTCGTTCCTGGTGGGGGTGAACGGCCGATCCTCGTTCTTCGTATGAAGGGGTTTATCTCTCCCTCCTCCATAACTCAGTCTGAGCATTTACGCTCGTGTAGGGAGTGTGGCTGGGAAATTTACCTGGGGGAGCCTGGGTTTTTTACTGGAAAGGGGAAATGAGTGACTGGAAAGTCGCTGGAAGGATTGGCTTATAGGGGAACCCAGCTATTCCTGGAAAGCGGAGAGAGAGTGACTGGAAAGTCACTGGAAGGGTTGGATTTGTTTCAATATTGGGTTTGGTAGACTGTTGCTTCTATACTCTGAACACGATTGGTCCACCTTCTGCCCACTGGAGCACCCACCTTTGGGGTTATGTGAAATCTCACGCTATCAGTTCAGCCGCCGGAGCACCCAATATGAAGTAGATATGGTACTCACCAGAGAAGGTCAAAATCGATGAACCCTCACTGTATTGGGGTAAAAGAGCAGCTGATCTTCCACTTAGTATGAAAAATTGGTTTTAAAAAATATTTAATCACTTCTAAATTCTATATTAAATAGTCAACACTTAAACACTGCAACCTGCTTGTGTTGCCAGCATTGCCAGAACACCAATAATAATAATAATAATAATAATAATAATAATAATAATAATAATAATAATAATAATAATAATAATAATAATAATAATAATAATAATAATAATAATAATAATAATAATAATAATAATAATAATAATAATAATAATAATAATAATAATAATAATAATAATAATAATAATAATAATAATAATAATAATAATAATAATAATAATAATAATAATAATAATAATAATAATAATAATAATAATAATAATAATAATAATAATAATAATAATAATAATAATAATAATAATAATAATAATAATAATAATAATAATAATAATAATAATAATAATAATAATAATAATAATAATAATAATAATAATAATAATAATAATAATAATAATAATAATAATAATAATAATAATAATAATAATAATAATAATAATAATAATAATAATAATAATAATAATAATAATAATAATAATAATAATAATAATAATAATAATAATAATAATAATAATAATAATAATAATAATAATAATAATAATAATAATAATAATAATAATAATAATAATAATAATAATAATAATAATAATAATAATAATAATAATAATAATAATAATAATAATAATAATAATAATAATAATAATAATAATAATAATAATAATAATAATAATAATAATAATAATAATAATAATAATAATAATAATAATAATAATAATAATAATAATAATAATAATAATAATAATAATAATAATAATAATAATAATAATAATAATAATAATAATAATAATAATAATAATAATAATAATAATAATAATAATAATAATAATAAATAATAATAATAATAATAATAATAATAATAATAATAATAATAATAATAATAATAATAATAATAATAATAATAATAATAATAATAATAATAATAATAATAATAATAATAATAATAATAATAATAATAATAATAATAATAATAATAATAATAATAATAATAATAATAATAATAATAATAATAATAATAATAATAATAATAATAATAATAATAATAATAATAATAATAATAATAATAATAATAATAATAATAATAATAATAATAATAATAATAATAATAATAATAATAATAATAATAATTTTTTTTTTTTTGCCTAGGGGGTGGTGGAAAAACGCTGATGCGCACGAGAAACAGACCCGCTCTGTTTCAGGTAGTGTGAGACTCCTACTCACTAAAAAACCACCTTAACCCCTTTGTTCTACTTGACACCATCCACTCCGGAACCGCTTATTGCATTACTTCAGAGTGGTGTCGCTTTCTTCCCCCTTTCGGGGCCGGCTTTTTCATATTTCTCTTCTTTAGCGGGTTTTTTTGTCTTGCCGGTGAGGCTTTATCTTCTTACAAAGTTTCTGAGGGTATGTTTTTCTTCTTCCTCTCTCTTCTTTTTCTTTAGGACCGTTTGGATGAAATTGCTGATCCTGTTCCAGCTGTCGACACTAGAGATCATCTTCCGGACCACGTTGTCTGGGGAGAAATTGCCTATCTCCAACTCAAGTCTAGATCTCTGCGCTGCCCACCTGTTGCAATCAAAGAAGGTATGGTAGGCGTCGTCTTCCTCGGAGTCACCGTACTGGCAGGCTGCACTGTCCTTCTTTCCCATTCTGCGTAGGTACCGGTTGAAGTACCCGTGTCCGGTTAGGAATTGGGTGATGTAGTAGTCCACTTCCCCGTGTTTCCTTTCCGTCCAGGCAGCGACATCACTTATTAACCTGGCGGTCCATCTTCCTCTGGTTTCAGCATTCCACCTGCTTTGCCACCTCTCTTTGGTCCGCTCCTTTGCTGCAGCTAATGCGGCTTCAACCCCTATTTCCGCCTTGTTGTCGTGGACGTACTTTCTTTCTGCTGCTAGCAGATCTATAGGGGTCACTCCCGCTACCACGAGGACGGCTGGTTCGGCCACTGTGCGGTAGGAGCTAGTGACTCGAAGTGCTCCACGTCTCTGTACTCCAGCCATTTGCTTCCTGTACTTTTGCAGGTTGAGTGCCTCAGCCCATATCTCACACCCGTACAGAAGGATGGAGTGAGTGATGGACATAAGCAGCCTCCGTTTACTCATGACTGGGCCTCCGATGTTCGCCATAATCCTGCTGAGTGCCGTCGTGACTTTCGCTGCTCTCTCCGATGCCGATCTAATTTGTTCCCAGTAGGTGAGTTTGCAGTCAAGGGTCATACCCAGGTACTTAACTGCGCTCTTGCCGGTGATCGTCTCTGAACCTACTAGGAAATCGACGTCAGTCGGGGTCCGTCTCCTGGTTAGCAGAACTATCTCTGTCTTATCGGCTGCCAGTCGTAGACCATGGTCGGCCATCCACTCTTGCACCCGTCTCATGACCTGGTTTAGTTTTCGCTGCGCTTCTGTTGTATCCCTTGCGGTGATCACTGCTCCAATGTCATCAGCGTATCCTATGAGGAAGGTGTCTTCAGGCATCTCCATCCGAAGGATTCCATCGTATGAAACGTTCCACAAGTCCGGTCCCAGTATTGAGCCCTGCGCTGCTCCTGCTGTGATGTCCCTGCTGCGGCGTCCCTCTGCAGTATCATAAAGAAGTTTCCGATCTTTGAGGTAGTCCCCCAACACCTGCAACAGATACTTTGGTACCCTGAAGGTGTTTTTCAGTGGCTCCAGGATATCTACCCATCTTGCTGAGTTGAAGGCGTTCCTCACGTCCAGGGTTGCCAACACGACGACTTTTCTCGAGTAGTGGTTGCCTTGTTGAGCGATTTGGGCTGTCTTAACCACTTCCTCGATAGCACCTACTGTTGAGTGTCCCTTGCGAAAACCATGCTGCCTTTCAGACAGGTCACCTGCACTCTGGATTGCTGTAGTGAGTCGGGCTTTCAGCATCTTCTCCAGAAGTTTCCCCGTTGTATCCAGCATACACAGAGGCCGGTAGGCTGATGGGGATTCCGGGTCTCCCTTTCCCTTGCTGATTAGGACCAACCTTTGTATTTTCCAGCTCCTGTAGAAAATCCCGTCCAAGAGGCAGCTGTTGAACATATTTAGCAGCAGCAGTGGGCACGTTCTTGCGATGATTTTCAGCACTTCTCCTGGTATGCCATCGGGTCCGGGAGCCTTCTTATTTTTTATATCCGACGCTGCCGAGATCAGTTCGTCGTATGTGAACAGTGGGACATCCTCGCGTTGGATGGAGAAGGTGTCAGGTGGTCTAACCGGGTGAGTCGGGAAGAGTGTGTCCACTATCTCCTTCATTTTTTCAGCACTCACTTTCGGGGAAGAGGCCTGTGCCCCCAGTTTGCGCATTACCACCTTATAGCCAAGCCCCCAGGGGTCGCTGTTTACATCCTGTCGGAGTTCCTCCCACCTTTGTTTCTTGCTCGCGTATATTGCTCTCTTGAGTTCCGTCCTCGCGATTCTGTATTCCGCCAGAACAGTTGCAGTGGCTTCCACGTGTCGTCTCCTTCCTCTGGTGACCTTCCGTCTAAGGTGTAGACACCTCCTTCTGAGCTCAGCAATTTCTTCGGTCCACCAGTAAACCGGACTCCTGCGGCCATGAGAGCTCCTATACCGAGGCATTGAGGCGTCGCACGCGCGGTGTATGAGGCGCATAGTCGCTTCTGCTTTTGCCTCCGCTGTCCCTGACGTCCCAAGGACTACGTCTTTCCCATCTTCTATCGCCCTTGCGAGGAGTACTTCATTGAGGGCGTCCACCCTCCACCTAGGTCTTTCCCTTTGGTTTACGCTTCGGGTATCTCGGTACGTCTGCAGGTCGTACATGATGTATTGGTGGTCGCTGCCAGTATAGTCTTCGATGACTTCCCAGTTTTTGATGTATCCAGCTATTGACTCCGATGCGAGAGTTACATCTGGGATTGTTTCGCCGTAACCAACTCGCCTAAAAGTAGACACGTTGCCGGTGTTTATCACGTCTAGGCCTAGCCTGGCAGCCATTTCCAAAATTTGCCTCCCTCTTTTGTCTGTTCTGGGCATCCCCCACTCGACCGCTTTGGCATTGAGGTCTCCAGCTACGATGACCGGTCCTCCGATTTCTCGTACGGTGTCCTCCAGTGCTTCCAACTTTGCTTCGAACTCTGCAGTGGATTCGTTAGGTGTAAAGTAGCAGCTGATGAGCGTCGTTTCCCCGAATTTCGCCCACGTAAAACCTCCCGCTGCGCCGAGACTCCTTATGGGGAATGCGTTCGTGTCTGCGATCCATATAGCAGCTGTGCCCAGTGTGTCCGCGATCCAGCCCGGCCCTTCTTTGCTTTTGTATTGCTCGCTGATAAGTACGACGTCGGCCTTCAGATCCAGTCTCAGCTGATGTAAGAGATCGTCGGCCGTCCGGCTCCTATGAAGGTTTCCTTGGAGGATCCGCATCATGGTGAGGTTTTTTCCTTCTCCTTTTCGAGTGCGTCCTTAAACACGCGACAAGTTCCCGATCCAGGTACATGGGCTAGTAGGTCTTGTGCTAGCCCTATCTCTGCGCATAAGTAGCATTTCGCAGTTTCCCGGCAATCTTCTTTTTTGTGTCCCTGTTCCCCGCAGGCGAAACATAGCCCTAGCGATCTTCGGTTCGGCCCTTTGCACGTTGCCTGCTGATGTCCGTAACCAAAACATCTGTAACACCGCGTGACCACAACTCTTGGGCGCACCCTACAGTAGATCCAGCCGATTTTGATGCGTGGGTCCTGCAGCAGCTCGTTGGCAGCTCGTACATTTAGCTGTATGATCGCCAATTTTTGCGCTCTGCTGTTCACCTTCGTCAGAGTCACTTGAAGTTTTAGTTGCGGGTCGCTCAGTTTTAGCTTCACAGCCGTTTCCACTTCCTCTTCTGTCGTAAACTCATCCAAGTCCCTGATTTCCAATGTAGTCCTCGGTTCAAGGTGGCGGATGTCGGCCTTCTCCCCAAGGATGGACTTCAAAGACGCGCTAAAGTTTTCCTTTCCCTTCGAATTCGACGCTAGTTCCAGTAAAACGTGACCTGACATTGTTTGGCGAACGGCCTTAATTTTTGTTTCACTGTTGTCAGGATTTACCTTGGATCGAATCTCACGCAGTATTTCGGCGTAGGTCTCCTTCCCTGTCTGCTTTATGAGAATCGCTTCTGGGCGGGATTTCACCAGTCTCCTACTCTTCGGCGCCTTCTCTTCCTCATTCGATGTTCGCTGCCTTGGTCCACTTTCCAAATCTCTTCGCCTTTCTTCTCTATGCCTATTTTCTACGCGCGGTTGTGTTATGCTAGGTACCTTTGCCGCCTCCAGAGGTTCCTGGCGTTTCCTCTTCTCGGTCTCCTTGCTGAGTGGGCTTGATGGTGGCCTCTTC